>OU696583.1:6301821-7014321 GCA_916048095.2 Sacculina carcini
ACCAACGACCAGCAGTGAGATGTTTCCTATCTATGAATATGTATCGACAAAGAGCCTGATTGATATGGGGCAAAACCATCGAGCTTGCTCTTATGACCACCGGTGTGACAGATAAAACGGGGACATAGATAAAATGGGGACATCGACGCATTTGATACAAGATATGACGCATTTGAGGGAATTTGAAGGATTTCCCTTCGTACCATGTGCACTGGATGTTATAACATGTGCTCTTATTAGTGATTCTTGCAGTGCAGTTGTAGTAACGTAGTTGGGCAGTTGCTAGTTTTTCATTGTAGACATGGGTACCCAGGTATGTATTTTGGTTAATTTCATAGGGGACAAATGTATTTTTGGAGTAAATGTGTTGTTCTTAAATTCGTTGGTGCTTGGTTCGTTAGTGCTTGTGTTTGTTGCTTGTTTGGTTAGTAACCACTCACTGTATTAGTTGTCTGGTTTGTTAATGAACGATAATTTTTATAGCCGTCTGGTTGGTTAGTGCACACATAAACAGTTCTCGTTGCTGGTGTTTTGTGTTGTAAAAGCGATGACGTGGTTTAATCTTGAATTTATGATAAAGTAGGTTACGTACTACTTGAAAACTTGTCAAAATTTCAGACAGGCTCCACTCTAGAGGATGTGAGGTGCTATTTACAAACCGGAGTATGTCCCTCGTCAATGTCAAGGCAGAGGAAACAAAGTCATCCGGCGCGCGTCCATGTTTCGGTTACATGGTTGGTATAACACGCTTGTTCAATTGCAACTAATGATCCAATATTACGCTGATTTTGCTCCGTCGTCTCCTGGAGTTGCTGCGGAACTGGCGGACAGCGCCCAAGACGCCGCACCTTGCGACCATGGGCTCCTTTCCACTGTGTCAGTTGATGCCTACATCGCCAGCCCGTCGTCGGTCTTCACAGCGTGTGACGAACCTGAAGGTGTCACCGAGCCTGCAGTCAAGCGGCGCCGCATGAATGACGCTAGACGCCCATTGACTTCATGGACGGCTGTGCCGAGCGCGTCGGACCGCATCAACATCAGCGCGACGCTTGCGGACCCGCACTGCTGGCTCAATGACACAGTCATCGATGCGGCTCAGTCGCTGTTAGCGCGGCAATTCCCGTGGGTGTCTGGCCTCCAGTCGACTGTTGTGCTTCAGGGGTCCAATTATGGCGGATATTGCTGACGAAATTTCCCTTCTGAATTAAATTGGTTTGCTACACTAGGAGACAAGTACAAAAACAAATCAGCAAAAGATTACTTCACTAGTTTAGTTCAATCCACTATTTACACGTTAATTATATTATAACTCTGTTATAGTGATATCCAAGTAACATTTTGATTCTTTTGTCGTATTTTCAGTTTCGGTTAGTTATCTACTTTTCATTTGTTATATTGTCAGTCCTACATTTGTGGATCGTGTGCGGTGCATCACATGCTTGATGCGCTGTTATGTCTATAATGAAGACACGTATGTGAAGAAGACATTGTTGATTATCGAAGCGTTTCCTGAATGTTTGCTGTTTCCTGACAATACATGACTTATTTCCAGCTCGCCTGAAACTCATAGTTTCACCATGTCTTACTGAATCATACTTTGTTCAGCCACTGGGATAGCTGAGTGTAATGCAGGTGTCCATGTCAACACGTCCCCCTTCACACACGCACACATACGCAAACGCTGGCACACGCAGCTGGTCATAGGTCCGTTGGCTGTTGGTGCTCTCAGCCTATACGTTGATCTCCGAATGATACGCGTATTTTACAGCGTAATTTACAGCGTATAACATTACAGCATATTACAGCGTATTTTACAGCGTAGCTTAATCACCTATTTGAATGATATTCCAAGAAAAACAAAATGAGGAAAAATACGAGCAAACAAGAAAAACCACTTCAATAGTTCAGTTCTGTCAAAGGCGTGGTCATAATGGAGGCAATGTATTATCTGTACTCAGCAACAGCAAGCAGCGCAACAACTCACTCAACATTCACGACTGCTCACGCACACACTCCACTTCAGGATGGACAAACAAGCATATATACAAATCAGACATAGTCAGACGCAAGCGGGCATACCAATGTAGTCACACACAATGCAAGCGAATTCTACACCGAAGGACAGTTAGCGAATGCACAAGCCTGTAAAGACACGTTTACATCAACAAGTTCAATCCACTATTTACACGTTTATATAAACGATAAAAGTCGATTTCAGATTTGAACATTAAACGAAAAATACTCCCAATAGCTAATATAAACTCAACACTAGCCCGCACCAAAAAACAAACCCTATAACTTCAATAAATAGCAATAGAGACTTGTCGATGTCCCCATTTTCACCAAGCAACTTGTTTCTTTACTACAACCGCGCCATACGGTAGACATGCACCAAGTTGGGTGAAAACCTTAAAATTCCTTCAAAATCCTTACACCATACAGTGAAAAGCCTTCAAATCCCTTCAAATGCGTCAAATTT
Source organism: Sacculina carcini (assembly GCA_916048095.2). Taxonomy (NCBI): domain Eukaryota; kingdom Metazoa; phylum Arthropoda; class Thecostraca; family Sacculinidae; genus Sacculina; species Sacculina carcini. Next base: position 6,304,301 of record OU696583.1, read on the forward strand.
TGTATCAAATGCGTCGATGTCCCCATTTTATCTATGTCCCCGTTTTATCTGTCACACCGGCAATCTGGGCCGCATAATCTGTCCGATATTCAAACTTGGTTGTCGCGGGGACGCTGCCATCTTCCGCGTGCAGTTCGTGCGACGGTGCGATTAACTGATGCTATTGACACAACACAAGTGCATTTGGCAATGCGGCCGTGCACAAGACCAATTTGGCACACGACCCGCGTCCACTATCCACAGCTCTGATTGTGGCCAGTCACGAAGTGGGCGCACGACCTGCGTCCTGCTGCGGCGCCGTCGTCTCGACACGCCATATTTGTCGCGTTTTTTGTTTGGACAGTGGTCGGTGTGTGTGTTTGATGTCGTTCAGCGGTGATTGCATATAACGCCAGCTTTAATGTCGTCATCAGCACAGCGTACGGGACACACACACATTATTCCTTAATGCACAAATGCTTCTTTGTTGTGATTCTTGAGCTAATGCGTTTCGGCATAGCCAGACCGTTGTTGAAAAGAGCCATTGCCTTTTGTTTTGTTCTTGAAGACACGCGGATCTTTTCTGGAACGTCCTCAGCTGAGCAGGTCCTAACGAGTACGCTTGACTGCCTATTTCGGACACTTGAACACACCACTAATATCGTCTAAATTGGTCTTACCAAAACTGTTATACATATCGACATTATCTTGACTTATATATATCATAATAGCTTATTGATAATTTATCAACCTGTTCAAGGTATTTTTGAAATTTGGTCAAAGCGTAGTCTTATAACTTCGGCAGGGGCACCTGAAACATTTGGAGAATGCTAACGGGAAAATTTGACACCCTTATTGATAGATTGGCAGAGATACATGTTTCCTTTCAATTGAGTGTTTTTCAGTAAAACTAGCTAAGTTCGCTCTTTTTTGTGATCCTGAGCAAATATAATAATAATTAGCAATTTAGTTGGAAACAAATATGCATTAATACCTCTAAATCTTTTATCCATAGGCCTTATCAATAGGCTTCCTTATTTATACTCCTTAGGCGGCTGGTTCTCGTAGACGTCCGTTACTGTACCTCTGATTACGTATCTTGTCTATTTTCCACGTGTCAAATGTATTTGGTCTACTCCCGCTGTTGATAGGTAAACAGTTATAAGATCAGCAACACGAGGCAGGCCTGCATCGTGAAAATGTTTTACACCGCACATTATCATTCATCTATATACGTATGTCCTAATGAACAATAAAAACCCTTCACGCTCAATATATTTTCCTTTTACACAAACATGCCATTGATTGGAGAGTGTCGAAATATAGCAAGCTGGCGTGTCTTATCAGAACTTGAATGCCTTCATCTGGTTCAGTACCAATCCATGATCCAGTCCATGACATGTCCGATTTCTACATGTGTTGGCATATTCATGCTTTGAATTATGTGTAGTGTGTGTATGTGTGTGTATGTATGTGTTTATGCGTGTATATGTATCTATGTGTGCATATGTATATATGTGTGTGTATTTATATGTACGTGTATGTATGTATGTGTGTGTGTATGTGTGTGTGTGTCAGTATGTGTGTGTGTGTGTGTGTGTGTCAGTATGTGTGTGTGTGTGTGTGTGTGTGTGTGTGTGTACGTGCTCCACCCAATCAACTGGACTGGTGTAGACAAAAAGTGTGTCAAAGTCGTACAGAAAAAGTCGTCACACCATCGACGACATCGTCAGCACAAGATTCACTTCCGGCGCGCATATGACAGCCCCCATATGACAGCCCCATATGACAGCCCCACGCTCTCTTTCTTGTTAACTTGCTCATCTCTTCCTCTTTCTCATGCGCTACTTCCACACCTCTCAGCTGTACACAGCATGTCTTCTTGTTGTTGTCTTGGGTTTTCTTTTGTCAGTGCGGTCAGGAACAGTGGGTTTGTGTGTGAGCAAACCACATTGAAATATATCATTTGATCCATGTTTTGCAGCTAACACACTTGCAATGAACTCATACTCCATGAGATTACGCTGAGAAACCTTGACGGAGTACAGCGTGGATGTAATTCATTCAAAATTATGTACCTGGTCATTGCGTGGGCGACAGTGTGTGTTTGTGTGTGTGTATGTGTGTATATGTACGAGTGTGTATGTGTGTGTGCGTGTGTGCGTGTGTGCTTGTGTGTGTGTCTGTGCTTATGTGCTGGTCATCAACAGAGACTGACTGCCAGTTCTGCCATCATTCAGATGTCACATTCACACACACACACACATACATACATACACACACACACATACACATACACTACCACGACCGTCGCACGGATGCAGAGAATCGTCGTGAGAGGTTACAAGTCCTGATTCGAGCTTACTTATTCACTACCTCCTGTTTTTGTGTATCTCAATGCAGAATTTTAATAACGTTGTTTTTATCACGTGAGAAAACCGGGATTAATCTACCAGTTGATCAATTTCCTGTGGCTCTTGCCAACGTTGTTGTGGTTGCGGTTACTAAATGTGTTGCGCTTACCAACTATTTTTTGTACACGAACTAATCATGCCTCTGCTGCCTCCTGCTACAGACAGACAGATAGACAGAGACGGGCAGACAAACAGACAGACAGAGAGGGACAAATAGATATACAGACAAAGAGACAAACAGACACGAACATACAGACAAAGAGATAGACAGACAGACAGACAGAGATGACAGGCCAGCAGGTTATAAACAGGCGCTTGGAGGCACTCGCGCGTCCCTCACAGTCAGTCCCTAGCCAAACAGGCACACACAAACACACACACACACACACACACGTATACGAATCTCATACAATATCTGGCGTACAGGAGCGCTCGCTAAAAAGACCACTGTCAATATTGACTCTGTGTGCTATAGTGTGTGTGTGTGTGTGTGTGTGTGTGTGTGTGTGTGTGTGTGTGTGTGTGTGTATGTTTGTGTGTGTACGTGTGTGAGAAAGAGTGTGTGTTTGTGTGTGTGTGTGTCGGTGTGTGCTGGAGTGGTGTGCGAATTGCTTTTGTTACGTATTGAGAGAGGCGGAGGTGTTGTATCAGCGGAGACGTGTGCGTTTGTGAAGCCGTTTTATGGCGCATTTTATAGGTTGTATTATCTGTTGAGCTCTAGATAAATATTCCACGATCGTTGAATTTGCGCTCTACCATTAACATGCATTGATTTTCACCGTGAATCTAAGAGATACAAGTTATGATATTATTAACGAACCTATATACGCTAAACTGTTTCAAACTGTGGTGTGAAACCTTTTTACTCTATTTTCCCATTCTTCAGTGAGCCCACCACCGGCGCATCTAGAGGAGGGCTCAGGAACCTGTAATCCCCCAAAAATGTTTCCATCAAATCATCATAAACAAGAGGCTCAATAAAAAGAAACAATAAAAATAAATTATGTAGAATTTGCTGATAAAATCATCATGGCAAGCACGTTGCATAGTGATGGATGAACATGACTGATCGCCCTCCAAAAATTCAGCCCAATAATTCAGACTCTCCCCCAAATTGCACCCTGGAGCCGCCACTGGCGCCAATTCTTAATTTTCCAAATCAGCGCTGATAAACCTAATAAATATGTAAGAAGCAAAATAAACGAATGCGCATAGATGAAAACAAACATTTATACTTTTCTTGCTTTATTCCCTTATTTCCCACTTGACAGCCCCTGCATTCTCTACCAGTGGGAAATTTCCCACCGATTACGCAACGCTGGTTAAATAATGGACAACGAATAGTTGAACTTTAATTTATTGTAAATAACACCATTTTCCGGCACAGAGTTTCTTAAGGCAAAATGTCTACATGGCTGGGACTACACTTATGAATAATTACTTTAATCGCAACTCTTCTCAGCCACATTGTGTCATCAACAATTTGAGTTATGCACGCTCACTGCGCTCAATACAGGCCTGGCTCTTTGAATATTAATTATTACATGTCGTGCACAAGTCTAATGGGCACGCCGCATTGTACACATACACGCGTTTATGTGTGTTTGTGAGTGTGTTTGTGTGTGTGTGTGTGAGTGTGCTTGTGTGTGTGTGTGTGTGTGTGTGTGTGCCTGCTTGCATGCGTGTATGTGATTTGTGAAGTGGCACGTATTCTCCCTTCAGCATAGGAGCGAGCGTGGGTTAGTGCATGTGTGTGTCTGTCTCTCTCTCTCTCTCTCTCTCTCTCTCTGTGTGTGTGTGTGTGTGTGTGGTTTGAGTGTGTGTGGTTTTTAATACGATTTATCGATGATAAAGCGGTGTGTGACGGCGGTTATTAGCTAAGACCGGCCGCCTTAACGGTGCTCGATGCACGTGCTATTTGGAGTGGAGGTGCTCTCACTAGCGTGTCGCACGTGCCGTCGTACGTGGCACGTGCCACGTGCCACGTGCGGTTGTGTGTCACTGCATTAGCGCTGTGATATGCACTCAATGACACGCAACTGTCACACACACACACACACACACTCACACACACACACACACACACACACACACACACACACACACACACACACACACACACACACATACACACACACACAGACACACACACACAGACACACACACACACAGACACACACACACACACACTCACACACACAGACACACACACACACACACAGACACACACACAGACACACACACACAGACACACACAAGCACACTCACATACAAACGCACACACACAAAGACACACACACACACGCTGATACACCATCGGGCATAGAGGGGTTTCTCTAAGAGTACGTATTGAATCTCACAAGAGGTGGCCGGGTTTTGCGTTCATGGCTGCTGCACAGACGCACTCAGACCAGACAGTCCTGTAATACACTGCAGCCGGGCAATACTAAATGAAATTTAACAAAATTATCATCATTTGATTGTCTTTGTTTGCATTGCTCAGCCCAGTATTTCTCGCCCTATACGCCCTATATGCTGACTGTATCGTATTGGTCACATGCCGATGAAATCTATGGGACATATATCAGTACACTGATGTGAGTATATTGCGATTATGGTGTGTGTGTGTGTGTGGGTGTGTGTGTGTGTGTGTGTGTGTGTGTGTGTGTGTGTGTGTGTGTGTGTGAGTGTGTGTGTGTGTGTACACTGTCGGTTACAAGTGCTTCTTGAGCGACGCCTAACTGCAGCATTTCATCTTCTGTTCATTGGCAAGTCTGAAGCTGACAGCGGCTAGCTTGTGTGGATGAGAGTGCATGCATTGTGTCTACATATGTGTATATCTGTGTGTGTGTGTGTGTGTGTGTGTGCGTGTGTGCGTGTGTGTGTTTGTGTGTGTGCTTGTGTGTGTGTGTGTGTGTGTTTGACACTCAAAGACTGTTTGTTTGTACAGCAGCTTAATGTATTGAGTACCTGCAAATAAACACGCACACACAGACAAATATATTTTTTGTCGTGATTTTGCGCAATTTATAACGAGTGAAATTATTTGCACTTGTAGAGTATTGGACGTCTTTGAAATATACCGATAATTGTAAATTGTCAGAATGGAATATTTTCCACCAAAACAAGTATAAGGTGATGAATATTAATAAAGCTATATTACTTCTCAACTGACCTGTTGCACTCAATGTGTCGTGTCATAAGGCAGACTCTGCTCATGAGATATTTGCAAACAAATAGAGATCAGTTGATGATATGTTTTCTATATGTCTTCTCTGATCTGGCGTTTGGTTTTCAGCTGAGACATTTACATTTGCACATTGATCGCTGGCATCTACATATTACATACTGACATTTACATATTGGTCGCTTTTTAGCTGCATTTTCTGATTTATTAATTTTATTATTTTGCTTATTATTATTATAATATTATATTTAATGGTGCTTAATGAATAAAATTAAATTTGATTTGTTAGTTTTCATCGTTTGTGTCTTTTGTTTCTTCATTAGCCTTTACTTGATCAAATATAAAAATATATATCCTTGGTTTATTATTGTTTTATATTATAAGCTTATTAAATATTGTTAAAGTTCAAATGTTTCATGTCGTATAGCAGAGGTGTTAAATATTATCTTACCTTTCCATGCGGTCTGCCAAAACACAGTCGGCCCTCCAAATAGCGAACTCGAAGAGACCGAGAAAGTTTCCGCTATTTGGAGGCTTCCACTATTTGGAGGTTTGCGCTATTTGGAGGTTTGCGCTATTTGGAGGTTTGCGCTATTTGGAGATTTGCGCTAGTTGGTTGGTTATGGTTAGCAATGGTTGCAATCATTTTTCACTGTGAATCATTCGTTTTTCACAAAATATTCTTTTTTTATTTACCATTTTGAATTTTTCTCAAATATTATTCTACATATATTTTTCATTAAACACGAATTTATTCAGCTGTGCGATGTTTTCTTTTGTACGCCCTGGTTTTGGTATGATGCAGTTTGCAAGACAGACCCGTTTCATGTTGAACACATCATTAGTCTCCGATGCAATAGTAATCGGAATTGAAAACGTTATACGAAGGTTTAAATTGCTGTATGATTCTTGTGCGAGATGCTCGCCAATCTGGGATCCTAGACGGCCACCTAGTTTACCTATGCTTAATAATATGCCTGTGCATATGCCTGTGTCTATAGCCGGTTCAAATAAGTCACTCGTTTATATCCATCAGCTTTCAACAGTCAAGTGTTGTCAGTCGACAAGCTGGAGTCAATATATTGCATACATCCTCCATCCTACAAGAATCTCACAAAACCCCGTTTTCCGCTATTTGGAGGTGTGCTATATGAGTGGGGACCCATAGATCATTCCGCTATTTGGAGGTTTCCGCTACTCGGAGGATTATACTCATCTGTTTGGAGGTTTAATTAAAATATATTTTATAGTATCTTGATCGGGACCAATGAATTATTCCGCTATTTGGAGATCCGCTATTCGGAGGGTCCACTGTTATTCTGAAAACAAACAAAATAAAACGTAGATAAATCCAGATGTATTATATAAAGCGATTTTATTATACATTAAGTTCACATTGTCATATCAATTCATGTCATGTCATGTCATGTCATACACCAGCTCGTGAAGAAAAAATCGGATACAATTCGATTAATTGTTGAATGAAATATTTAAATTTATCACCTGTCAAATGAAGGTCATCAGGTCATACTAACTTACATATTATATTATTACTTTCGCTCAATAAACGTATCATGTTTTATCAATTGATAAAACAATGGGCTGGAAAACATCAAGCTGAGAATCACTGTGACATTGTGTTTTATCGTTAGGAGGATACAGATGTGTATCAAACAGAAATCACCCGTGTGTCACTCCTATTTGATAAAAATAACTCATATTTTCATTAGATTTTGAAATTCTTGTTTTACAGTATAATTATAATGAAAACCAATTTCGTGTAAGCATTATATGTATTGGATCATCATTCTTCGACAGACACCAATTATATACACATATCTGTATACACATATGCGCATATACACACATTCATACATATGTTTACAGATATATATAGATATACATCAATAGATGAACACAAACATACACAAATGTGTAATGCAGCATATATGTATAGCAAAACCATCAAGATCCTTTCTGAATTCATATCTTTCCTATCGTATACGTTTTTGTAACCGTCAAAATCGAACTGTCCATCGTGACATTATTGAAGTGTATAATATCAGCATGATGTTCAACGAGTAAATATACCGGTCTCGAGAATAAAGTTTTCATTAAAACTTGGTAATTTATTTGTTAAAATTGGATGAAAAATACAATAAGAAAACGCAATTAGAACTGGCAGAAATCTTTTCAAGCATTGCATGAGAGAAATAAAAGTAAAAAATCAACAAGCCACTAATTGCAGGAATAGTGTGAGTTCTGATGGAGCATGATACCTGTGATACGTCTGTTAACACAGAACCGGGCGGCAAAATGCCTCGTCAATGCTGCCTCCTGATAAGTTTTGTGTCCAACAAATACGAATACAACAAGAACTGAAAGAGTTTCTTCTATTTGCGACAATGCGACTTAACAACATCGAACATCTCTCTTTGTTTGGGTCGGCAGACGGCACGTCATTTGATACGTCAGATCCTGGATGGAGATCCCAATGCATGCTGCGTGCAGGAGGCCTCGGAAACAACGCAACCAGCATGCTCGTCGCAACAGCAGTCGCTCACTTCAAGGACTGGCCGTGGTAAGACTGTCGTCACTCTCCAAGTACGAGACGTACGAGTCGGAGCCGGCGTCCGGCTCGTATTTGACGGACGACGTAGTACGGCCGGTCGTCACCAAGTCCATCGTCAATCTCGCGTCGTCGTGAGGTGAGCCGTGTACGGACGGTGGAGGCGGTGCGGCGCCATAACCGTGCATCTGTCGCCAGCAAGCGTACAAATGAAGAGGAATATCAACATGTATTCAACTAGAATATGAAAACAACAAATAAATGGCTGAAATTATTCCTATTCAATTAGAGACAAAGTGACTCAACGACAGCTGGTTGATTTAGAATGAATCTGTAAATTTCGGTTCGGTTTGTTGAAATTTCGGTTTTGAGATTTTGTAGCTGTAGGTGACAAGTCGCAGTAAAAGTAAATAAGGTGTGTATATTAATGGAATAACAATGAAAACAACCAATGGTCCTGATCACGTGATAACTTTCAAGCGCAACACTCGCTCAACATGCTAACACTCAGACACCGCCAACACACCACACGCTCCAAACTATACCATTTGCAATCTGATTTGATCCAAATGAAATCTAATTTGATCCAAATGAAATCTGATTTGATCAAAATGAAATTACATTTGATCCAAATGAAATCTGATTTGATCCAAATGCGATTTAATTTGATCCAAATGAAATACGATAGTTAAAATTGAACCTCAATTGGAAAAATTAAAACAATTAGTAACTAAATCAAAGGATTGGCTGTTGATTATCCAATAAATGCTTAGTATTTGTATATAATAATGTATTTGCTCATAATCTCTTATATTTCATATTTGCATTTCACATTTATGTTTACTACTTTTGAACATCATAAGTTATGAGGGCAATTCTGAATTGACTTATTAAAAGTGGGTACAAATATTGAATATGTATGCGGGTTTAAATATGAGGCGGGCTGAGTGAAAATATTTTGTCAAAATAAAATTAAAAATAATGAAATTTAGACTTTTTAATTGATTAAGGTTTTCATGAGTTTGCCTTATTTATTTTTAATTTGCAATATTTTTATGAATTGTTCCGCACAACGGGCGGGTTTTAATGCTAGTATATATATATATATATATATACAGATACACAGTCCTGATTTTCACTCCCAAAGTATTCGCAACATGTTTCCAGTCACTCCCATTGTGGTATGCTTCCGTGATTATTTTTTCTATGATTTTCACTGAACTTATTATACTTTATTATTAGTTTTGCACTATTAACACTAGCGAACTGATGAGTCGTATAAAGTGCTATTATGAAATAAAGCATGGCACCAGAAAATTTCTGCTCAATCGACAAAGTCGCCAAATATTCTTATTTCAATATAAATACGCTTGTTTTTCGATGTTTTTTCATAAAGAACATTTTTCATTTTCTTCAATTGAAGTTCAATTTTTTTCCTTATATTTCATTTGGATCAAATCAAATTGCAAATGGTATAGATTGTCTGTCCAGCCCACGCATAACCACCAACACACACGGTCCACACACATACAGCCGCACACGCACACACTCACACTAACATAAACACGCACACTCAAGCATACGCACACACTTATACAGGTACACACTGATGCAAACACAATCACACATAACAGACACACAAACACACATACACACACAAGCACACACACACACACACACACACACACACACACACACACACACACACACACACACACACACACACACACACACACACACACACACACACACACACACACAAATAGAAGAACACGCATACGAATCCACGTACACGCATACATAGGCACAGCGTTGTCTATTATTCACAGTAGCTCATGCTAGCGGTTCACAAACAGATGACGCGAAAGAAAGCTGATTGGTTGAATCCCACTTAATTTCTCGAGGACTCGAATAAAATCACAAAGAGACTTCAAAACAACATCTTGATATTTTTTATTAATTCAACCCGGATAAACGTGGATACTCACGAACCCATGTCAGGTAAACTCCACTATTGTCCATATAGTGAAATACACAAGCTTTACAGCCAAACATAAAGTAACTCTGCAGATTGAACTAAAAAAGTCTTTCTTGATCTTAGACATACCCCAGTGTCAACATTCTGCGTGTGTCGACTTGTATAACATTGGTCAAGGAACCTTAGTCAATAGTTATTGAACTTTAATCAACCCATCACATTCACTCTCTCTATATTGTCACATTGTGCCTTCTAAGTCGCAACGACTGGAAAGCGAGATTGTTCATCCTTTCTGATATCCCCAGCTCTACATATACCAAGCATTTGAGTGCATTTACCCAAGATACAACAAGGCGACAGGAAACCTATGTATATTTGATAGAAGGATGCAGATTTGTGTGGAGACCCGGGGGATGACACACTTCATGTATTATTGTTCAAAGTTGACTCAGTTGGTCAATTGCATGACACCCTCAACTGTTTTTGTCTAGTGAATTACAACACATGCCTCAATGAAAAGTACATATGTAATATCATACACACATTTGTTGTGTAGTTATTTTTTGCTATGCTGATTTTGATGACAATATACCCAATTAACTGAACTCAGCAGAATAATCGGGGGGTATTATTGTACATTTATACCAACTTGTCGGAGGTATATATACACCCAAACCCCCCGGGATCTACCCCAATGCATGCAGGCGTAACACTTTTATCATTGGAAAACCGCTTCCTTACCAAGACACAAATGCACGGTGAATTTAATCCGGAAACCACCAAGAACGATCTCATATGGTGATGACAAATGAAAATGTAAACGATCCCACTATCCCATCACTGAATCGAAGTTAGAATCAAGTCAAAGTGATAAGGATGATATCTTAAACAACATGAGGGTGTTTTCTCACTACTTTGGTGAAGTATGGGTGTTTGTATGTGTACACTTGTGTGCTGGGTATGCGCAGGTCTCATAATTTGTATGAGACTGTAATTGTATTCGGAGGCACAGGGAACAAAGTTTTCATGTGATGACAGAAGTGTGATGAGCAGCAAAATCAACACCAATTGAGCTTGACTAAGAATCAGGGTTTGAAAAAACCCGGGTTTTTTTTCAAAAAAAACAAAAACCATGTTTTTTAGAAAAAAACAAAAAAAACATTGTTTTTTTTGGTTTATTTGGTTTTTCTGGTTTATTTGGTTTTTTCACACTTTGCACACACAAATCAAAAAAAGGATTGTACCATGCTATTTAGTACATAGTTAAACATATATTAGTACCACTTACCAAGAGTTTTGCAAATATTTACATAAGATAAAAATAATATAATAAAAATGTACACACAGGATCTTGAATTTCACCTTGTAGCATCTATAGGCAACGCAAGTTTTAAACCGCTTCCAATTGCGAAAGCAGTCGATTGTAAACACCCACATATGTTTGCAAAGTCCAATCCATATACCCAGTGGTCTTATTTATGAAAATCTAGTGACTAAAAATCGTTTTTTCCATGGAGGTTAATTCATGTTTGTTTTCAGAGTTAACACAGTTTTTTATTAACTCAGAGGTTTCTGAAATTAGTGTTTTTAATAGAAACTCAATTGTTTTGTCGTAAATATTTAGGATTTCTCATAAATACCAAGTACAATGTTTCCCCAGCAAAAACCAAAAATGTAAATAAAAATGTTTCCCATATCGTGCAAACACCTAAAAGCATGCCAAAAAGTACTATTTATGAAGATTTAAAACTGTATTAATGAACTCATTTACTAATTCTGAAAATATTTGATCATTCCTATATGAGAAAAATCATTTCTGTCAAAAAAATTTTTTTCTCAAAAAACCCATGTTTTTTATATATAAAAAAACCACTTGGTTTAAACCAAAAAAACCCTGGTTTAAACCAAACGAACCCTGCTTAAAATCATATCAAAAAGTAATATTTATGAAGATTTAAAACTGCATTAATGAACTCTTTTACTAATTCTAAAAATATTTGATCATTCCTATATGAGAAAAATCATTTCTGTCAAGAAAAAACAATTTAAAAAAAAACATGTTTTTTTTAAAAAAAAAACACTTGGTTTAAACCATGGTTTAAACCAAATGGTTTAAGCCAAACAAACCCTGCTAAGAATTTAACCAAATTAATATGCCAGCTTCTGCGTTTTTTCTAAAAAAACCATACACGTGTACATGCTTGTTTGTAAATGTGTGTGCGTGTGTGTGTGTGTGTGTGTGTGTGTGTGTGTGTGTGTGTGTGTGTGTGTGTGTGTGTGTGTGTGTGTGCTTCGGAGTCGCAGTTGGCGACTTGGACAAATTCACTGCTATCTGATGTCGAGCGTTGATTTACGCGACGACTAATGAGGCCCAGGCCACTCGTTTTTACACACACACACACACACACACACACACACACACACACACACACACACACACACACACACACACACACACACACACACACACAAACACTGAGACACACGCGCATACACCCATCGACCACCAACATACAGTCTCTAACACATCGACCACCTAACCGACACACACACATGCTGTTTTTACCACTTGGCCTGAAGATGTGTTGTTTCCCTGAGTGGCTACAATCAGTTCGTGTATATTACCTTGTGCTCATCTGTGTGGAGGCTGTGTGTAAGCGTGCGCGTGTGTATGTGTGCGCCACACTTCGTACATGTGAGTCACGCGAAAAAGACTCAGCAAACACACACACACGCTCACAAACATACGAGCATACGCACGGGTGCGGTGACGCGACTTGACACTGTCAGATAAGACTGGCTCAGTCAAGTTAGAACCGGTCAACACTGGCCATTAACAGGCACCAACTTCATCCTAGACTTCCTATATATACATTGGCCTACATGATCGGGTGTAAAGCGGTGTTAGTGGTAGTTCTTTATCCCCACATAAAGATACATGTTGATAACGAAGAATGGATATATAGGAAAGTTGAAACTAAGACAGACACATCGATAAAAAAGTGGAAGAATCAATCAACACACTATGCCGGTTTCTCTCAGCTGGATATATATCATAAAAGCGTATTCGTATTGATGAAAGCGTCGATGTCACCTGGTGATTTTCTGTGACCGCCCGCTGACCAATCTACTCGCCTGAAAACGACAAATCAATGAGCAAAGACAGCACGATTTGCTCAACATGTGTTTGTCAATGGAGAACAAGGATGTGTGTGTGTGCGTTGGGATGATGAGCTCAGTGGTGATAGACATGCTTCGCTGGCGAGATCGGACCGAGATTCTCGCTGACTTTCGTCCCCTGCCGGGTGCTGATGACACGTGAACACTGTGTGGGCGTTTCGCGTTGTCATGACAACAATACACTGAGGAGAGAGGACAGGGGAGGCTGATCACGTTTGGCGCTCACAGAGACATGAACACCCGCAGCCACCTGTGTCAATACTGGCCTGGCGAGACACAATACTCTCTGGCTGATCCAAGCCTCAGGTGCTGGTGTCACAAACAACGCATTTCGGAGTGTTTCTGTATACGAGGTAAGTGTGCGTGTACTGAGACTTTTGCGTGTACTAGTCATTCCCGAATGTACTAGTCAGTCCAGTATGCCGAATTCAATGCAAGCATGCTCCAGCACACAAACAAGAATTTTCCTAGTCACACAAAATTATGTACAGATAGAAACGGAATAAAAGAACCAGATTGCAGCATATGCTATGCAATCGGCATTATTCATCCGAAATATGTTTCCGTGACGTCACAAAAATAACTGGGACAAAGCAAGGCGATCACTGTTTGGTATGAGCAACAAACAAGAATGAATCTATACTGATGTTTCGTTGTTAATGATATTGGATAATGTAATGAAAGACATTCTGGAACTGATGCAGGGGGTACTTCCTCGCAGGGGGACATCATTTTTACATCACTACATGAGTGCCAGTGAGGAAGAGAGAGAGAGAGAGAGAGAGAGACGGGGACAGGTGATGCAAGCAGCTGACAGTGCGTATTCACCTGACTGTAGAGAGCATGATACTGCGCCGAGCTGGCGTCAATGTCGGGCTGGTGAGCGAGCTCGTGAAACATCTTCCACGGCGGCTGGAAGCTCGATATGCTGACAGGCTCGACAGACAGCGCAGGAGGCTGGATTCCTCCACCCGCAGTCGTCGGTGGAGCTCCTGAAACCGATCCGGTCGTCAATCCGTGCCGGACAGGCGGAGCAGCGATCATATGCACTCCTTGAACGGCAGGCAGTACTCCTGTCAATTGCCGACCCTCCTGAGGATCAACCACACAACAAACACATTTACACACACACGCTTTGATAGATGCATCGTACTGACTGTCCGCGAATAGACTTACGTCTTGGAGCAACAAACAGTATTTACTATGATAAAATTACTGTCCAGGGTATTGACGAAGCGAAGATCACTTGAGATTGAAGGACAACACTTGAGGTATGCGCTATGAATTGGCATTGGTTTATGACAATTAGCCAAAAAACTGGACAGATTCTTGATTCACAATAATATACAAAATCACTTAGATGAACTTATTGAGACGAAGATATGAGGCATGACTGCTTCTGAGGAATATCTAGACAATCTCAATTACCTGTGAGCCCGGCTTAAAACAACTCCACTACACCATACACACCTGTTACATCACACTGATTTCTATTTTCAGCCGAATTAAATAGACTACAATTTATCATCTATTTATCTTTTCCTGCCAGTTTTGTTGATCAACACCCGTATTTATTGCAGGCTCTACTTGTGCAATGTGGGCTGGTATTTGTGCTTCACTATATCTCTCTCGTCTCCTTTTTACTCCAATGCCTTCTCTCAGCAGGTGTGTGTGTATATCAATTAGACTGGCGCAAATGTGTGGCGCTGTGTCATTGTTTACTGCGCCATTATAGCAACAGCATCGCCGTTTATGTCTCCGAGACCGGCGCGCGGCATATCCGGCACAGTCGCGATTTATGCGGCCACACCGCGCGACGACACTCTCGATATCCGATCAAACACACACACACACACACATACAGACACACACACACACACACACACACATGGGGCGCGTGCTCAAGTGACGCATTCGACCACTCGAATGGAGCACATAAACACACACACACACACAAACAGGCAGACAGACAGATAGACAGACAGACAGACAATCACTGACAGCCAGATGGACAGGCAGACAAACAGACACACATACGGACATACTCTCACACACACACACACACACACACACACACACACACACACACACACACACACACACACACACACACACACACACACACACACACACACACACACACACACACACACACACACACACACACACACACACACACACACACACACATACACACATACAGACACGTACACAGCAGAGGCGACTAATAGTCGCGACAGGCTGCTCGTAGGAAAACAGCAAAAACCAGTCGACACACAAACACACACACACAGACAGACATACACACACACGCAGACAGACATACACACACACGCAGACAGACATACACACACGCAGAGAGCCGATCGTCCAATAAAAAGTCGACATTTGTGTTCTTCACTCAGGCCATGTTTCTCTCGCGTCTCATCACTCGCTTCTTCACTTCTTGCGTTGCCGAACCATGGTCTCAAACGATGTTACTGCTTGTGAATGTGTGTGTGTGTGTGTGTGTGTGTGTGTGTGTGTGTCGCTCTGGATGGTCGTTCGTATATATGTGGCCGGAAGATATCTTCCATTTAACGTCATGCATTGTTTTGCCCGATGCTGGTTTATAGCCCAGTTCAAATGGACTACCTTACTGGTCGACGATGCAGATTTAGAACGCGAAATGCAAAGTTAATTGAGCGAAATATATGGAAATATAATTGTAAATAATAGATGAATATATTATACCAAAATTTCTGGAGAGCTTTGCAAATTAGAAAATTGAAAGTTCGTTTTGTTGAAATTATTTTGTCTCAGTTGCCTGCTATATCAATTATATTTAGCCAAGTGAGCTGAACATTTCAAAAATTGATATACAATTGAAGTTCAGTGATTGGTGATTTGGAGAAACGATAATCTGATATTCACTATGCTTCAATGTAGAATTTGTTGTCTGGTCAGTTCAAGGTACTAAGTACATCAGTACACTTCAGTACACACTAAGTACATCAGTACACTGTACGTTGAATGATTATTTTCTTTCCTTTCTATTCTACACATGTATCGATTTCTATTCGCCAAATCGACGTTTTTGGCGTGGACACATTGCAAAAACTGATACACTGAGCTCGTTCTACTAAATATTGGCCAGTCTTGTGGCATCAACAATACTCCTTCACCGTGCCAAGTGATCAAAGCTCCAAAACAAACCAGACAAAGAGAGGCGGCATGTGAGCGCTGGAAGGAGCAACGAGCGAGCAATTGAACGTCACGCCATGCCGAAAGCACCGTTGAGTCGATTGATAGCAAGCATCAAAATCACAGCTTCACAAGATGAGCCGCACGCACGCACCACGCCCTCACACGCACGCGACACGCAAGCAGGTGATGGAAGCGATTGACCACGGGACTCAGATCGCTCAGAGGAAACAGACACGAGTGAACGTACAGGTGTCGATACATGTGTGTGTGTGTGTGTATGTGTGTGTGTATGTGTGTGTGTGTATGTGTGTGGATTTAGTGCGTGCTCCAGAGTGGTCGCTTCAAACACACCGCTAGCAAGTGCGATCAGCACACGGCATACTGATGACCCTGGTGTCGTGTCAGTGGTGTCGTGTCAGTGGTGTCGTGTCAGTGGTGTCTTGTCAGTTATGTCGTGTCAGTGGTGTCGTGTCAGTGGTGGCGTGTCAGTGGTGTCGTGTCAGTGGTGTCGTGTCAGTGATGTCGTGTCAGTGGTATCGTGTCAGTGACGGTGTGTCAGTGGTGTCGTGTCAGTGGTGTCGTGTTAGTGGTGTCGTGTCAGTGGTGTCGTGTCAGTGGTGTCGTGTCAGTGGTGTCGTGTCAGTGACGGTGTGTCTGTGGTGGCATTGATGGTGGATTGAATACTGTAAGATAGATGTGAGCCTACATTCGCGGCAAAACAGAATCGAACATCAGGGCAAGACTCCACGCTGAAACATATTGTGGTTGTTATTTTTAGCTATAATAATTATAATTAAACGTATTCATATATACACATATTGTACATCCAATTGTATATATTATCACATATGATATATAGCAATAATTATCCATTTTTGTGAAACCACAATGCGATCTGCTGTTTATATTTGTGCAACTATCACTCTATATTATATTTAGTTATATTTATTTCTCTTGGATAAGTCAGGCATTCAAGTGTGAGGCCAGAGTCAATGTTTGTATGTCCTCAGCTCGAGGTTTGCCATCCTGAATATGCAGATAGGTACTAGATCAGATCAAGTAATCGAGACGCCTCGAAGAGTGTCACTGCGCCTATTGTTTTCGAGCGCTCGCGAACGGTGGGCGAAAATGTAAATTTCTATTGTAGCCGTGCGAGTACACAAATAAACAGTGCGCGTGCAAGCTCATTTGCATGTGCTCGATTGCACGTGCGCAGCGACCGCACACGCGCCGCTGTCGTCTGCTAGGCTGCGGCGGTGTTGACAGCGAAGCACTTCCAGGAAGTCAGATGCTGCACACTTGCTGTGGCGACACTCACTACCGCTGGACAGAGCAGATGCGCTCGCGCGAACAATGGCGCCGTGCGTGCGCACGTGTCTGTATTGAGTCAAGGATGGTGGCCCGTTCGTTGTTTACCATATATCAGTCGATGAGTGTGATTTGGTTTCATGTAGTGTGCAAGTGGAAGTCAGGCCCAACATCTTTTGTTTGGAGTTACGCGGAAATTGACAGGTTGTGCCCACAGGGCTCCAAATTGCTCCATATGGTGAAAAAATCCTACGGACTCTCTCTTAAGTGAATAGAAGTAAATACAAGGGCTCAGGAGGAACATAGCACGAAATCAGCGCAGATTACGGCTAAGATGTCATGTACCATGCAAAAACAGAAATTCCATGTACATGTATAATCTAAGATTAATATTGTTTTACTTTCACTCTATCCATAGATCAGTGAATCCAATCACAAGTTCTGAGCACCTTACAGTAAATTTGAAATACAAATCATATATAATGGTTATAAAAATATGCAGGGTAATTTTTATTCTACGTGAGCGAATTGAAGCCAGATCGACTCGCAGCTTCATTCCAGTATCTTAGTCTCGTGAAGAATCTTGTATACAATCTTTGCTTACCTTACTAGCCTCCTGGATTTGACGCAAGTAGATCTCGCGCTTCTTGTCCTTGCAGCGTTTGTTCTGGAACCAGACACGAATCACGCGAGGGCTGAGGCCGGTCATTTCAACCATCTGCTCCTTCATGAGCGCGTCTGGCCGCGGGTTGGCGTTATAACACGTCCTCAATGTATGCAGCTGCTTCTCTGTCAACACTGTCCTTACCCGCGTCGGCTTGCCTTCGCGTCGCTTCGGATCTTTATCGACTTTGACGAGCACGTTATCTTCGCTGCAACCTATACAGAAAGGCGCACAAGACACATTGAGGAAATGACCTTAACTGGAACTTTTATATTCTGCATGGTAAAGAAGTCCTGAAAGCAATGACTATTCAAGTTGTGAAATATCAACAATATTGTCCTATTTCATCAAAAGGATAACACGGACCCGGACACCTAACAATGTCCATACTTGTGGAAGAGATTTTCACCGTAATGGTGACTACACATTCGTTATCCAAAGTAAATTTCGTTTCCATTCTATATTTGGTTTCACATTGTTCCCGATGTGATGATGATAATGACCCATAATCGTTCTCCCTCGACTGACCAGATTACGGCTTCATGCTACAAGCATGCCGCACCGAAGATATATCGTCTAAAAGGCTCACCTGGAGAAAGAGGAGGTTGTTCTATTTCATCCTTGCATGTGACTTTACAACGCAGATCGTCTCGACAGTAGATGTTGCCGTTCTTGAGGGCAAATTCATCGCCTGACACCAGCCGGCGACTGCACACCTGACATCGGAAGCAGTCGACGTGGAATATACACTCCTTAGCGCGCATCACCAGATCCTTGGGGCTGAAAATCTGATTACAGCTGCTGCATTTAGCCGCAAACAATCTGCAAGCAAGGAAAGAAATTGGTTCAATAATTGGTTCAATATGTTGAGCTCAGTCAACAAATGCCTTGTACAGAATGACAGAATCAGTGAACAAAATGACAGAGAACTATTTTTGGAAAACCAGTTGTGGAAAGACAATTGAAAGTATGAAACGTCGAATGAAGATAACGTGAGTTATATAGGAAAACTGCACATAATTTACAGTTATCAGAAAAAATCGGCTTCAAAATCACTAGTGTACAGATCCTAGAACTGGAGCACTTCTAGCGTAGAACTCTGTTGAGATGAGGTGACATTCATCAGAACAATGAGAAGAGGGCGGCCAATAGGTTGAGCCAACACATCACCATCATGTAATGATATCCTACTCCTCTTACAAATGCAGTGTGTGAAATCCTCACCCGATCTAGATAAAGTGGATATTTTCCAGTTGGTTTACAAAAGTGGAAATATATCTGACCACCAAGAAGTAGAAGAGCACGAGTTCCCTTGGACGTGGGTGATACTCGAGTAAACACTCGCATGCTGGTCACATGGTAACATAGTGAGGTTCAGTTCCGGGGCGACTATTAATCGCACAGCGACACTGCTCTTACTCATCTTGCCAATCAAATAGTGATATAGCATGTGTTGAGCTTATGTACTCCCGGACACATACGGCATGATGGTAATGTTGTTTCTCTTCACTTCGTCTACTTGGAGGTATATTATTTTGCGACTTATTCTCCCGATAATACACTGTAAGCATTGGTAAAATATTGATAATTAAATGGGAAGAAATCAAAAGATCGTTTCTGAAGCCATGCAAGCAAAAACTTCGAAAAACACTCAAATAATTCACAATTACATTTTGAATCGCTGCGTATGCTCGCGTACGCAATGCTACTAGAATATGTTGTTCTAAATTGGATTGTTTCAACAAATTTCTAGCGTTATTACGTTTATTCAAATAATTATAACAATTGTTTGAATATGCTATATTGGTCTAGAAACTAGCTGACTCCACGTAAAACGCGCTGACGATGCATCTAGACATTTGCAATCGTACCAATAACAAACTATTCATCTGATTATGCAGGCATGCCTGCCGACTCAAGCGAAAGACCACAAACACACGGTGGCCGGCTCATGCAATCGTACCAATCGGTACCAACCGGTGCCTGGCACAATATCACAACGCCAATTCCTGCACACTATCCAGCCTAGCCTTGTTCCAGGAAGCGACAAATGATTGTGAGCTCTACAATTCATAAAATTAATCTTATATCTAAAACAGGGCATTCAGAATTCTTCGGTTTTTTTTGTTTCGTCTATTTGCGGAAATATTTGATCTATTTGTGGATGTGTTTGTGTCCAAAAAATTAACATAATTACAACCTGAGATAAAATAAAATTTTAACCATATTTTTGTCAGGACTATATCCAAAGAATCAGGGGCTCAGTAGATTTGTGTTGAGGCTCGGGGGATGACATCTATCATGCATTAGTGTTTAAGGATGGCTCAGTTGGTCAATTGCATGGAACCTTCAACCATTTTATGCCTAGTCAATTACAACTCATATACCTCAATGAAAACTATATTGCATATAATTGCATACACACATTTGTCGTGTATCATTACTTTTTACTATGCTCATTTTGATGATAATATACCCAATGAACTGAGCTCAGCAGAATTATCGGTGGGTATAATTGCATATTCATACCCCCAGCCAATTTGTCGGGGTATATATACCCCCATACCCCACAAGATCTACACCCATGCAAAGAATGGACGGTTCTTCTGCGCCGCTAGAGGATACAGTTTGACTGGTAATATAGGTCCATTGCTGCGCGAATGTGAGCTGGAATAATAAGTTGGTGATGATCCGTCCTATCTGCCGCCCTCCAGAATCACTAGTCACGTACAGTCGCGTGCAGATGCTCGTCACAGCTGCTTCATATCAGCGTCCTTCTGTTTCTATGTGTTTCTGTCTTTCTGTGTGCGTTCCTATTTCTGTCTGCTCCAGTGAACACCCAGCTTGTGCATAGCTCGACAGATGGCGTGCATTCGCAGATGCGCTCTCACACGTTCTTGTCAAAAATGTGTGCGTCTATGTGTGTGTGTGTGTGTGTGTGTGTGTGTGTGTGTCACCGACTCACGTTGTTTCAAGAGATAATGTTTGTCGTTTGATGTCGTCAATCACACAATCGCATCACGTCGCTCGTAATAACGGCCTCCGCCAGTCACTCGCAGACGAAGGACACCACCTACATACTGCATGTTTGCTGCGATTCCGAGCGCGTGCTTGTGTGTGTGTCTGTGTGTTTAGGGGTGACATGATGTGTCCGAGTGGCGTCTAGGAATGTTTTGTTATTCTGCCTGAGAAGAGTCGAACCTGGTTTGATCGAGAATCATTGCATGGATATCGGTATCCTCACTCGGTGATAATTAGTTATGCTTTTCCGGCTTGAATAAAAAACGTGTAGAAATTTAATTACAGGTAGAAATTTGTCGACCTGGATTGGTGCGTAAATAAAAAAACGCAATAATTGAGAAAGTGTAGACAGTAAACCTTTTGAGAATGAGAAATATCTATCATAGCAATTTGTCATAGATATTCAGCAATATCTATGACAAATTTCAATATCTGAATTTCAAATTACTGTAGCATTTCACTAAATGACATCTACTGGAAAATCACGCATAAACACACACACACACACACACACACACACAAACACACACACACAAACACACACACACATACACACACAAACACACACAAACACACTAACATACTACTTCCACTAAGGGAAAATTCTACGGAACAGCCATGTCAAAAGTTAATCGACATGTTCGATAGTGAAACACTGTTGGGTGGAAATGGACACCACAGGAAACTACATGATTGTATTACAAGCCATTTGTACATTTACCTCATATAAACGCGACTAACACAGTGGATCTGAACAATAGCAGACTGGCAATAGCTACATCTTTGCGACCTCTTCAAGGACCAATCGAATTCCGTATGGGTTTCGTGTACCCGCGTCAAAACAGAACACACACACGTACACTGTACGCAGGGTACACCACGTGTAAAAAAGAGTGTACAGTGTACAGTAAGAATGTACATTCCGCATACTGTACATTGTACGCAAGAAATGTACAGTGTACACTACACACACTCATGCACAAACTCGTAAACACAAAACACACACACACAAGCACACACAAACTTGCAAACACACACACACACACACACAAGCACACGCGAATACTGCCGTGATAGTCCAGCACGCAACGGAGCCGTAATAATTGTTGATTCACTCTTTGTGCACCATTATGTCTGCGTACAGACTGTGCTAGCCAGCGAGATGACATTGTGGCACATCCGTCGTGCATATGTGATGATGGGGCGACGTGATGAGGTGGTGATGGTGACAATGAGGAGGCAACACTCACCTGACATAGTCGTTCTTGCAGTAGGTTTTGCCGTTGCGTACAAAGCACGTGCATTTGTCGTCGAGCAGCGTCTGGCACTCGACACAACGCAGGCAGGCGGCGTGCCACTCAAGATCGGGCGACACTCGCAAGATGTACTGGTCGTGGATGTAGCTGCCACAGCCCTTGCACAAAGATGCCGTCCTCCCCCCTGGCCAATCCCCGCCCACACACACACACACACACACACATAATGTATTTTTCACCCTGATGCGTCTAACTAATTTACAGCAGAAAAATAAATATTGGCAAAAAAGGAAAATTGGCGAAATACAAGCCGATGCGAACAGAAAATTCAGTTCAGCATCGTAAGTTCATACACGCGTTATGTGAATTCACACACGCGATATTTTAGCTTATACACGTGTTATATACGTATTATAGTATTATATACGTATTTGAGTTTATACACGTGTTATTTGAGTTTATACACTTGTTTTTGAGTTTATAAACTTGTTTTGCAAATTAAATTACTGTTTTCATAGCATCAGTTTGAACCAATCCAATAGTGTCTGTCATGCTTCAAAAAAGGTTTCGTGTATTATTACTATAATTACTATTATTGCTTCTTGTCTTCTCAATTTAAACATGAAGGAAATATGCATCTTACACGCTCAAACACAAACACACACACACACACACACACACACACACACACACACACACAGACAAGGTACAGTTGCAGAGACTACTATGGAAGCAAACGTTTGTGGGTGGCATATAAGGAAGAATTCCTGAATGGATGAGCGATTACTTAACGGATCGAAAAATGTCGACTTGAGTCAGAAAAACTCAATCAAGTTGGAGGAATGTGACCAGCGGATTGCCTCAGGGCTCAGTACGTGGTCCTACAATGTTCTTAGTGTTCGTCAACGACATTTTTGAGGGAGTCGATTCATACATGAGTTTATTTGCAGACGATGCTAAACTCTTGAGGCCCGTGAGAACAATTGATGACTGTATGAAGCTACAGCAAAGCCTGAAAAAGATTCACATATGGGCAAACAAATGGAACATGGAACTTAACAAAACAAAGTGTCATGTGATGAGAATAGGAAAAAGCATATATAGGCCCGATTTTCAATATCTGATAGGTAATGATTCAATATAGTAGGTTAAGGAGAAGAATCTAGGTAGGTGGTGCAAAATACATTGTCGTCCGAGAAGCATATAGGAAAACTTTTGAGTGCGGCATACAGAACCATAGCACTAATAATTGTTTTTAACTATTTGGATATAGAAGCCCTCAGAAAAATAATAGTGTCAATAATAAGATCCTACTTGGAATACGCTGAAATTGTTTGGTTACCACATATGAAAAAAGAAGTTGTAAAATTGGAGAGGGTTCAGAGGATAGCAGCTAAGTTAATACCATTGCTAAAGAATTTGGCATATGGAGAAAGATTGGTGAAATTGGCACTGGTTACATTGGAAAAAGGACGATAACGAGGGGACCTGATAGCAGTCTTCAAGTAGATGTCGGAAATGGATGATACGGAACAGTTTTTCTCGAGATATATACAATCCAGTGAAAGGAGAGGGCACAAAACAAAACTGAAAAAGCGAGGTGCCGCAGTAATTTGAAAAAGTTTAGTTTTCAGTATAGATGCGTGGATTAATGGAATACATTAAGGGAAGAGTAGTCGATAGTGAAAGTATTAGCACATTTAAGACAAAGCTGGACAAATGTGCATATCGAGACGGGACAGTCCGAGTCTAAATGCTCTTCTCCCGTATCAACAAATCGGTGAACACACACACGCACACACACACACACGCACACACACACACACACACATACACACTACATTGTTCAATGTAGCAGTGTGCAAGAATTTAAACGTAGGTTAGACCAATGTTGGCCGGGAGACAGGACAGCTCGAGCTTAGCTCATCTCCTGTATTATACAACTCGGTTAGTACAACTCGGTGAGTACACACACACACACACACACACACACACACACACACACACACACACACACACACACACACACACACACACACACACACACACACACACACACACACACACACACACACACACACACACACACACACACACACACACACGATCAGGTCAGAGAGCAAGTGACTGCATGCTAGAAATGTTCAATGAACTGCGATGAATGGTGTCTTAATCATTGACGAAATCCATTCACAAGCAGGGCAGATATTTTGCAGACACGTGAATGTAACCTATGTGTAGTAGTGACTGAGTACATGACGTTTGAACTATTTTTATCGAGGACCTTTGAAGAATCGAAGGTTCGACTAATGTCTAGTGTGATTTTAAGCATAAATTAGGGTGCACATTATATTAAAACAAATACCAAGATATTACTATGTATGTGACATATTCAACTTAGCGTGAAACCTCTATTTGAAAGGCAGCATGGGGAACATTTCAAAAATATAACGATACCCTCTAATTGAACTTCACCTCTAATTAAATATCACTTAGATGAATTCTTCTTTTTTGGTAATAGCTATGACCGACTGATTTTTATTAATGAACTTTATATTACTTATTAATAATCACCCTGTATTTTTATATTTTGTTAAATACGCACACGTTACCTGGTTCTCTTTTTCTGACTATCTAATCGATAAATAGTGGGGCACCCTCTAGTTCAGTGGTTCTTAACATGTGGGGAATTCCCCACTGGTTGGGAATGGAAGAGTTGCCAAGTGGGAAGCTAAAGGCCGGACAGAACAGGACAAATGTGTGTTTTCATCCATTGAAAGTAGTTTATATTTGTTTCCAATGACCTCTTGACATTTACTTTGATATAACAACTGAATTTATTGAATTTATCAGCGCTGTTGCAGAAAATGAAGAGATGGCTCATAAAGAAGTGGGGAATCAGAGGAAAAAGGTTGAGAACAACTGCTCTAATTGAACCGCATCACGCGCACAGATTTGGTTACGTTATTTAGTTTACGTAGTTAGGTTAGTTGGTTACGTAGTTAGATTTAGGTATAACATTGTTCAATAAATATGGACAAACGAAACGTTTTTATTGTGTCATATTCCAACTTTATCTTTTCATAATTAAAAGTACGTATGTTCTTTGAAAATATTTTCTACAATTCTTGAGTTTTTCATTTCGCGATGCGATCTTGTCTTGCTGTTTTATTCGGTTGATCATCTTCTATGTTTCGCCATCCTCGGCCTTCTATTCTTTATATGAATGATACAGTGTTTTATCTTGCCATTCTAAATCACTTGCACAATTTTCATTAGATTTATGGGAAACTATATTCTTTTCGTCCGATTTCAACGCTAGTTTCAATTGATACGTTTTCTTACAAAAGAAAATTTAACAATGAAAAATTTTGCTAGTAAAATGTTTCTGTAAGTACTAGTATGTACTTGTACTTGTACTAGTACTTGACGCACTAGCACGTTTCCGTTAGTGTTTTTGAAATAATTTGAAGAACAGCCAAAAAGCTCATTTTGTGACAACATCCGCATTTTTGAACTCAAGCGAACTTGGCTCATATATCTTGTTATGTATTTGACAACACGCCGCTCAACGTGGTGGGGTTTGAGCGCATGTAACAAGGCGTCAACATTTTCATACAGAAATAATGCACCAATGTTTGACTCCGTCCTGCAATGACACAGCAATGTTTCACTCCGTCCTGACCATTATTGAAATAGTAATTATTGCGTATCCGCATTTTAACCCCTCATCAATTAACTTAACTATACTTGAAATATACCTGCAAATTGACATTCTACACCCCTGGCATCAACCCTGTGCGAATAATTGGCATGCAACAGCCTGCAGGGACTGAAAACTCACCTACAAGTTGCTCCATCACCATGGCAGTCGTTCACCTGACCTGACCTCGCCCCGACAGTCGACAAACCACGAACAGAGCGGCGACACAACAGTATCACAACCACCACCGCAGACAGACTGACACTGCGCCGTCAGCGTGTGGGCAAGCGCGTCGGTCGATAACAACAAGCCCCGCCCATCTGAGGTCACGTGATCACAATTGACCACGCCCTGTCAGTGTGTGGTCGCCAGCATGCACCCGCCCACCACCGCACAGGGGGCAGCAGTGTCGGCTAGTGTTGACAGCAAGGAAATCGATGGTCCAGCAGAACACACAAGACAACAACTGTTGCTCGATTCCATTGAGAAAGCACATCACTCTCTCTCACGATAAACTTGACCGTTGAGAAGTGGCCATTTTGCCAGCGTCGGTCGTCGATTTTTTCAACAAGTTACCTCATCAATTTGACGTATTTGGCAGTTGAAGCATCAGATCGGAAAATAGACATGCTGTCATGAATGAGTGTCTTGAGGTGTGGGGCTAACAAACTGGCGCCTTATACGCAGTTTATACATATATCATGAAACACGTGACCAGAAGCACAACTTCACTTCATCCCATTACTTCTCTCAATCCATCTCGCCCGCTCACTTCGTTTTTCAATTCCTTGACTCCTGTTGCGGGCGATAGTATAATGATGGTTCGCTTTCAAGTTGAGGCAGGCGAGCAGCCCATGCTGATTGGAGGAAGAAGCTTTTATCTCCTCATGGTTTAAGCCCGTTTTTACTTTTCCGACATATATTTCTGTGGAAGAACTGAATTCAATGGATTTCTCAGCGCTGTTGTGGAAAATCAAGAATTAGCTCATAAAGAAGTATGGAATCAGAGAAAAAAAGCTACGGACCACTGACTTAACCAATACGTTGATGAAAGACACTTTTTCTTGTCGTAACTGCCCGCATGGACAAATGTGACTGCTTCATCAACCAGATTGCCGCGTGTACAAGATTAGCCATCGATTAGCAAATCGCCTATACATATATCATATTGCATTGTGTTAATGCCAAATTCAACAAGAGCAGACTTGATTTGATGGTGATGTGCTCACTAAGGTATCCAAGGAGGCCGGATCTTTATTCCGCTTTGGTATCGGATATATAGAACATAATACATAATCGAGGATTGAGCAATACACTTCGAGCATTGAGCAAGTTTATCTAGTTGTGATCGGTCAATAACATGTTATTTCAGTTCTTCACGGATACAAATCTCAGTCAATATGTTCATTCTTCCATGTCCAGTGGCTACACTTTGGTGCATTTAGTGACGCAGCACTCGGAAATTCACACTACCAACTCAACAACAGTCTCAATATATGATAAATTATTGTTTGTCTACTAAACTTCGTAATAAAAGGAGTGAGAGGATCTAACCGAAACTTCCATTTTTGAATACATAACAGTGTCGGATTGTCAGTCGCGTTAATAAGAGAGAGAAGTGGAAAATAGTGTAAGAAGAAATCAAATTTGTCAAACCCTGGCTAAGAAATATAATCATTACTTGTGCACTGTGGAATTTGCGCGATATCCTCTATCCTCCCAGTGTTAACCTTTAACCTCCCAATCCGACAACTACATGAACATCACACAAACGCGGACATACAGAGTAAATTGGAGGAGGAAATTACGCACATGGGCAAACATGAAATGAATAATTCAATTTGATAACAAACTTATGTCAGATGATATGTTTTCAAATTTCTAGACGAACTATAATCTTGTTATATGATCAAAATTAAGCTGAAGATTACGATAAGGTTAAACTCATGCTTATGCTAGCATTGTTACATACTGTAAAATTAATATTTAATTTGCGGTATCCAGTAGGCGAACAGATGAAGAAAATTAGCCTAATGTTTGCAACAATTCTGTTGTTGGTCAATTGCTGACTTGAAGAATGAAACAGTGACAAATATGTCGCAAGACTTCAATATGCTGATGAAACTGGCATAGCCGATTTTTGAGAAGCTACCAAGAAATCTAATTAATATATTTTATTGAAAAAACATAGTTTCACTCAGGGCATGCTTACGGTGATGTTAAACTGACTTTCATATCTACTTTCAAGCACTATTACATACAACCCAGTTTCGCACAATGAAACCGCTTCTGTGGAGAAGAAAATGTACTCACGCCCGCTTATTGCGATAACATATCTCCGTATTTCATCTACATTGTGAACGGAGCCTGTATGCATCTGTGTATGTGTGTGTGTGCGTGTGTCTGTGTGTGTGTGTGTGTGTGTGTGTGCGTGTGTCTGTGTGTGTGTGTGCGTGTGTGTGTAGACGGATGTGACGTAGGGCATGAATATGTACAAGAAGTGCATGTGATGGGGTGAATACGTATAAACGACACAGTACTTACCCCTTTCAGTACCCCATCTCTGGCATTCATAATACTGTCACACTTACACGAACACACACACACACACACACACACACACACAAGCATACATACAAATTGACATTCATCGACGCCTTTAAGTCGATGTCAATACATTGGACAGAATGTCGTGTCATGTTGTTACATACTTGTTGGTACTGGCACGAACGAGAAGGGGAAAACACACACACGCACGCACACACACACACACATATACGTACATAGTCAAACATACACTCCAGTCGCATACTTACATACACATCATACACATGCACACAAACACACACACACACACACACACACACACACACTGCATACATGTACATTCAAACATGGATGCGCACATACGCACCTACAAATACACACGCAAACTGACAAACACACACAAGCACACACACACGTACGCTTATGTTAGGGTGCATGTTGTCCAAGCGCAGAGTGACTGGCGGGGCAGACGGACATACACATTCGCTGGGAGCGTACACCTGTCAGTCAATCTGATGTCACACACTATCTTCGCACATCAGTTAATCCACTATGTGTATCTGTATGCGCGTGTGTGTTTGTGTGTGTGTGTCTGTCTGTGTGTCTGTCTGTCTGTGTGTGTGTGTGTGTGTGTGTGTGTGTGTGTGCATCAGTGGGTGCTGCTATCGAAAGCGGCTGTATGCTAATGGCCAGTTTTGTAGTCGCACCTGGAAATTATGTTGACACTTTACAACAATCACCAGTGCCAGTGGTGTCGTGTCAGTGGTGTCGTGTCAGTGATGTCGTGTCAGTGGTGTCGTGTGTTAGTGGTGTCGTGTCAGTGGTGTCGTGTCAGTGATGTCGTGTCAGTGGTGTCGTGTCGGTGGTGTCGTGTCAGTGGTGTCGTGTCAGTGGTGTCGTGTCAGTGGTGTCGTGTCAGTGGTGTCGTGTCAGTGGTGTCGTGTCAGTGGTGTCGTGTCAATGGTGTTGTGTCAGTAATGGCGTGTCAGTGGTGTCGTGTCAGTGGTGTTAGCGTTCATGTGACACTTATTATCACCAGTTGTCACACAGATGGCGCTGAGAGCGGTAGATAAAACTGCTCTGCGTTTCCTAAACATGTCAGCTGACGATCTGCTCAGAGATCGCCATGACAACCGCACTGGTCTCCGCACAACAGACAAATCTGGCATGACAACCGTTTGGAACTAGAAGTCAAAACGAATGTGTCATTAATACTATAGTCTACATACACTTTAATATAAAGTGTAACCTTGGAATACGAGTAACTTAGTATACGAGTAATTTACAATACAAGCATTTTAACTCGTAAAAAATTGATTCAGAGTACGAGCGATAAATTAGAATTCGAGCAGATGTGAGGAAAGCATCTGCGTATGACTGTTTTGAAAGTCACGCGGTGCGACTTTTCACAACTGATGAACTCATCCAGATTCACAAGGAAGAGTAGATAGAGGTGATAGAAGATGTTTCATCAGGGGAGGAGGAGATATCGGGCTGTCTCTCTCCTCAGTTTTCCCTCTAAACTTCTTTAGTCAGCAATCTATTCTCAGCTTTCCTCCTTTACTAATTCAGCACTTATTCCTTTTCAGTCCGGTTTTTTGGCCCTCTCATTCCACTGAATCTGTTGCTATTTCTGTTCTTGATCACACGTTTTCCCACTTCGCCACTGATCGATCTGTACTCCTTGTTCTTCTTGGCATGTTCTCTGCGTTTGGCATGGTTGATCACACCATTCTATTGTCTGGTCTTTCTTCTCTTGGCATCACTTCCTCGGCTCTTTCTGTTATTAAATCTTATATTTCGGGCAGATACTATTCAGTGAACTTCAACTCGTCTTCATCTCGTCTTTCCGGCGTACCGCAAGGATTTGTTCTTGGCCCTCTACTCTTCAACATTGATATGTCCTTGCTTTGTCCTATTCTTGAACGCCACTTTGTAACTTACCATATCTACGCTGACGATATTCAGTTCTTTGTTCATCTTCCTCTTTCATCCTCTTCCTTCATCTCTGATATTCTCTCCGACATCTCTTCTTGGGCTTCTTCTAAGTGCCTTCTGTGAGCGCTGTCGTCAGATTTTCGCAGCCAGCAACCATCTTCTATTGGACTTCCATCCACCGTTACGACAACGCCTTCTGCCAGATTACTTGCGTCCGTCCATACCACAGCGTCATTGCTCGACACAGACCACATACCATACACGGGATCATTTACGGACACTTCCTCAGCTATCTTTCTGACTAGCTCTGCGACATCCTCACTGACATTATTGTCCCACGACTTTCGTCCATTTTCACCATCCGCAGACGCGCAGCGTCTTATCCAACCACACGCAACTCGGAGCCAGCTCGCACACGGGTAGTGACCAATCCACTTCCCGCATATTGAAAATACTTCACGCTTGGTCAATATCTCAGGAATGTCAGGAAGCGCTCCTTCTCTGCTCCACTGGAAACCACTTGGAGTTGCATTCACTCGAAGACCAAGCACATTACCGTTTCCTAGAACTTCAGGCTCTTTGGTAATCAGTCCGAATCGTCTTAAATGGTCTTGAACTTCATGGGGGCTGATAACACTGCAATCAACAATAATATCATCGATATACGAATCAACTGATCCTTGAAATCGAGGAACTTCTCAGAGAATATGTCTCATGACCGAACACATCACTTTCGGTCCAATGTTCAGGCCAAATCCTAAACGTGTCATGACATACTTCTTTCCTTTCACCTCGACGACTTGAAAGCGGTACAGTTCCTTGGCTACATACAACTGAAGATATGCTCTCTTTAGGTCCACCATGACCACCCGATCGCCCATGGTACGCCACTTGCGCAACTTTTAGTCACAGACTGCCGCATCTAATCCCGGAGCGCTGTGTATGTGAGCATTTAGCCGCCTATAGTCGAGCACGGGCCTCACTTTTCCCTTCCTTTCCTGCCTCACCGCCATTAGTGGTATCGTTGCACCAATGGGACCATGCTCATTTTCCTCATAAGGTATGATAATTTTTTCGTCTATCCATGTCTGCACTTCATGGTCAAATTCGGCTAAGTCATTCTGTCTCACGCTGTAATTACGGCCAAACAACTTCTGTTCAGGACCAACTTGCTTCCACACCCAAGAAATCGTCCAGCGTTCACCATCAAATTCAGCCTTGAAGTCCTGTTCCTCGATCAATACTTTTGGCGATGATGACACACATGCTGCAGTGGAGATACCATTGCAAGAAATTGGCGTGGCAATGACTTTGCCACATCCCAAATGAACTTCACCATTTCTACTCACATAGAGACCACCAGCTGATTTGATTGCGTCCATGCCCAGGATGATATCAAATGGCGGATGTGAGTCCGACTCGACCATCCACAGAACAACATAATCAATTACAGATGGTCCTGACAAAGAAAGGCCATTATTTTTCATTTCAACATATTTATTCAAACACACAGTTGAACCGTTCATAATTCGCATAACAAGATAACCTCCGTGAATTTCGCTCCTCGTTTTGCTATTGAAAATAAGCGAATCGGAACTCCCAGTGTCAACCAAAGCAGTGTATGACACGCCATCAATATATATGTTCAGCACTGGTCCGTGCTGTTGCGCTGTGGGGGGTCGACAGACAGTGCCATTGAAGCTGATCCGGCCGACTCCCCTCTGGCGTTTCCCGAACGAGCACAATGCTTTGAAACGTGTCCAGGTTGACCACATGAAAAACACACGACACCTTCTCGCTGTTTTCTGTTCTTACAATGTTTCGCTATGTGCCCATTTTTGCCACACTCATAGCAAGCATAATTTTTCAACCTTGACGCGACATACGCATGAGGAGTTTCCGACATAGTAGTAGATTTTCCGCCACTTCTCTGATCAACCACCACTTGTTTGGCACAGCTCAACACGTTGTCAATCTTCAGTGTTGAACCGTGCATTGCGCGAACAGTCTCCTGAACAACTGGAGGCAGCCCACGTAAAAACTGACATGCAATCCATTGGTCACTTTCACTTGAGGAGATGCATCGTCCGAGAGACCGAAGATTAGTCATATATTCGTCCAGGGTCTCATCTGGTCTCCAATTCCTAGTGACAAACTGCTCGTACGCCACACAGGGAGTTAATCCGAACGATTGTCGTAAAGCCGCAACAATAGCTGTCTCCTCCTTTTTATCTCCTTCAGACAGTTGTTGGAAGACATGAAACGCTTTTCCAATCAGAAAAAATGGAAGCACACTCGCAACATCCGCTATGTTCTTCAATTTACAGCCCAACCTCAATTTTTCTAGCCAACTATCCAGTTCGCCGCTGCCATCGTACTTCTCCACAATATCGGTAAGTTTCAGTGTTTCCATGATTAATTCAGCCGAAATAGCTTGTTGGAGAATCAAGACGCAGGCCCAAACACAAGTGATATATTGATAATAGCAAAGCAAACAGTAGAAATAGATATATGAGTTGAAGCACTAA
The DNA here is from genome assembly GCA_916048095.2 of Sacculina carcini. NCBI lineage: Eukaryota > Metazoa > Arthropoda > Thecostraca > Sacculinidae > Sacculina > Sacculina carcini. The sequence goes on from OU696583.1 coordinate 6,337,759, forward strand.
CCAGTCGTAATTTCTTCCTTACACGAACGTACACTTCTCACACGCAGACTACTCCACGGACACGTTCACAATACAATCAGACATCGCAGACTCAAGCACTACGCACAACAACGACCACACACGAACGAACACCCCTCGCGACCCCTGTATACTACACATACAGACATACAGGCCTCGACGCCTCTAGGCACGAACCGCTCGTGCTAATACAACAGACAGACATACACTCATGGACGCACAGCCAACTAGCGCCCTCTCCTCTCACACTGAAACATGACACCTTCAACTCTACCGTGTACTGCCTATCCTCCGCTCACACCTTCCCCTAAATCAATCTAAATCTGAGTTCATATTTTTTCCACCCTCCTCGAATTCCTCCTCCCAGACTTCCGTTCCCTGTTTCTGACTCTGCGCGTGACCTAGGTGTTATATTTGATTCTTCTCTTTTGTTTTCCAATAATATTCTATATGTGGCCAGGACCTGTCGATTGATCCTACGCTCTCTGTATCCAATACGTCCGTTTCTAGATCGTCCTTCTGCCATTAAGCTTGTTGTCTCTCTTATTTTCTCTCGCATTGATTACTGCTGCTCTATATATTTTCATGCTCCTCATTACTCTTTGCGTGTTCTTCAGCGTGTGATTAATTTTTCATGACGTTTTGTTCTTTTACCTACTCCCTGTCGTCATACTTCCCAATTTATATTTGAGTTTCGTTGGCTACCTATAATTCCTCTTATATATTTTCGTATCTGTTGTATTGTATATAAGCTTATTTGTGGCCCCCTTCAACCTTCCTATCTTTCTGGTCTCCTCACTGTATCTTCTGCATATTTCCGCATTTCTCGCCCTCTCGTCTGCTCGCGTGCTCTCAACGAATCAACTTGGTCCGCTAAATCGTTTTCTTTTTTTGCTCCTCGTTTGCTCAACTCTCTTCCTGCTACTACTGTTCGTGCTCCTTCCTTTAGTTCTTTCCGTTCATCTCTTCTCGCTTACTTGTTCAACTTGTCGTTTGATCCCTCCTCACATACTCTCACTCCCTATGCTACGGTCTGATTTCATGGGTTACTCTGCCCTTGTCATGTGCTTACTGTTGTAGATATTTTTCTCTAATTGTGTTGCCTTTTTTCATGTGTGATCTGCTCTGTATTTCAAGCTTGTGATTTGCGTTATTTGGAGTTAGCTTTGGTGTTACGTTGCGCGCGCGTGTATATGTGCGCTAAATCAAATATATTGTTTGTTTGTTTGTTTGTTAGGTAAAAAAGGACACCATTCCGTTTAGTGAAATTAAAAAAGACCTTGAAAAATTGGGTGGAATCGGAAGATTTTATTGAAAAACATCACCCTAATAAAGAAGTGTCTGGCCGAAATTAACTGGTTTAAAAAACGCAAAAGGTATTAGATATGATCAATGAAAAGTGTGACGAACCGAGACTAAAAATAACCGCAGCTAAATGACGTGCTATGATGGTGAAAAAGCACAATCCTCCACTGCAGCTGCACATTACAAACGCAGGGTTAGATTGGGTCGATTGCTAACAATACCTTGGATTGTGGCTGGACAAACGGCTCAATTTTTCAAAACAGGTGACCTACTTGAGACAGAGAACACAGACTAGGCTGAGTGCCATGAAAGCAATGACCCGCCCAGCAGCATGGGCCACCTACACCGTTCTACGCCTTTTCTACGTGCGGGCAACCCGATCTTTAATCGATTACAGTACACCAGTCCTTGTGACACTATCTGAAACACAACAAGAGCGACTGGAAGTGGACCAAAACACTGCAATGAGAACTATATTGGGAGCACCGCTATGGACAAGCGCCTGTATCATGCAGAACGAGTGTCACCTAGTGTCTCTCAGAATCAGATCCCAGCAGCTGATGTCGTGTCGGATAGTTGTCTCTCTGCACCAACATCCAGAGGGTGCTCTACAACAAAAACTGCTACGTGCAGTCAGACATAGTCGTACTGCGGTCGGCTACAACCCTTGGTTACAACAAGTGATACGAGTCATGCACACATCCTATCAGACAGTGAGTTGATAGAAAGTGAGGGTCACTCAAACGGAATATTCCGACGACCAGCACCATGGACGCCTCCAGCAACCGAATTCCTCACAGCTCAGCTACCAGTGACCAAAACTCAATGCACTGTAGAAGAGATACGACAACTTGCCCTAGAGAAAATACAAGAAGCATCATAATCTTCTAGCGCTATATATTATACAGACGGTTCAGTGGACAAAGTCGGCGGATGCGCAGGTGCTGCAGCAATCACTGAAAGTGCCGAGCTGTAAGCGAAGCTGCCAGAACACTGCTCCACCATGCAGACCGAGCTGGTCGCCATTCTTCTTGCGCTGCAGCATGCCAGGTGTCGCCAAGGAACAGCAATATTAATTTGTACAGATTCAACATCAGCAATGCAGGCGGCTAGCTCTGTAAATAATATAGATAGTTCAGGACTTATGACAAGAATCACCCGCCTCTTATAAGAACTGACTATGAAGCGCATATTCGTGAAATTCCTCTGGATTCCTAGCCATGTCGGCATCCGAGGAAACGAAATGATGGTGGATGCAGCTGCAAAACCAGCTGCCGCAGCATCACAGCCAACCATGTATATTTCGCCAAGTCTATCAATCGTCAAGGCAAAGATAAATCAGGTCGCAGACCGCCTTTCCCACACTGGCCACAAACACCTGGAGAGCGTGCAGAAACAAGCGGCCTGGTACGCTCTCTCAACAAACTATCAATCGCTCCCGACTAGCTATCAGAGTCCCAGGTGTGATGGAGTGCTACTACAGCGATTCAGACTAGGTTTCAGCACAAGGAAGCAGCTGGACGACAAATATGAAAGAGAGCAGTGCGAACATTGCGGGGTGACCACGCGACGCCCACTGCAACACTCTGCTGTCATGTCCGGCGAGTCTCCGGAGACCTCCGAATTATTGCCACCACGCGAGTAACAGCGACGTTCTGAGCAGTCGGGACATCCAAGCAAGCAAGCAAGACTTACTGGTTCGTCACACTCCAGCAGAAGTGCTGTTGAGCGTGATGAAAACGGCTGGACCTCCTCGAAAGCGCATCAAGCGATTCTGGATCTGGAGCGTACAATACAGCTGACACACACTGTGATGTATATAGTGAAGTATTTACATGCGGGTCTGCAATAATTGTTATGTATTAAGCTTTGTTGGAAATAGGATTTCATAGACATGAAATTGTGAGAAATGGATGACATCCGTCACTCGAGATACACTTTGTTTTTCAATGTATTGTTATCATAATGACATTCATGCATAATTCACATGCGGAGTGTACATGACCAGCGGCGAGTTAAGGCTCGCATTTAGTGATGCAAAAAACCGTTTTTTTGGTTGCGGTTTTTTGCACAAAAAAATGTTTTTTTAGTTTTTTGTTGTTTTTTTGTTTTTTTAGAATTAGCCCCAATTGTCATCGGATGTTAGATTTTAGTACATATAAATGAGTTCAATTGATGTTTTGTACATCTTTACGTGTCTTATTTCAAATATAATTTGATAATAGTATAAAAAACAAGAATATTTATCAATAAATACCTCAGGAGACTGTTTGAAAGTGCATCCGGGTCCGGTGGTTTAGGTTTTTTTCATTGAGAAAACCCATGTTTTTAAAGATGGTTTTAATTATGTGGATATTTGAAATAATTTGTCAGCATAACAAAACAAATTCATTGAATAATCTTGTTTTTTAAAAGAAACCATGTTTTTTATGAAAAAATGCAATGATGTTTTTCAAACTGGTTTTAAATTCGTTTTATTAATGTACAGGTCCAGAAAATTTTGGCAGCAGAACAAGACAAGCTAATTGGCTGGTCAAGTGTTTTTTTGACAAACGTTCATTTAAACTAACGCTTTTTTAATGAAACAATGTTTTCTAAAACAGTATCTATGTAAGATAGATTTGATTGATGTACGTTCAAATAACTTTTGTATGGCAAGTAGCCTGCTGGTACGTATAAGCGGCTGGTTAAACCACTTAATTTAAACTGTTCTTTTAAACCATGTTTTTTTCAAAATATATTTTTTGGAAAAACTGTTTTCGTAGATGTAGAGATTGCGAAAAAAATTGGCGGCAGATCAAGGAAAGTTTAACCAAATTAACTGTTTTTTATTAGTAACCTGTTTTTAAAACTGGTTTTATGGATGATGGTTTCTTTGATGTAGTTATTTGTGTTCAAATACTTTTTTGTACATCAAATATTTTTCCTCAGTTGTTTTTATCCTACACGAAAATATTTTCCGTTTTTCTGGTCCGTTGCCACTGCGACCCGCTTTTATTCGTAGTCTCATTAGGGACATTAGGGACATAAGTTTGTGTGCATATTCGTAGTATTTGTGTAAATATTTGCAGTGTTTGTACTCTTATATTTGCAAATAATTGATCTGCTGAATTAAATGATGAAACTTATTACAACCAACGTAGTTAATTTCTGGCAGTAAAAAGTTAAGGTGTAAGAAATAAAATAAAACTATACCACCTGTTTTTTTAAACAGTTTCACATTTTAGCATAAGAAACGGTTCTCAAACCATGCTTTCTTACACAATGATTAACTCAATAATTGAATGCAAAACTGTACTGTACATCGAAGTGCCGCACAGTACCGTGCAAACAATGATATTAGGCCTTTCAGACACATTATATCAATTATATTGTGCATATTTAATGATAATTCAATTTGATAGGGTCACTAATAGCATGAATAACCCATGTGTTGATGAAAATAATTCATTTAACATCCCAAATATATCATTTCCATAATTTGAATTCTTTGCATGACTCTTCAGAAAAACCAAAAAGAACGTGTTTTTTCGTCGCGTTTTTTTTTTAAAAACTTTTTTTTTTAAAAAAAACCTTCGGTTTTTTTTAGGTCGCATCTCTACTCGCATTACACATTATTGTATTATTGTCTGCTCTCTGATTCTGTCTGTGTGTAATAAATCAGTCATCTTGATCATCAACTTGATAATGGACTATCACATTTTAGAGACATGCTAAAACGCAGGGAAAAGCAAGCATCGTTAGACAGATTCTTGGTAAAGCTACCCAAAAGACAACAAAGTGATTCTGAACCACAACCTGGTTCCAGTGAAGTGAAATTCAGAAAAATATGGAGAAATTATAGTTTCTCTGATCTAGAGGACTCTCTCTCCTTACAGTAACCCCACTCCTCTTCCCCACCACCACATCAAACCCACGAAGTCTTCAATTTATCAACATTTAGGCTAATTAATGTAGAAACAGTTGCATTGTTTGAATAATTGAAAAATATACGTTTTTTCAACATGTTTATACGCGTATAATTATTTTAATTTTTTTGGGGAATTGGAACTAATTAAATGGAACTCCATTAATTTGAATAGGAAATTTTGTTTTAGAATACGAGTAATTCGGTTTATGAGCTCGGTCTTGGAACGAATTAAACTCGTATTCTAAGGTACCACTGTACATATAAGAGATCCTCTGTGTGTGTGTGTTTGTCTGTCTGTGTGTCTGTCCCACCAGCCTTGGTTCATATTCTGCCAGTTACTACTCCACAACCACTTGGTGCACACGCTAAAACCTTACATCATCACGTAGCAAAAGTTTCGTCTACATGATGGATTAAATTTTAAGTCGGAAAAACATAAAAAAGTTATAGCGGTGTAAATACTAACTGAGCCGTGCAAAAATGCGAAAATTTTGGTCAATATTCTGCCATCTACTCCTTATAAACCAGCGGTGGTACAGTTATACAAATTATACCACTGTGTAGAAACTTTTGTGTTCTACGAGATAGGCTATGATTTGCATCCAAGAATTACACATAAAATATGTAAAAATGACGAATATCCAATCAACATATATAGTTTTACTTGAACTTCGGCCGTCTGATTTTCTTTACGTTTTTCTTTATTTGTCAACAACTAATTATCACACATCTCAATGAATTATACCATCATGATGGACATTTTGTTTTCTACAATACGGTATAAATTTGTATTTTCCAAAGTATACTGTAAAAAAGTTATGGCGGTGTAAATTCAAAATGACAAAGTCAAAAAGACAAAATTGGCACTGAAAAACGTGAATATTTTGGTCAATATTCTGCCATCCACTCCTCGTAAACTAGCAAGGGCACAGCTATACAAATTATACTATTCTGTAGACAATTTCGAGTTCTACAAGATAAACTATAATTCATACCAAATAATTATAAACAAATTGTGTACAATTAAAAAATATATATTTTACATCCAAAGTTGTACTTTAACACCGGGCGATTAAAATTAATTAATTTATATCCATATTTCTCAATAACTCTTTATCACACATAAAAATAAATTATATCATCGTGATTAAAAAAAATTCTCCTATAATACGGCTTGATTTTAGTTTTCCACAGTGGATATAAAGAAAATTACGGCGGTGCAAAATCAAAATGACCTGTTGCCTATTTAACAGCTATTATGCACTATTCACTTGGGTTATATCAATATAAATTGTATCAGCATTTAGGATATGGTATTCCATACAATTTTATGTATAACAAGCTTTATAAAAATATACATTAGGAAAGTTAGGAATGTTTAAATCGAAAATGACGACAAAATTTTGCGCACGAAAATTCCCTGGACAAAGCGACAAATTATGTACAATGTTCTGAAATACTACTGGAAATCACGTGAATTATTCGCAGAGACATTTGCGATTACACATTCATATACACTGATTCAATTTCACTAATTTCCCAAAAAGTTCAAACATGAAATATTCTGTTTGTGCTCACAACCTAGCGAAAAATATCAATTTATTTCATCAGTAAATATTGGTGTGATGTTGATAGGAGTTAAAATGATACATGAAGATAGATGATACCTAGGAGTAAGTTAGATACATGAAGCGTGGGTTTAAACAATAGCGGGATAAACGACAGTTTTCTGGCAGTAAATATTCTAGCGGTGATATTAGATTAATACTCCAAATGATGTTGGGAATAATATGAAGCTATAAATATAATTTGGAAACATTATGGTAAAATGTTTTAGAAATAATACGTAGCAGATCATAGATAGCATATGGGGTATAATATCCATGTAATCCGAAAAATAGCCGTTCCTCGCGCCTATGATAATTAGAGCGCTATATGAAATACATGTGTTGTTGTTGTTGTTAAATACCAGTTATAGCCATATAATGCATTAGTGAGAGCATTAATAAGGAATTATAGAGATGGATAGATTTTTCATCATTTTGTATTGATTTTGTTTTGTGTTTGATTTCTGTTTGTTTGTTTGAGGCGCGTTTAGAAATAAACATTTTTATAGGTGAATAATTTTAATAAGGATATACAAATTTACACTTTTTGACTTTTCTATTGGTTTATACTTTTAATTTAGACTTTTCTATTGAATAAGTGTGATTTATTAACACAAGCAAACAAGCAGTGAACAAAATGAGAAAGCACTAGAGAAGCTACAACGTCGTACTCTGCAACAAAACCACCACACCTGCACACTAGACACACACACACACACGTCACTCTCCGCTCACTCAACACCAACTGCCCTCTCCTCTCCCAACGCATCATTCACTCGCATACAGTCATACAGATCACACATACACGTATCAAATGACTAGGGCTGTCAAAAAAGTAACCTAAAGATCAGGAAAAAGTAACTTTATTTTTTAGAAAAAGTAACCTATAAAAGTAACCTAAAAATAACCTGAGTTTTAATGTTATTATCACTTTTGTATCGCTTTATCACATGTTTATCACGCCTTTGCTGATTAGTGTGCTATATGAAATAAACGGATTGTTTGTTGTTTGTTTGTGAACATAAAAGGTAACCTAATAACCTATAAAAAATAACCTAAAAACAACCTAACCTTCGTAAAAATAACCTCATTCCAAAAAGGTCAATTTCTGTCTGCAGTTCTGAAGGAAGAAAATACACCAGTCCTTCTTTTCTATCCTCTTTCCGAGTTGATGCTATTTTTCACCCTTTCTCCGATCTGGTACCATTTTTACAACAAACCACAAAAATTGACTCAACATTATTTGGCTAACATCGCAAAAAGGAGCATAACCATCAAAATGTAATTTAAAGTGGAAAGCTAATATGTAAGTGAAATACACTAATTGCAAATGTAAATACTTTTAGTAATGGTCGCAATAATGTTCTTTATATTGTTTCAATGGAATTTCTTATCAAATAGCACGTACTACAGCTTGCATATTAGTGTGAGCGTAAACACTGCATGTGTGAATGCCCCCGTCCTCCCATATGTCAACCTGTGCCTGAGCACCCTGTGCTCACAGTCTTATAAATGTCAAACGTGGGAAAATGGTGCTATCTCCCGCCCTGAAAATCACGTGCTAATTCCTGTTCAAGTAAGTACGTACTGTCAAGTGCTACAGTGCAGTATCTGGTATAGAGAGCTCACATATCGTACTATACCACGCTCCAAACATCTCACGACACCCTCCGGTTCGTGGACATTTCCTAAAATGGAATGACGCTATCCTGCGTACCCAAGAACGTATAAATAACGAGTAGCACAGATAGTGAGGTGAATATCAGTTGCTAAATCCTAACAGCAGAATATTTGACATTTCTTGATCTTCAGACCTAATAATTTTTTTCATTTCATTTCATGTATTTTGCCACAAGACACAAATTTAAAAAATCAACACAGGATATATACATAAGGGAACTCGAAGCCTTGGGCTTGTTCTGAGTCCACACAGTCGTACAATATACACTAATACAAAGCAGCATCACAGCAAATATTCCATCTCTTTTCATATTCTATCCTCATATATACCGTTTTTGTGACTCTTATCTGCAAAAAGTCACCTAACTTCGTGGTAAACTTGTCTAATAACAAGAAAAATAACAAAAGATAACCTGACGATAAAAAGTAACCTAAAAGCAAAAAAAGTAACCTAACGATGAAAGAGTAACTTTTGGTAACCTAATAACTTTTTTAATAATTATCGTACACAACTTTTTCATGCCGTCTTAGGCATCTTATGAAAAAGTGACCCTTAGGTGAAAAAGTAACTTTATTAACTTTTGACAGCCCTACAAATGACAATTCTGCAAGCAATGCACAGTGCATTCACACGTACACACACACGTACATGCACACACACATACATACATGCATACACCGTATATAGACACATATATGACTCAACCACAACTGAAAAGCATTTGCAGAGCATTATACCGCACACAATCTCACAATTCGCTATCAACTTTTAACAGTGGATCCACCACTGAAACATTATGCAAATACGCGTTCATGTGCGTCAGTGTATAGATATTTGGCACACCTTAAATTCATGATTGACCGCATTTGTCCGTGAAAGCTCGCGTGACCAGTGTTGGCAAGTGTTGGTCGTTGTATCACCCGGTGCCAGCCACAGAAAATAAAAAAATTGTTGCAAATAAGAAAACATACCAAGCATACCAATTGGTCGTATTTTGTCTGTGTGTGGGCCTGGCGACTGACAAGCAATGTTGTACAGACGATCATTCCTTCACGATCCATTCAACCACAATATCATATCATATCATTAAATTTGGGTGTTTTATGTGATAATTTTAGGTTTTTAAGCTGTTATTATGTGACGAAAAACGGCAAAATATGTTGTCAAAAGTCAAATTATGTGATTTTTCCACTCTTTTGTAGACTATTTGCATTTTAGGTATGTATTTAGCGACATTCAATAGGGGAGACACCCTTTGGGAAGCGAAATGTTCTTAGTACGTGGCGAAAGTTTCACCTTGATTGGGCTCATTCCGATAAGGTAGGCGTGCCGTGGCGGTACCAGAATTTGTATCGTAGGAAGCTCAGGGGGTAATGAAACATATACAGGATCTGCGAAGCATGAGGAACATCATTCTAAATGTTCATGGTAGGGGTACCACTGTAGTGGTGCCATTTTTGTACTTATGCTTCAAAGCGCAATAATCCCGTAATTTGATTCTGCATATATATTATCATTTATTGTTATATCAGTAAGCGGCCGATATATTTTGTTGCTCGAGCTATGACATCCGAGCAGCGGACACGTTTTTCTCACTTGCAATACAAAACATGATCTTGTCATCAGACATGATTTTCCTGGAAAATTCGACTTCACGCTGAATTCCTTCATCCTCTTTGAGCGTGATGCTACAGACGCTATTTGAGCAATTTGTGCTGAATAATTTCAGTAAATGTAAATATGAAGTGCATGTGTGCATAATCCTACCTTGCCAACAAGTCAATGGCACGTGTAGTTTGGAGCCATTTTATCACACCACTTATGCCACACGGGTGGATTATATGTGAAGCGGGTTTATGAAAATAAGACTTCGTCAATAATTAAAATCAAAACATACAAATTGAAAGATTTAAACTTTTCTATTGGATTCGCTTTTTGCTTTTAAATGTGAATTCCTTTTTTCATGAATTGTTCCACACTACGGGCGGGTTTAAATGCTAGTAGTATAATAAAATACATCGATAAATGTATATGTAAGGCTGTTAAGTACTGTCACTTTAGACTGGAGTTGTGACACTTTCAATTAAAAATGGTGCTTTTCATTTCACTAAAGGGGTGATCATTTGGAAGTATTCCACTTGGCCGTGTTAAGCCAATGGTTACAAACAATGACACCAAACTCAAATACAGAGTTAAAAATGCAATCGAAAAATCAAACGGAAAAACTAAGAATTTATGTCTATTTTGTCTCCTGGAATAATTTTGGAAAATTGAACACCAATTTGTCTCTAAAATATGTCTGCTGCTATCATAAGGTGAGTGTTGGCATTACACCACTGATATTTACACCACTAATATTTACACCACTGATATTTACACCACTGATATTTACACCACTGATATTTACACCACTGATATTTACACCACTGATATTTACACCACTGATATTTACACCACTGATATTTACACCACTGATATTTACACCACTGATATTTACACCACTGATATTTACACCACTGATATTTACACCACTGATATTTACACCACTGATATTTACACCACTGATATTTACACCACTGATATTTACACCACTGATATTTACACCACTGATATTTACACCACTGATATTTACACCACTGATATTTACACCACTGATATTTACACCACTGATATTTACACCACTGATATGTACACCACTGATATTTACACTGTAGCCAGTGCGCATAGATAGCAGCTGTTTTATATTAATTATGTGTGGACTAATCATGGCGCGCTGGATACGTTGATTATTTTCATTGTTGTTGTTTTCCTCTTCACGAATACATCACTCGTGTCCTGACCAGTGAGGTGTGCGTTATTTTCCGCTGGGTAAAAGTATTTGGCACTTACAGCTTTTTGGTCCTCTACAGTGGTGACCCCGACGTGATGTATTCGTGAAGAGGAAAACAACAACAATGAAAATAGACGACATTCTGGTGTATTCACCTGATGCAGCGACACACCGCAATGACCTCGTCGAACTTTTCAGGAGACTCTCCAAGGCCGGACTGGTCGTCAAACCCGACAAATGCATGTTTGGCCGACGTAGGCTGCAGTTCCTCGGGCTGGAGATATCGTCTGACGGATTACGTCCCCTCCCAGACCGAGTGGTCGACCTCGGCGCCATGCGGCAACCACAAAACGCCACAGAGTGCCGTCGTTTCGTAGGCATGGTTAATTTTTTTCACCGTTTCGTGCCAGGGTTGGCCGCGAAACTGCACCCGCTGCACGCGGCGATTCACGGGGCTGGTCGGAAGTTCGTGTGGGGCTCCGCACAGACGATCGCCTTCGACGAGGTTAAATCAGCACTCGCCTCCGCCACGCAGCTGTCCTATCCGCGGGAGAACACTCCTACGCAGGTGGTCTCGGATGCTTCGAACACAGCAGTCGGAGCGGTCATCCAGCAATACCAGGACGGCAGGTGGGTCCCACTGGCCTATCACTCTCGAGCCTTGTCGCCCTAACAAGTGAAATGGAGCACAGGCGACAAGGAGCTGTACGCTATATTCAGTGCTGCCAAACGTTTCAGGCACTTGCTCGAAGGACGCCCCGACCTCAGCCTACTAACCGACCATAAACCTCTCGTTTTTGCATTCACCAGCTCCACAGAAAAGTCACCACGGGTGCAGCGCCAATTGGCATATATAAGCGAATTTACGACGGATGTCAGGCACGTGCCAGGAGTCAAGAATGCCGCCGCCGACTATCTCAGCCGATCTTTCAACGTATCCCAATCGACATGCGCGATGGGCGGGCAGAGTATCGACCTGAAGAGGTTAGCTCGTGCGCAGGTAGACGATCCTGAAGTGGCGACGCTGGTGAAGAGTCCATCTCTGCTGGTCGAGAGACGTTCGGTTGATGACGTTCCCTCCGGCCTTCTCGTCTCCACCTCGACTGGTATTGATCGACCGTTGGTGCCAGGCAGCATGCAGCGGCAGGTATTTGACGCAATCCACAAGCTGCATCATCCAAGCGCAAGGGCTACTCGTAAGTTGATTTCGGAGAGGTACGTCTTCCAGCGGCTTTCGTCCAGAACGGCGGAGTGGGCGAAATCGTGTGTAGAATGCCAGCGGTGCAAGGTCGCACGCCATCAACACACGCCACTCAGTCGCCACCCGCTACCGACCAGCAGGTTCGAGGCACTCCACGTGGACATTGTGGGGCCATTACCGGAGGTGAGAGGTTTCAAGTACTTATTCACAATAATCGATCGCTTCACGCGCTACCCCGAGGCTGTACCACTGCGTGACATCACGGCGTCAAGTTGCGCCCAAGCGCTTCTCGGGTGGATATCGCGGTTCGGTCTTTGTTTGGGTATTACGTCCGATAGAGGCGCACAGTTTGTTTCAGACCTCTGGAAGGAGCTGTGGACGATGCTCGGCGTACAGTTGTCGACCACATGTGCGTACATGCCTCAGCAGAATGGCATCGTTGAGCGCATGCACCGGCAGTTGAAGGCGTCCCTCATGGCCGCCTTGAGAGACAACAACGATTGGCCATCAGCGTTGCCGGTAATGCTGATGGGTCTCCGAGCCGCTCACAAGCCAGATCTTGGTTCATCGCCGGCAGTGCTGGTGTTTGGTGAGCCGTTTCGTCTGCCGGGACAGTTTTTCACGCAGTCGGCGCTTCATCCTGCCACTGAAACCGCTCGTCATCTGGCCACCACGATGTCTCGTCTGCGTCCGGTTCCCACGGCTTGGCACAACCGCTACGAGTATCACCGACCTTTCGTTTCTCCCGCGCTGAAGGAGGCGTCACACGTGTTCGTGCGAGTCGATGCTCATCGACCTCCATTGACGCCGCCATACCAGGGCCCGTTTGCAGTGGTCAGTCGAGGCGAAAAGGCTTTCGTGGTGGATCGCGGTGGCCGCAGAGACACGGTGGCCGTCGACAGGCTCAAGCCGGCGTATTTAGAGAGGGCGGACGGTGCACCTTCGGTGACCGAGACAGGGCAGGCGCGACTGTCTTCCCCGGAGCGACAGCGAACGCCGGCAGCACCAGCGGAGACAGGTGACGTTCCAGCAAGACACATTGTGCGGTCTCGCCGAAGCAGGCCTGTGAGGCCCCCAATGCGCTTTCGTTGATGTGCATTGTTAATTGTGTGCGTTGAGTGTATTTTTTACCTGCGTTTTTGTTGCGTTTTGTACCGCTTGTTTTATCGTTACATTGCACCTGGAGGGGGGCTGTAGCCAGTGCGCATAGATAGCAGCTGTTTTATATTAATTATGTGTGGATATGATAATTATCATATCATGATAATTATCATGGCGCGCTGGATACGTTGATTATTTTCATTGTTGTTGTTTTCCTCTTCACGAATACATCACTCGTGTCCTGACCAGTGAGGTGTGCGATATTTTCCGCTGGGTAAAAGTATTTGGCACTTACAGCTTTTTGGTCCTCTACAACACCACTGATATTTACACCACTGATATTAACACCACTGATATTTACACCACTGATATTTACACCACTGATATTTACACCACTGATATTTACACAACTGATATTTACACCACTGATCCACTGTATTCACACCATTGACTCACATAATATGCCATTGCTCTCTTAAATTATACATACTTTATTCGGGTTTTTGGTTTTCTACATTTTGTTGATAATCCTGATGGGTATTTGAATGTGTCGAGGGGCACAACTCTCCGCCATGTGATGGGAGAGTTTGCGGGTCTGACTAGGCAGAGATTGTTTTATTGTTAATTGTTAAATGGTTGGTCACTATCCTGTGGCCGGGTGGCTACACCCACACTAGTTTTTTTTAAACGATTGGGCTGTAGTAGTTTGTGGGATGATCCTGTGGATGATGCTGTACGTGTGTTAGCTGGTGAGTTGGTTATTAATTGCACAATTTAGGCAATACACAAAACTTGTTTATCTGATATTTTGCTGCTTGTCTTCAGAGCCGTAGCAACTGCCTCCCGTACTCACGGTTGAGGTATCCCGAGTGTTGAGTGGTCCCGTTGCCTCACGCATGATATTAGCATTTATCGTATAAAAGTATCGCATAAAAGGACTGCAAGTCCTCAGGAGACCGAGGAGCTGATCGTAACTGCATTTTCCCAAAATCGGACATCTATTATAATGGTGTTTTATTTATAATGGGGGCCCTAATGTCTTCGAGGCGGGCGGCTTAGGACATTACAACGGCTCTGCTTGCCACGAATTGTAATTTAAGATAATTACGTTAGAGCTTACAACAAATATTTCGACTACCAGACTCCGACTCCCAGATATCTCACACACACAAGTCGTACCAATCATATTTGAATAGATGTCGCAACATGTCACTTGCTAATATCAGTCTTCCTTGCGTTCATCTGATCAGGGGCGGTACCAAATAATCCATGAGTGGGGTTCATTGTTGCGCAGTATACAGTAATACAGTTTCAACCATTAATTTAGTATAAAAAATTAAATTTGCAAAATACAATATTCTGGAATATTCTAGAGACCTTGAATTTCTGGAATTCGCTTCATCAATTCCCTGTCAGGATAAAATGATTGCGCAAACTGGTCTAGTTCCTTGTCTAATATATTACACTTTGTCCTAAGTGACGTTTATTAGACTAAGTATAAGCTCACTTCACGTGCTGATATCGACTAATTCGAATGCATTCTTGGCGTTTTTCTTGGATCATGTGAGATAAATAAATGTTAAATAATCGCGGTTGACTTGTCTTTTAGGTTGCTTTATTAGTGACATCTGGTGACGAAAATTGAACTACAAGCTAGCAACTTTTTCCGCCTATAATTTTGTGCATTTTGTCGTTTTCGCTCCGCCAGTTTCTGTGCACGCGTATTTGTTTTCCGCTTGTTGGGAGTCATTTGGTTGGTTACTTGCCTTTTTTCTGTTTTTTTATTTTATTGTATTTATTCTGTTGGTTGTTTGCACTTTTGTCTGTTTTCTCATTTCTGTGTGCCTTTCCCTCTGTATGTTTTTACCCTATCTAATAGTTTCTATGCACGCGTATTTGTTTTCCGCTTATAGGGGATTGTTCGGTGTAGTGTTGTCCAATAGGCACACAACAAAGCGTACACACACAGTTATCGTTCATCGCCATATTTAGAAGTGTTCATCGTGTCACCCAGTGTTCAGTGTATGTCTTGTGTATGCGTGTATGTGTGTATGTCACAACTGTGACCCTTGTTACAGTCAGTCTGATGCTAGCCTCGCTTAGGTGTGCTTCAATACAACCACTTGTGTGTTCTGTGTGTTTCTCGCCAATCAGAGGTGACAAAAGAATATTCCATTGGGTTATTTGCTTTGTTATCTTCACTTTTTTTGTTTTTTATTATTTATGTGTGCCTTTCACTCTGTATGTTTTTACTCCCTAATAATTTCTAAGCATGCGTATTGTTTATGCGCTTGTTGGGAGTTCTTTGCGTTTACAAGTATTTCAAGTTTGTTTTGTGTTTCTGTGTGCCCTTCCTTCAGTTGTTTAATTTTTCCATTTTGTATTTGTGCATGCTTTACTGAACGCATGGTGTTTGTTGCCTGTGTTTCTGGTGGTTGATATTTTCTGTTTCATCGGGTCACGTGGTGGTGGTATGGAATTATTGTGAAATGACACCTAGAGGACGTCCATCAGCCTCCAGACTTATTGTACCTACCACAGAAATTATGAGGGATACACAAATCGGAAAAGCGTGCAATACAGTTGGTCTTGACATCACAGTGATCTAACCGGATCTCCGACGGCGTAGGCGCTCACGAGCTTCGATATATTTCGCGCTTGCGACTTGGTAGCATATTCTGCCTGTTTCCCCTGTGCGACATAAGCTGGTGAGGGCAGAAGAGTGTCAATCTTGGTACGGACCTTTCTTCCGTTGAGAAGTTCACTTGGAGAGTATCCGCTTCCGGTTGGTGTACGTCGGTACTGGATCAGGAACTCGTTTAACGCCTTCTTTGGTGGGAAACATGCATTTCTCATCGCTTGCTTGAAGGTCTGAACCAGACGCTCGGCCGCTCCGTTTATTGCTGGATGTACGGAGCTCCCGTCAAGTGTGTAATTCCATGGTCGCTGCACCACGCTTTAAACTCCTCCGATTTAAAGTGAACTCCTCCTCCGGCTGCAGCATTGTCCGTTACCAGCGTGTGCAGATATCCAAAATGGGCGAGATCCCCTTCCAGAAAGTCGGTCGTTGCTTTTGCCGTAATCGTCTGCGTCTGGTGGGTACACAGGTTCTTTGATTACGAGTCGATGGGGACCAAGCAATTTGCCCCTAGGAAATTGATGGCGTGGTCTATATGCATGCGACTCCAGGGGTTCTCCGGTATCATTCATGGGTGAACAGCTGACCTTTTTTTGAAAGAAGAAAGTTTATTTCACACTCGAAACAGAATATGAAGAACATCACAAAAACAGTTGCAAAAATGATATTTTCAGGGTGTAAGGAATTCCTGTCTCAACCACTGAATTAATTTATAATAATTCTATATCATGCAACTAAAAGCAATTGTGAAGTAAAGAAAAGAAAAAGTCATCGTTTCAATTTTTGGTCAACCAAAACAAAAGTAGATCGTTACAGATCAAATTAATAAAAAATTAATAAAAGAAAAATTACAAAAATAAGGAGTTGATGAGCCGAAGAAATAGACCGAGCCAAGTACACGTGATATTGTCACAATCAATTATCAGCATTGGAGCTATCAGCTATCATTACCATCAACATTGTCAACATTGTCACCATCAACCAGATCACTGAGTCACTAATCAGTAATTGTCCATAATCAGCTTGTTCGTAACTTGTTTGGATTGTTCTGATGCTCGGCATCGCTGAAACGTGTTTTCGATGTCCTGGTCAATGTTTGGCCAATAAACTGATGTCCGTGCCAGCTGCCACATTTTGCAGCAAGCGGCGGTGTTTTTTCGGACTGAAGAATGCATTCAATGGCTTGTGATCGGTCACTAGTGTAAACTTGTGCCCCCAGATATACTGTTAGAACTTCTTCAGGCCAAACACAATAATCTAGGGCCTCTTTTTGTACCTGACTGTAGTTGCGCTGAGTCTTATTCAGCGTTTTGACACGTTGACGATTGGGCGCTCATCACCATTCTCAGCGATCAAATAGTACTCTGTCAATGCCGATCTCTGATGCATCACAAGCCATTCCCAGTTTCTTATCAGGATCATAATATACCAGAACGATATCTGACACCAACATGTTCTTCAGTTTCTCGAACGCTTTCTTCTCTCAACTTTTCCACTGCCATGATACTCCTTTTTTGTCAAGCGTTGAAGGGCTCGGCCTCTGTCGTCGGGCTTCTAAGGAATGTTCCGTAGAACTGAACCGAACCAAGTAAATAATTGAGGCTGGACACATCAGTTGGCTCGTTCAATTTTACGAAAGCGTCCACTTTCGCACCTTTTGCGATTCCCCCTTTTGACAACCGATGCCCGAGGTAATCCACTTGAGGCTGTGCAAATTTGTATTTATCCAACTTGCATCGATGTCCTCTTTGGCTGAGACGTTCGAAGAGACGCCGGAGATTTTCCAGATCATATGCGTCTTTTCCACTGACAAGCAAGTGGTCCATGTACACTGCAACGCCGTCTAGGTCGCCTGTGAGCTTCTCCGTAATTTCTTGGAAATAATCTGGTGCTAACTTGATGCCGAAGGACAGGCGCAATTGCAGCAGCACTCCACGTGTGTGCTTAGCGCCAGACGTTTCTAACTCTTTGCAGCTAGTGGAATTTGGTTGTATGCGTCCGCGAGGTCTATTTTAGTGATATTAATAGCCTCCTCCCAGTTTGTGTATCAGGTTCTTGGGGGCGAGCATCGGTTGGCGGTGCGTCTCCAGCTGTGTGTTTATTGTTGCGGAGTAGTCACAACATACTCGTATGTTCGGCTTCGATGTGCTAAGAGTGTGTGACTTTTGTACCGGAACAACTGGCGTGTCGTAGTCATGAAACTGTACTTTTCTCCAAACTACTTTCTTGATGCCGTTATCGTATGCTCTAGCGAGGTCTTCTTTGACAGCAAATGGAACTGCCCTGGCTTTCTTGAACACAGGCTGCGAATTTTGTTTAAATTTGACCTCTAGCTCAAAGTTACTGAGACATCCAAGCTCATCTTTCCATAAGTCTGGAAAATCGTCGCACAATTTTCTACATTTATCTTGCAGATGTATGTCCGATGACACATTGTCGAACACAGCATTCACTTGTTTTTACGCATGTTCAAGTGCTTCATCAAGCAAAATATTCAGCTTGTCCGATGCTGTTCTTCCCAAAAGACACAATCCTTCCACTTTAGACAATGTACTTGATGTGTTTCTTCACGTTTGCTCCATGACGTGGTTGTGACCATTTATCTCGATCTGCACCTCCATTTTTGGGAGTGCATCGTCGTTACTGTCCAACTCTGTGTTCAACTGTGTTGACCAACTCTTGCGATATAATCTGGACAGTCTGTTCCTTTGATCTCTTGGTCGCCAATTCAATGTGTCCAAGTTTCTTGTCAGGACTTTTCCATCTTCAAATGTGAAGAAGTATATGATAAAGTATTTTAATTGCTCTTTACTAAAACATCCAATCAATTTATTTATTTATTTTCAACCACGATCCACATATTAAAATACAGGGCTTCAAATATGATTGGATCAGTGTTTACTTCTTTCTCGTGCATTAGCAAGTTACTAAGAGATTACTTTTTATCTAAAAGTCTGAAATATACTAAGAGTATTAAGTTACTTTTTTATCTGAAAGGTTCTCTTTATGGATTGTCTGAAGAACTATCAAGAATACTATTGCGGTTTATAATTATATACGTTAATTTTATGTTTTATTGCTCAGTTTTTAATGGTTACGTCAATATTTGAGATGTTAGGCCACATTTTGATGGTCTGTTGTTCACATGACATCAGAACGAGGACAAGGTGGAAAACAAGGTAAGGAAAACGGTGTGAGTCAATGGTTTATTTCTTGAATGAATTTTTTTAAATAAATTTGAGTGATCATAAGGTGACTTTTTAGGTAAATTTTTCTCGAAAATATGGTTATTTTTCATTTTTGGGTTACTTTTTTGACAGCTATTAGGTAGACATTCATGCAAAATTTACTGTTTTCGTACAATAAATGGTATTGTTTATCTCAAGTAGCTGAGCTTAGCCATATATCAGTTGACAACATTGTCTAGAAACGGTACCATGCTTGGTGTTACATGGTATATTGGGTAACAAGCTGAAACAGGTCGATCAAGAACCAAGGGGCGATGTATTTGGCCTAGCGCAGTCAAGCTCGTATGTGATTAGGAAACAGCGGGGAGCGCCAGATATTTTTGTACGGTGTTGGTGATGTACATTGCTATGAAACTCTTTGACTGTTGTCTCTAACGTGGTGTGACAGAGTACCATTCTTAACACTCATACACTGACACTTTTATACTGACACTCATACTCTGACACTCATACACTGACTCTCATACACTAACTCTCACACTGATTAACTGACATACACTATTAACTGTTACGCCTGACAATTAATTGGTGACAACTGGTGCGCTTATCGTAATTGATCTGTTGCATGACTTACTCTACTAGTGCAATCTACTACATATGCTAATCTACTAGTTTTCACGCTCTTACATTTTTTCACAAATTTCACAAATTGTTTGTGCTGGTGTTTCGGTGATGGTATAATGTTTGGTGTGTTCCTTTTGCTTGTCTATACTCACTCATTAACCTCTTGTCAGCTTTTATTCGTCCTGTGCCATGAAAGATGTCGATGTCCCCACTGAAATATCGACAATGATGTTTCTCGTGCATCTTGGCTTCGTCTATAGACGAAAATTCGTTCGCGGCTACTGTGTGTACTTCCGCTGTAGAGCGGAGTTGTCGTGGGACGGCGGTATCTGTTGGCGGTGTGTTAGAGTGCAGACAACCGTACAACAACCCTCCAAATATGACTGTGGCCAATCTCCGGTGCCGGTCGACATGTCACACGCTTGCGCGTACGGATCCATGTCGTCTTGTACAGTTGACCGATACGGCTTTGGATCAGAAGCCGCAGGCGTCATTAGCATCCGCCGGAGAGTGTCACAAGAAGCGCAGCAGTGTCTACGATGCCGCAATCACCGGCTGCGTTGGCAGTGACCCTGACACAGCACTGTCGCTACGCACTATCCAAATTGGAAGAAGCCTTCTTTCGCGGCAATGTAGCGAGCGGGAACGGTGGAAACATCATCCTCATATCTGTGTTCTAGACGGCTTCAATTCCTGCTGGGCTCGGGCTGTGAAATATTTGTGAATGACACTTTTCATGTGTCCTCAGATCTTTCGACATCTGCTGACTGTGCACATTCAGCACAACGGGGTGTACATACCTGTGACCTTTGTCCCCATTACCAGGCGTACAGCTGGCCATGGGTGCTGCGGTGTCGGGGAAACTCGTGTTCATCATGAGTGAGGGCTCTTGGGCCCGATCTTCCGCGGTTTGCACCACGAATGTTCATCGCAGAATTCGGGCCTGCCATTCATCCATCGTCAGTTCAAATATTCCCCATGCGGAAGTGAAGGGCTGCTTCTTCCACTACACACAGGATGTGCTTTGCAAGGCTTCGCAGTCTATCCTTGAGGCTCTACCCTTGAAGCGACACTACTCCTGCTGTGTGCCATCCCGTCGCTGCCGTCGCATCTGATGCGACGCGGTTTCAGGCCATCTGCGAGCCTGAAGGATTACGGACCAATCCGCCCACATGTCTGCTGCTGGCGTGCATCGTGACCAACTCCGCCATTGAACAGTGTGATTCTCAGGAGGGGGATTATTGCGTGGAATCTCTTCGTCCTACTTGGTGATCCCTATTAATTAATCATCCACTGGGCGATTATTAATAAGAATATTCTGTGGGCACGGTCGTCACAACGGAGCGCTGATATTGCTTTTGTGTGTGTGTGTGTGCGGCTCCTGTTATGACGTTGTTAACGCTGTGTGACGGCGATATGAGGCCTATTTGTCCAGAAACTGCGATTCATGTATTGTTTGAAATTTATGTTTCGTTGGAATGACTCATTGTATAATACATCAACTGAATGACTGTCAGACAACAGTCAGAAGTCATTCTGCAACAGTCAAAAGCTGACTGTTGAAGACTGAGAGAGACTGTTGAGACTTCTTGAAGCTGGCGAGACGAATGGGCTTGAAGCTGGTCGTACCTAAGACTGACGAACACGAGCATGAACCAACACCAGTTGATCGGCGGTCTGAGGAGGCTGCTGTGCCGCGGTCGCCCACGGCCGCATCACAGCGGTCCCAGGTGTCCGCGACCCGTGGGCCCCAGACAGCCGCATCCCAGCGGCCCAAGGCGGCCGCTCCCCAGCGGCGACCTCAGCGGGTCGCCGATCGGTCGGTCAACCGGCCGACGAACCGTGCTGGCAAATCAGCAGCGATGCCGGTCAGCCAGGGCGGCAAAAAACCGGCCGCTCAGCAGGCTTCCAAACCAGCAGAGCGGTCGTCTCCGATCCGGAGGAAATCGGGAGACTGTGTTAGAGCCAGTAGGTAGAAGGAACGGTAAGAGCAGTAGGAGGTCTAAGTGTCATTAAAAGGAAAGTGCCTCGATCGCCGCTCGAAGCGACGATGGCTGCGCCTGAGGGAAGACAGATGATAAGAAAACCAGGGAGGGAAGTAGAAGTGAGATTAGGACGAGGGAGGAGTGGAAACAAAGAATCATTAATCGAGGAAAGACTACTATAAATCAGCTTATATACATCAGGAATAGGAGCAGAGTAGAGTAGTTGTAACGGGAGACGAGAAGAGAGGAGAGATGAAAATGAAGAAGTATCGAAATTTCGAAAGGAGCGAAATAATGGAGGTAAAGACAGAAAACAATTAGAAGAAGGGAACGTGAATACACAGAGGATTTCGTGTTCCGAAACAGAAGGATCAGGAGGCTGAAAAGTGATATGAAGAAGGGACAAATCAGTAGGGAGGACAGGAATAGGAAACAAAACAAAATCTAGGGTATGACCAGAAATATGAGTGGCGGAGGAAACTAGAGAAACAAGGCCACAAGAGCCAATTAATGAGAGGAAGTTCCGAGAATAGGAGCATGACTGGGGGAGTCGACTCAAAACTTAAAATTGATGAAAACAGGAAATTTTTAGTAAAGGAAGAGATGATGAAGTCGAAGATGTCAGAAAGCTCACTGAAAAAAAAACTGATAATCTACCGGGATGATTATGTCTACAAAAAATAAGGATTCATAATTTACGTAGAGAGAGAGAAATGGACACAAAAAGTACGTATAATGTGAGATACCATCTTGGTAGCTATAGACTTTCGCGTCCCGTTTCAAAGCTCGATGGACCTTTCGCGAGGCGAAGCGGGCCTCGTGGCTGTCCTATGTGTCGAGCGTTAATCGGCATTGTCCTATATCCACCATATGAGACCGTATATAGCGCATCTCTGGGGAGTACCGTCTCACTCCACTGCCTTCTCTGAAGATCAGTGGCGTGGACGTAATAAATCCGGAGCATGTTGCTGACGAAATTGGCCGATATTTAGCGGAGCGCTGTCGTGCAAGCGTGGACGACCTGATTTTGCAGCGATCAAACAGCAGTGCGAGAGATCACCGTTGATTTATCCACCAACTAACAGCTGCCAATCAACAGCGATTTTTCTGTATCAGAGCTTATAACAGCCTTGCGATCGCTTCGCGATATGCTGAAGGCCCTGATGAGGTTCACAACCTCATGATGAAACGCCTGTCGCCGGCGGTGCTGTCTACCCTGCTGCAGGTCTTCAATGATCTGTGGTATGGTGGGCACTTTCCAGCCTCTTGGCGACGGGCGATTGTGATACCCATCATGAAACAGGGCGAATTAGGAGATCACCCGTCTTAATATCGCCCGATATCGCTGACCTCCAGTCTCTGCAAACTATTTGAGAAAATGGGTTGCAGACGGCTGGTATGGTTTCTGGAACGCGGTCGGCTGTTCAATGATGCTCAGTGCTGATTTTGCTAGGGTCGCTCAACGTTGGACCACTTGGTGACCATCGACTCTTGCGTACGTGAATGTTTCACGCGAGGTCACCACGTCGGGCGATATTCTTTGACATCGAAAAGGCACCACATGGCGACACGGAATTATTTGCAAACTGCAACGCTGTGGTGTCAGAGGCAGCATGGGACGTTCGTACACAATTTCCTTTTGCACCGCACATTCTGTGAGCGTGTGGGGAACTCCCTATCTCGTCAGTTCGATCAGGCAGAAGGCGTTCCACAGGGTAGTGTGCTCAGCGTGGCCATAATGATCAACGACATTGACACTCATTTACCTCCCTCGATTGGACGGTTTCTATTTGTGGACGACTTCGCCGTTTGGTGTTCTTCCCGCAGCACTGTTGCTGTCCAGCGTCAAATGTAGCTGGCGGTGAATAAAATAGAGACTTGGAGAACGCGTAACGGCTTCCGCTTCTCGACGTCCAAAACGCTCGTTGTACACTTCTGCCGCCGTCGAGGTGCCTGCCCTGACATGGAAGTGGAATTGTACGGCAGTGCTGTCTCATTCCAACGCACGGTTCGGTTTTTAAGGGTCACGTTGGAATCGCGCTTTACCTACGACGACCATATTTCACAGCTGAGAACCACATGTCTCAAGGCACTGAATGTGCTGGACAATGCATCCCGCATTCGGTATGAAGCAGATCGACAGTCTCTTCTCCTTCTGTATCGCTCGTTAGGTCGCGTCTCGATTACGCAAGGATAGTATATGATATGGCTTCGGAATCAGCAAAAAGCCATTTGAATGTCGTGCACCACACAGGGATACGCATTGCCATCGGCCCGTTTCGCACGTCGCCAATCGTCAGCCTCCTTGTTGAGGCTGATGAGGCTCCGCTGGCGCTCCGTCGTCAAGAGCTGGGCATGCGTTATTCTTGCAAGCTGGCAAGCATCCATGAAAATCCCGCGTATGACGTAGTATTTTCCCAGCATGTGCCTGAGTAGCAGCACCTTCCAGGACCTCAGTGTTCTCTGCTATCTTGCAGCAAAATGTAGGCACTGCTGGAGTCATGAGGGATGGGTGCTAACGACGTCCTCAGACTGGAATACACGGCGGAGTGACCCTGGGAATTGGTCACACCCGAGGTCGACGTCTCGCTAGCAGCTCTGCCGAAAACCGTACAGTGCCCAGTGTGCTTCGCTCAAACACACTTGAGCGAATTCCTTCTTAGGGACAGTATACTGCCGTGTACACTGATGGATCTAAGTCGGCCAGTGGTGTGGGTTGTGCATTTGTAAGTGGAGGTACGTGCCGCTCAAACACGCTGCCACCGAGCGCCTCCATTTACACGGCTGAGCTTTACGCTATCCTGCTTGCCCTGGTTTTTATTCACTCATCTTCATTTTAATTTTTTTTAGTTTTATTGGACCCCTTTAGTGTTTTAATTCATTGGCGTCGTTCTCGCTCCATCCTCTTATACAGAGGATTTTTTATCTCTCTTGACAACATCCACCACCAAGGCAAGCGGGTAAAGTTCTGCTGGATTCCGGCCCATATTGGAATTTTGGGCAACGAGCGAGCTGACGGTGCCGCAAAAAGAGCTGCTGAACGAGACTTTTATTCATTATATTTTAACTTTCCGTTTCCGTATCCGGAGTTTTATTCTATCATACATCGTTTTATTCGTTCTCGCTGGCAGCTCTCCTGGGACGAGTATGGTACTAACAAACTAAAAGCAGTGAAGCCCGAAATCGGACATCGGATGTGCTCTTGTAGCCGGAAGAGGTCCGAAGAGGTGGCGCTCTGTCGTCTGCTTGTGGATCACACGTACGATACGCATCGCCATTTCTACTCGGACAACCTGAGCCCATGTGCAGCGCATGTAATGCACGTCTTTCCGTGCAACACATCCTGGTAGAATGTCCATCATTCTCACAGGCGCGTCAACGTTGTCTTGGATCCGTTCAGTGTATTGACGAGGTTCTTGGAGAGGAGCAATCGGCGTTCATTGAGGGCGCATTTTTGAATTTTTATGGCTTTTGCCTTTTTGAATATTCATAAAATTTTATTTATTGACCTTCACATCCATTTTTTTCGCCATCACCTTTATTTATTTAATTGTTCTATTATTCATGGTCATTATTTGAGGTACTGTAGCTTTAAATAGACTGGGGGGTGCCGTATGGTCCTAGAGGCCGGTGCACCCCAAAACGCAAAAATAAACAAATATCTGCTTCAAAGGACACGATATGAAATTGAATAAATCAAGGAAGACTTTTCATACATATATTGTAACAACCCATACATATAACCCAAAATATGTATCAATTTAGAACGGAAGCCAAACATATCCGGAAAAAGCACGAAACGGAAGTAACCGAGATGAAAAATTTAAAGACTCGTGCACTCTTAAATTTTCATCCGTCGTTTTTTGAAGTGTTGTTTCTTAAATTGATTGTGAAATACTTATTTCATGCATTTTTCGCTCAAGAAAAAACGTATTTGTTATTGTGTTTATGGCACATTTTATAGAGGCCGGTGTTGTGCAACACGGCGGACTGAATGTTGTTAAACAATGTGTCACTGTTGAAGCAGCGAGCATGTTGATGTGCTGAATTGTTTTGGCACTGTTTTGCATTTGAATGCTTCACGAAAACGCGAGCTGCCGTAGAATGCCCCATTTATTCTGAAAATAAGACAACAGAAAATCTCATTAGCATGTTTATTACGGTATATAATTACCACACGCCGAACAAGACCAAAGTTTCTCAATGTTTCAACCAAGCTTCTGTGTTTTCATTCAAATGGAAAATAAGGAAACATGTATTTTATGAAAACTGGATCGACTTGAACATCTCACCAAGTACTTTTTGACCGATAGTGCCCTAGTTCCTTTCTGTTTTCTTATGTCTTAAATACTTGTAATATGAGACGCGTTACGGACTTTTACCAAGTTACATTTGAATGGGAAGTATTGAAAAGTATTTATATATGTGGCAAATAATTTTTGAAATTGAGCGTCAGTCTTAGCTTGTATTTGTAAACATTCATCCATTAATGTCGAAAATTATTATGATAATATAAGTGTAATATTTGGATATACCTGATCTTGAAAAAATCTAGTAAGCAAGTTCTAGACAAATATTTGAGCTTTTAGGGCAATCTAGTGATGGCAACAAATGTCGCCACTCAGCACTTTCGTGTACAAAATTTCAACTGATAGTCACACGTTGCAACTACTGTTGCACTATATTCAGTAAGTTTTGATGCAGCTATTGTTGCACTATATTCAGTAAGTTTTGATGCAGCTATTGTTGCACTATATTCAGTAAGTTTTGATGCAGCTATTGCTGCAATATTTCCTATTTCTAGAAGTCACACACTTCTAAAATTCACACATTTTAAAACTCACACACTCCTATTTCATATTGTTCACTCCTATTTCATATTTCTATATTGAAACATACAGCTTATATGCTTATATGTATATATGCGTATAACCACATATATATTTATAAGTATGCTTATATATACGTTGTTATATATAGGCAGCGAGAATATATGTATATGGTATAAGATAATATGAATGTGTGTTTATGAATATGCGTATATACGTATATGATGTAAGGGAAAACACAAATGATGTTACACAATCTATGTCTCTTACATAATGTATGTCAAAAAGATCAAATATATGTATATGTGTACTTGTATGCACTATGCATCTTGATATATATTTGAAACTTGAAAAATAGACAATTGATCAATGTTCAATTTGTGTTTACCGTACCTGTTTTTGATGGGCACTTTTCTACTTCTAAAGAAATCTTGGTGCTGTTTAACTCTGTCTTCACATCGTGCCTGCAAACAAAGTAAATAATGATGATATTATTATTATTGTATACTATACTGCCCAAATACAGTATGTTGTAGGCTATCAGTCTTACCTTGTAAATCAGTGGTCTGTGACTTTTTCTCTGATTCCCCACGGCCCAATGAACCACCACATAATCTTTCACAACAACTCTGAAGAAGTCAATAAATGGAGTTTTCCACCAAATTTAAGGTCACGAAGTCACCATAATCGAAAATCAACTAATTCGGATTGATAAAAAACACGCACATTTGTCTCTCTGTTCGACCATTCGGGTAACGTTACATTCCCCACCAGTTAGGAACTACTCACAGACTACGTATCACTGAAACAGATGGGGAATACGACCAAGCAAGGTTAAATTGGTTTGAAATTGTCCTCTTCCTCGGATATCAAGGTAGTTTATTATTGAAGTTTTGTCTGATGGCTTCCTCATGTAATTATTGACTATAAACGACTTTCCTAGCTATTGCATGTTGCGTGTTATTATACATTAAATAAAATTATGTGCTATTGAAAGAAAAGCTGACCAAACGGAAAATGAATATGCACATTAAGTATAAATATTGATTTAAGTTCAATGTCAAAAGAGAGGTATTGAATATAATTGATGTAAAAGATGGAATAGAAGATAAAATAGGACAGAGGAGTAAATACTGAGATATTACAAGCTACTATTGTACCAAAATACACCAAACTACACTGTACCACATTATTTCAGTGGTACTGCATCTCTGATCCACGATCAACTGTTGCTGGCGATTATTTGTGCGAAATAATTCAGCTCGGCTGAAACATCTGGTTTGTTTGAGGCTAATTCAATGACCTGAGCAAAGGCGATGAAAAACGACTGATCGCTCGATGTGTACTCAAAGGAGGGTAGTGCTGGTGCGAGCTGTCTGTTAGCGGAGTGCTGCTGGTAGGCCAACTCGAGAGTATAGTGTAGCCGCTTCAAACCGTTCTTATCGTCCTCTGCTTTCATGGGCTTCTGAATAAGCCAAATATATAAGCAATGAACAACTGGTAATTAATTTGCGTGACAGCATTGATTGATTGGTCACAAACATTTTTCATTGAGTTGACAGCATACGTTGTGAAATATATTTTTTTCAGGGAAATTCCAATGCAGTTGTATTCTATGGTGAGTTTTATATATTTTGTTTCATTTTCTGTTAGATACAAAGATAGGCAGATTGATTGGGAAGCATTGGTAGAAACGAATTGCAATTATGCATAATTTTTCGAGAGATGACTGACATAAAATGCTACTGGAACAAATGCATAATCCAATTTATTTGGGCTAGTCACTGGCTAGTTGTACTATGGTTTCGCACGCTGGACTCTAGAACATGAGTAATATTGCGTTTATTGAGGCCGATGAACGCCTGCTGAATTATCTAGCTTTCAGCTGCACACCAGACACGCTCACTTACAGGGTCGTATACACCCTTTGGAAAACTGGTTTTTGGAAGATCCACGCTCTGATTTTGGTATGATTTCAAGATACACGCTTCGTAGGCTGCCAATCTAGATCCGGTGGTCGAGTCCGGGGACTCCACGCGCTGTCCCGGGTGGTTATAGTCTGCAAAAAAACGCAAATATGTATTGGAGTTACGAAGGGAAAACTCTCAAGAAAGAAACTCTTCATAACTGCATACGTAAAAATGAAGAACACCTTAGAATTTGTACAAGAATGTGATGTACCAAGAGGAGAATGGTTTGTTTTATTGTTAGAACGAGGTTATTTTGTCACAATTTGCATCTGATAAACTCATATGGTTATTACTAGGGTGCCCTTTTGTTGCAAATGCAACTTTTTCATTGTATACTCTATTCATCATAAGAATCCCAAAAATCAAACTTTTATTGATCTGAGATAAATATTAAAAAAGTTATAAATGTAACCTTTTGCAACTTTTTGTGTTTAGCGCAACTTTTGCAACTTTTTCAATTTGAGAGCAACTACTTGGGCTTGGGGCCAATTTTGATCGTTTAGAACAAATATTCTATACTATGAGGAAATAAATTAGTTCCAAAGTTATACCATGTTCATGTATTGTCAACACGAGTTCGATAAACATGTATCTTGAAGACGTATGAAAATTGTGTCCGTGTGTGGTGCTAGACATTCTGCGTGTGTACGCGCCCTGATCAGCAAAAATCATTTTGACTTCAGAGCATTGAGGAAAATTGTCATTGATTTAGTCTGTCAAATGTATTTAAATGTGACTGTCTATCAGTGCGACAGACTCGACATGTGAATGAATGCATGTGAAAGCAAGTGGGACACCAATCTTTATATAACCGCGAATGTTCAAAATGCATTAGAAACGAAAACGTGAAACCAAAACGTGTAGTGTTAGGGAAAGATTTCAATGCCAAATTTGTATTACTCCATTGTTAGTGAAGCATTGAGCTAAACTTTTTAGCGCAATTTGTGCGATTTTTAGCGCACCAAAATGTCACCCTTGTCGCCAATGAGGTATCAGTTGAAGCTCAGGAACCACGCAATCCTAGCACAACCACGAATGAGCAAAACGTATTGTAGTAATTGTTATTTCATATAAAATGTTCAAAATGTTGCCGCAAAAAAGTAAGTTATTTCATAATGATGTGATTTTCACTATCTTTTTCACGGGCTTGAGTGAAATGTCTGCAAATTTTTAGCGCAACTTTTCTGGATTGTTAGCGCACCAAAAGGTCACCCTAGTTATTACATAAGATCAGCGGTCTGTATGTTTAACTTTTAACCTCTCCCAACTTCTTAATGGGCCAACACATCATTTTTTGAAACAGCACTGAGAAGTTCAATTAATTCAGATGCTCCATCAAAGTAAATGTCAGGAAATCACTCGAAAGGAATATAAACAAATTTGGATTGATAAAAACACACATCAAAAATACATATCCTGTCTGACCTATTATTCATACTTGGCAACTCCTCCGTTCTTCACAAGCTACGGGCCACTGCATTATATCATAGAACAAAGGGTGTTTAAAAGTTATCTGAGAAGAATACGGAAAAATAATGTCGGAATCAAACGACTGCATGCTTGTAAGTGTATGTATATGTTAGTGTGTGTGCATTTGTGCTTAGATTTGTAGCGATTCTAGATGCTATTGTCTAGATGTTGTGCCCAACGCTAAGCAGTATGTTCTTGCACCAATTAAACAACTGCTTGATGAAACAGAAAATTAACAGGGGCGAAATTGATGCGCAAATTCAAAGATTCAATTATTATGTTCAAATAGTTATATCGGACGGAGATCATCCATTATTTGTCTTCGTTTGGTTACATCAATGTCACAGTGTACTGCTTGGCCCCTAATTATGCTTTGTCCTTCTTGAATTGACCTACAAGGCTGAACTCTACACATTAGCGTATCTTCATAAGTGCCGCACTGTTTCACTCACCAGGCCAAAGCAGAGCCCCGACAGTGTTCTCAATGATTAGCGAGCCTAGACCAGCGTTGTTGACATATTCCGGCAGTCCGAAGCCGTAGAGAGGAGGTGCCATGGCTCCCATGGGCGTGGTGATTAAAGTCAGTGTTTTGTCCACTCTAATGCGTGTCCTGGAGCCACAACATATGTTCTTATCAAGTGACTCTATCACAAAGTAAGAAAAAATCTATGTGAGTATTTCGCCGTATACCACCTTTTAAATGAAAATAAAAAGGGGAAAGGCAGAAATAAATGTGGCATTAAACACGGGCGTATATCCTGGGGGGTATATATACCTCCCGAAAAATCGGCTGGGGGTATGAATATTCAATTATACCCCCGATAATTATGTTGAGTTCATTTGATTGGGTATATTATCATCAAAATCAGCATAGCAAAAACAATTCAAGAAAAATGTGAAAATGTATAAATATTTAGACATTATACTTTACGCAATATTCTTTTCATTGAGGTACATGTGTTATAATTGAATAGGCCGGAAATAGTTGATGGTCCCATGCAATTGACCGACAGATCCAAGTTTGAACACATAATGCATGATGTCTGTCATCCCCCCGAGCCTCGACACATATTTACGCCCCTGACATTGAATGTCGGTATCCACTTTCTATCATATTGTAACATGCAGGAATGGTTTGTCAATATCGCAATGATACCCTCATTTTCTGACTCGAGTCATTTGTTAATATTTTTTCTTAATCATAACACCAAAATCTCATCACATCTGCGCTTACCATCTGTGTGTATTCTAATTTGTGTTATTTTATAAATCAAAAGTCCTAGTAAATTCCTTGTTTTCTCAACCAAAATAGTAGATTGGTTCATAACCAAATATATTTTTATATTTAATGAAAATTATCCAATTTCGCGCAAAAACATATTTTCCAGGCATGCGTGGCATTTGTGGCATTCGAGGCATTTATGGACTCCGTGGTGCAGTTGTTAGCACACCCGCCTCACAAGCGGGAGGTCCGTGTTTCGAAGCCCGGCGGAACAGAATTTCATTGGGCGAATTCTACAATCCCACAGCCCCTGTCCACCCAGCAGAAAATGATGGTACCAGATATCAGTCATGAGTTGTGCCATGCATTCTGGGGAGGTGGCCCTCTCTAACGCGTCTTACGTCCTTGTGGCGCCATAGCGTGGAGAGGGTTGGTTCTGCGGTGGCAGCGAGCTACACGGGGCACGCCTGTGTGTTCATAAGCTTCGGCTTCTTCCCGTGTAGCAGCTGCCACTTAGGCATTTAACCTTTATTTATTTATGCCTTATTCTCTGCAATGTATGATTGTGCTTATGGCCCCTGCGCTGTTAAAAATGTTTTCACAGGACGACAGGCAGAGCCGTAGCAACCGCCCCCCGTACCCCCCGGCCGGGGGGGCCCGAATGTTGAGGGGCCCCTCTGCTTCACGTATTATGTGATTATATCTAATAAATACATTCAATATTCACAATGGGGGCCTCAAGTGTTGTCTTCGGGGGGGGCATAATTCCTCGCAACGGCTCTGACGACAGGCCACAATCTGTTTTTGCTTTTCAACGGTAGCTTTACACTAAAGTCTGCTTGAGACCCCTCTCGTAAACATCTGCAAATATAGCATGCGAAACTTGTGTTGACGATTAGGCGGTGTTGAATGTCTGGGGTTACGGGCATTAAATAATTATAAAAATGTGCATGTGTTCATAACTGTACACTCACTCCCAAGTTCTGGGCGTTTTCGGGTCGATATCATTCTTATAGCGAAGGCGCTCGCGAAGAAGCCATCTGCTGAATTCCTTCGCTTGTTGAGCGTTGTCCTGTATCAAGTCATTTGGTTTGAACTGTCTGTAGTACTCGTCTAGCTTACTGGTATCTGTTGACCAGCTCAACATCTGTGCGTCGGCTTTCAACGGGTCAGGTCTTGTCTTCCAGAAGGTCTGTAGATAGGTTGATGTCATCCACTTGGGTAAACTGTTTTTTGTCAAGCTGTGCTGTTCTCTGCTGAAGTTGGACATGGCGCTGGTATCAGTCTGGTT
Source organism: Sacculina carcini (assembly GCA_916048095.2). Lineage (NCBI taxonomy): Eukaryota > Metazoa > Arthropoda > Thecostraca > Sacculinidae > Sacculina > Sacculina carcini. The sequence continues at coordinate 6,370,629 of OU696583.1, forward strand.
CAAATGGTGCACCAGGAAGACGTAGTTGAGTGCGTGAGGCATGACCTCCTCGACCAGCAGTCTGCATTGACCGCGAATGTCGTGAGGAAGACCCAGTTGTTCCTCGTGTAGCTGAACACAACATTTGGATTCACACGACAGAATTTTAATTGTAATTTATTATCATTTTAATTTTGAATTTTAGCTGTTTGAACACATTTCAATGTGGCTCTCTACAGAGGAAACTTGGTATTGAACAACAGAGTACTAGAGCGGATACGAAGGGTAGTAAACAGGAAAATCACATTATGTCTCAACAAATTTAGCGAACACAAAAACAACATCGACAAACACCCGCCCGTGCGTTTTCTCAACTAGAGCATGACATTCATCATATTTCTACACGTTCTTTTCTCCTGAAATTCTCACGGGCAGCAACGCATTGAAGAATATGCGGAGCTGTAATAGTGTCGAACTGTGATTACGAGTGTTAAACTCACCGACACAAAGTCGAGAAAGTCTGACGTATAGTGAATTCCCATGGCCGTGATATAGTTCATGATGTATCCCCAGCTCAGGACGTGACTCAACACCCTAAGAAACAAGACAGGCAGTGTGTTCAACTATTTACAGTCTTTGAGCTCGTCCGGATTGCAAGTGTAGCTGTTATCCGGATTGCAAGTGATGCTATTAATTATCCAAGCAGAATCGTAAAAGGCAAAAGACAACACGGTAAATGGTGGAATTATACTAAGAAACGACAAATAAACAATGATACACAAGCTTGCACAGATGAAAGTGTTATCAGATGGTCGATGTCTAACAAGTAGCTCGTCCGTCCTTGAACAGGTATTCATGTTCAACCGATATATATATTTGCTGAGGAGTAGGACATGATCAGTTATTTGGAAATTCTACAATTCAAATGGCTGAGTTACAAAATGATCTGATTAATAAGAAAAAAGTGAGGAGACATCTACCATTGGACCCTGATCAAAGGCACATAGGTAATCCCTGGTTTTGTTTCGTCATAATTCTTCTGCAGCAGTATGAATTTATTTCAGCAAGACCAGCAGCTTTATAAAACTTTCTCACTTGATACCGTTCATTATTTTAATTTATTCAGTGGTGTCATATGACTATGATGATGATGATAAATTTAGAGGGGCGCACCGAGGGCCTCTCAGATTATATGGCTCCCCTCGTGATATTACTAAAGTCCAATTTTCGTCTTCATTGTGTTGGTTTCCTTTCTTTTCCGTTTGAACACTGATAGTCGATGTGTATTTTTTCAATTTCTGGGATTATCGTGTTTTGACATTGTAATATATATATATATATATATTTATATATATATATTATAATAATGTGCTTACTTGCTTGTTAAAGAGCATATTACCGTTTAAGTGAAGCGTCGACGAGACTATTGAGCATGATCAGGTGACTGGGGTGCTCAATCCACACAGGAGTTGAGTCGTTCAGCAGGTTACTGTCTATCAAGCGTTCTAGTATAGAATACCAGTCGAACTGTCACGACAAACAGACTCATGATGAACACGTATACATACATATATCCATTGCTTGATAGAAGTAATCGATTTGGCGACGCCCTCAAGATCGCGCCCGAGTCTTGTCTTTCACCTCCCTCGGCTTAAACAGCGCATAATCATAAATACTTGTACTCGATGAAATAATATAGCAGTGTGTATTTTGAGTGATGGTCGTATCATCATTATCAAGGTTGAGCACAACATAGACACTTTTATCAAAACACATTTCAGATATTTGCTTCATATTCCTTCATTCATTCACCTATTTGACCGTACCAACGAAAACATTAAACTTATGTGATAAAAACAAAAATAAATCACAGAGCCGAGTAAAAGAAAGCGTGTATCATGTAATAGTGTCTGATTGCTTGATACAAGCTATTCCCAGTTACCGAGGGCGCCAGTGTCTTCAGTTCAGCTACAGTTGACAGTTGGTCAAGGTGCTCCTGTCCGTTTCCTGGCCATGCATCCACCTGTCACGCATAATGTAATGTGAACAAGTGAAGGAGTGAATCATTGGTCTGTCAGACGTATCGTTGTGAAGGTTTTGCATTTTAATTACTTTATAACCAGCTCTCTATATGCATTAATCATGTTTGTATAATATTATTTGATATTGATATGTTACGCTGTTGTTTAAGTATACTTTCATTTATTGTTTTGATTTAGTAACTTTAAGGATGTGTGCTCCCTTTTCATTGACTTTTATCTTCCTGACTAAGATCGTGATTATCAAACCTTCTATACATCTATATCTATATTGTCTATATACTTAATATCGGATACATCAACTTCTAAATCTCATCTACATATCTTCTACATCTACACCTTCTATGTAATCTGTATATCCTTTGGGTGCTTTAGGTACTTATGGTCACTGCATGGTGGTAATAGTGGTTGCATTTTTCCCATGCCACTGTGCTTGCCTGTAATTAATATTAATAATAATGTACATATGTGTATATACGAGTAATCGATGTGTAATGGTCACTTGCTTTGACAAACTCCGTCTCAAAGTTGACGACTTCTTTGGCGAAAATATCAATATCTTTCTCAATACCGTCGTAGTCAATGAAAGTGTCCTTGGCCAAATTCAGCATGACCTTCTTCACTAGGTTGATGTACATTTCCTACACACACACACACCATGTTATAGTGTGAAGTTCCAATGTGTCCAGATAACTGTGTTCAGATAGGCCATATTCTTTACTTCCAAAATAAACTTTTCGCTAAACTTTAACACTTGCAATGGATGTACATTGTGTAATGTACTTGCCGTTATGGCATATGGCTTGGAGGTAAACTTGAATAATGTGGGCAAGTACGTCTGGCCAGGAGCAATCTGAGGAAACCAAACACATGCACGCACACATCCACGCTTACATGTACACAAAGACTAACAAGCCGACAAATTATTGTTTTGACGGGATGATATGTAAATAGCATGTTTTTCTAAGATGGTTTTCTGTTGTTAGTTAGAACTGTTCTCTTGATACTTTTTAAGCGTACGATATTGAAAATGAAGAACGATTGCTTTCATTATTGGACAAAAATTTTGTGGATTTCTTTTTTGGGGACTTATTCCAGTACAATGAACTTATTTATATTCTTAATTGAACACACCGACACCACATTGTCGGCCGCTTGCCAATGCCAATCTTAGTAAAGACTTCAAGAACATGACCGGATAGGAAATGTGCGAGAATCTTGCACTCACGACCAAAATGTTGCGATCTCCTTTCTTTATTGGCGGTCTCCACGTGAATGTTAGTAGAGTGTTGGCCGCGGGTTCCACTGACAGATCAATGAAAACATCGTCGAAATTCCAATCCGAATCGTTCCAGCTGGTTGTGAATTCCAAGTTTCCGTCTAGCCTAGTGACTACGGTCACGCAACAACCGTGGAAAAGGTCATTACAGCACAGTTACAAGGCAACACAGTCTCATTACAGGCCAGCACAGTGACAAGGTTGTGACGATGTCGTTTTCAACAGTGGTTTCTAGCATCGTCATGTGCTTGTATTCTTGAGCTTGCATAACATTTGGCCGTGCCCGTAATTAAATGGCTTTCAGAAAATGAACGAAATTGAAATTGTCCACATAACACAAAATTATGAAAGCGTTTAAGGTAAGCTCTAAGGTTTGGTACGTCACTAGCCTGATGACTACATGCTCCTTAGATTAAGAACTACATTTTCTGATTGCATATCGCCCTATCATTTAATTCCCCTATCTAACTCATCACTGCCTGGACAAAGCTTCCGCGATCAAACTAGTGAATTATTTACACCTATAATTTTTCCAACCAGTGGTGGCGCCAGGGGGGGGGGGGGGGGGCTCCAGCCCCCCTATGCCCCCCAAAATCATAATCATGGAGATTAAAACTTCCTATCACTGTAAATTAAGTCCTGTAATTTTAGTTCAAGTTTGAAGACTGAATCAGTGTGCCCCAGTCCCTTATTATAATGGTATGTAGTCAGCGTTCGAGTGTAGCTCTTCATGTTTCGCCAAGCCCGCTCAACTTATTCCTTGGCAACCACAACTTTTTCCTTAACCCCCCCAGCCCCCCCCCCCCCAACATCAGAAAATCCTGGCGCCGCCATTGCTTTTCCTCTTATCACAATGCACCTCTTTAATACTTAGAAATTATTCAACATGTCTTGAAGCTGTCAAATCTGTTTTTCTTTGATCTCTTTCCATGTCGGCATAATTTGTTGGCTTCCAGTATTTTGTGTTAATTACAAATGTTAAAACCAATGTTATTGGTAAGCTACACATACGCACTCGAAAAACGCTTCTGGAACACGCACATACACGAGGATGTACTTAATTAAACGCCCAATTTTATTACGCACTCTGCACGCCACTGTTAGTGATAAAAAAAACGTTTTTTTTGGTTGCGGTTTTTTTTGCAAAAAATATGTTTTTTTTAGGTTTTTTTTTTTAGAATCAGCCCCAATTGTCATCGGATGTTAGATTTTAGTACATAGAAATGAGTTCAATTCATGTTTTGTACATCTTTACATGTCTTATTTCAAAGAAAATTTGATAATAGTATAAAAAACAAGAATATTTATCAATAAATACCTCAGGAGACTGTTTGAAAGTGCATCCGGGTTCGGTGGTTAAGTTTTTTTTCATTGAGAAAACCCATGTTTTTAAAGATGGTTTTAATTATGTGGATATTTGAAATAATTTATCAGCATAACAAAACAAATTCATTGAATAATCATGTTTTTTTTAAAGAAACCATGTTTTTTAGGAAAAAATGCAATGATGTTTTTCAAACTGGTTTTAAATTCGTTTTATTAATGTACAGGTCCAGAAAATGTTGGCAGCAGAACAAGACAAGCTAATTGGTTGGTCAAGTGTTTTTTTTGACAAACGTTCATTCAAACTAACGCTTTTTTAATGAAACAATGTTTTCTAAAACAGTATCTATGTAAGATAGATTTGATTGATGTACGTTCAAATAACATTTGTATAGCAAGTAGCCTGCTGGTACGTATAAGCGGCTCGTTAAACCACTTAATTTAAACTGTTCTTTTAAACCATGTTTTTTTTTCAAAATATATTTTTTGGAAAAACTGTTTTCGTAGATGTAGAGAATGCGAAAAAAATTGGCGGCAGATCAAGGAAAGTTTAACCAAATTAACTGCTTTTTTATTAGTAACCTGTTTTTAGAACTGGTTTTATGGATGATGGTTTCTTTGATGTAGTTATTTGTGTTCAAATACTTTTTTGTACATCAAATATATTTCCTCAGTTGTTTTTTTTCCTACACGAAAATATTGTCCGTTTTTCTGGTCCGTTGCCACTGCGACCCGCTTTTATTCGTAGTCTCATTAGGGACACTAAGTTTGTGTGCATATTCGTAGTATTTGTGTAAATATCTGCAGTGTTTGTACTCTTATATTTGCTAATAATTGATCTGCTGAATGAAATGATGAAACTTATTATAAACAACGTAGTTAATTTCTGGCAGTAAAAAGTTAATGTGTAAAAAATAAAAATAAATTATGCCACCTGTTGTTTTTTTAAAACAGTTTCAGATTTTAGCATAAAAAACGGTTCTCAAACCCTGCTTTCTTACACAATGATTAACTCAATAATTGAATGCAAAACTGTACTGTACATAGAAGTGCCGCACAGTACCGTGCAAACAATGATATTAGGTCTTTCAGACACATTATAACAATTATATTGTGCATATTTAATGATAATTCAATTTGATAGGGACACTAATAGCATGAATAACCCATGTGTTGATAAAAATAATTCATTTAACATCCCAAATATATCATTTCCATAATTTGAATTCATTGCATGACTCTTAAAAAAAACCCAAAAAGAACGTGTTTTTTTGGTCGCGGTTTTTTTTGGCAAAAAAAAACGTTCTTTTTAAAAAAAAACGTCGGTTTTTTTTAGGTCGCATCTCTAGCCACTGTGCATTTGCAAACGCTGCTGAGCTTTGCAAACGCTCGCTACGATGCATGTAAGTTCATGGAATCTCAGCACACAGACACGCATACGAATACAATGTGTGTTCATGCGGACACACACACGTACGTTGAGCTTTATCATTATAGATTGTATGAATTTCAGTTACATAATCAGAGGTAAGGTTGAAGCTTGATAGCAAGTATATCAATTCGAATTTTTCATCTGGATATTATATTTATTGCATCTCACTGAACAAATCTTGGAGAATGTCCTTCTTTTGGGCACTGCGCATGCCATTCATGCACGATGCGTACAGCTTGCGAGCTTTTGAGAGAGCCGAGTATGAAGGTGCTGGAGGTCCGCTCAGAAGCGCGCCAAACAAAGCGTCCAGGTTGCGCCCCAACATCCATTCTTGCAACGACTGCGGCCATCTACAAGATGAAAATCGACAAGAAATTAGGCAACAAAACTTATCATCATTCAACCTGTCTTACTCTCTCAACTACTGTGTTTCGGGCGTTTTTCTCAGTTTCATCAACTATTTAAGAGATTCAACTAACATTTGAATAATAAACCAAATACATTTCTATAGCTCAAGATTAAATAAAAATGTTTACTCAAGTGATGAACACATAGGCTATTGAACAGACATTGAAGTTTTGTTGGCGTAGGCTGATGGATTGTTTTGCAGTTTCAAAACTTACGTGTACTCAGATATGGTATACGTCAGCTCCCGTAAGTTTCCACATGCGTGCTCGTAGAAATTTTCACATGGATCGGCAGAGAAATTCATCAACTGCTTGGTAATGTAAGCCTGCGTGATGCACGCTGGGCTCGTGCACTCAACTGCCTGACGATCTCGAGCGGAGTTGAGCGACGACGAGGCGTTATGAGGTGTCCCTCCGGCAGAACAGGCAATAATGACTGCCAGCACAGAGTGATCACTAGGGCTGTCAAGAAAGTAACCTAAAAATCTGAAAAAGTAACTTTATTTTAGAGAAAAAGTAACCTAAAAAAGTAACCTGAAAATTACCTATGAGTTGTAATGTTATTATCACTTTTGGATCTCTTTATCACATGTGTATCACACATTTGCTGATCAGTGCGCTATATGAAATACACGGTCTGATTGTTGTTTGTTTGTGAACATAAAAAGTAACCTAATAACCTATAAAAAGTAGCCTAAAATAACCTAACCTTCGTAAAAATATATATAAGACCTGTGTATTCCTTCAAAAAAGGTCAATTTCTATTTGCAGTTCCGAAGGAAGAAAACACACCAGTCCTTCTTGTCTACCCTCTTTCCGAGTTGGTACCATTTTCCACCCTCTCTTCGATCAGGTATCATTTTTACAACAAACCACCTAAAGTGACTTAATATTATGTGGCTAACATCGCAAAAAGGAGCATAACCATCAAAATGCAATAAAAAAGTGGAAAGCTAAAACAAAGGTGAAATACACTAATTGCTAATGTAAATATTTTTAGTAATGGTCGCAATAATGTTGTTTATATTGTTTCAATGGAACTTTCTGTCAAATATCACGTACTACAGCTTGAATATTAGTGTGAGCGTATACACTGTATGTGTGAATGCCCCCGTCCTCCCATATGTAGCACCCTGTGCTCACAGTCTTCTAAATGTCAAACGTGGGAAAATGGCGCTATATCACGCCCTGAAAATCACGTGCTAATTCCTGTTCAAGTAAATGCGTACTATCAGGTGATACATTGCAGTATCTGGTATAGAGAGCTCACACATCGTACTATACTACGCTCCAAACATCTCACGACACCCTACGGCTCGTGGACGTTTCCAAAAATGGAATTAGACTATCCTGCGTATCCAAAAACGTATAAATATCGAGTAGCACATATATCAAGGTGAATATCAATTGCTTAATCCCAACAGCAGAAATTTTTACATTTCTCCATCTTCAGACCTAATATTCCATCTCTTTTCCTATTTTATCCTCATATATACCGTTTTTGTGCCTCTTATCTGCAAAAAGTCACCAACCTTCGTGGTAAACTTACCTAATAACAAGAAAAATAAAGGGTAACCTGACGATAAAAAAGTAAGCTATAAGCAAAAAATTAACCTAACGATGAAAAAGCTACTTTTGGTGACCTATTTACTTTTTTAGAAATTATCGTACACAACTTTTTCATGCAGTTTTAGGTAGCTTATGAAAAAGTGACCTTTAGGTGAAAGAGTAACTTTATTTACTTTTGACAGCCCTAGTGATCACCCATAAAAATCATCAGCTAGCAAACTGTCATGCCAGCACATGACTGTAAGGTATGAACAATTTGAACCATTTTTTCATTCAGTGAAATATAGTTTGACTAACATTGAAATGTAGTTTTTGTTTTGGCGTACAGCTCTTACGCTTTTTGTGATACTAGGATACTTTTTAGTATGGTATCAAAATATCTCCTTATCATTCATCATCTTATCTGACCGTCTCATTCACCAGGTGACCCCCACCTTTCAGCTGTTGGAAGCATAGATACATCCGACTAGTCACCGAGGTCTTGATGCACTTGACCGGACCAAAGTTGGACGTACTACATATTGACGTTTTCGCTTAGAGATGGACGTACTGCATATTGTTTCTAGTTTGACAAATGCTTCTAGTCTAACAAACATTTATATGTTTTTTGGTCAACTTTGAGTGAATGCTCCCTAGAGAGGTGTCTAATAATTTTTCGGTCTCTGTTTGGATTTTGAGTGCCAGTTAATTGCAGACGGGGTGTCATATGGCGCTGGTAGATTCAAACATATTTCCATGAATGAACGTTGCTACTTGTGGTTATTTACTTTTAACATATTTAACATATACCTTGGTACAGGACGGAGCACGCAGGAACACACACACATGTACGCGGCGTACTTCCACGTGGCGCACCACATGTACTTTACTTAGCAGTTCTTGTGCACAGTACAATACATCGTCAAGATCCCAATGTGCTCTATTAGATGGCTTTAAGGTAAATCGCCGAATGTAGCAGCCATCACAAGGGATGGAAGTGTTGACTTGTCAGTGAAACCGCGTACAAATGTCACTTCGAAGCAGGACCACTATCGGCATTACCGGTGGACACATGAAAGTCACTAACTTCCAGTGGTATATGCGATAACTTTTTTTCTAACTTGCGATAACGATAAAACGATAATTTTTCCCCAACATGTGATTAACGATAAAACGATAGCCATACAAATGTTCACTTACGGTAACAAAAGCGATAAATGATAAATACCTTTATTTAGTTGAAATATTTATAAAAAAACATATAAACTATTTTTCCACAGTGAAATTTTTTTGAAATAGACAAAAGAACTGAAACCAGTCTATGGTGTATACGTTCTACTCCACATTAGTTTTTCTGACTCAGACTATCCCTCCCTCATCTCCCTCCTCAAGACAGCATCCAGAAGCTGCATGTTTCCTTTGGTGAAGAACAGCTTCTCAAACCTGTCGCTGATTATGAATGCACGTTTGGGCCTGAGGACGTCATCAGCAGTGCTGAACATGCGCACCACGGCAGCAGAGATGGGCAAGGTCGTGTTGTACTTGATGAACAGCGAGATCCACTTCTTCCTGTACATGCTGGGGAATTGCCCAGGCTTCACCTCTGCCACCTTGCTACTACCCCAGGTGTCCATCCCCTTCTTGATAAGGTACGATAATATCACGATATTCCTTTGGTACGCGATATTCTCTGATAGTACCGGTAATGGTGAAACCAGCAGAAAAAAGTTATTCTGTGAGGGATAGTGAAGAAAAATCAATGTCGAATGTCAGATAGTGACCAGGACGCATTGAGTATATCCCAATAATGCTTGAAACAAGATCTGACCCTTGAAAACAACTTGTACTCTTCCAACGTCTTGCTGCCCCACCACATGGCTCGGAATGAGACCCCTGCGGTAGGGGGGTTAGAATTCTGCCGCCTTAGCTGGCGCGTGTCGTAAAAGGCCACTAAAGGCAGACATGTCTGGTCAGGTTTCGGCCTGCTACTGGTAACGTGTAACCCGGTACAACCAGCGGCATGGTCGGAATGTCGGCGACTAATCCGGCCCTCCACTAGCCTATGCCAGTGAGGAGGCTGGCCAGACACCCAGCAGGAAGAAAAACCAGACCTGTCAGAAGGCGGATGAGCTGTCGGACATCGGCCAGCAGCCAACGGCCATCTGGAAACCCTCCCCATTCGGATCGGCAAACAGGATCTTGGCCGCTGAGTGTCACGTCACCCGGGGTATAGTGGTGGCGTGACGTAACACTCGTCTTTGGCCTGCGCGTCGAGCCCCGACGGAGCCGCTGTTTGGCTCCTCGACAGTGAAGAGAATGGTCCGACGCCGGCACGGATGGCCAGATAGGGCTCAATAGGGTCAAGGGTGAGGTGCCTGGTGCTCGAGCGGGGTCCCGCCCGTTGTAGTGCCCGCTGTTTGCAGTGGTGCTGCAGCTGCCGAGTCCAGATGGACCGGTGGGGGTCACTGGTCCGGGCCCGGCGCTGTAGCACCCGCGGACTCGTACCGGGCGGAGCTCGCAGCGAGCTCAGGGGTATTCGGTGCTCGTACAGAGCGCACCACCACTGGCGTGGCATGCCAGGCTGGCTCTGCCCGTCCCCCCAGTAGGGCCCCGTGCAGAGGTGGGTGGTCGTGTGCGCAGAGTCAATACAATCTCACATGACTTCCAAATCCTCCACCACCCCAACCGCTGGTCGTCCATCGGGCGATCGGCCACGGCCACCGAAAGGTGGTCGTACTCTGAGTAACAATCAGGGCGACAGTCCTGCTGCTCCTGTTCCGTTGGTTCTGGTCTTCTCCAGCACCAGCGAAAATGTGAAATTCTCGTCACTGAATCCGTTTCGTCGCATGGACGGTTTTTGAAACATTGGCGACGTGCCTATCGAGACCAACAGACAATGTGATGGATGGTTGATGGTGAAATACGGCACTGAGACAGCAGCAGCCCGCGCGATAAAGGCAACCACTTTCCGTTATCCCGTGGGTACGGGCGAAAACAAGCGTTGGGTGAGCATCCCCATCTCGGTGTGTGCGCACTCGACATTGAACCACGCCAGATGTGTTCTGTTCTGTCGTGCGCTAGAGGGTGTCGATGATGAGGAGATTTACGACGGATTGGTATCACAGGGTGGCATCCGCATGGAGCGCATCGTCCGGCGGCGTGAGGGTAGCGAGGTGCCAACGCACTCTTTCTTCTTCACGTTTGACGGTGCTGTTCTGCCGGACGACATCAAGATCCGTAGCATCCGTCAGTGTATCCGAGTCCGCCTCTACGTGCCTAACCCGATGCGGTGCTACAGGTGACAACGTTTCGGACATACGAGCTCCCGCTGTAACCGTGCAGAGATCTATGGACGTAGCTCATCCGAACCGCACACCGCTGCTGATTGCGAAGATGACTATTTCTGTGTCAATTGTAGGAGCAGCGTTCATGCGTCCTCGTTGCGTGACTGCCCGGAATGGCTCAAAGAGAAATAAATTCTGTCCATTCGCGCTGCCCAGCGCTGCAGTTTCGGCGATGCGCGTGCTTTGTATCGCAGCTCGCATCCATCAGGCCCGTCCTATGTCGGCGTGGTCACTAAATCAGCTCAACCTCCACAGTCTGTCGACTCGTTTATGGAAAAGCTGACTGTTGGAGATTTTCTGGAGCTGTCTGGACGAATATGTCTCAAGCTGGTCGTACCTGAGGCTGACCAGCCTTGTTGAGGCTGGTGAGGCTCCGCTGGCGCTCCGTCGTCAAGAGCTGGGCATGCGTTATTCTTGCAAGCTGGCAGGCACCCATGAAAACCCCGCGTATGACGTGGTATTTTCCCAGCATGTGCCTGGGCAACAGCACCTTCCAGGGCCTCAGTGTTCTGTGCTGTTTTGCAGCAAAATGAAGACACTGCTGGAGTCATGCGGGATGGATGCTAACGACGTCCTCAGGCAAGAATACACGGCGGAGTCACCCTGGGAATTGGCCACACCCAAGGTCGACGTCTCGCTAGCAGCTCTGCCGAAACACCGTACAGTGCCCAGTGTGCTTCGCTCAAACACACTGGAGCGAATTCATTCTTACGGACGGTATACTGCCGTGTACACTGATGGATCTAAGTCGGTCAGTGGTGTGGGTTGTGCGTTTGTAAGTGGAGGTACGTGCCGCTCGAGCACGCTGCCACCGAGCGCTTGCATTTACACGGCTGAACTTTACGATATCCTGCTGGCCCTGGTTTTTATTCGCTCATCTTCATTTTCATTGTTTTTAGTTTTATCTGACTCCCTTAGTGTTTTAACCTCATTATCGCCTTTCTCCTTACATCCTCTTATACAGAGGATTCTTATCTCTCTTGACATCATCCACCACCAGGGCAAGCGTGTAAGTTTCTGCTGGACTCCGGCCCATATTGGTATTTTGGGCAACGAGCGAGCTGACAGAGCCGCTAAAAGAGCTGCTGAACGAGACTTTTATTCATTTTATTTTAACTTTACCATTCCGTATTCGGACTTTTATCCTATTATACATCGTTTTATCCGTTCTCGCTGGCAGCTCTCCTGGGACGAATGTGGTGCTAACAAACTAAAAGCAGTGAAGCCCGAAATCGGACATTTGATGTGCTCTTATCGCCGGAAGAGGTCCGAGGAAGTGGCGCTCTGTCGTCTGCGTGTGGGTCACACGTACGACACGCATCGCCACCTTCTACTCGGACAACCTGAACCCACGTGCAGCGCATGTAATGCACGTCTCTTCGTGCAACACATCCTGGTGGAATGTCCGTCATTCTCAGAGGCGCGTCAACGTTTTCTTGGATCCGGTCAGACTATTGACGAGGTTCTTGGACAGGAGCAGTCGGCGTTCATTGATGGCCACCTTTTTGAGTTTTTACGGCTTTTGCCTTTTATAATTATTTATTGAGTTTTATTTCTTGACTTTCACATTCTTTTTGTTCACTATCACACTTATTTACTTCATCATAACATTCCTCATGTCCATCATTTCAGGGTGTTTTGGCTGTAAATAGACTGGAGGGTGCCGTATGTTCCCAGAGGCCGGTGCACCCCATAAACACAAATAACGAACGAATGGCTCGGAATGATTGAGGAATCTCTATCCGTCTATCCGTTCAGCGCATGCATCACAAGTTAGCATCACAACTTAGCCGAATATCACTGGCATTTTTCTTAAGTATTGTTCTAATGGTAGATATCCGTATTAAGGTACCATGCACTCATCAACGTATTATTATTGAGGTGTTAGTAATATTTGGATATTTTTGCAAGCAGAATATGGATGGCACATTGTGATATAGATCTGACTTTTTGGTGTTAATATTGGAATTATCTGTCAGGTATCCCGCCTCATACTTTGAGCAATCATTGCATTGAAGATGTCTTAATTCTGGAGCCAGTATAACCTGCTGTTTGAAACAGTAGAGTATCCCGACATTATCACGATCGCTAACATAGTATTGATTTTAGAACAAGGAGCTGAAAATGCATACCAAGTACTAAATAACCTCATCGGTCATGAACGATTTCAAGCATTGAGAGGAATTTATATTTTGTGTTTCATAACATCTATTTAAGAAAAACGTATTTATTTTCTTAATTTACAACATTTTACCAGACTGTTTTCATTAAACATGCATTATTATTTTATTATTATTACGGTTGCGACAGAATACACAGCCGCGCAGTACCTTCTTTACCGTCGCTCTCAATTTCGGTGTCCAGTAGTCTTCTCTGAACCGATTCAGAGTATGACTGACACCAGAATGCATCACTTGATGGTGGGCATGAGTCACCAACAGACGCATAAGATCGCTCTCGTTTGCCAAAATAATCGGATTGCGATACATCTCAGCTAGTGGTGCTCTGCTAAGGCGCCCTCGCAACCGCAGAATCTCGTACTTGTCGTTGAAAGTCTCCGACATCTCAATACGCTTGCTGGGTATTTCTTGATCCTTCTTGATTACCCGGTTGACTGCTTCCTCCACTTCTGGAAGAGACAGCAGACCGCTCGTGATAGACACTGTCCGTTTGGCACTCGCGCGCAGATTATTCACGAAACGAAGACACCAACCCATTACACGACGGTAGCTATTCCAGCTGGAGAAGCGGGTAGGGTCCACCAGATGTGCATTGGCTCTTGTTGACGTTTGGACGCACTGGACTACCCTTTCTCTTTTGAGCTCGGGGTCGTGCGTGTCAAGCTCGTCCACTGACTTCCGTACACTGTAATCTTGTTCTTCTTTGAGGAAAGCGGGTCCGTGCCACCACACGTCTGACTGCTCCAGTTCCTTCGTGCCTGCATCCCTCGAAGCCTAATCAGCAGGGTTCAACTTGCCCGCCACATGCCTCCACTGATCTGGATTTGACGAGTCCAAAATTTCCGAGACGCGATTGACAACGAAGACTTTAAACCGACGCGTTTCGTTTCGGATATACTTGAGCACCGCTTCGCTGTCGGTCCAGAGTATACACCTTTCAAATCGGTAGGAAAGAGAATCCATTACAGCGCTCTTCAGCCTTACGCCCAGCACTGCTGCCTGCAGTTCCAATCTGACTATTGTTAAACCCTTCAACTGGGCCACACGTGTCCGTGCCATCAGTAGCGCAACGTGCGCGCCGCCCGCATATGCCGTCTTCACGTAAGCCACAGCGGCGAATGCCTTGCTGGATGCGTCTACAAAAATGTGGAGCTCTAAACTCAATGGTACTTCGCCCACTGGCTTCAAACAGCGTGGTACACTCAGCGCGGATAAGCGGGAGAGCCCATTCACCCACTCATCCCATACGCGTAGGTCGGTCTCGCTGAGCAGCTCATCCCACTCGTATTTCTGCGTCCACAAATGTTGCATGAAAGCTTTCGCTTGCAGGCAAAACGGTGCAACAATGCCCAACGGGTCGAATATTCGCGCCATCAACTGCAACGCACCCCGTTTTGTCTTCGGGACTTCGCTGGTGGGTATCTCGACGCTTAGCAAGTCTTCTGACGTATTCCACACACATCCCAATAATTTCTGGATTTTACCATGAACTTCTCGAGCATCCTCTGGCAGCTCCTCGGTTACCTCTCTTCGATTTGAAATCCATTTCCGCAAGACAAACTCTCCTCTTGCTGCTACTGACGTCACTACTCTCCTCGACTTGATTGCCTTTTCCGGTGTTGCTTCGGAGCGCAGAAAATCGTCGGCATAGAAGTTGTTCGTAATGGCCGCTGTTGCCGATTGTTCGTCGGCCTGCGCACAATCCTCGGCGATTCTATGGAGGACATAATTAGCGATCGCCGGACTACACTTGGCTCCAAAAATTAAGACTTTCATTTGGTACTTCTCGATGTTAAGACTGCTTCTTCGGCGCCATAGAAAGCTCATGGCCGGTTGATCTTCCGACCGAACCGAGATCTGCAAAAACATTTTCTCCACGTCTGCTGCCATACCAACGTACTCCTCCCGGAAGCGCAGCAAGACCTCATTGAGACTCTGGAGCAAGTCTGGTCCGGTGAGCAGTTCTGAATTGAGGGACGTCTTCATATATGAAGCTGACGCATCAAACACGATGCGAAGTTTGTTCTTAGTCGGATTCACGACGGCGTGGTGCGGCAGGTACCACCGCTTTGCACATTGCTCCTCATCGGCGTCGATCTTTCGAGCGTACCCGTTCTCCATATAGGCTTCTATCGCCTCTTGATATGCCGCACGTCGCTCGGGATTCCGTTCCAAGTTCCTTTCAAGGCTTTGCAGGCGTCTCTCCGCCATGCGGTAGTTTTCTGGAAAAGAGACTGTGTCTTGCTTCCATAGCAGTCCCGCTTCATATCGGCTGCCGTTTCGACGCGTTGTAGCCTGCAATGTCTTCCAAGTTTTCTCATCCTCGCGTGAAGTCGGCCGCTTCATCCCACCTGTAGTCCCAAATGAGTCGGTGTACCACCATTCCCGGAGTTGCTCGGACACATCGTCGTCGCTTCCGCCGAGCACGACGTGCATGACTGTACGTTCCGAGTCGGCCACCAGCTGAGAGACTGCCCCAGATAGTGCCCAGCCGAATGCGGTGCGTATCGCTACAGGCTGTCCAGGCTTGCCTACACGGACTTCGCGTTGCAGTAGAGCCTGTGTGACTGGCGCTCCGATGAGTATTTCTACTGACTTTCCCGCGTAATTCGGAAGCTCGATGTCGCTCAGATGTCGCCGCGTTTTCACGCATTTACGCGAAATCACGGGTGTCGTTACGTGGATATTGCTCACAGAAAAAACCTCAGAGATTACTATAGGTGGTGCTCCTTCCTCACATGCCGCCAAGGGAGTCAATGTAAGTTGTACTTTCTGAGTGCTTCGCTGTGCCCCAAGCCCATCTACCGTCTGCAGAACCAGGGATTGCATCTCACCTCGGATGCCCAGTTCCACCAGAAGTATGTCGCTGCAGAGCGATATGTCGGCGCCCATGTCCAAAATTGCCAGTGTATCACGGTGCTCACCATTCTCACCATGCACTCTCATTGGCACAACCTGCAACAAAACACGGCTTGTGTTTTCTCTAGAGTTTGTCACCGCCGCAAACCGGCTGCTACTTGCAGGGGTAGGTCGCTCTGACTGCATCTGATCGCCTTCCAGTTGCGGCTCGGTGAGATGTTCTGTAGTCGGGCTGGCTACCTTCGTTTGCTGACCATGTAGGAGTTTGTTGTGCTTCAACGCACAACCATTGATTCCACATTTTCTTGAAAACCAACACTGTCTCATACGATGACCTTTCGTCAGACAACTGATACAGCACTTATTGTCAGCAACGAATTTCATTCTTTCTGAAACATTCAGGGACTTGAACTTCTCGCAATTGTACAGGCTATGTGAGTTAGAACAGCATACAGAGACTTGATTTGGTGGTATCTTCGCAGTAGCATGGGCTTGCCGGGTCTGCCCTGCTGAGCCAGTTCGGTGTGATGAAGTATGTGTTCTCATACGTAGAGCTATTCTGAGTCTTGACTGTAACCAATGGTCCAAATCCACTAGCGATGTAGTTTGAAGCGCAATCGAGTGTTCGGCCCATGATTTCCGCAATTCGACTGGCATAATCTCTACCAGCCGACGGAGGTTCTCTTGAGACTGTAGATCTGCTGTGAGTGAACATCTTGCTCAGCACTGCATGCACTACATCAGTTTCTTGACCAAAGCGTTCCTGAAGCGTCTGCAACGCTTTATCATAGCTGTCCTCTTGAAATGTCGTCGTGCCAATCAAGTTCCTAGCCCGTCCAGCTACAGCACTTTGAAGGTGGATCATTTTCTGTTGTTTGGATATTGGCTTGTCTTGTACCAATAACTTGTAGAGCGTATACCATCTTGGCCATTCCGCAACATCACCAGAGAATACTGGCAGAGTCAATCTAGGTAGAGTGTGATCAATATGTGTATTGGCTGTACTCACTGGTTCCGTAGCCGTTCTAGCTCCTTGATGCTGCTCTACTTGACGTTTCGCAGTGTCTTGTTTGTTCCCCTCATTGACTGGGTCTTCTCGTTCAAAGTCATTTCTCCTCTCCCACTCCAATGAGTGCTCTGTTTGTTTCCATAACTCTGATCGGAGTCTGGCTGCTTCAACCTCGTCTTCCTTGACTTTGAGAAGTAACTTGTCTTCCAATTCTTGTTTCTCTCTTTGCATAGACAGTCTTTGTTTGAACTGCTGTGTCTCCTTCTGCTTGACTTGCAGTTCCACTTCTGCAGCTGCCTGAGAATGTGCAGAAGTGGCCGACGGAACAGCACTAGCCTCTGATACCACAGATGGTGTGTCACCTGCTCTCTTCTGCAAATACTGTGTTACTGATACCCTGAAGGTTTCGCAGTCTGCTTTTCCCTTTTCTTCTTAAGCAGCTGCTCTGTG
This sequence comes from Sacculina carcini, assembly GCA_916048095.2. Taxonomy (NCBI): domain Eukaryota; kingdom Metazoa; phylum Arthropoda; class Thecostraca; family Sacculinidae; genus Sacculina; species Sacculina carcini. The sequence continues at coordinate 6,388,478 of OU696583.1, forward strand.
TCTCCTCCTCATCTGACGCTAGATTATCTACATACTCTGCATTCATTTCACAACACACAGTTAGCGCTTCATCAACTTCCTTCAATACCTCCAATAGTCCAGCACGACTGCCATTTGTCAAAATTATCAGTTATCCTCTTTGTCGCAGTCTGGTGATTATTGCAGCTTGACTGCCACGTTTTCCTTTCATCATCGATAAAGACATGGTTTTACGCACAATTTCAGAGATATTGTAAGCTTTGTTATGACCAATTTATTTTCACCAATATACTCCGCACAGACATATGCAGCACGGAATATGTGAGCCATATATCGTTCCAGCCATACGATGTTAATCCTTTCTTTCTACAATCTGTATATTAATTTCCCTTCAAACGTTGAAAATCAGATAGGATGACGATACGTATAAGCTGACGATATGACAAGGTAAGTATAAGATAAGATAAGATAAGATAAAATATCTCTTTGCAATCCACGCCCTTTCAATCCATCACCAAAACAATCCAAATACTGAAAAACCCCTTTTGTCCTTCGAGCGCAGCAAGTGACAAAAAATGACGGGTTGAACTAATACAAGTCGAATATTGCCTCGCGTTCACAACAGCCTTTTATAATTATTTATTGAGTTTTATTTCTTGACTTTCACATTCTTTTTGTTCACTATCACACTTATTTATTTCATCATAACATTCCTCATGTCCATCATTTTAGGGTGTTTTGGCTGTAAATAGACTGGGGGGTGCCGTATGGTCCCAGAGGCCGGTGTACCCCATAAACACAAATGACGAACGAATGGCTCAGAATGATTGACGAATTTCTATCTGTCTATCCGTTCAGCGCATGCATCACAACTTAGCATCACAACTTAGCCGAATATCACTGACATTTTTCTTAAGTATTGTTTTAATGGTAGATATCCGTATTAAGGTACCATGCACTCATCAACGTATTATTATTGAGGTGTTAGTAATATTTGGATATTTTTGCAAGTAGAATATGGATGGCACATTGTGATATATATCTGACTTTTTGGTGTTAATATTGGAATTATCTGTCAGGTATCCCTCCTCATACTTTGAGCAATCATTGCATTGAAGATGTCATAACTCTGGAGCCAGTATAACCTGCTGTTTGAAACAGTAGAGTATCCCGACATTATCACGATCGCTAACATAGTATTGATTTTAGAACAAGGAGCTGAAAATGCATACCAAGTGCTAAATAACCTCATCGGTCATGAACAATTTCAAGCATTGAGAGGAATATATATTTTGTGTTTCATAACATCTATTTAAGAAAAACGTATTTATTTTCTTAATTTACAACATTTTCCCAGACTGTTTTGATTAAACATGCATTAAATGCATGCATGCATGCATTAAAAATCCCCATCTTTTAGTCCTGATGATGCGACTGGTCGAACCTGAGCAATTTATACCATACTTAATACTGCATAACCACTCAACGACTCATTGGAATATTCACACTGTGCGTTAAAATTTAACACAAGCAAGATAATTTTATTCGTAAAGTTTTATCTAGCTCTGTCATATTTAGACAACATATATACAAAAAAAATTAGGAAAGACTCAATACTCAATAAATTATTTTTATTTGAAAATCACCAGCTAATAATAAAATATAGCGAATCGCAGCAAATTTTGTACACGCCAGCGCCAAATGGCAACATTTGTTGCCATTCAACTGTCCACTTGAATTATCAACAGAAGCGCGATACAACTAAATTAATTATATTTTTAAAATGGCATATTTGTTTATATTTATTTATATTTATTTTCAGCCACTTCTAACGGCGACTGATTTAAACCGTGTTTGTCAAGTCTGTACAGTTCGGAACGTGACTTTTTTCCTCGCTGTGTTCCCAACTTTTCCCTTAAATAAACAAGTACTTATTTGTAACTTTCGCAAATAACATACGCCACTCAGGACGAATTTTCTCTCTGGCAACATTTGTTGCCACTCGGCGTTAATGGATTAAGCTCGCCCGTATTGGACCCACGTCAATTAAAATGGTGTTCTGCTCGTCTCCGATGAAACGGTAATTTTAAATCAATGGCACGACGATTAAGACAGCACAGTGCACAAACGTCTGAACTGAACATTCCAAACAGCCATATGAGATCGCAAAAAAGCACCATCGTCAATCACTTATGTGACACATCCACATACACACTAGTTCATTACGGTACTTACATGTGACGAAAAACACAAAGCCCATCACTCCAACTAGAACTTGCCAAGCGAGGAGTTTTCGAACCTGGTAGCCGTTGAAGCTATAATGATCAGACAAACTGTAAAAATGGTCGTTTGCCGATACTTCCATTGTCACGTCAGTGAAGTCACGCACAGCGAATCAGCACAAACATAAAACCACTGTCGATCTCAATCTCCTCCCGAACAGCACTGATCACCCAAGTCCAGCTTGAAGGCATACAGGCGGTAATATTCACATCTTGAGCGATTTTTCAATGTTTATCGTGAGCCAAAGGCGACTCCATCAGCTTTCAGTTGAAACTCTTGCCACGCTGCTACAATAAAGTAATAAGCTCTGGAAGCCTCCGTGTTGAAGTATTATGTTGTGCTCTGTTTGAGCTGTCTTTCTTCAATTTTCTTTTATGTATTACTTTACAATTGCTGTTACATTATTCTCGAGCAAATCCCGTGTCTGAAAATTGCGCGTGTATAGTATCCACACCGCCCCTGATTCATTGAATATGCATGTATTTCGTTAATACCAGCCGTCCCAGCTTATTCAGGATGCGCATCTAAGGCAACTGAGGGTGACTCATTCAAATATACTCAATCTGCTAGTGGATATTGCCGACTTCTGCAATAAACGACATATCTGATCAGATCCAGATGGTCATATGATATTGATCAGGCCCTGAATGCATTTATGTATGTGTGTATGTGTGTATGTGTGTATGTGTGTATGTGTGGGTCGAAACAGCCTTATCGGAACTTGCATTCAGTACGAAATTAAAAAGCTTTACAGATATACATTGTTGGAATGCACAAACGTATACAAACTTATACAAAAGCCATACAAATTCACACAGACACGCACACGTGCATGTGAGTCAATCGCTGTCCCTCGTCTAAACATCAACACCAACTTCAAATGTGGTTTTGTATATATTTTTGTTCAGATGCAAGTGTATTGAAAGCGGTGCTATAGTCACACTGTATTATAGACTAGGCACCACCGGCATAATTGCTGTAATTTACGCGTACATCATTTCGCAATCTATTTTTCGAGCAGTGAACAGGTATCATAGTTGAGAGTTGGCGTCTGTTTTTTGCACTTGAAAGCTTGGCGAAAGTGTTTGTTACTGTAGAGAGCTCCATTAACCCTGCAAAACAAACACCGTTTGATATAGATAATTACTGAAAAATATGGTAAACAAAGTTGATAGAAAATATTGTCAAAATGATTAATAAAGAAAATTTCCTGTTTCTTATCATTCTATAATAATCTAAACATAAATCAATCCTATTATCTTGGGCATCCTACTATCCTATAGTCTAAAATAAATTAGCAAAACTTCACAATATTTTTTCCTTGAAGACACGGACATGAACATCGGTAGCATATGAGTGCCGTTCCTGGAAACATTGAGCCTTGTCTCAAGATTTCAGGCTAACAATATGGCAATTTATTATTTAGGTAATGTGGTAATTCATGACAATTTGGTATACTTACTAATAAATGCATTAAGTCATGTGCTTATCTCTCTTTCTCAGATATACAACACATTGCGTAAGAGTTTTATTGCACGCATCGATTGTGAACTCTACTGATTCAGATATTTATTATGAGAGAGCTGTGTTTATAAACAGAGCATGCATAGCTTTCATAACCACGAGAGGCTACAAGAGGCTAGTAGAAATAAGGTTCCCAACGCTGTACACTCGCCATATTATCTTTCCACGCGAGATGCTAGGCGAAATCTGGCATCACCGCCTTGATCTTCGCTTTGCCCACTCCATTCCCACTGCTCGTAGTGATCGCTGCGACGCTTAGCGCCAACCTAAAAGCCATCCGAGATGGAGTCTGCAATCGCTGTCACCGCCAGGTGTGCAATCCTTTCAGTGATTCAATTTTGAACGTGCAGAAGCTTAAACCTATTAAAATTCATAGGCAGTTGGAAGACGTTTATGGCAAAGCTTGTATCAGCGTCCAACACGTCCGGAAATGGTGCAGGGAGTTCTCCGAAGGACGCACAGACGTCACGACGAGCGAAGGAGCGGGCGGCCATCGGCCTCCGACGAAGTCGTGGCGAAGATTGCGCGCATTATCCTCGAGGATCGGAGAGTAGTGCTTCGGGAACCGGCTGACCAGGTTCCTGAGGCTTGTGAAAAATCAATCGACAACATTTTGACCGAAAAACTTGGTTATCACAAGGTGTGTGCGCGGTGGGTCCGGTACATGCTTTCCGAAACCCACACAGACAATCGCGTCAAGTGTGCCGAGGAGTGTCTTCGAGAATGCGCCAAGAATACCGAAGAATTCTTGCACTCCATTATTACGGGAGATGAAACGTGGTGTCACTACGTCACTCCAAAAACAAAAGGTGGACAACTCCTCAATACAGATGAAGAGGTGAAGGAAGCGAGCAGCAAGTTCATCGACGGCCTAGCGACAGAGTTCTTTGAAGAGAGTTTTCAGAAGTGGATAACTCATCAGAAGAAATGCGTAGAAAAATAGCTTCAAGTACAGTAATATCGCGTTACTATGGCAGTCTTGCTACTATGACCCTTTTTGCTCGGCCCAGACAAAATTCCGTATAAAATGAAATTTACTATGACACCCATGATCTCGCTACTAGCACAGGTCAGGTGACCTATTGGATAAATGCTGATATAAAGATATGCTCGACATGTACTCCAGTATAAGCAGATCTGCAGAGCTCAATTGCAAAATTGTTGTTTGTAAATTTGGACAGTGGAATGTTCCAAGTGTTAGTGCAAGGAAACTATTGTATGGAGCATCTTTCTGCGTTGGTGTTCCAGATGTTGTGCTCGGTTGTACAGACCTTATCGTGTTCAGTTTTCTTTTATTTGTCGCTTGGCTCAAGCACACCACTCTCTACTATAAGCACACAATCTCTACTATACCACTCTCGATACTATGCCAGTTTTGCTCGAGCCTAACGGGTGTAACGCGAGTTTACTGTATAAGCTTTCATATTGTATATTTATTTATGTAAATAAAAAGGTCTTATACCTGCAAAGCTTTTGGGAACCTTATTTTTACTTGCCCTTCGTATATGCCCATGTTATATATCCACGTGTACACCCACGCTATATACCCACGTAAGCTGGTGTGAGTTTGTGAAAGCCAACATTTATATTAATTTTAAATATTGTCGCAAGAAAATGTTTGCTGAATTAATTCAGCGAAAATATTTCCCAATAATATATAAATCAATCCTGTACACAACACAGTGTCTGAATATATCATCAGTAGCATTGTTGGACGTACCTTACGCCAGTAGTTAGCTTATGACTAAACCTTCGATAGCGTCGCTCCTGATCCGTAGCTCTTTTCTCGTCGCATCTGGCCTGCAAAAAATATAATTGATATGCTTTAGTATCATTAATGTGTCATTATATCTAAGTTTGCATCCATATACCGAGTAATCATGGAGAAGAAATCACTTTGTTGTGACCGTGGGCTGATCTAGGGGCGATCCGCTGATTCTCTTTGGATAGGGGACTAAAAGTTACCTGAGCGAAGGCCAGGAAGAAGTTTTGATCGTGTGTCGTGTGTTCGAGACCAGGTAGTATTGGTGTGGTTTTGCTAATACTGCTGACGTGCAGCTGGTATGACACTTCTAGCACATAATGTGTCAGCTGCATCAAGGCTGACTCTCTCGCGGGGTCCATCTTCTGCTCATAAATTCACAATTGCAGTTCATTTTCCAAAGCTAAAACATTGCAGTATGTTTTCGTAACACTTGCGGTGCCAATATTTTGGTAGATAATATGGGAAAAATCGGTGCCAGTAATGCTATAGGAATATATTGTTAATCTCAGTTTATAATCAAGATTTACCGACAAGTTCACAACGTGTGCTATTAAGAATTATGGGTAGAATACATTTTTTGATGAAACTGAGAGTGCTGACAACAACAACAACACATATTTGATATAACGCACATAATTACACACAGGCACGGAAAAAAACTGACAGGAACATCACATCGAGCAGGGAGTAGGCACAACTAGAAAAAGAATACTCACTCGCTCATCGGTTTTGTTGTAATATTCTAAAATGCAAGTCTTGTATGATTTCAGCAGATTTCTTGTGGCTTCACTGAAGTTTTCGTATCCTCTGAATTCTGAGCGTATTCCTGAGAAAAAATACCATACAAACAACCTTATAAATCTTGAGAAATATCGAACTTGATAAACTTAAAACTCCCTCCAACAGGCAAAATCCGAGCACCGTACCTGGCCACGTCAAGGTATGGACTGCTTGAAGTAGAAGTGAGCCGACAGCAGCGTGGTTCACGTACTCGGGAACACCGACACCGTACAATGGGGGCTCCATTGCTCCCATCGGCACAATCAGGTTTTGTCCCGCGCCAAAGACAATAGCCCTGAAATCAAGCAAGAATTCTTTATCAATTTGGGTCTTCTCTTTTAATATACAGGGCATGCTATGCTATTCATTCCAATTGGCTTCCGTTGTTGTTTATTTGTTCATTTAATAAGATCTACTCTAGTTATCATCTGTTTGACATGTGCTCACTCTAGAGGAAGCTGCATATTCCAGATGGATTATACATAATAAAACTTAACGTATATCTCAGTATCTCATATTGTGTTCAATTTTTCTTCTTTCTGTGTATTCATGTGCAGGTATGTATGTGTGTGTGTGTGTGTGTGTGTGTGTGTGTGTGTGTGTGTGTGTGTGTGTGTGAACTGTGGACTTTTATGAGTTTGTGTGGCGGAGTGGTTGAGGAAGTGGTTCGTTGTCTGTACTCCACTCACTTCCATGTCTCGTACGCAAGAGGTAATTTATCGTGCTTGTATCGAAGGCGTTGTTTCAACATGTTCCACTGAAACTCTTTCACGTTGATCGCGTTCACTATAAGCGCTCCAGAAGGTTTGAACTTTTCGTAGTACTTGTCGACTTCTTGCGACATAGTGTTCCATTTGAAGAACTGGGCTGATACCCGCACTTTCGGGGCAGATTTGCGATACACCTTCAGCGAGTGGTCGTCCATCCACTGTTCAACGCTCTTGTTCAAAGCCGTCAATTGAGATACCCCGAATTGACGCATAATGTTGGTGGCATTGGGACGCAGATGATATTTCAAGAAGAGCAGATTTAGAGCCTGCATCATTGCTTCCTTCACCATGCGGCGACACTGGCCTGTGGTGCCTGTAGCTCCCTTCTTTCCTGGATAGTTGATCTGTTGATTACAATTCATTCACATACAGGTAGGTTTGAGTACGATAGACGCATTGCGGTTGATAGTGGAACTATTGTATTGATTACTTAGAACTCAATTATCTGTAGTTTTGTCAGTTCAGATTTGAAGGTTGAGTTATGCAGCCTGTCGTAGTCAGCAATTTTTAATGGCAGCCAACTCAATAATACACACTGAGCATTGATTCTTGAATACTTGGATTACTCAATCATTGAGAAAAATAGAAACATGAAAGTTTCATGAATATCTCATATTTGTGAGTATTGAGAGTATTCGGCGCATACTCACCTGGAAGTAGCTCATCAATTCGGAGGAATATTCCACACCCATGGCATGTGCATGACTCATTATGTACCTCCACACCAGCGCATGGTTCATTTGTCTGTAGGCATGCCCAGCACGTGTGTATTTGGAAACTCGAAATGTGGTGCGCTGGGCTTGATTCAATATATGCACCAATACATCTAATATTTGTTCTACCTTCTATAAATGAAGCACCAATGGGCTCATAGGTGGTTGCTGTACAACAGCTCATCTAGGTAGGTCAAGCACAATGTTTCACTTCACATAAAGCTCAATACATAAAGTACGACATTTCTGCACGAATTTTTTTTCACTATTATCCACACTTTCTACACTCCACACAGCAATGCGTGTTTATTCACGATTTCAGTGTATACAACCACAACATCAAATTTACAATGATAAATCCTTGTGAAAACGGTCATGTTAACGAATTCTTCCTGAAAGATGCTGTTACCTGATTTGTAAGATAATTTTGGAAATATCCCGATAATTGTTTTTCTATTTGTATTTTTGTCTCGTTTAACAACATAAATGACTTTCCGTATACAAGCAGCTGATTATGGCACACAATACAAATGATTTAAACATACTCCAAAAACATATTACAATCAATCTCTACAGTTGCGATATCTTGGATAGCTAGTTGGCTAGCGTTCGAGGGGAATACTTCACCTTGATCTCAACCACTTTAAGGAAGCTACTTGCAGGCGCTTAAATGAATCAGCAATCGGTTTTTCTAATCCAATGTTATCTAAGTCAGCGGTCCATGATTTTTACCACCGGTAGTAAATTTCCCACAGGCTAGGGACCACTGTGCTAAAAATATGAACAATTTATGTTTATTAGTTATAATGAAATATAACTCATATAAGTTTCTGCAAAAACTAATTCATCATCTATTGGAGTCCGGCATTATCACAAGACAATTTCGCAACTTCTCATTTGAAATTCCCAAACATAGACACAGATTCAATATTTGTTGTTTCACCGCTCTCGTTGCCATTGTACAAACACTCCTTACGAGCGATTTATTGCACAGCGATGAGTGACAGTGACGAAAAAATACAGAACAAGGGAATGAAGATGAACATGATTAACACAAGACGCAGTAACTAATACACCCGACTGTACGCATCCCTACTCAACACACACCTACACGACCCCACACACCTGCACAACCGCACACTCCTTTGCACATCCACACATCAACTGCCCTACGCTTACACAACCGGCCTTTGACCTTCTCAAAGGTCAACACAAACACACCTCAACACAAGAAAGACCAGCCGTACACACACACACTCACACACTCACACACAAATATATCCGTATACCTATGCTCACCAAAACCATGCGCTCATAGACAAGTGGTCTCCAATTACAGCACAATTTAATTGTGAGATAAGGTGTATTTTTGCAGCAATTATATAACTCACCGTTTAGGAGTTGAAATGATTAATTCATTCAATTCATTGAAGTATTCTCTAAATTCCACATAAATTGGCATGTTGCTGTCGACTGATTCCGTGTCGTAAATGCTGCGAATTATTGCATCCCAATCCAACTGTATAATACCACACACCCGAATTTGTTTTCATTTGCAATTGTTTTCAATACGTTCTAATTTAATTTGATTAATTTTGGTGTCTGTTGATTTAGAGACGATTCGATTGTTGGTTTTTTTCCTTATGGGAGTTTCGGCAATTTTCCAGTGGAAAATGAAATTAAAAAACTTCCAAAGCATATGCTATACTTATATTACCGGTCTGTAACAGTGAATTACACTTCATCAAATTTCAACTTGCATATCGAAAGCATTTACAGTTATTAATTACGCTGATAATTACCATGGTTCTATACTTTACCTGCGGCACATCGTTCTTGAGCGTTGCCAGTGTTGTCATGGGATGAAGGGGCTCCAGTGATTTCGGTTTTAACATCAACTATACAACAACAACAACAACGACCACACATATTTGATATAGCGCACATTTATGAACAGGCGCGAGAAAAAAACACAACTGACAGAAACATCGTAGCGAGCAGGGAGTAGGCACAAATAGAAAAATGAAAACACGTTTGCAAAATGGGAGCTTGCTAGATGGTCGTTGGCTATCAGATAGCTCATCCGCCCTTGAAACAGGTTTTTTTCCTGTGGGGTTTCTAGCCACCCTCCTCACTGCAGAACAGTGGGAGAGCCGATTTAGTCGCCGACGACTCGACCATGAATCTGGTTGTACTGGAATTACACGGTTACCAGTAGCAGGGCGAAGCCTGACCAGACAACGACGAATGCAAGAGATACAAAAACGAGACACAACAACGAAATCAGACAATGGTGGTGAAAAAGACAAATAGCAATAAAAAACAACAGGGGTACAACACAACACGAACAACACAAACAACACACATATATGTTTTGTTTTGTTTTTATTCACACCAACCAACAGGATGACATCCCAATTATAGGCGGAGTACACATAATACAATTCACGAAAGCGAATAGCAAATATAAGATTATAAAACTTGGAAAAAAAAGAAGTATATATATATAGTCAATTTTAAAAACAGACTTTGCGAAGTGCAGAACGACCGACATTAAGGATGTCTATACCTGGCTGCATATTCACTAGCTTGTTGTAGTATAGAGGCAAGCGAGCGTGCCATATTCTACCAGTGACCACGGTGCGCGTTGGTGGTATATGCAGGGGGTCCCGGGGGCGCACACCTGGTCTTGGTACTCTATCATATTATATAAGCAGGGACCAATCAAACATTGAGTTGGGGATACACTTGGTGAAGAGAACGAGTGAGCAGATGTTTATGAAGATCAGCAGAAAAGGATCCGAAAGAAGAATTATGATGAAGGTAAGATGGAAGCCAGTGGTAGATACGAGGAGCAGAGAAATATAAGGATTTGGATGACCAAGAACATTGATTAAGAGCAGGAGAACATACTCATGGCACATGATTGCTACAAGAAAAACGAGTATTCAGAATCAATAGGGAACGAAGATAAGAAGATGAGGGAGAGTGGATACGCTTGAAGACCATACAACACACCTTATAGCGGATACGAGAAAGAGCAGATAACCAACCGAGCTGCCGGATGTGCACCGAAGTGGGAGTTCGCCGAGGAAGCCTCGGTACAAGCCGACAAGCAAGGTTGATCTCTGCTTGGAGTTGGCGGATAGATTTCAAAAGAAGATGGAAGAACAGCGAGTTACAATAGTCAATCTTAGAAAAGATATAGGAGTTTACCACAAGACTAGCGGATGATACATCAATCGACGAACGAATAGGGTAAACTTGTCGAAGTAAAAATCGGCACGATTGGGTAAGCTAAGAAAAATGAATCGTGAAAGAAAGAATTGGATCGAACAAGGCACCCAAATTGCGCATTTGATTGGCTAGCGGAAAGTTGATAGAGTGAGGAGAAATTCGAGGAGGGTGAAAGACTAGATATTCTGTTTTGTTAGGGTTGAGAACAAGTTCACGCGAAGCAGCCCAAGAGAAAATATGGTTGAGCAGCATAGAGACCAAATTTGAAGAATGAGGAGAAAGAGGAAAATAAATTTAGATGTCATCAGCGTATACGTGAAATGAAACTGGATAGCTGCGGAGAATAGGACAAAGGATGAAACGTAAAAGTTTAAAAGTAAAGGACCAAGAAGTGAACCTTGTGGAACCCCAGAGGTGGGAGGGAGATCGCACGATACAGCTGCATTACTGCGAACAACATATGAACGATAGTTTAGATAAGAGGTAAGGAGTGGAAGTGCACTAGATGTGAGACCTAGATGAACAAGATCACAGCATAAGATTTCGTGGTCGACTAAATCGACTTTTTCACTAGCAGAAATATAGCATCAAGAGATATGACCGCATATAATCGCGTTTGCAAATGCGATATCACATGAACTTGTACTGATCAAGCCTGATCAAGATGCTGTTTCAACAGCATTACATCGTAGTTAACATGACTATATATAACATATTGGATAATCAGACCTTGTGCTAAATTGCATGATTTGTTGCAGTTTCCTGTTGAAATTTGACCAAAATCCAGTCGTTAGTCCACGTGATATCGAATTTGCAATCGCGATTATAAACAGTTATATCTCTAGGTGCTTTATTTCTGCTACTGAAAAAGTCGCTCAAATTCGATATCTTATTCAAATCGCTCAGAGAGAAATTCCTTCGAAAATCGTCAAACACACAAGAATGAAATAAAACCATGCTCTTACGAGATCATATGTAATAAGTAATTGAGGTGAACTATGCACGGATATAATTTTCACATGGTTGATCAATAATAATGAACGCAACAAACACTCTACACTATCAATCAATCAATTTACACTTATTCAGTACCAAATCCGTGGCGGTTCTAAGGGAGGCTAGGTAGGTAGGTACGCAGGTAGGCAGGTAGGTAGGTAGGTAGTGTGGTGTAATCGTGTGTAGTGAGAGAGAGTGTGTGTGTGTGAAAGATTGTGAGTGCGTGAACGTGTTAGTGTCTATGTGTGATCGTGTATAGTTGAATTGTATATTGCGTGCGAGAGTGTGTGAGCGAGTGTGTCTAGTTGTTTCGGTGTGTGTGTGTGTGTGTATGCGTTTAGTGAAGTGTTTATGCCCCGCAGCGGCGAGCGAGTCACCGGCTCGCCGCTGATTGGTTGTTGCGGCGGGTGAGGACTGTGCGTGTGTATGTGTGTCCGTGTGTGCTCCCGTGTGACACGGTGTGAGCTAGGAGTTGTGTTTGAGCTGCGGTTGTGGCGTGACATCTTGTAGGCGCGCGTGGGGCAGTGATGCCCACGCGCGCCTGTCTCAATATATTTTAGTATCTGGTTTTGCTACAAGCTATTTCGGCCTTTTTTGTTTTGGAATTATTTTTGTCTGCGACCCGGTTTCAGCAGCGGAGATGGTGCCTTCCAGCATCAGTAGCGGCCTACCAGCGGAGAACAGCGGTGGAGGTGCTCGGTGGCGTGCCAGGCTGGTGTGCAGGGTGACGGCAGTGCAGCATGATGCCGGCGGGAGGCAGCTGAGGAGCTGTGGCCGAGGGATGCTGGTCGTCTCGCCTGCACTGGTGTAAGGCACGTCGCCGGGCAACTACAGGATTGTCAGTTGAGGCGACGATCGCTCGTGGAGGATGCTGGTGCTGGACGGCAGGTGACAGAGAGGGGCTGCTGAAGCCGGAGGAAAACATGACGAACGGCGGCGTGGCCTGTGTGAGCGGCGACGTCCCGGCTGTTTGCGGCAGGGTGCTGAAGAGCACTGGAGTCGACGGGAGCATAGTGGGTGCTGGGGTCGAAGTGTTGTGCCCTGTCGCGGCAGCCGGTGATGAAGAAGACGGCAGGCTGCGGCGGAGCATTGAAGAGCACGGGCGAGGCGGGAGCGTGGTGGAAGCTGGGGCCTGACGTGTTGTGCTTCGCCGCAGCCAAGGTGTGTGCGTCTGGTGGAGGCCGTCGTCGAATTAGATTTTGTTTATTGGTTCATTTTTCCTGGTTTGCTTGGTTCGCGTTTTTTTTGTTGATTTATGTTTCTTTAAAAACAGGTGGAGGTGTGGTGTAATCGTGTGTAGTGAGAGAGAGTGTGTGTGTGTGAAAGATTGTGAGTGCGTGAACGTGTTAGTGTCTATGTGTGATCGTGTATAGTTGAATTGTATATTGCGTGCGAGAGTGTGTGAGCGAGTGTGTCTAGTTGTTTCGGTGTGTGTGTGTGTGTGTATGCGTTTAGTGAAGTGTTTATGCCCCGCAGCGGCGAGCGAGTCACCGGCTCGCCGCTGATTGGTTGTTGCGGCGGGTGAGGACTGTGCGTGTGTATGTGTGTCCGTGTGTGCTCCCGTGTGACACGGTGTGAGCTAGGAGTTGTGTTTGAGCTGCGGTTGTGGCGTGACATCTTGTAGGCGCGCGTGGGGCAGTGATGCCCACGCGCGCCTGTCTCAATATATTTTAGTATCTGGTTTTGCTACAGGTAGGTAGAAATTGAACCCCCCAAATGGTGTAAATTCCCTCCTAAGCCCCCATTAACCCTCATCATGCACATTTGAAATGTAATTGCCCAGGTTTCGTAGGGTCCTCTTTTTCCGGATGTTGTCATTTGGGGGAGCCCTTCCGGATTATATTTGCTAAATGTATTAAGTATAGTTTGAGTAGTTATATGCAATAAGTCTCATCTGTGGGTGTATACTGATTTGGTCCGTGGCTAAATGAGCGTCAATCAAAACAGTTCTCATTGGTCTTAATAAACCTCAATTTTTGCGCGCTCACAAAAGAATCTTTCACATCCACATATTTGTCCTTAGTCCCCCTTCAGTCCCCCCGGGAGAAATCCTGGCGCCGCCACTGTCTAAAACCAAATTACAACGGTGCAAAGACAAAACGCGAAAAGATAAACTATATAATAACTCAGGATTTTCGCCGGAATATTATTTAAATACGACGAAAAAGTCAAATATTATTGAATATGACATGTCTAATATACCTGGCATGTGTGATATGTACCTTCTATACCTTATATACCGTATATACCCCATATAGTGTGATGTGAATTGCTAATTTATAATGTGATATTTTGGCTTGGTGATCTATGTTGGTATATTGTTGTTGATGGCTGTGTGCGTTGGCGTGTTTGTGTGTTTCGCTTTGCTGGATTTTGATTGGCTGTTGCGGTGATGACGTAGAAGTTTAAAACGAAGCAGAAATTCTACTGAAAAACGCGATGAAATGAGACGCACAGTGTTTAGTGACGCGTAGAGTTGTGGAATTATTGAGATTGAGTTGTTGTAGATGCATTATGTATTTGATCGGGACTATTTGATTTCATATTCTGTGTTAATTGGTAGTTTTAATATATCTGCATTTTTGTTGTCGCTACAAGTCGACATTTGAGCTGAGCAGTTATGGCGTGAAATGATACCATTGAGCCACATACCGTATGTACCTTATCAACCTTATCTTCCTTATCCTTATGTACCTTACATACGTCACCTACCTTATATGTCTTGTACCATATACATACCTTGAATATTTTTCCCTCGAACTTGATGATATCGTCGATGAACTGGTTGATCATCTCGGCCGATTTGTTGTTGAAATGACCCGTGTCGCTGACCACTTGCAGCATTATGCTGCCGATGAATTTCTTATACGCCTGAGGCAACAAAAATACAGTTTTTTATGTTTAGATTGAGATGCGTCTGTAAAATAAATAGGCGTAACCAGACATTATTAATGAAACGAGCTAAAAGTTGGATCATAGCGAAATCTGATTGGATTTGTAGCTGTATGAGCTTAGATACGTCTTTTTGATTGTGAGCTGCATCTCACCTGACATTCCTCTGTACTCACGCTTGCGCATTAAGCATTGAACAGCGATTTTGCAGCGTAAATACTATCATTGGAAGATATCGTAACGTTAATGTAAACAGGCATATTATATGTGAGTGGCTATACGGGAGAATATTCGACACAAAATCATCTTACAGCTGATTTTGTTAAGCTATCTTGAAATTTGTGAGAGAAATCTACCAATATACGCTGAAAATTTTGAAATCGCTGCAAAAAATCTCTGGGCGAAATTTATGCGGTCAATTTGTGCACAAAAACCTTAATGGTCCATTGAATTTTGTGTATGAGTTCTGTCAACTGACGGATTTACCAATGTTTAAAGACTTGAAGTGATGTTAGCGTTGTACTACTGAAAGGATATCATAGCACTCCATCAAATTCCGTTAAATTCCGACTAGATAGACAACAATTCAATGTGATACCCGTCAGCCTGAGTCTTATTTCGCTTCATGTCAATCTTTGTTTGACATAATGTGAATAATGTATACTATCGTATGTCTATTTTGTGTTGGACACTTGTCTACTTAGGAATATTAAAGATTAGAGGGTGTGTGCTTCTTGAAGGTCAATGTGCCCAGAACTGATGCAAGGCCTTATGGGCTTCCCTTCGAAGACAAAACTTGGGACCCCAGTATATATAAACAACATTATAATAGAGGTCCGACTTTGGTAAAATGCAGTTACGAGTAGCCCCTCGGTCTTCTGGGGACTTACGGTACTCTTATTAGTTAATTTATGATAAATTTTAATGATCATGAGTGAGGGGTCCTCGGCCGTGGGGTGTGGGAGACGGTTGCTACGGCTCTGGATGTACCTGCTAGTAGCAAGTGCTCTAATCAAAATATTTTATTTCAAAAATTAACTTACTTCTGTATGGTCTTTGAAGAGACGGGAATACTTGCGGCTTATTTCTTTGATCAACTCACCAGGTCTTATCTGCATAACACACACACAAACACACACACAAACACACAAACACAAACACACACACATTTTGAGACAAATTGGGTACACAATTCCAACACCTACTGGTCATAAGTACAGTGTATTTGAGAAATGTTGATTTTCTCATCCGTGCGATGTCGAGCTATATCATGCACTGAGCATGTACAGAGCTATATCATCATGGCTCTTTCCATTACGAGGTTATTGTTATTTGTATTGTATTTTGTTTTGCCCAGAAAACAATTTACCACATACATATAAATTCATTATAATTAAATTAAAAAATCAATGTATAATAAACATATAACATTTAAGGTATGTTTGCGTTTGATTGTATGTGCATCAAATGTAAACCATTTTCAATCAAATTTATATTATCAAGAAAATGTAGAAATATATAATCACATATCATTAATAATATAACAATACTTTTCCTCTGAAATACTGCATTCTCAAAATATAATAAATTCACTAGATATTGATATTATCAAAATAAAATTGATATTATCTCCTGTGATGTATTTGTAAAGGAGTGGTTTTCAGAATTTTAATCCGCTGCTACAGAAAGGCGTACACGCACGTAAAAGCACGTATAGAGAGCCAAATGATTGAGAAAGCTGGGCCAATAGCAGACCACGTGCTCACACGCAATAAGTTGCGACTGTCTTTGTCGGCTGGATAAGTCCAGGAGAGATCCATCAATGTACCAGCCATTGGCTTGATGGAGAGGTTAATCAGTGCCCTGCTGAAGTTCCATGTAGATTCGTTCCATGTGCCAAAAAGGTCCAGTTCAAACTGCTTCACTGAAAGCAGAGTACGCATTGTCTGAGAATGTAGCATCGTAATTTGGTGCACCTGGCGGGATTTTTTTCATAATAGAGTGAAATTTCCTACTCTTTGTCATATTTGATAATTGACGTTGAATTATATAAAGTAGAGAGAAAACTCAAACAGAGTATAAATTGATAGTGGCTTTTCTAGGAAAATGACAGTATATTTCTAAAAATGTTTCTTTTGCTAGTTCCTCAACGCCGATTTGATTTCGTCAGGTGTTACATACCATTTGCAGAGTTAGAACCCTGTATTAGAAACTCTGCATTAAGCTATACATTTTTAGAAGTATAAGCTGGAATAATACGCTGATTAACCAAGTATCCCTATAAGATGTTTATTCATAATCAACTCCATCCAATTTATTTTCAATTCAAACTTTGTTTGCTTAAATTGTGGCTGAGTATTTGATCATGTGTAACATTGATTATAGTCTAGGGTGGGTCAAGTCCTTGAGATATGCATCGTTCTTTGAGGAGAACACAAAAAGTAAATGCAATGCATTAAATCACCAAACAGTTGCCTGAGGAAGCTTTTCCTGCGAGGAGTTCTCATCTGCCACATGCATGTGCTGTACAGTTTGGCGGCCTTCTTCAGAGCTGAAAAATCCGGGTATTTGGCAAAACTTGGCAGCCTGGCAAAAATTGAATTCTCGTGCTCGGCTTCAAGCCATTCCGCCACGTCGGACAGTCTCCTGAGAAAAAAAACAAGAAAACCCAATTCACCTATTCACAATGGCGCAGGCAAAACCGATGATCCAGTTGTATCTTTACGACACTAGCTTATAAACTATTAATTGATGTAACTAATTACCCATTGATGAAACCGTTGATGTCGAAACCATTGATGAAGTCGTTCGCTGTCATGCGTAGAAATATAGAATGCAGAAGATATTTCATATATTCATAATCGTGTGCTCAAGCAAACGCAGACATACAATTATATGGATGTAATATTCACATCATACACCTTGGGCTGAAAAGAGGGAAGTCCTGGGCTCTCTGGTTGACCCCGGGATTTAACCCCGATCGACTGCTGAATAAAAGCAAACGTTGGTCCGTATAAAGAGGAATTATGCCAAAGTGTGTGTTAATGCCTGGATTTTACCAAGTCTTCCTACCTTTCTGCATCATAATCTTGTACGAGGCGCTGAAATCCGCCGCATGCGTACTCGTAGAAGTCGATGCACGGATCAGCCGAGGAGTTCATCATCTGCGTCATGATGTAGCTTTGCTTCACACACTCAGAGGTAGAACACTCTGGAGGACCGTCCCCACCTGTTCTTGCTTTTGATTCAGCAGTGGAAGAGCGGCCCTTTGAGCACGCAGCAATGACTACACATGTACACACACGTACACACACACACACACTCACACAGATATATACACACATACAATCAAAGATGCATATAATGTAGGAATGTTGAAGAGATAGCAGTGTGTTTCTACAGACATTTCCGCTTCTAACCTCTCAATGACTTGCCGGAATCCATATTTATGAACAATTTCAAAGAATTACGAACTTCATCAGTGTTATAGTGTGTGCTTATGCAGTATAATTCTCGAATACAGATTACACTTGGAACACTGTTTTCATAAGGTGCGAAATCAAAGTGACGCTAATCGAAGAGGAATCAGGTACATGGTACCGAAGAGGAACTGAACTCACGGCGCTGGTGAAAGCACTTAGGGCAGTGGTTCCCAACCTTTTTCAAATAATTACCACTGGCGGATCCAGAGGGTGGCTCAGGGGGCTGAATCCCCCCCAAATTTTTCTATCAACTCCAAATAACCAAGAGGTTCACTAAAACAGGTAAAGAAAAATATCTGTAGAATTCCTTGATATATGCATTATCGCAAAGACGTTACATACTATAGCATGTACACGACTGATCGCCCCCTAATTTCAGCTCCCAATATTATTTCAGCCCCTCCCAAAATTGCACTCTGGATCCACCACTGCTAATTACCCAATTGAGAATGCCACATCAAGGGTGATATCCCTTTCACAAAATGCTATAACCATTGACATATATGCTAAACTAAACCACCAGGAATGATTTCCCTCTATCACCTCCAAAAAATTGCTAAACAAAATTAAAGTGAACTAAATTGCTATATTTCCCCAGAGGGAATTATCCCAGGGGGTAATTTACCCCAGATTGGGAACCAATGACTTGAGGGATAGTGAAATTTTCACTGACGGTGTTTTCATTGGCGGATCGAGTAATTTTCATAAGGGGAAACATATGTGATTATTAGGGTGACCTTTTGGTGCGCTAAAAATCTAGAAAAGTTGCGCTAAAATCATAAAAGTTGCGCTACAAAGTTGCACTTGAAATTTTGCAAATATTTCACTGAAACCTTTAAAGATAGTGATAATCACTGACTTATGAAAAACATACTTTTGTGAGGAGAATATGTACTTTTTAGAGTCTATAACTATTACCGCAATGCGTTTTGAGCACTCGCGGTTGTGCTAGGATTGCATGCTTCACGAGCTTCAACTGTCACCTCACTGGCGATTTGGATGCGCTAAAAATCGCAAATAGTTGCGCTAATAATTTGAGCTCAATCTTTCGCTAAAATCGTCGCTTTGATAGAATAGGATGATACAATTTAAACACTGAAATAACCCCTTAACATTACACTTTGGGAGTTTCACGTTTTAGTTTCTATTTTGTTTAGTTTAGTTTAGTTGTTTAGTTTTCATTTTGAATTTTCGCGATTGCATTGTGTTTCACATGCTTGTCTGGTCTGTCGAATCTGTCACACTGATGCCTGGTAGTGACATTCAAATACACAACATAATTACAAATTCTCGCTTGATTTTAATTTTCTTAAATGTTGCAAAGTCTGAATGGATTTTTCAGATGAAACAGCATCTGATTATGCGCTAATATTATTCAAGTACTGTTGATCTAACTATATTTGCTCTAAGGTTGCTCGAAAAGTATAAAAATTAATGTATATATATGCGGTGCTATGCACACTCAGGATGTCTAGCACCACACAGGAACACAATGTTCACACGCCTTCCAGATACAGGCTTATCGAGTTTATGTTGACAATACATGAACATATGCTGCATTGTACACCTTTACAACTGTCAATTTTCATTGATAGTGTGAAACAATTGTTCTAAAAGTTCAAATTTGTCTTAAATCTAAATAGTTGCTTTTATAAATGAAAATGTTTCTAAAGTTGCGCTAAAAACAAACAGTTGCAAAAGTTGCATTTATAACTTATTTAATAATTACCTCATATAAATAAAATATTGATTTTTGGGCCCCTTATGATGAACAGATTCTATGATAAAAAGTTGCATTTGCAACAAAAGGTCACCCTAGTGATTATATAGATAATAATTCAGATTTTATATAGCTACCATACACATTGGATTGAGAGGAGAAACAAAGCGGACTGCTCGGTGGCCCTTGAGAAGCCCCAGTGAATGTGCAGCTTACATGTAATGAAGAAGGCCGCAGCCAGAATCGCAGCAGCCGTCTTCCATAGTCGAATTCGGCGAAAATAAAAACCTCTGATAACGTAGTATGCGCTCGAACTGCCCACAACCTCTTCCTCTGGCGAAGCTTGCATGGTGCCGATAACCGGGGCCGAGGAGGATTGACAAGGCAAGCTGGTGAGGAAGCTCACTCAACACTGACTCATCGGAAAATCAAAACCCGGCACACACAAGCATACACGTGTTCACAAACCAACATAATCCGCTCAAATATAAACAGATTGACGACTGGAGCTTAATGAATGTCGCATTATAAAGACTCCGACTTGCAAATGTGTGTGTGCATTGTGTTAGGATATATTTAGGCTGTATCTTGGGCGGGTATTCATACAAGTGACGTTTGAACATGAGCTATTGCAATTTTTCAAGGCAGGACCAATATTGGGTAGAATACCCAGCTATGGAAACTCCACAATACGTTGGACAACAAAATGTGTGAACAATATCGAAAAACATGCATAAATTTAATGATCAATATTATCATATGCAAGTTGTACTCTAATACAATATTTCATATTCTTCCATCTTGTGACATGTGTATGAGTGCTGTACCGTATGGCGTCATCTCAGAGAGTGTAGAGTGTTACAGGCTGATTCACAGAACTCTGTTTCAACCCGATCCTGTGCACCTGCAGCCATGTATGTCAGTATTGTATGCATCAACAGGAGTCATGTGTGTGCAATAAGCCGGACCCCACCTTACATGGTGTCAGAAGTTTCGGACCTGCGTCCCATTATCATCGTTATTGTGTTGGTGGTTGTATCGTGGAGTAACTATGTCGTGCAGTCAGCCGGATGAGCTAGATATCAGCTCTCCAACGTTGGCGAATACGTGGTGCACCTGGAAAAGAGATTGGACGTATTATACGTCCGCTAGGGAGTTATCCAGCAAGCCAATGGTCATACAAATTGGCAAGTTTTTTCATTGTGCCGGGAAAGCTGCACAAGAAGTGGCTTGTCATTTTTCGTAGTCGGAGGAGGGCGGCACTCTCGACGAATTGATTGCCGTGTTCGAGAATTACTGTGCGCCACACAAGAACGTGATTATGGAGAGGTTCAAATTCTACAACCGTGCTCAACAGCCAGGGGGAAATTCTCACGGCGCTCGTCGCTGCGATGCGAAATCTCAGTGTTAGCTGTGAGTTAACACTGATGAAATTATTCGCGACAGAATATGCATCGGTGTATACGACAAATCAACGCAACAAACGCTGTTGAAAATCTCGTCCCTGATGTAGGCCTCAGCTATTTCAACGGCGCTGACGGAGGAGGTGTCGTGTCAAGATCAACTGGCCATGACCAGCGTGGATCCTCCAATTTCAGGCGTGTGTGCTGCTGCTTCATCATCATCATCACCATCTGCAGCCGGTGGTCGTCCAACTGGTGGAAGTGAGTGCCGTTTTTGTATGCGCAGGCACGAAATGAGACGGTCCGGGTGTCTTGCGTGGAACCGCCTCTGCCGATTCTGCGGACGCTGTCATCATTTTGCAGGCAGTATCGAGTGTCGCGCTGCACGTGCTGGCGTGATCGGTGAGAGTCGCAGTGCACCCACCAGGGAAAGAGCGGTCGCTCAGAGCGATAGGCCTGCAGCACGAGACAGTCGGGCGATGAGTCATAGACGTGACGTGCAGACATTGCAGGACAATGAGCTGCAAGATTCGCTGTCAGTGGGTATGGAGAGTCGCAGTGTCGGTAGTAAAGTGTTCAAAACATTGATGACGCAGAATGGTTAACTGATGAAATTTCTCGTTGACTCAGGGTCACAACTAAATGTAGTTTCTGTTGAGTCCTATGGACAACTTTCTGGCGATGTTGAACTGGTCAGTTTGAAACCGTGAAAAATGCTGCTTCGAATGTATAACGGTGCTCTCATATCCACTGTGGGTAAAATATCGGTCCCAGTTAAGAAACATGTAAATAATAATCTGCAAAATGTGTTGTTATGTAGTGGACGCTGATGTTTTTCCGGTCCTCAGTCTGCAGACTTCGGTTAGCATGGGTATTATATCAGTGCTCGATTGTGACCCACTTGATTACGTGCTCGGGCCCAGCACCCAACTCGCAGAATCAATCACCGTCTGCAATCACACTGTCAGGTTTGACACAATCGCCTATGACAGCCGGAAATAAGCAAGACGTAATGTATAAATTCGCTGATGTTTTCGATGACAATACAGTTGGGCTGATTTGCCAGGACTTTTAAATTCAAGTAGACCCCACATTTGTCCCTGTGGTTGAACCTCCTAGGCGTGTGCGTATGCATGTGAGAGAAAAACTTCGAGATAAGCTGAATAGCTTCGAAAATCAGGGAATAATTGCCAAAGTGGTCGAGCCAACAGAATGGGTATCCAACATAGTTATTGTGCCCAAGGCTGTGCCCAAGCCAATGTTGTTGCCCAAAACAATGTTGACTATGCCCTTTAAGCCTGTTTGTGTGTGTGTATGTGTATGTGTGTGTGGGTGTTTGTTTCCTTGATTCTGTGACACTGCTTCACTCTGTGATCGAGACAGCCTGGTTGCGTCTTGATCCCAGATCTTTGAATAAGGCGTTTCGCCGGGCTCATTACCCCACACCAACGGTAGATGATGTAGCGTATCGACTTTCAAAGGCGAAAGTTTTCTCTCTCATTGAGGTACATTCAGCGTTTTTACATGTAGGATTGTCAGAACAATTTTGCAGGTTATGGTGTTTTCACACACCGTTCGGTAGGCACAGGTGGTGTCGTCTGCCTTATGGAACATCTTGCGCACCCGAAATTTGGCAACGATTAATGCACAAAATGATCACTGACATGGCAGGAGTTATAGCCGATGACTTTCTAGTCTCGGGAAATGGGGACACATATGAGTGAGCAGTAGCAGACCACGATAAAAACCTAGTCGCGTTTCTCCAGACAGCCCGTTCGCAAAATTTGAAACTGAATGTAGCGAAATTCAGATACCAACTGAAGGAAGTAGAGTGAATGGGACATGTGTTTAATGATGGTGTCATGAGTCCGAGTCCAAGAAAGGTTGAAGCCGTTGCTGAATATCCGCAACCTACTTGTTTGGCAGAGTTGAAGCGATTTTTGGGAATGGTAGCATACCTCTCGAGATATATTCCTGACGTGTCGTCGGTAGTTGCTCCTCTTAGGCAGCTTACGAAAGCGAAATATGAGTGGTATTGGAGTACGGAGTGTGAGAAGTCATTTCACAAGATAAAATATATTTTGATCAGAGCCCCGGTGCTCACGTTTTACCGACCCGAGCTTCCGCTACTGTACAATGTGATGCTTCGAGCACAGGACTAGGGGGAGTGCTACTACAGGAGGGACGCCCCGTAATTTATTGCAGAAGATCACTAACATTAGCTGAGCGTGCGTATTCACAAATAGAAAAATAATGGCTGGCAGTTAGTTTTACAATGAACCGACTGGATCAATTTGTCTATGGCAGATCTGTTTTGGTGATATTTTCTGCTTAGATCACAAACCGTCAGTTGCAATTCAACAAAAAGCGTTGTGAGACGCCCCACTCCGTCTCCAAAGAATGTTGTTATCGTTGCAACGCTATAATTTCACATTGGTGTATTGCCCAGGTGCAAGTGTTCCAGTGGCTGATGCTTTGAGTCGCAGCACTAACGCGAGTTATAGCGTTCAGAGCGTGGCAAGTGTTGAAATTGAGAATATAAACTTGCGTTCAGGGCTAGCTGTTTCTCCAGAACGTAAACAGGTCTATCAGGAGGCAACGAACAATGATCATTCGCTCCGACAAGTAATTGAGTACACCAAATCGGGGTGGCCCTCTCGTAGATCTATGTTGCCTGGTGATGTCGCTCAGTACTAGCCATTTCGTTTAGAAATGACGTCAAAGGACGGATTAGTGTTTAAGTATGGTAAGCTAGTGGTTCCCAAGTCGCTACGGGCAGGTGTCCTCTCCAGGCTTCATCGCGCTCATATTGGCTTGGCGTCAATCATGAGGTATGCCAGAGATAACGTGTTTTGGCCGGGCGTGGCGTCTGAGGCTAGAAACATGATATTTAACTGCACTGTTTCCATGTCCTATAAACAGGAGCAACCATCTGAGCCCATGATGCCACACACTATAGCGGAACGTCCGTGGCAAAAATTAGCGGCAGATCTTTTTGAATTGAGCGGAAAGTGTTATCTTGTAACCGTTGAATATTTTAGTAATTATGTAGAAGTCGATCTCCTTCATCGTGTGACAACTGCAGCAGTTGTCTCGTGTTTAACTACTCAGTTTGCTCGTCACGGAGTGCCAGAAGTATTGGTCACGGACAATGGTCCACAGTTTTCGTCCCAGGAGTTCAGACAATTCATGCATCAAACAGACGTAGTACATATCACGTCAAGTCCGAGGTACCCCCAATCAAACGGGAAGGCTGAAAATGCTGTAAAAACAGTAAACCAACTCTTCCGTAAAGCCAGCGCTTCACATGAAAATCCACTTTGGGCATTGATGATCTGGCGTAACACACCCAGTGAGGGTACGAAATACTCTCCAAGTCAGATACTGTTCGGGCGTAGATGCAGAACGTTACTACCGACACATCGCGATTCTCTTTCCCCTGCAACGGCAGTCGGTGTGCGAGAGAAGTTAGAAGAGCAGAAAAGGCGTCAACAGCAGGCGTACGACACTAGAGTGGGTCATCATCCGCTGGTGCCACTGTCTATCGGTTCAGCAATACGAATGAAATTGCCGGCCTCAACAACATGGCCTTCCGGTATTTGCCTGCGGTATTTAGGACACCGTTCATATGAAGTCCTTGTGAATGGAGTAAGATACAGGCGGAATCGCAGGCAGCTGATGCTCGACAGTCAAACACAACCAGATTTGTACAATGGCGTCAGCTCTCCTGCTCAATATATCAGTGAGCCGAAGCTGAGTCCGGTTCTTCAACGACCTGTACGAAGATCGTCGCGTCAGACCAGGCGTCCAGCGTACCTTGATGATTATTTTTGCTAAACCAATATGTTTGTGTGATTCATTTTTTCCTTTATTTAATGTTATAAAACATATATGTTTTTTTTGGGGAAAGATATGTGACATGTGTATAAGTGCTGTACCGTATGGCTTCATGTCAGAGAGTGTAGAGTGTGACAGGCTCATTCACAGAACTCTGTTGCAACCCGATCCTTTGCACCTGCAGTCATGTATATCAGTATTGTATTCATCAACACCAGTCATGTGTGTGCAATAAACCGGACCACACGTTACACATCTATTCTGATGTATATTCACAAAATGACTAATATCAATTCAATGATGTATTCGGGTTTTAATCTTTCTCAATAAATTGTGAATTTTCCCTAAATCAGCCTTGGACAATTACTATATTTTATCAGTACTGTAATTATAGTTTTTCATTACATCTCTATATTGAAATTACTATTTAACTGAAATTTTCTGATCAAGCAATTTGTACACTCATTATCTAATGTAATGATCGTCTGTTTATTCTTTATCTATCACTTCATATCACAATACATCTTCAATACGTATACCTATTCAATATATTACAGTATGCTTTTCAATATGTGCTATGCTATTTTATGCGTGTATATACATGGGTGTATGTGCATGTGCGCGCGTTTATTTGTATATCTGTGCATGTGCATGTGTGTGTGTGTGCATGTGAGTCTGTGCGTGTCTGTGTGTGTGTGCATGTGCATGTTTGCATGTGTGTGTGTGTGCATGTGCATGTGTGCATGTGTGTGTGTGTGTGCATGTGCATGTGTGTGTGCATGTGCATGTGTGTGTGTGTTTGTGTGTGCGTTTGTGATCGCCTGGTTTTCACACATGTCAGTGTGTAAGTGAAGTCTATGGTATTGTATTGTGTAGGTGCACATCTACGCTGACACACGCACATGCGGACTTTCGTACTTCACTCAGCACTGGTGCTCGTACTCCTCGAATATGTCGTGCCAGGTAACGTGGAAACATATATAGTAACGTTTGATAGCTTAACGAAGTATACAGCTCACGTATACAGCTTGTAGAGGAAATTTAACTGCCAATTAGTGCATTTTGCCAGATTATAATGATTATGGGTAATAATAGATAAATAATAACAAATACCGAAATTACGTAAGTATATTGCTCACATTTTCGTTCCAAATTTCCACATAGAAAATTTGGGGAGCATTATACTTAATTCTGTGTAAGGGGAGATCAAATTATGTAATAAACTAACTCCGGAAGAATTTCATGAAGTTTTTGGTGACAGTGATGATGGTGACTTTGATGGATTCTGATGGAAATGTATCAAATGTAATTGTTGTCAGAAATAAATTGTTTTCATAAAAAACCTCACAACTTTTTTATCAGAAAAATCTGAAAACTTAGGGGGAGCGTTATAATTGGGTATGTAAAAAAACAGTTTTTCGATTCAAACGTGGAGGGAACATTATACCTGGGTAAGCATTATATTTGGAGGATTACGGTGATATAAAATTATATGTGATAATAGAGTATAAATATTGTATATTATAAATACTTTGAAACAATATTATATATAGTTTCGATTTTTCTGTTTTAAAGAATGCAAAAATGGAGATTAAATAATCCCAATTTTTAGTGATATAAATCCGTATTACCCAATTCGGGTTCTAATGCATGTAGAAGCTGGTATGAGCATGTATTTGTGCAAAAAACACTAGAATTTTGCGCTTGTCAAATCAGCCTGAGCGCTTCATTTTTCAGTTTTTATTTTCTAATATTATTGCCCTTCACTTCTTCTTCTAGGGGTGTTTGGAGATAGCAGTCCTGCGACTCATAGCTTTCACGCTCTGTCCATTTTACCTGGGTCATGGATTTGTTGATATTAAAACGATATTTTTGTATTTTTTGGCACATACTGAGTGTCCCTTCAAGTGGAAGTACACTGTACGTTAGCTAGACTAGGCATGGTGATTCCTTTTTCTTCTGTGGGAAAAATAATTGCATTGCAAGTAGTTTTGGGACAAAAAATTCAACTGATTGCAAATTTCTGAAAGTAGCCCTTGTTTCGTCCAATTTTCCCGATATATTGGATACATTATCACGGCTGTTATTCAAACTTGAAGCAATACAATAGCATTGTCGTAGTTTCCACGAAGTTCACTTGACTACAAAAATACACTTCAAGAGTTATTGGTTCTTTAAAAATAGTTCCTACTCTGTTGAAATGTCAATTGCCTTCACCTTAATATCTAGGTTCAACCTATATTTTCAAATTGATTCAAACAATTTTGGCATGTCCAATTGCAGATGATATTAGACAGGTGTATGGGCCGATAAACTGGTCCACTGGGCTTGTATGTAATGAGATGGTGTCACTACAATCACCACTATACTTTCATTATTCTCATTTACTTGACGCTAAAACAACTTGTTTCAAGGCGAATGAGCTATATCTAGCAAAAATCATGCATGTTTGGTGCGTCTCCGTTAAAAATATCCCATTTTTATGTTTGTTTTATCTTATTTCACGCGTCCATATTAATACTTGTGTTTTATGTTAATTACATTTCATCATCGTTGAAAGCATGAATTGTGTAGGACTGAGTTATGACTAAAACGTGATTATAACGTCTAAAGTTATGATTAAAACGTGATTGTCTTATTATTCGGAATTGTTTTCGTTTGCAAGAATTTAAAACCCTCTTGTGTGAAGCGGATTTCATGTGCAAGTGTATGAATATTGGGATGAATGCTGACTGAATCTGTGTCACCTCGTGAAATAATACCGACTCAGTAATTAATGACAGTTGAGTGTTAGCGGGCCGGATGCGTATAGAATCTTTGACGTTGCTAATGCTCTGGCGGAGAAGCAGAAAACACGGGTCAATGACCCTCGGCCAGTTTGGCAATGCATTGCGTTCATACGTTGAACATGGAAACACGAGATTGTTTATAGAAACTTGTGTATGTGTGTGCGTGTGTGTGTGCATGCCATCAACGCAAGCGCATGACTATGCGTGTAGTTTTTTGTACAAGTGGTCTTCGTGTACCACTAGCGTTAACATTCCAATCGTATCCGGTTTATCTTAACAGCGAAATATATACTAACTATATTGTCATCAATAATTTAAAAATAATGATACATCAAGTAATACTTGTGCGTTGCACATCTTGTATTTTCCATATTCACTTTTTGACAACAAAGTCAAGCCAAGCTAGTCTATTTTAGCATAAAACATAATAATGTCATGTTTAAAACAAGAATATATAGCTTCAAATACATACCCAAAGATTATATTTAAAATTGCAATAATATATATGAATATTCATACAAATAAACTTCAAATAATTTAGTTTGGCAGTTAAGCGATATGATACGCGTGACGGTGAAAGTGAATATATATGATTCTTGTGTTTACAGTCAGACCAGAGCAAGCAATGGTTACACGTGATCTCTTGTCTACAAAACTTGGAGGAGGAGTCGGGTCCCAACGCCACCAACGATCTATAACCAGCCAGAGTGATCCGGCAAATAGAGGGTCATTGATCAGTGTTTCGGTGATCACAGACTCCTTTACTTCGGCGGAGAAAAGCAAAACGTATGGAGTTGACACGTCGGCGTTCAGAACAAGCACAATGCAAAACGCAAGTTTTCAGCAGGAAGTGAACCTTGAGGAAAGTAACAGTCCAGCATTTACTCCACAGAATATAGTACCTATGGTGACCTCCAGAGTTTTGCACCAAGTGATTGGAGCTCATTATTTGCCAACACCGAACACAAAGGGTCCAGCGTGGTCCGCAGCAACACCAGCCTCTCTTGTCAAAGGCTTCACAACCAGTGCACCAGATCAGAAACTAACTACATCGTCCAAATCACAAGAGAAAGGGCCTGTAGATAATCCTCGTGGGCCTATTGGTGCTATTGGACCTCCAGGAAGACCTGGCTTACCTGGAGCTGACGGCATCGCAGGGTCACCTGGACACCTATTTGTAATACCGGTATGTTGAAAAACGAATGTTTCCTTAAATTGGATTTTGCTACAGTTTCCATTTGGTTATTTATATGTTGATATGGGTTTAATTTACATTTTGTGTTGACAGGTGTCCGGAGGAAACAATGTCAAAGGACCAAATAATGAGTTGGAATCTATGAGGATTGTTTTGAACCAGCATAAACAGAACATGAAAGGATACCCAGGACCGAAAGGAAAAATAGGGCTGCCAGGACAGATTGGACCGCCTGGAGAACCGGGTTCTAAGGGTGAACAGGGGAAGCAGGGTGAGAAGGTAGTTATTAAAAGATATAATTATATTTAAGTGCATGCTATAATTACAAGTTATACTGATGCGTGTATTACGGGTTGGACACGCCTTGGAGGGTCACATCACTGTTCTGATGCATTATTAATAGATAATTCAAGTATGAGAATATCAAGATCATATATATGAGTATTCGTACATGCGCACAAAACCCCACGGAACCGGTATTGCAACATCAAACAATAACCTGATTTTATTGCACATTGTTTTCGCTCATCACTCGATAGGCTTTGAGCTCTTCGGCTGAAAAGTCAAACTTTAAATATTTTCTGTTTTTGAGCAAAAAGGGGCCGGCCGGTAAACGCGGATCCCCGGGACGTCGAGGAAGACCAGGTTTTCCAGGGATCAATGGTCGCGATGGTGATCGCGGCTTATCAGCTCCTCCAGGAAGACCAGGCGATCAAGGACTCAAAGGCTACCCAGGTGAGTGTGCAATGGCTAGAGCTGTCAAAAAGGCTTTGATATATTCCCGTTTCTGTCATCTTTGTTTGATAGTATTGAACGATTAATCAACAATTGTCCATTGATTTCAGACAAGTAAATTAGCGTAACAATTTTGTTGAACTGGTTTTTGGTTTGAATTGGTTCATGTTGTGTATTATCGGATTGTATCACACAAAATATTGAGTGCGTATAGCATTGAAATCAAAATCTTTGTGTTTATGCACCTCTCATGTTAAATCATTGAAGTATGTAATCCAATATGTTTTTATATTATATCAACCATAATATAGAGTATCATTGCATTCACTATGTGGATTGAAATAGGTAAAACTGGTATGAAAGGACATAGCGGACCGATAGGACCGCAAGGAGACAGGGGTCGCCAGGGTGAAGATGGTGAAAGAGGGGACCCTGGAGAAAAAGGAACGATCGGCTCGAAAGGAGAAACAGGTGCAAGGGGATTTCCAGGACCTCCAGGGTACAGCGGATCACCTGGTAAGCCGGGACAGCCCGGAGCAGAAGGACATCAGGGAATAAAAGGCAACGCAGGTCCTACTGGAGTGCCAGGTCTACCAGGGCATCCTGGTCTCAAAGGAGAGCAGGGTCCGAAAGGACCCCCGGGAATGATGGGTCCAACTGGTCTCCCGGTACGGATACTATTTGATAATTTTTCCGTTGCTTCATTATTGCATGTTTTAGATTTCTCATTGCTGCGTTTGCTGTTTTGTTACATTTTTGCTGTATCATTTTATATTTACTGAAGCAGATTTCTCATTGATAAATTCATCAAAGTTACAGTTTATGCATCTTATTTGCCGTAAATATTTGCCATTGGATTCAAATATCTGTCAGTAAAAATATTTTCTGAGAATATCCGGAAACAGCATATTATGATCCCCAGTCATTTTGTACATTTAATTTGTTTACTAGGGCCCATCTGGAGAGAAAGGATTGAAAGGAGTTCCTGGAGAGCGTGGCATTCGTGGTAAGGACGGAAAAGTAGGTGAACAAGGAGCAAAAGGAGACATCGGCTCACCCGGCCTTCTGGTGAATAATCCTGATACAATCCCCAATTAATTTCTCCTGTCATTAAAACACATTTTCGGTGTGTGTTTTCGAAATATAGCAAATGGCTCATTACGAACCTAGACACAGAAACACTTCAACTTGTCGCCAGAAAACCCAACTAACACGTAGACAATACGTTGAATAACATAATTAAGCTTATAATCACAGTACAACGTTGCACCTGTATTGAATACGCCAACACTCAGAGAAAAAACACTATCCTTGCACAAACAGCGGACACACCGAACTCTTCTCATGCACCGGCTCTTCTCATGCACCGGCTTCTCATGCACCGGCTTCTCATGCACCGGCTTCTCATTACGCGTCATTACGGCTTCTCATCGCACGTGCACACACACCAACATACACACCGCTACCAAGTTGCAACCGAGTCAGCACGCTTACCCTGTCAACATGCACACACTCACACACAGACATACATACGCGCGTGAATACGTAACTCACTTTCACACCGCTCTGACTACATCAGTGGTTCTTAACCTTTTTTCTCTGATTCCCTACTTCTTAATGAGTCCTCTCTTCATTTTCCACGACAGCGCTGATAATTTAAATAATTTCAGTTGTTAAATCAAAGTAAATGTCAAGATGATATTAGAAACAAAAATAAACGAATTTGAATTGATAAAAACACACATTTGTCCTGTTCTGTCCGACCTTTAGCTTCCCACTTGGCAACTCTTCCTTCCCCATCAGAGGGGAATTCCCCACAGGTTAAGAGCCACTGGACTAGATAATGCAGCCCTTTGATATACTAACGCACTAATACATTATGATATGATGCATTGATGTAAATATACTATTTCAGGTAAGTTTGATGATGTAGACGAAACACGTTCGTATCACTGAACTTCTAGCGAAATATATGCTATATATTTTTTCTTTTATTTTAGTGTCAATTTTGTCTCGATATGATGTTGAGCCTCATTAATGTTCATTGGTCTATAGTTTGGCATTAGGCGAGAAAAATTTGCATATATGAGAAAATATAAATGAAAAGTTCAAATGAATAAGTGCAAACCATACAGCTTGGCAAAAATATTCCTCAAGAACAAAGCAAATACTCACTAAATTTATATCTGCCTTTTATTTTCACACTCAGAATTAGGATGAAAAAACATACATGGAAAGGATGGATTCAAAACATCAGGTCTTGAGAGACTCGTTGATTGGCTAATGACTATTTATGATAGGTGCTTAGGTATTTATGATAGGTTATAAACGTCATATTTCTGGCATGCAGTTAACTTATCAGGGGTATCATGTTAAATGCTACGAGCTGCTGGAAAATGTTTTCTTGTGAAGTACATGCCTTAATGTGCGCACGGTGTATTCAGGGTCCTCCTGGCCTTCCAGGTCGCCAGGGTGATAAAGGCAACCGAGGAGCAAGAGGTGTACTTGGAGAGAAAGGATCAAAAGGAAATCAAGGTACATGCGGAGTGAAAGGAGACAGAGGAAAGAAGGGTTCTGTTGGAGCGGGGGGCTCAAGAGGATCTGCAGGATCAGAAGGTCTTATGGGTGCTAAGGTAAATATCATTTTGAATCTATAAGTGCCTATATAATCGAATACTGCTTATAAGCCTATAAGAACATTTTTGTTTACAATAAGATTATACAATAAGATACTAGAATTAATATTTTATGTTTGTTATTTATATTATTATTTGTATTTATCAGTTTCAGTGTATGGTAACAGGATACTGTACTGTTTTTTACCACAAGAAATCGTAAACATTTGTGTGTGCGTTTGTAGATTGATTGATTGATTGATTGATTGTAGATTTGTATTTATTGTCATACGCAAACACGCAATTCAATGATAACAAAATGAGATCAATAGAAATATGACAAATGTCCATCCAGCATAGGCTCCTTAATGGACATAATAAATATTTCAATGTGAACATCATTTCGCTGGTAATTACCAACACTGACCATAGAAGTAATCTGCATTCGTGCCACTGTGAATATGGGTTGTTTTAAAGGCTCCATCATAAGGAACACCGCAAAAAAACAAGAACACCGCAAAACAACAAGAACACCGCAAAACAACAAGAACTGAAAAACAATGAAAAAACTCATACACATCATAAAACAAGTCAATTCCACAGCGTGTCCATTTAGATTTAATATTTCTTATGCGCATGCACTTTATATTTATTATATTTTTATTATGTATTTGTATTTTTTATCCGAGATGCATTTACAACCGGTATCGATTTCGGGGTATCGATTATTGTGTGTGTGTGTGTGTGTATGTGTGTGTGCGAGTGCGACATCGAGAGAACTAAAAATAAGGAGTGAATGTTTAGTTATGCTTGTTTGTTTTGTTTAGAATGTATAGTTGATGATGATGAGGTCTGGTATACATGCATTAAGTATAGCGTGTTATACCTTGTGCACTATGATACCGAAGGAAATTAACTCAAGGGATGAAATAGTTTTTATATATTATTATTATTATTTATTACAGACAAATCCAATGTTATGGAAAAAGGGCAAACACAAGTACCACTCTGTGATGAGCCCATGTACCGCTAAAGCCCATGTGGAGAGATGTTGAGAGAACGAGAGTTCGAAAAGTAAAGGCTTCAGTTAGGAAGATGGAAACCAATGGAGAAAGGAGCAAAAAATAAACGAATGTCCAAACGAAGTTATCAAATTTAAAGGCTAAATAAAGTGTGTATATGTTTTTAAAAACACATGCGCAAACAGTTTCGCTAAATACATTGCAATTCCTTCGTATTCAGCTTGGCAATTTCAACTAAATCGTATATCTATTAGCACTTAAAACTTTGATATTTTGGTAAAACAAGTCGAATCAAACTTGTGTTTTCTGTGGTGGAGGGCTCTGAAGGTCCTGAAGGAAAGCAAGGACTTACCGGAAGAAACGGAGATAAAGGAGACCGTGGACCTCAAGGAATGCCTGGTCCTCAAGGTCGAGTTGGCTACAAAGGCGAGGATGGTGACATTGGAGATTTAGGTTTGATAGGACCAAAAGGAGAACAAGGACATCCTGGTGAAGAAGGAGCAGCCGGTGAAGAGGGTCTCAAGGTAATCTAACTTCTCAGGTATTTATTGATCTCACAGTAAAAGTATCACATATACTTACACATATGTAGATAGTTATATATTATATCAGGGAGCTTTTGAATACTATACATTTATTCTTCAAATAATAATGATATATTAATGCGATTAATTTTTTTATTAAAACTTACAATTAAATAATTATTGATTAAAAAAATCAGGTATTTACGGTTTTGATTTCAAATACAAATTATTTGTATTAAAAATGTGTGGAGTGCTTAGGGTTTTCATGGACGAAGAGGGAGAAGAGGACCGGACGGTCTCTTGGGTGGTAAAGGGGATGTTGGTCCTCCTGGAATGCAAGGTCAACGCGGAAAGCCCGGAGCAGTGGGGCCTGAGGGACCAAGAGGTCTACCAGGCCCCCATGGTCCTCAAGGTCCCGATGGAAAAGATGGGAGTCCAGGTCTCCCTGGAGAACGCGGTCCTCCGGTTCGTTAACTCACCTATCGATTCTCAAGTTCAAAGAAACAATGAAAGTTTTGAGCGCTACAGAATGCAATATTTTCTCTGTTTATTTATGTCTTAAATGTACTTTTGCAGCATTAATTTACTGTTTTTTTTATTTTCAACTATCAGGAAATATATCTTAGCTAAAATATCTTCCAAGCTATCTGATGTCTCATTTTTGTCAGCCGAAAAAAATGTCTTCCAAGCTATCTTATGTCTCATTTATTTACTATCTTGAACGGTGAATGTTATTGACTTGGTAAATCTGCTTAATTACACAGGGCAACACCGGTCCACCAGGACCCATGGGCGTTAAAGGCGTTATAGGGACACCTGGACCAGTTGGGGAGACAGGAGCTCAAGGAGTACTGGGACCAATTGGACGAGCTGGCCTGCCCGGAGAGCGTGGCAAGCCGGGAAGATCTGGTAAAGAAGGTGCCCGAGGACCTCAAGGAACCGCCGGTCACCAGGGTCCTCCTGGGTCCACAGGAATGCCGGGGACGCCTGGCGAGCGTGGTGCTCCTGGAAAACAGGTGCCTCGATTCTCAACATGTATCGTCGGACTTTAGTGTCAATCTAAACACGTCAAAGGAATGGTTCATTTGTTATTGTTGCGCTGTTTTTTCACGTTGTCAAACGTTTTTCAGGATAGAAAAGGGATTCGTGGAGATATGGGATCAACTGGGGCTATGGGCAAAAGAGGAGATAAAGGTCAAAGAGGAGCGCCAGGAAAACGAGGTCCTCAAGGCAGCACTGGATTACCTGGTGCTACCGGAAAAACTGGTCCATCTGGCGAAAAAGGCAGCATGGTATTGTGCAAGAAATATCATTTTTGTCTTCATTTTTTCTTCATTTGCTTTGATTTCTGCAACAGACAGAACGGATATTCTATTCTTACAGCATATAGCAATAAGTGCAGAAGTGATTCGAGTTTTCCTACGCATTAACAGTTTATAACTCATTTAATATCTTTATTGAAGCAAAATATTATAATTAAAATGCAGTAAATTACTGTAAGCTGGTTGTGATATGAATTAAGTATGTGGTACATGACACGTGATAGCAACACCAAATATAAGTGTACCGAACAATTGCACATCAGTATCTAACCACTATATCAACCACACAAACTGATTGAACTACATCGAAAAACTACATCGATCATCTCATTACAGCATTATTGTTTGATAATTTAAAGGGTGAAAACGGCAGGCAAGGAACACTTGGGCACGAAGGATCCAAAGGAATTAAAGGATTTCCAGGTAAAATAGGTCCTGCTGGGTCACCCGGCGATGATGGTGATAAAGGCAGTCGAGGCGCTACTGGTGACAAAGGAAACCAAGGATCACGTGGGGAAACGGTGAGTGGTCCTTTGATGAGTGATCATTGCGGACACAAGTTGATCGATGGTCAAACATTGCATAAATACATTTTATTTCAAATGCCTATCGAATCGCGTTAACGAAGGAATTTATTCGTCGATTTTATAGTGGTTTCAATTGAGGAATATGTTTTAGTGGATTAGCGATTTGCATTGCAGATTCAGCGATAATCAATAGATATAGAATAGATAATCATATTAGGGGAACATTGTGATTGTGAACACCGTGAATTTTATGGTAGGGTTCGCCAGGACGGCCTGGAGTGCGAGGGCCTGAGGGTGGTGTGGGAGCTACTGGTCATTCTGGATCTCAAGGAGACCCTGGTCAGAGAGGTCGTCCCGGTCGAAAGGGAGAAACAGGACCACAAGGAAGCAAAGGCGTTGTTGGACCTGTCGGTAATCAGGGTCTACCGGGTAATCAAGGAAGCAAGGGAGATGTTGGAGGGGTCGGGAAACAAGGTGAGATAAATACTAACTGAACTCTTGTAAACGAATCATACCTCCTCTAAAATGAACAATACAAACACTCATCCAAATTCCAGCTTCTGTCTCGAACAGCATCTGTGGGAATTTTCATCATTACGCTCTGATTATCAATATGGTATCATTCGATACTAAGTGGATATGAATTTTCTTTGTACACATTTTTGCAATTCAACACGACTTCTAAGTGGTAGCGATATCTTACCAGTAGAGGTCGGAAAAATATGCGATCACTTGAAAAATATAGTTTTATTTAAAGTCTTGTTTTATGGTAAAAAACCTAAATCGTAATTTTGAAACTATTTTTACCTAAAATAGGAGTTTTTGATCTTATATAACAATCCAACGCAAGTTTCCCTTCTGTCAGATTAATAGATATAAGTATCATCAATACAGAAGGCGCAACGTATCATTCAGAATCCACAGCATCAAGTGGATCTGGCCCTCGTAGTCGGAAACTTACCATTCATTCCAATTGAAGACGTTAGAGACATCAGGGTTGTCTCTCTTAAAGGTATGTAGTGTCTTGTATCATGTGCGGTTTACTGTATTGCGATTGTAAAGATGGCGCGACGTGTATCGCGATATTGTGATGTGTATCGTAAGATTGTGAAATGGACCAATCAGAGGAAGGCACGTATGACAGCAAGGTACAATCGGGGTCAGGCTATAGAGTAAAGTCAGTCTAGGTGTAGGTCTCGTTCCGTTAACTTGTCCGTGTTTTAATATACGTGTGAGTCAAGCCACATCTCAGATTCGCTCGCCGTCGCTCCGACACTACAATTTGGCGACGAGGTCAGTTTCAGTATTGTTAATTTGCCTAATTACAAATATCAGTATGGATGGTGTCGCAGCACCTCCCACTTTTCTTTCGCGCCCGGAAAGCCTCTCATCCCCTGGACTGAGTGGAAGTTTACGTTCGTAAACTATCTAACGGCCATCAACGGCGACAGTTTTTCCGTGTCCCGGCGCAAGGCTATTTTGCTTCACTGTGCTGGAGCTGAGGCGCAGCGAGTTTTTCTCTCCCTTCCAGACTCTCTTAAGAGGGAAGGCGAAGACGATTACACCAAAGTGCTACGTCAAATGGGCGAATTTTATTCAACTAAGCTGAACGTGATTTCAGAACGGTTCAACTTCAGACAAAGAACGCAGACCCAGAATGAAACTACTGCAGAGTACGTTTCTTCATTACGCAGCTTGTCGGCGAATTGTCAGTTCGGTCAACTGCAGGATGAAATGATAAGAGACCAGGTTGTAGAACATACGGTGCACCCTAGACTCCGCGAAAAATTTCTACAGGACGCAAAACTCACACTGGACTCCCCGCTGGATCTGGCAGAAGCGTACGAGACTTCGCGCAGGCATTCGGTCTTAATGAGCTCCAGTAAAGAACCCGACGCGACCACTGTGAATGTCACAAGAATGTCCTGTAAAGGCAAACAGCGTGACGGTGGTGTGACAGATAGCCAGTGCACATACTGCGGCCGTTCGCACGGCTCACCCAGAGCAGAATTTTGTCCGGCTCGTAATGCAAAATGCAATGCGTGCGGTCGGCGTGGGCACTGGGTCGTTGTGTGCAGATCAAAGGAAAGGACGAGTGTGACAACCAAATTCAAACCGGTCAAAGAGGTCACCATTCTATCCTGCGCAGCTGCACAAGACAAAAGATTGACATGCAACGGAAGAGTCACTGTCGAGTCAGGCCAGTCAGCAGACATCGAACTTCAGGTAGATACTGGTGCTAGTGTCTCTGTCATGAGTTTGCTGCTAGCAAGGAAGCTTTTCAGAGGCTCAGCGGTAACAGCGTCTGACACTCAGCTTTTCAGCATTGGCCGACACCCGCTGAAAGTCGTCGGAACGCTACCTCTATCAGTCACTGTGGGTGATAGCACGACTATGGCTGATTTTTTCATTATCGATACCAGATATTCAGAATTTATATTGGGCTTCTCCACGCTGGCGAAACTTGGAGTTACGATTCAACCCGGAAAAGGACAGGTGTTGAAAATAGTAACCGAACCAAAAGAAGTCGCAGCTTTACTACCAAACGAAAGGTATTGCCACAAAACCAGATTGAAGCAAAACGACGCACCGACAGCGCATCCTTTGCGTAAACTGTCACTCTCCGCAAACGCACGACAGCGTACAACAGTCGCTGTTTTGGCTGAGAAGGGGGAGCAGAGAGAAGTCACGACAGCTGCAGTGACGGCACGACAGCGACACGACAGCGACTGTGACGAGGACACAGCAGTGTCAGGCTGTGATCCGGTCAGATCCACTGTGCGCAACATCGGCATTTCTGCAGGTCTGCAGCGGCCAAGTCGGCGAAGCGCGGTCTGCAAGGCGGTG
Source organism: Sacculina carcini (assembly GCA_916048095.2). Classification (NCBI taxonomy): domain Eukaryota; kingdom Metazoa; phylum Arthropoda; class Thecostraca; family Sacculinidae; genus Sacculina; species Sacculina carcini. The sequence goes on from OU696583.1 coordinate 6,427,435, forward strand.
GGCTCCGGCTTCCGACGTTCCGGAGTTATTCCGATAATTTGCCGTTCGCGAACCAGGCGATGTAGCTGCCGTAGATATCGACCTCGACGATTCCTCACCACCACGTGCGACGGCACCGACGGTCGACATCAGACAGCTCACTGCTACTGCGGCTGTGATCCCGGCATCGGTGAAGACTGGCGGCGTCGCTGCCAAAGAACCTGTTACTATCGACGAAACCCCGTTTATCTTTCTGATGGTGTGTATTATTTTAAGTGAGGGGGAATGTAGTGTCTTGTATCATGTGCGGTTTACTGTATTGCGATTGTAAAGATGGCGCGACGTGTATCGCGATATTGTGACGTGTATAGTACGATTGTGAAATGGACAAATCAGAGGTAGGCACGTATGACAGCAAGGTACAATCGGGGTCAGGCTATAGAGTAAAGTCAGTCTAGGTGTAGGTATCGTTCCGTTAACTTGTCCGTGTTTTAATATACGTGTGAGTCAAGCCACATCTCAGAATCGCTCGCCGTCGATCCGACACTACAGTATCATTCAGAATCCACAGCATCAAGTGGATCTGGCCCTCATAGTCGGAAACTTACCATTCATTCCAATTGAAGACGTTAGAGACATCAGGGTTCTCTCTTAAAGGTATTGTAGAAAATGTAATTGTAGTAAAGTCAGATGACAGCAGCACCACGTTTCACCAGTATTTTCATGCACCAGCGCTCAGCAATCAAACACCATCCTTCCACAGACAACGCACGCATTCAACTCCCCCTGCACCGGCTTCTCATGACCATCGCACACAAGCACACATCAACATACATGTAAATGCACACACACACGCACACACACACACACACACACACACACACACACACACACACACCACTACCTGCCACAACGCTCAAACGCAAGTCGAGCCGAGTCAGCAAGCTGACGCTGCAAACATGCACACACTCGCACACAGACATACATATGCGCGCGAATACGACACTCACGCACACCGCTCTGGCTAGATATGCAGCACTCTAATATACTAACGCACACTCTCCCCTGATTATATACAAATTACAAAAAACGCAAGTTAACACAGGACAATAGGGGTAAGAAGAAAAGAAGCACAACATGAACATCAAAAGAACAAACCACAAAACCGAACATTCGTGTCAAATAGTCATGACAACAATCATCGGACGGCGCGCTGCCGCTTCTCAATCAGCCTCGCTGATCTGCGGGGCTTAAAACCCGATAAAGCGTCACATTCCTCGCGACTCCGTCGATGAGGCAGAGTGATGAACATTTCATCATCCGCGTTGTCATCTGGAACTTCTGGTTGTTCAGCCTCGTTATGAGACTGATCACGAGGTCGCAGATCGCGCACGTGGCGCGGAACGTTATCCACCTCCACAGATTGATGCGAAACCACACCAGTGACCACACCCTTACCGTATCTCTGATCACATCGCACGTTTGGTGGTTTCACCCACACCAAGTCTCCCTTCTTGTACACACAATCTTCTGATTCGCCCGTCAGCGTTGAAACCTTATCAATGCCTCGCACTCTGACTGCGTATTTGTACAGTTCAGCGGCTGGACAACTGTCTGATCCGCTACCACGCGGCGTCACGTTATACAAGTATACTGCCTCGGCCAGAGAACACCGTTTTCTAGCCGCTATAACCTTCACGGTGCGATGGTTACGCTCCACCACCCCGTTACCACTTGGTACATACGCACACCTGAACCTCAGTCTGACTCCCCATCTTTCAGCAAAAGCCGCGAAGAGCTTACTTCTGAAAGACGTATCGTTATCGCCGAAAAGCTCTTCCGGAGGTCCACGCTCGCAGAAAACATTCTCAAGTTGCTCGAGGACACACGCGGCGTTTTGCATGCGCAACGGCCGCCATATTGCGAACCGTGACGGTCCACAATCCACCATGGTCAAGCACGACAATCCTTTCCAGTGGGTAATGTCGATAGCAACGCGTTGCCACACGCGCTCCACCTCCAGATGACCAGATCTCCATTTTGCCGGCGCTGGATCTACCGATTGACATATTCGGCACCGCTTTAGAGCCTCCCGTACCTCTCGCGAGCTCACATTCCGTCGCGTCCGTCTGACACACTGTAACGTCCTCCGAGCTCCAGGATGTCCCATCAGATGATGAACATCACGAATCACCTCTGCTGCCGAGCACCCATCGTCTTCACACTCAGCAATTCCGCACCCGACGAACGACGTTTTTGAGTCACTGAAGCAGTCAGTTGATAGCTTCAGCCACCGTTGAGGCACGCGCGTCATGCCGTCCGCTCTGTTTAGTGCCGAAGCCACTAACGTAACTGAAAGATCCAGGTTGTATTCTTCCACCAACGCGGCCACAATGTCAAGTCTCCTTCTCACCAGCAGTTCTCCTGCAGCCTTCGTTCGCAGTCGTCTCTTACCTGACAAACAATCAGTGACCCATCGATGAACAGTCAAAGAATCGGTAACAATTTCGATTTTCCGCATCTTCCACACCAAGGCCATATTCAGTCCTTTTATCAGTGCGTCTAATTCCGCCATGTTGATGTGCGTCGCATTGTCAGATCTCAGCCAACTTGCATCCTCAATTATGTTACCGTTAACGTCAAGACGAACACCCATGGCGAGCGAGCTCGCGTCAACCCACACCTTCGCCTCGTGTCCTTCCACATTCCATCTGCCACAAACTGGATCATTATCCTTTACAACTCTCAGCACCTCCTTTAAACAAGTCTTTACGTGATCGTTCACAACTGGATCGTCCCAGCCCTTCGTGTGCGCATTCGTGAGCCGCTTGATAAAAGCTACTGCCACCCTCAGCCATCCACACACGGGGCAGTGACCGACTAATTTCCCACAAAACGAAAACACAGATCTTCTTGTTATCATTTCGGGCATTTCACAAACCTCCCCGTCTCTCCTCCACGACAGCTCACCACCCTCTCCCCAGACTCTCATTCCCAAGAGCCGCGCACCATCCGTCACCTTCACACTTGCCTTGCAAACGAGTCCATATCGGTTCAAGTGACTCTCAACTCGCTCCACTTTGACAACATCCTCATTGACCAAGATATCGTCGACGTAAGCCGAAGTGCCTCTCTCAACTTCGGGGTCGGCGGACAACACAAAGTGCAGCACAGCTCTCATGACTAACGGTGAGACGTTCAATCCAAACGCCAGACGCGTTAGGCAATATCTTTGACCCTTCACAATCACCGTTTGATATGGCCACATCTTATCAGACACCCGAATCTGCAAGTACGTTTTTTTCAAATCAAGCGTTGACACGTTCCTGCCTTGTCGTCTCCATTCACGCACTCGATCTGCGCACACATCAGCGTCTCTAGTGTGTACGTCAATGTGCTCGTTCACTTGCCTTAAATCCATCACTGGTCTCACTTTGTTTCTTTGTGGCACCGCCATCAGCGGGACAAGACCTTTTGCAGGACCATGCTTCCGCTCATCATATGGAATCAGCCACTCCTCACGTATCCATTCTTCCAGTTCCTCCTCAAATGCAGACCGGACATCGTGCGACATAGAATACTGCCCGACACGATTGTACAACACTCCGGGCTCTCAAGCATCTGACCACTTCCACTCAGCCGTCCACGTGCGTTTGACAGGGTCAAACACCACAACAAAATCTTTCTCTTCAATCCGAACAATTTTTGCATGCGAGACTGGAGCACAGTCCGTTCTGTTTCACTTGCCATCCTGTTTTTCAGCGCAGTGCTCATGAACTGCACGGCTCAAATCACCGTCACATTCATCTGGAACCTTATCTCTAGCACCGAGACACACCCCTAGCGTAGGACGACTCACTACCTCAAGACCTTGGGCTCCGAACCGAACAACACGCGAGGAGCTGACCGTCACACCTCCCAACATTTCAACACCGTTCATCCCCATGATAAACTCGAAACCCAAAGGTCGAATGGCCACCACCAACACTTTCAACAGTCGCACCCCATTCACTCCATCAATACATACTCTCACATTTCCAATCCCTTCGCACCTTTGCCGCTGCCCTGACATTGTCACAATTCTTGTTTCTGTGGGTCTGAATTCACTGCAGATAGACACATGAGCTACACAAATCGAACATCCAGTGTCCACCAATGCTGTCGTCCGCTCGCCGTTAACACACATTGAAACAGTAGGAAGCGCAGAATTTAGAGAGCGGGAGAAGACGCTTGCGCAAACGGCCTCTCCCCTTGGTCGTTTCCCGAACACTCTCGAGAGAAATGTCCGACTTCATTGCAGCGATGACACCGCACCACACTGCCACGGGCCACAGCGCCTCTCCTCATTGTTCTTCCTCTAGAGCTCACAGCTCCATCCCGACAATATCTGGCAAAATGTCCTGTTCCGCCACAAGCAAAACAACGTAGCTGAGTATTCCTGTTGATTGGCACGGTCGCTGTTCGAGCACCAAGTCCTGATTGCACAAATGACGCCTGAGGGTCCTCCTGCAACAGAATGCGACCATGAGCCAGAACTTGATAAGTGTCCAGGACTTCCACGCGTGAGCCCGCCCTCAAAAGCTGACGCACATTGGAAGGCAGCCCTGCAACAAACGCGCACGTGATCGCTGTCTCTGGTACGCCACCGAATAGCGCAGCCAAACGTCTCAAATCCGCCAGATATATGTCCGGTGACTCGCCAGAGTACAGTTTGCGGCGCGTGAACTGTTCATAGGCGGTAAACCGGTCCGCGCCAAATGCAGCTTTCAACTCAGCCTTTAGTTTGTCGCAATTAACCCGATCGAGGGGGTTCATCTGCTGAAACACCGCAAACACCACATCGCCCCTCCTGTCACGCGTAGCGCAATGACAGTTGCGACATCGTCCACATTTTTGAGCTGACATACGAGCTCTACTTTTTCCAGCCATTCCGAAACATCTTGTTTCCCGGAGCCGTCAAACTCGGGGATGAGCTTGAGATCAAAATTTGACTGCGATCCACTCGATTGATCAGGATTACTCATGATTGAATCAGTAAAATGCCGAAATAGCTTGTAGTAAAGTCAGATGACAGCAGCACCACGTTTCACCTGTATTTTCATGCACCAGCGCTCAGCAATCAAACACCATCCTTCCACAGACAACGCACGCATTCAACTCCCCCTGCACCGGCTTCTCATGACCATCGCACACAAACACACACAATGTAACACATGTAAATGCACACACACACGCACACACACACACACACACACACACACACACACACACACACACACACACACACACACACACACACCACTACCTGCCACAACGCTCAAACGCAAGTCGAGCCGAGTCAGCAAGCTGACGCTGCAAACATGCACACACTCGCACACAGACATACATATGCGCGCGAATACGACACTCACGCACACCGCTCTGGCTAGATATGCAGCACTCTAATATACTAACGCACAGTAATGAGTATACAAAAAAACAATATCACACCAGAAAACCTCACAATGAATATAATACACCAACACAGAAAAACACAACACTCAAACGCCACTCAACGCGCAACTTGATCCACACACTCGCCACTCTCACCAACAACAGACCCGTAACGCGAGCGCGCCTTCCTATTTGTCGCCTCGCATCACGTGACCTTTTCGCGCACACACGCATACACTCTGGCATTTCCTGGGCACACGAGTAAGTCGATCTGCCTTGTTTTCTTTCGATGAAAGCAGCTTCACGCTCACTTTCAACTGATACTCGTCAATGAGAAATTTGACAATATCCAGTCTTCTGCGCACGAGCATTTCTCCGGTCGCTTTTGTGCGCAGACGCGATTTATCACTCAAAAGATCAGACATACATCGAGCAACAGTCTCAGAATCAGTCATCAGCTCAATTTCGTTAAAGTGCCACACGACAGCCATATTTAGACCTTTTATGACTGCCTCCAGTTCTGCCATGTTAATATGCTGAACGTTGTTTTTCCTCAGCCAGCTGCCGTCCTCAACAATCTCGCCATCCACCTCGATTGCAGCTCCAAGAGCAAGGTTGCTTGCATCGACCCACACTCGAGCTTTTTCTCCTCGCACCGCCCATCGACCACGCACAGGGTCATGTTTTGCCAGATCAGTCGAGACTCTTTGGAGACAATCTTGAGAAATTCACTTTTTATTTCTTCATCCCAAGAACTGCTGCTTTCAATTGCGATTATCTTGATATATGCAGTCGCCAGACGTAACCACCGACAAACTGGATAGTGCCCTGTCCATTTGCTGCAGACAGAAAACACCGTCCGACGCGTCACGCGTTCAGGTAACGTACACACACCACCGTCACGCGACCATCTCAATTCTTGATCATCCTGTGAAACCAACAAACCCAGAAGCCTAGTCCCAGCTTCGACGCTCTCACTGTCCTTACACACCAATCCATGTTCACACAAATTTTTCCTCACGTGCTCAACACTGACCAAATTTTCATTTACCAGCATATCGTCAACATACGGGACAACTCCTGATTCAACCCGCGCATCCAATTTAATCACGGTTTTGAGCACTGCCTTCAAAATCAACGGAGCTACATTTAACCCAAATCCCAATCTTGTGATCCACACACGCAACTTGATCCACACACTCGCCACTCTCACCAACAACAGACCCGTAACGCAAGCGCGCCTTCCTTTTTGTCACCTCGCATCACGTGACCTTTTCGCATACACAGGTATTCAATTTCATCTCTTCAGAATTGAAATCGGAGAAGTTCGTGGTGATAAAGAAGATGGACTGTCAACAATGTTTGGCAATTCTGTCGAGAAACTTACTGCGCTCTGTAAAAAATTGCTAGGAGAAATCATAGATGTTTTCGAAATTCCTCAATTCCTGTGTCACCAGAAGACGAAGTGAATCTCAAATTCATCCCAGTGTTCTCAAATTCATCCCATCACCAACATTGACGTTGAAAGAAGCATCTCGGTGTACAAAGACATAATATGGAATAGACAACAAATACTAATGGAAACAAATCTGAAATAATTATGGTTACCAACTGTTTCTACATTTGTTAGTATTTGTTTCCCTAATAAATTTATGTATATTGCATTGCATATTTGCATATTTTCATATGCTATATAATGTATAAATTATATGCCATTCTGTGTATATAATTACGAATGCCTATTGTATGTCTTGATATTGTGTGTATGGTTTTTTCGCTTTAATGTTCTGACATTGAATATACAAGAAACTTGAATCACATAGAGCTTTTTCATCGCATATTTCGCAATAATTAATCACATACAAATGGCATAACTATTGACAAATAACCACATATTTATCCGACCTCTACTTGTCAGAATACTTCACTAGATAATCCAATGTTCAGTGTAATATATATTATATTTATTGGAAAAATTTATATATACTTTTATTGTAAAGCATTATAAATTACTGTTAGATGAAAAACAAAACTGAAACCAGATATATTGAAAGACAGGCGCGTGTGGGACATCGCTGTCCCACGCGTGCCTACAACACCACACCGCACAACGAACACGCCCTAAGACTCCCCACGTACATCCTTACATCTCGCCACGACACCCGATCACTGTCGCGCGATACCCAGGACCCACCCTTCAAACGCTGCACTTTGCAAACACATGCACTCACACACACACTCGCACACAAGCATACATACACAATGCGCAAAGCACTAAGCCAGCAAACACAGGAAGCATAAACACACACACACACACACACACACACACACAAACACACACACACACACACACAGCGAACACTTCTACTACACCACAACTACAATCGCGCTGAAGGAAATCAATTATATTTTACTACGCTGATGCTATACAATCGTCTAAATACAATTTTGTTTGGCAATCAGCTAGAATTGGACACATGTTCTAGAATCTAGTTTTCACCGCTGACAAGATCACTTGAACTTGGACTTACAACATACCTTCATCTTGTGTTCCAAGGAAGGGTCGGACCTCCTGGTGCTCAAGGAGAGCGTGGAATGATTGGTCCACCTGGCAAGCCCGGAGTGGTAGGTCCAGCTGGAATGGAAGGTCAACCAGGTGATAAGGGTGATACTGGTCCACCTGGAGACACTGGTCGTCCCGGCAAAGGCGGATCTCCGGGAAGAGCCGGGCCACAAGGAGAAAAAGGAGATGACGGTGAACAGGGCCCTCCTGGAGGCACAGGTGCTCGAGGACCGAAGGGTTCAAGAGGCATGGATGGCAATCCTGGCTCAAACGGGACGAGTGGTCCTGCTGGTGATGCTGGAGCAAAGGTGATTTCTTCAATGCTGAATAGTAATGACAATTTGTCAGTTCCATTTCCAAATTCTAATGCATTTTTGTTGCTACATAAATAACAATTCACATTAAATGCTTGCTTATTGTTCTAAACTTAATTTTCACGCATACTGATTAGAACGAGTTCGATATATTTGTTTCAAACTTTGTCTATAGCCTATGTTGGCGTAAGTATAAATTTTGACGGTTATCATATAGAATGAACACAATAGCTTTACCATATACTATAATTTGGTATATTATTATTACACCTTAACTGTCACTTAATTCGTTTTGTGCGATAATAATAATAATTGTAATAATCATAACAATATAAATACAATAGTATAATATTACATGATAAAAAACATGCTTGATATATAACATGCATGATATAAAACATGTTTTGCATATAATTTGTTTCTAGGGGATCAAAGGTAAAAGAGGAATCAGTGGTGACGCTGGGGAGCAGGGCAAAGCCGGTTCGCCAGGGGAAGATGGATTTACTGGCGAACAGGGAATGGCTGGAGGACCAGGACTAATGGTAAAATCTGCCAAGACATGCCGGATTAACAGAAGTCACAATAATACTGAGAAACATTTCCATCCACTGTTTTTGATCTGAAGTGGAAGACAATATGAATTTGTGTATCAATTGAGTGTTAATTCCATACATTCTTCAGTACTTATTCAGTATGTTGGGAGAATGGATTTAATAGCTATAAAATGGTATCCTACATGAAATTAAAATATTAATGAGAGTGTGTACGGTACGGATGCCACATGAATGTATGAAATCGTGCTGTTTGTGTATTTCGTTTATCCAACACGAACTTTCTGCAACTGAATGCTGCAAAGGGTGCTCAAGGTGCAACTGGAAAGCCAGGAGGAAAAGGAGCACCAGGTGTGAAAGGTCAGCGCGGAGAATTTGGACCAATAGGAGAGAGAGGCAAGCCGGGACCTGCTGGGCCTATTGGAGTGAAGGGAAGTAAAGGATACAAAGGATTTCCTGGACCAATGGTGAGTGCCCACCATCTTCGTGCATATTTCATGTGTATTTCCAAGGCGCATACGGATACTTTGTTCGTATGAAAAGGTACTGGAAATTTAGCAGTGTTTAGTGTATGTTGAACAGTGGCAGCTTTATTCTATTGGTGCTGCGGTTTCAGGTAAACGTTCATTGATGTCATAATGGCAACAATGTTGTTTGTAAAGTCTCTAAATTTACATGAATCAGCATTTGACATGGCTAACCACAAACTTTTATTAATGGATCTCGCCAATATTGGTGTCTCGGGCTCTGCTCACTTTCTTCTTTCTTCGTTTTTTTCTGATCGCTCTTCCTCGGTTAATTACGGCTCAAAATTCTCCTCAATTCTCGCTTCCTTCTCCTCAGTTCTCTCTTCCTTGTTTTACTCTATTCCGCAAAAAATCAACCGCCCCCTTGGAACTATACTAAACCGCAGCTGCCCTCTCATCTTCAAATTAGCCCCTAGGACACCCACGTCTAATTTCCTCAACAAAGTAGGCTGGCTTCACTACAGGTAAATGGTGAAGACAAAATATGTTGCATCGCCGTTACGATTCTCCTGTCCGACACTTTCGTCGCTGCTTCAATACAACAACCACTGTCACGGCACGCGTCAATCAGGTTTTCTTGTCGAGTTTAGAGCGACTTCAGAATCACCATTTTCGGCTAGATCATTCAAGTTTTCGGCCCCGCGACTCTTCAGCCCACTACCAAATTTCGTCAAAACAGCCGCAAATTTCAAACCATTTTCGTCAAGACTGCGCACTCATCTGTTGAGTCAGTGCGCTATTTAATCCTCGGATGTGAATGCTGACACGACAATGTCGTATTGCGTTGATTATGCTGTCTGCATCTGCGTACGAGCCTGTGTGTGTATGTGTGTGTGTGTGTATGTGTGTGTGTGTGTGTGTATGTGTGTGTGTGTGTAGTGTGTGTGCGAAATTATTGAGATGAGTGTATTGTATTTACATGTATATTTGTCTTCCATGCATCTCAAGCCTATACTTTGATAGCAAAAGTGGCAATACATATCAATTTCAATTTCTATGAAAACAAGCACTTAGAAACGTGAATTTATAGCAACGTGAACTAATAATTTATTGCTTGTTTTTCCCACGTGCTTCATCAGGGGGAAACTGGTCCTTCAGGTCAAATAGGAATAAAGGGACCACAGGGCGATCCAGGAGGGCAGGGACCCAAAGGCAAGGCAGGACCTCAAGGTAGGCGTGGTTCTCCAGGTCACCGAGGAAGAATCGGTCTTACAGGTCCAGCCGGCGATCCAGGCGAACAAGGAGATTCAGGAAGATCCGGGCCACCAGGATTCGTGGGAGAAAAAGGAGATCAGGTAAGCTTTCTACTCTCATTGCACCGTTATGATACTTTTAGTATACCCTTTTTCGTGGTGTTGATAGATTGAGATATGATCGAAAATCATGCCCGTGTCATCGAGTGGAAGTTTAATCGAATGCTTCCAGTGCCACAAACGAATTCATAGACTTACACTACGAACTTATGCGCATAATTTTACAGGGTCCACGTGGCTCAATGGGAGCCAGAGGTGACATCGGAATGTCAGGACCCGCGGGAATGGACGGGGATATTGGAAGCAAGGGCGACCCTGGTCTACCTGGAATGCCGGGAGATGTCGGACTTCAGGGTCCTCCTGGTCCTCCCGGACCTGACAGCAAGCTGCAATTGTTACCTGATTTCATTGCCAGGAACACGCCCACAAAGGGCGACGAAAGAAAAAAGCGTGACGCGTAAGTGGTCACTTGAACAGGATGACATTGTCTTCAGATCACAACCAGTACACAAAAAGCACTGATGATGAAATATTTCATGTTCAGACACCAATACAGCTACGCTTGCAGAACTGCATGCGTTTGGACAAATCCACATTACATTTATACCGCTGGTTCAATTTTGGGACATTTTTTCTTTTTCTCATCAAGTTAGCTTATTATAATTTACTTGATCAATATTTTACCCTAGTTTTCCTTTTTATTTGTCTACGTTACTATGTAACGAGACAACCTTTCCGATTGGCCCAGTGATACATAACATTCGAGAACGTTCGTCGTTTCGTCTGGAGATTAAGTATGAGTGAGTACATTATTTGTTCTTCAGCACTCGTAGGTGCCATTTAGCGTGTTCATGAGTGGCTCTTAGGCCCCAGTTGATCGTGATTCAATCGCATTCTTTCTTCATTGATCGACAGCTCCGTTATCCACCAAGAACACGACTTGTCCAAGATACTTGAGACATACAGTAAGATTTACAGCATTTCCAGAGAACTTGGTCGCATCAACAAGCCGATTGGAGCGCGAGATAACCCAGCGCGCAGCTGCCAAGATCTTCACCGCAGTCATCCCAAATATATCAGCGGTGAATATTGAATATATTAATATATATTATAAATAGGAATGCGAAGGATGTCTGAATATATGTGATTTTTGTATATACACCAAGTATTAAATATAATTATGCGTTTCTCGACTAAAATTATCTTGTAAGGATTATGAAAAATTATTTACAAAGATATTTATTGAAATATATCTAATTAGATACTATGGACAATTAAGTAGAAAAGTATGCCATTATATTTAATACCCTTTCTTGTCTAATTCAACCCCCATCTTTGTGCCAATGAAAGCCAATAAAATTTAAGATTTTACACCCACAGTGAAACAGTGCGTTGCGTTGAAGACCACTGAAATTACGCTATGGTGAAAAGTGAACATATTGGCCACAAGCCGCAGTCGCTCTCATGATACTTGGTACGCTTCTGACACTACACTGGCCGAGGTGAACATATTGCCCTATTACAGAGTGAGGGAGTACTCGGGCATTTGTGGCTAATATGTTCATAGGACAATATTCTTGTAATAGTCTGCTTTTACTCCCGAAAAAGTAGACTGTAGAAAATTTAGACACCACCAGTAATATGCACTAATTTTATAATTTTTTGATAAATACATACTTGCAGGCGGAATACTATATAGTAAATCACGCCTAGCTAATAATCTTCAAAGGAATCTTCATTGTAAAAAACCTGAATAGAACACTTGGTGTGCCATAGTGACTAAGACGGATATATTTTTGTGAATAATTTTGTAAAAACAAACCGCTTTAAAAGAACATTGCATTTGTGATAAATATATAAATATGAAAGAAACTTCGGCTTACTATTGTAGATTTCAAATTTCAATAATATGTACGATCACTACAAAGCACAATAATGATTGTAGGTTCTCTTTGGAAGTTGAAGTAATTGAAATATGTCCTCTTTGGAAAACTCGAGTCTGCTCAGGTAAATACTGTGCCATGGTTGTTCACTTGATTCATTGTTTGCGTGAGAAGACTGGTACTGGATCGATCCCAATCTGGGGCGTCCTGACGATGCCGTACTGGTCTTCTGCAACATGAGCGCTGGCGAGACGTGTCTCTTCCCCGACCGACACGCCAGCAAGATGCCCAACATTCCTTGGCGCAGGATCACCGCCGACGACAGATGGTTCTCCACTCTGCGCGGCGGTTTCAAGGTGATACTCGCTCATCGGCTATGGTAGCTCTTGGGAATTGTGAATACATATTTCTCTCTATGCATAGCATTCACTCTTGTAATCGACTTAATTGACATATTTCTGAGATCGAATCATATTTATATTTATTGTTGGATGTTTCTTATTTGAATCATATGTATTGTTCTTGATTGTTATTTATTACTTATTTATTAATATTTATTCTTATTTATTGATGGCTGTTTTTTAATGAATCACATATTTATTGTTGATTGTTATTATTTATTGAGGAACGTGGGCGGAGTGACATTATGGATTGTTATCGGATGATGGTTTATTATTTATTGTTATTTATTTATTATTTTCTTTCCAACTCTCTTTCTAGACTTTTTTCTCTTAGAACTCTCTTTCTCTCTGAATCTTTTGGGCGCTTCCGGTACATGGGGCCACCTTAGGGTGGTAATAGTGCTTGCACTCTTCCCATGCTACTGGATTTGCCTGTAATTAATAATTATAATTAATTAAATCGTATAACATCGATTATATTTCTGAATCCACTTAATTGCCTTATTTCTGAGATCGTACTTGGAAAAATAGCATCTATTGAAGTCTTCAATAATCTGGTACAATAAAGGACGATCGTGAATCCTTCATTTTTATTTCTCGCCGTCTTCTATACTCTGCCATCCGGACGTATATCTGTGTTTTGCTGCATTATTGTATCGTTGTGGCTTGTCTGCATCTTTCTGCTAGCGAGGCACAAAAACTGACAGTGAATTTGTGATGGATTTTAATCGAACATTTCAACATATACATTTAAGATGCAAAAAGCTGAAGAAATTATTTATAATTTTTTTATCTTAATATTTAAGCACGATTTAAACATTTTAAACAATATGCAATTGCATGGTGACAAAACGTGTTTGGGATACGAATAAGAATTCACTGATATGTGCACGATAGCTTAAATTTGTATGGTGCACATAGATGGATGTCTAGAATTTTCTGGTAAATTATCTATTTATTTATATTGTATGTATTGTACATATTATCCTTGTTAGGGCATATACTAAAATATATTTATTCCGTGTTTTTAGCTGACGTATGAGTCCATAGGCAGTGTGCAGATGAGGTTTTTGCGTCTGTTATCGCACGAAGCGCATCAAAACTTCACCTACACTTGTGTCAACACAGCAGCTTGGTGAGGGTCAAAATAGTTTTAGAATCCTGTCACAATTTTTCCAGGATTTTCTTTGTGTACGAGCAATATTAACTGTCTTTTCTAGAGCCGTAGAAACCGCCCCCCAAACCCTCCGGACTGGGGTCCCGAGTGTTGAGGACCATGTTGCCTCACACATGATATAAAAATGTATCATAAAATGGCACATAAAAGTATTCATCTTAATGGAAACCGATGGGCTGCTCGTAACTGCATTTTCTCAAAGTAGGACCTCTATTATAATGGTGCTATATTCATAATAGGAGCCCCCAAGTATTGCCTTCGGAGGGTGGGGGGTCACAAAACCTAGCATCGGATCTGATCTTTTCTACCACAACCGAGTTTACCATCAGTCAATTTCAGCCAAATCCTGGAAGAGACACGCTTGTCACTCCATTTGGAATCAATCATTTGTTTGTATTAATAAGTATTGATACTGGATCTTGATTGACCGCGGTGTGGTGATGATTCGGCCAGGTTCGATGACAGTTCTGGCGGCTTCAACAGCAGCATCAAGTTGCTGGGCGACTCGGACACCATTTACGGCGTGCGACGCAATTCAGCGAGACTTCATGTCGTCGAGGACGGATGCAAGGCAAGAAGTTACCAATCGCTAAAAATGACAAAATTAGCAAGTAACCACAAGCTAGGCAATTCCTTCCCCTATTGTTCCTGTAAAACTCATGTGCAAGTATTCATTAAATTATTTAGCACACAGACTTCTTTGAGAAGTTCGATTTGTTTGTCTTTCTATGTATGTACGTATGTGTGCACCTGTGTGCTTGCGTGTCTGTTATAATTTGTATTTATATGCGTGTGTAACTGCTAGAGTCGTCCATCTTCTGGCAGAACCGTTCTGGAAGTTCGCACCCGCCAGGTGCATCGTCTTCCCATTGTCGACTTTCTACCAGTCGAGTACGGCAGATCTCGACAGGCATTCGGGTTTCACGTTGGACCTCTGTGTCTGTTGTAGTACTGGTCACGATCACTATATGAACGTTGAGTTTGTCCAGTATCATTGTGTGGCCACGTTGAATCTTGAGCTCAGTGTCTCATTTGCTAGTCTGCTAGCTGAACACTCCTCGGAATTCTCAGTATGTATTTCTGACGTGTAAGGTGTTCACAACTCAAATTGAAGTCCTGTGTAGGAAAATGTGAGATATTTTATAATGGATTTTAACGACTTATGATATATACATTGTTCGTTTTTAAGGATTGTATTAAAATCATATTTATATTTCAGAACACAGCAGTGACATTGAGATTTGGTGTGGAAACCACGAATGTCTTGCAAAATCATCCCGACAGAGGCCTTCCTGTATATCACCGCCGCAAAGTGAATGTCAGAGTAAACGTGTTGGCGAACAGTAATGGAAGAGATAGGAAGTTTTGACTGAAGTCTGAAGAGAGATTGATCACAATGTGATCGACTTGTAACAAATCATGATCGCTTCCTGACTAGGAGTCATCAGTGGAGTTTTGCCTGTTGAATCAATTACTATTTTCTATGTTCTGCACATTGATGTTATGACGTTATGAGTGCTAAAAATCAGACCAAATTGTTGGAATGTTTGCAATTACATCTGAAAATGTTTTCCATGTGGATCTAACTCAGTTCAATATAGTTTGACTTTAAACTGGTTACTTGGAACTGAGTCGGTTAGGCTTGCGTTGGTGCTATATGAATTATTAGAATATTTTGTTAATTAACTGGCTTTTCAATTAATTAAGTGACAATTGTTTTATGAATCGAAAATTGTCCGGCTTTATTTTATCACCGGAGTTTTCAAAAACCGAACTTGTTTTGATTCTGTGCTTCATGGCAATACATTATCTGACATTTTTGTACCAGATCATATGAAGTCTTGAAAGAGATGTATACAGAATGGTTCCAGTGCACTAGCCGAATTACTGTATACATTGGCACGACCATGGGCGTAGATTTGTGTCGAGGCCCGGGGGGATAACAGCCAGCATGCATTAGTGTTAAAGGATGGCTCAGTTGGTCAATTGGATGGAACCTTCAACCATTTTATGCATAGTCAATTACAACACAAACAATATGTAATAAGCGCACACACACTCAACTGGCACAGCACAGTATATTCTCCTCCACTGCCCTCGCGCTGGCCTTTATATAACTTCGGTGTCACGTGACCTGATTTTTTCACGTGACACCGCACGCAGAACAATGTAATATTATACATACATACACGTGACATTCGGTCATACACACAAGTTGAAGTGTGCACACCCATGCTCACGGTTCACTGGCACACAGACATACACAGCCACTAAAAACATACATACAATGCGCGACAGACAAACATGCACATAACACTACATGTACATAACACTACATGCACGTAACACTACATGCACACCTGGCTTCAAGAGCCAACTAAACGCTTAAATCTACAAGATGCGGTAAAGTGGAAACGCTGCACAGACAAACATGCGGTAAAGTGGAAACGCCATTGTATGACAAATGACAATACTGAACACGCACTCACACATGCATACTCACACGCACTCACACATGCATACTCACACGCACTCACACAATAGCATGGACATCAATATTGAAATAGGTGACGCGTTGCAGGATGGGCCCGTAACAAACGCACAGCAGAGCGACTAGGCAAGTCATTCGGTTGTTCACTCACTTGCACCGGTTCAACAACTCTTTCAGGCTGAACTGCAGCAGGCGGAACTGTCACGAGAGCCGGACGCCGCTCTTCTTCCTGCTTCTGCTGCTGCTGCTGCATACCAGGCGGCACACTGACAGCCACGCGTCGATTGCACGGCCTCAGACTTCTCACGTGACGAGGCACTCCGTCGATTTCGACGCTGAGCTGAGAGGTCACACCAGTCACAGTGCCGATGTGTGACCTGGTGTGACAACTTGCACCTCGCTGCCGCACCCACACAACATCTCCAAGTTTGAACTTGCAGCGCACAGAAGCGTCGTTAACTCGAGCGTTGCCAGAATGTGACGGCGTCGGGATTGCCCGCGACCGCACGCGATATTTATATATTTGCATGGCAGGCGCGGAACTGTCTGTGCGGCTGTCCTTTGGAGTCATGTTGTACCAATGTACAGCTTCCGATACAGAACAGTTCGACCTAGCAGCGATTGTTTTGATGGTGAGATGGCTGCGCTCAGCGATGGCATTTCCAGTGGGCTCATATGCGCACCGAAAAATCTAATTGACATCCCATTTTTCGAGCATGCTTCTGAAAGCAGCGCTGCGAAACACAGTTGCGTTATCGGCCAGAACTTCCGCTGGCGGACCACGCTCATAAAAAATGTTCTCCAATTGCAAGATGACATTCACACTGTCTTGCTGTCTCCGGTGACGCCACAGTGAGAATCGCGACGGGCCACAGTCGATCACCGTAAGGTAATGGTGAAGCCCCGCGTGCGTCACGTCGATGGCCAGACGATGCCAGTTGCGCTTTACGTGCAGCTTGCCTGCTGCTGGCCACCGCACAGGAGCAGGATCAACTGACTGGCATGCATCACAATTTCTCACCACCGTCTGGGCCATCCTTCTGCTCACACACGGGTCTTTCTTCTTCGAGAAATACAGTGTTCGCCTCACACCAGAGTGACCAGAGGCCTTATGCACGACTCGCACGACAGCGAAAGGATCATGCGGTGAAGTACACGGTGCTGCCGCTGCTGCTGCCACTGAAACGGCTGAATTAGGTTGCTTTCTCAGCCAGGCGGTGGGCACTCGAGTCAGCTAAGCCGCCAGATTGCAGCTTGAGCTGACGAATGCGACGTTAACGTCCAACTGGTGCTCCGCCACCAGAGACGTGAGAACAGACAACATCCCGCGAATAGGCATTTCACTGGCGGCTTTTGTTCGAAGTCTCAATTGCCCACTCAATGTGTTGCTTATCCAGTGGAAGACTGTGCGGGAATCCGTAACTAGACGGAATTTGTTCAGTTTCCAAGTACGCGCCAGGTTCACACCTTTGACAGCAGCATCAAGTTCCGCCATATTAATATGAGCCACATCCACAGTGCGCAAACAGCATCCGTCTTCAATCACTGACCCGCCGATCTTCAATACCGCACCCATCAACCACATCCCAGCGTCCAGTTGCAGGATCAGCATCTTCCACACGGGCCAATATTTCTTCCAGCATTTTGCGGACTTCTCCACCGTCACGCAGCTTGTCATCCCAGCTTGCAGTTGCAGCATTTGCTCGACGCTTGATGTAGGCTGCCGCCACACGCAACCAGCCACACACTGGCATGTGCACTGTCAGTTTCTCACAAACTGAAAACACGTTCCGCCGTGTGAGAACATCCGGTATGTCACCAACACAGTTGTTACGGCGCCAACGCAGATGACGACCATGGCTGTCCACTCTGACACCAAGGACACGAGCGCCGTCTCGCAGTCGCTCAGGAGCTTTGCACACGAGGGCGTATTTTTCCAGGTGTGCAACCACCTTTTCCGCACCAACGACATTCGCGTTCACAAGCACATCGTCGATGTAGGAAGACGTACCCTGAAACACAGTCCGGTCCTGTTTCAACACAGTCTCCAGTACGGCTTGCATCACCAATGGGGCTACGTTGAGACCGAATCCGAGTCGCGTGAGACAAAAACGGCGGCCCTCGAAATTGACGGTTTGAAAAGGCCACAAGACGGAGCTCACGGCGATTTGCAAGTAAGCCTTTCTCAAGTCGATTAACACCGCACTGCATCCAACACGTCTCCACAGACGAATTTTGTCGGCACAAACGTCACTGTTGGCAGTGAATGGATTTATGAACTCATTGAGCTCTCTGAAGTCAAGGACTGGCCTGGTTTTTTGCTTATTATTTTGAACGACAGCCATTAGGGGAATAAACGCTTTCGCAGGTCCGTGCTCTCGTTCATCATATCGTTGCAGCCTGCCACGCTTGATCCAGTCCGATACTTCTCTTTGGTATTCCATTCGAACACTGGGCTTCATGGCACTTTCACGAACTTGGTTTTCAAGAGCACCTGGTGGCCGTCCGTCCGCCCATTTCCACGCAGCTGTCCACTGTTTCTTGTCAGCACTGAACTTTGCTGTAAAGTCTTGTCATTATATGACAAGGTCGGTCGGTTTACCTGGCTTTCTACCAGAAGCATCAGCTGCTCCAGCCGTGTACTGAGTTCCTGCTGTAGCGTCACAGTGCACACCAAGTCTCACATTACCCTCGCCACTGATGCACACACCACCGTAGGACGATATGCCATTCATACCCAACACAAATTCAAAATTCAACGGTTTGAAGCTGACAACCATGGCTTGAACAAATTTTGGTGAATGAGCAGAACTTTTTAAGCATACCGTTGTCCTGCCAAGACTCCTATGCTTGGTGCCGTCAACAGTCACAATATTGCAAGCATATGGCTCCCACGAACCACAGCACGACTGATGAATTATACACTTGGAACAGCCTGAGTCGACGAGTACAGATTTCTCACAATCATTTACTCGCATGAGTGCCGTGGGTAACGCGTCATTGGCTAACGAGAATAGACCGACGCTCACGCGTCTTCTCGCTGTCCGTTTCCCGAACATTGTGCAGCAAAATGGCCTTTAACGCCACATTTAAAGCAGTAAACATTTATCTGCTTATGACGGCTATTATGACGCGTATGTGACTTGTGGGTTTTCTCACTCAACTGATTGCACGTTTGTGCGCATTTGAACGACTGTTATTTGGTGGCATTGACACAAGAACAACTGCCACAATGGCGGTCACTCATCACTGAGGTGGAACAAGACATACCTGCAATGGCGGCGTCTTCGTCAGCCAATATGCCGCGAGCGCTCTCCACCAGCTGAGACACGGTCATTTCTGATATTCGAGCGTTGGCACGGAGTGTTCGACGCACGTAGTCGGGCAGACCGTGGACGAAAGCGCTGTTTATCGCTGCTTCCTGCAGTCCACCTGCGAGCTGAGCGAGTCGTTTTATATCCGCAAGATACGCGTCAACCGGTTCTCCAAACTGTAGCAGACGCGTCACCAGCTGATCATAAGCAGGAAAAGAATCGACTTCGAACGCCTTCACCAACGCTCGCTGAACTTGATCCACATCAAGTTTGCTTTGATCCGAAAGCTGGTCATACACTCGGTATGCATTTCCTGTGAGTCGAAGTGGGATGACGGCAGCAGCAAGCGACACGTTGTACAATCTGCATATCCAATGCAACTTGCTGAACCATTCAGACACGGAGCAATCATCATTACCTCTGAACTCCGGAATAAGTTTGATGTCAAACGCCATCGCACCAGGAGCAACACTCTCAGACTTGGACATTGGGCCGAAATAGCTTGTAATAAGCGCACACACACACTCAACTCCATGCACATAACACTACAATAATTTAGCAGAAAACAAAGTTTGACAAAGTTTGACAACGACAAAGTTTGATTACATATGATAGATTCGCGCTCGCTCGTTCATCGCCGAACACGGCGCCTTACTGGTTTTATGTAATGTACAAATAGACGTGCGTAGCAAGTCTGATGTATAGCGCCCGGTGAGCACTATAGGCATATTATATAATTTTCCCATTAATCGGTTCTTGTACAAAATGTATCAGTTAACAAGTGATGAATCAAAAAGCAGGTTAAAACGATGAATTGACGTGTCGGACAAAATTGACAAAATAGAGACCGGCAATGACTAGTGGGGTAGAGAAGCGAGATGAAAGAGGATATTTAGATCATATAGAACAGTGTTTCTCAGCGTGGGCCATGTGGCCCCCTAAGGACACGGGAATTTTCTGAGGGGCCATAAGAAAAAATATATATAATGGGGGCCATCATTTTTTCTCACGGGTCACGAAACATTTGTTGAAACAATTTAATATTCTATATTATTGTCGATGTTATAAATTTCAATCGTGTGCTCCGGGAGCAAACATATTTATCGAATCGAATCGACCTGAAAAACCCGTGGATTGCGTACATCATGACCGTTGCAAGAGACTTGCTACTGAAGACGTCTCGAGAGACCCTTCCAGTGAAGCTGCTACGGCAGTGAACACTGGAGTACCCCGTGGACCACCAGATGAGGCAGAGTTACAAGGTTCGGACCCATTGCGGTTCTTACCGACAACTTCCCGATACGGCAGGCGTATTCAGCGCAACTGGCGTTTCGCTGATTTTTCTAAGGGGGAGTAATTGTGAGACAAGAGTTTGGCGTTTCAGTCTTGGCGTAATTTGGCAACATTGTCTTTATGATGCGGATCCAAACGTTGCGAGCATGTTACGTGATGTGTAGTTATTGTGCAATGGTATGTGTTTGTTGTCCAAGTTGTATGCTGTTCAATTAGTTCGCTATTGTATGTTCCCATTCTATTTCTATTCATGAACTCAATTCGTTATTGTTAATCGCTGGGTGTTTACGTTTCCTCTTTACAGGTCTTGTAACTTATCCGATATTCTCGTTACTAATACAGCGTTGGAGCGGGCCGCTGTGTTCCTTATGACATTCTATAGTATTGTCGATGTTATAAATTTCAATCGTGTGCTCCGGTTGTGTTGTTGTTTTGGTTGTCGGTGGAAATATTCATAAGCGTGCATGAGCTAATCCTATGGAGAAGTCGCGTCGTGACGATCCATGTGTATATGGGAGCCACAAGGACTTCTAGGGGGCCACTGACGGTTTCTGGGGGGCCACAAGGGCTCACATTGTGTTTAAGGGGGCCACGGCAAGAAAAAGGTTGAGAACCACTGATATAGAACACCTAGGATACGTAATTGTTCATGTAGTGCAGGGGTTCTTAACCGAGGTGTTGGCAGCCCAAGAGTTGAGAGCCTGGTTCCTAGGGGATGCGAGGATTCCTGTGATTCTTTGTAAACAACAACAACAACATATATTTGATATACCGCACATATTTACACACAGGCGCGAAAATGACAACTGACAGGAACATCACAGCGAGCAGGAATTAGGCACAAATATAAAAAAGAGAACTGGTTTGCAAAACTGGAGCATGCTAGATGGCCGTTGGCTATCCGATAGCTCATCCGCCCTTGAAACAGGTTTTGTTTTCATTCCTGTAGGGTGTCTAGCCACCCTCCTCACTGCAGAACAGTGGGGGAGCCGGTTTAGTCGCCGACGACTCGACCATGAATCTGGTTGTACTGGAATTACACGATTACATGTTGCAGGGCGAAGCCTGACCAGACAGCGAAAATTAAAAGAAATAATATGTTCAACCTATGCATTATATTTTTTCGGAAAAACTACGTTTTTCAAGGAGTTGTATGAATGAATATTGAATTTTATAACAAGTTTTGTTATTACGTCATTTGTACCTATATATTTTCCCTTGTACTGACTGCGTGTATAATGGGGGTACAAGAATTGACTGCTGATTTAAAAGGGGTTCAAACCCTGAGAGAGGTTAAAACTGACTGATCTAGTCAGAGCCGTTGCGAGGACTTATGTCCCCCCCGAAGGCAACACTTGGGGCCCCCATTATAAATAAAGCACCAAACGATCAATTTATTTATTAGACATAAACTCATAATACAAGCATAGGTCAAATATCTTAGCAAAAAGGTAAAGCATATACAAATTTAATAAGTAAGCGACCGATACACAAGACAAGAGTTTGGCGACAGACAAGAGTTTGGCAAGTGTGAGTTGTGAGACAAGAGTTTGGCGTTTCAGTCTTGGCGTAATTTGGCAACATTGTCTTTATGATGCGGATCCAAACGTTGCGAGCACGTTACGTGATGTGTAGTTCTTGTGCAATGGTATGTGTTTGTTGTCCAAGTTGTATGCTGTTCAATTAGTTCGCTATTGTATGTTCCCATTCTATTTCTATTCATGAACTCAATTCGTTATTGTTAATCGCTGGGTGTTTACGTTTCCTATTTACAGGTCTTGTAACTTATCCGATATTCTCGTTACTAATACAGCGTTGGAGCGGGCCGCTGTGTTCCTTATGACATAATATCGGATATTACAAATATAACCGGATCTGTGAAAATGTCGAACCCTGAGCCAGCAGTTGATAACAAAGCTGGGGTAGTCGTTTCGATGGACGATCAGATTCGGGGTGAGGCTCCGTCAGCGATCATGGACGACCATCCTGGACCCAGTTCAAGTGTGGTAGCGGGGCCGGCCAACATTGGAGCGTGGCAGAGTCAATTGAGTTTGCCGGTACCACCTCTAAAAATATCAGAAACTATATCTGAATGGCGACCACTATTCATGGCTTCGGTCAGCAGCTTGCTGTGCCGCGGAACCGACGGTGAGAGGTTGGCTATTGGTATGTTACCAGCTTTCATCAATCGGCGTCCAGCAGAGAGAGAGTTGGTGAGGGAGGTAATCGCAGAAGCTACGACTCTGGCAGAGGCTTTGGATGTTCTGAGTCAAACACTGGACCCTCCGACTTCCAAGTACGACAGTATGCAAGAAATGTGTGCGCGAAGATGGAGACCCGGGGAAATGGTCGATGATTTTTTTACGCCTTGAGAAAGTTGGCTAAACTTGCCCGAGTAGATATGGATGTAATGTTGACGTTGTTTGTGGGCCAGCTGCCGCGGGACATCCAAATGAAGGCCCGCTCTTGGAGATCGAGTCAAACTGGACACTCTGATGCTCTTGGACGACTGTTGCTGGTCGAGGTCAAGCGATGGCTAGCTGACAAAGGCTTGCCGCTAGATGGGGGTTCATCAGAATATGTCGCGGCGATTTCGACTGCTGATTTGGGGCCGTCGACATCGACGGACGTTGCCGTAGTCACAAAGATTGGGCAACAGCGAAATGTCACGGCGAGCAGGGCAGCTTCTGAACGTGATGCTCAACCAACGGGGTGTTTTGTGTGTGGCTCTCACGATCATTTGATGCGACAGTGCCCAGAGAAGTGTTGTTTGCGCTGCGGAAAGAAGGGTCACACCATGCGTAACTGCCGAGTTTCTCGATCAGGTGGCAGTAAGTCAGTTTTCAAGATCGCGGACGTTGTGGGTAAGAGCGGAAGAAACTCTGACTTAGCCTCAATTCGAATTTGCTTCAATGGGCAGTCACGGATAGCCATGCTGGATTCCGGAGCTTCGGCGTCGGTACTGGACCAGACCTCAGCTTCTCAATTGGGTTTGACTGAGTCTCTAGTGAGAGTGGACACACAACCTTCAACGCTCAGAGGAGTCGGCGGAGATGTACAGGTGTGTGGAGTGGTGTCAGTAGACGTTGATGCGGGCGTGGGCGAACAGATGCACCACGATATGACGGTGATTGCAGCCAGAGATGAAATCATATTGATGGGACGTGACTTCCTTTCGAAGTGTAAATCTGTTGAGTTTGACTGGACAACTGGTCAGGTACGTTTGGGTAACAAATGGGTGGAAACTGAGGCTATGGTGCGAGGAGGAGACAGAAGCAGGCGTACCGCAATAATGGCCGTGATGGGGGAGACGACTATGCCAGACTACGAGGCCATGATCAATGCACATTTGTCATGCGTTCAGAAAAATCGTTTAATAAATGTGTTACGAAAGTATACCGATGTTTTTGCTCGTAATCCGAAGAAACCTACCGTTACTGATCGCGCTACGCATGTAATTGATACAGGTGAGGCCATGCCGGTAAAACACCAACCGTATCGTATAAATCCCCAAGTGGAGGCGGAGGTAAACAAGCAGATCAAAGAGATGTTGAGTAATGGGATTTGCCGCCCTTCCTCGTCCCCCTGGGGCAGCCGCGTCCTTCTCGTAAGAAAAAAGATGGGTCATACCGCTTCGTCGTTGACTATAGAGACCTCAACACCGCCACTAAGAAAGACGCATATCCGGCGGCCGATTGGCGAAGAATTATAGACAAGTTGGGGGGCAGCCAATTTTTCACCTTCCTCGATGGAGCTAGTGCATATTGGTCCATTCCGATCAGGGAATGCGACAAGGAGAAGACGTCATTCGTAGTTCCGGGAGGGCAGTATGAGATGAATGTTATGGCTTTTGGCCTATGTAATAGCCAATGCACGTATCAGCGTGTGATGGATGAGATTTTGAAAGATCAACCGAATGCAGCGGCATATGTCGATGATACCTGTGTTTTTTCCGCGACGTATGAGGATCACTTGCGTCACGTTGATTCCACCTTGGAGGCATATCAAAAAGCAAATTTGCAGCTTCGCCACGATAAATGTCGTTTTGGTTATACTAAAGGAGAATTCGTGGGGCATGAGCTATCACCCAATGGTTGCCGACCGTTGAAATCACATGTCGACCTCATTTTACAGTGGGATGCACCGACCGGAGTGAAGGCTCTGCGGCGCTTTCTAGGATTCGTGAATTATTACAGACATTTTATAAAAGGTATGGCGAGAATATGCTCACCACTTTACGGTCTCACAAAGAAGCGGAGTCCGTGGTGTTGGGGTGACGACTGCCAGGCCAGTTTTGACCAGGTCAAGACGGCGATTGTGACTTGTCCAGTGCTTCGGTATCCGGATTGGAAGGAGCCGTTTGTCGTTTGCGTTGACGCCAGTACTAGCGGAGTGGGGGGCATGTTGGCTCAGAAGAATGGAAGGGGTGAACTACAACCAATCTCTTTTTTCTCTTCTGGGTTAACTTCGGCCCAGCGTAATTATGCAGCTGGAGAACTGGAAGCCTGGGCACTTATAGCGGCTTTGTGCAAATGGTGGGAATACCTTCAGGCTGCAAAGAAGGTTTATTTCATTTCGGACCACAACCCACTTGTGTGGATGAAGCAGAAGAAAGATCCAAGGGGCAAATTTGCACGATGGTTATTAGAGCTCGAAATGGTTCAAGATTATGAGATATTGTATCGACAAGGATCTGATAATCAAGTGGCAGACTTTCTGAGTCGTATTCCATCATCGGTAGATGTCAATGTCAATGACAATGAGGAGCATATGGACCGACATATTTATCTGACGGAAGAGACTTCCTTTGATCGCATTAAGCGGGGTCAACTGCAAGACCAAAGTATCATCAGCGCCAAAACACAGCTATCATCGAACGGTGCGATACGCGACGGTTGTTTTCCACGCTGTGACGGTATTCACGTTCGCAATGATGTATTAATGAAAGGAAATCGAATCGTTGTTCCAGAACAGCTGAAAACATCACTGACTAGGGAATACCACAGTCAGGGTCACTTTGGAGTCGAGAAGACTTTATTGGCACTCAAGCGTGATCTGTACTGGATGGGTATGGAGAAAACAGTGAAGGAAGTTGGTAGCCAATGTGATGTATGTGCGAGGCAGCAACGATCATACCAAAATAGGATCAGGATGCAAATACCCGATTATGGAGCCAGAGGTTCGCGTCAAGCCGTCGCCATGGATATTGCTACCATGCCGTGGAGTGCTAATGGGTACCGATATTTACTTGTAGTAGTTGACCTTTTCGCCAAGTTTGTGGAACTGATACCGATGGCAGACCAAACTGCTACTTCAGTGGTCACGGCGTTCAGGAACGAGTGGATCTACCGCCATGGCGCACCAAGAGTGCTGGTGTCTGATCAAGGCAGGAATGTTGATGGCGGAGTCGTCCGAGTGCTTTGTGCGGAACTAGGAATACAGAAAAGACATTCAAGTCCTCACCATCCTCAGGCCGACGGACAAGCAGAACGGTCGGTGCAAACTGCAAAACAGACCATCAGATGCTTGCTGGACGAACAAGACAAAGGTACAGAAGCATGGCCTGAAGTGGTTCGTGAAGCGGCTTTTCATATCAACAACGCAGTCAATCGCAGCACGGGAAACGCGCCCGCTCTCGTAATGTATGGTACGGAGTTGCGGACGAATAAGACGGTTGATGTGGAAAATCTGCGTTCCGAGATTCATCCCGACGATGTCATCGCGGAAACCAAGGCAAATCACATCATCATTCAAACGGATGTAGAAAAGAGGACTGATCTAGCTCGTCAGAGATACAAACTGTACCATGATCGTGGGAAAGTCGAACCTGCAGAGCATAGGGTAAGAACAGGGGACAAGGTCATGCTGCGAAACGAGACTAGATCCGGGTTAGATCCCATGTACTCCGGGCCTCACAGTGTGGTAGATACCAATGGAGCAAACATATTTATCGAATCGAATCGACCTGAAAAACCCGTGGATTGCGTACATCATGACCGTTGCAAGAGACTTGCTACTGAAGACGTCTCGAGAGACCCTTCCAGTGAAGCTGCTACGGCAGTGAACACTGGAGTACCCCGTGGACCACCAGATGAGGCAGAGTTACAAGGTTCGGACCCATTGCGGTTCTTACCGACAACTTCCCGATACGGCAGGCGTATTCAGCGCAACTGGCGTTTCGCTGATTTTTCTAAGGGGGAGTAATTGTGAGACAAGAGTTTGGCGTTTCAGTCTTGGCGTAATTTGGCAACATTGTCTTTATGATGCGGATCCAAACGTTGCGAGCATGTTACGTGATGTGTAGTTATTGTGCAATGGTATGTGTTTGTTGTCCAAGTTGTATGCTGTTCAATTAGTTCGCTATTGTATGTTCCCATTCTATTTCTATTCATGAACTCAATTCGTTATTGTTAATCGCTGGGTGTTTACGTTTCCTCTTTACAGGTCTTGTAACTTATCCGATATTCTCGTTACTAATACAGCGTTGGAGCGGGCCGCTGTGTTCCTTATGACATTCTATATTATTGTCGATGTTATAAATTTCAATCGTGTGCTCCGGTTGTGTTGTTGTTTTGGTTGTCGGTGGAAATATTCATCAGCGTGCATGAGCTAATCCTATGGAGAAGTCGCGTCGTGACGATCCATGTGTATATGGGAGCCACAAGGACTTCTAGGGGGCCACTGACGGTTTCTGGGGGGCCACAAGGGCTCACATTGTGTTTAAGGGGGCCACGGCAAGAAAAAGGTTGAGAACCACTGATATAGAACACCTAGGATACGTAATTGTTCATGTAGTGCAGGGGTTCTTAACCGAGGTGTTGGCAGCCCTAGAGTTGAGAGCCTGGTTCCTAGGGGATGCGAGGATTCCTGTGATTCTTTGTAAACAACAACAACATATATTTGATATACTGCACATATTTACACACAGGCGCGAAAATGACAACTGACAGGAACATCTCAGCGAGCAGGAATTAGGCACA
The DNA here is from genome assembly GCA_916048095.2 of Sacculina carcini. Lineage (NCBI taxonomy): Eukaryota > Metazoa > Arthropoda > Thecostraca > Sacculinidae > Sacculina > Sacculina carcini. The sequence goes on from OU696583.1 coordinate 6,455,594, forward strand.
AATATAAAAAAGAGAACTGGTTTGCAAAACTGGAGCATGCTAGATGGCCGTTGGCTATCCGATAGCTCATCCGCCCTTGAAACAGGTTTTGTTTTCATTCCTGTAGGGTGTCTAGCCACCCTCCTCACTGCAGAACAGTGGGGGAGCCGGTTTAGTCGCCGACGACTCGACCATGAATCTGGTTGTACTGGAATTACACGATTACATGTTGCAGGGCGAAGCCTGACCAGACAGCGAAAATTAAAAGAAATAATATGTTCAACCTATGCATTATATTTTTTCGGAAAAACTGCGTTTTTCAAGGAGTTGTATGAATGGATATTGAATTTTATAACAAGTTTTGTTATTACGTCATTTGTACCTATATATTTTCCCTTGTACTGACTGCGTGTATAATGGGGGTACAAGAATTGACTGCTGATTTAAAAGGGGTTCAAACCCTGAGAGAGGTTAAAACTGACTGATCTAGTCAGAGCCGTTGCGAGGACTTATGTCCCCCCCGAAGGCAACACTTGGGGCCCCCATTATAAATAAAGCACCAAACGATAAATTTATTTATTAGACATAAACTCATAATACAAGCATAGGTCAAATATCTTAGCAAAAAGGTAAAGCATATACAAATTTAATAAGTAAGCGACCGATACACATACGCACACACACACACACACACTCGCAAGGGGACCCTCAAAGTGTCCAAGTGTCGCTCCAGACCATCCTCCCCTAGGTGCGGTCACTGTGCCGGCACACATCCTTCTTCCCAATGTCATGATCGTGGCAACCCAAAATGCTACAGATGTAGTTTAGCAGGGTTGATGTCTCACCACTCCGCCTTCTCGCTATCTTGCCCTTCATTTGTTGACGCCATTGTTGACTTGAAACAACGTACTGAGGATTCAAAAAACTGATTCTGAATGCTTTGATCCCAGTGAGCCCTCGCACCACCTTTCCTTCCGTCACTTCAATTATTCCTGGTGTATCTGAATGGGAAATTAAGCCACAAATTGGCCTTCTCAACATTCGATCGGCCAGGAATAAGGTTTCTTACCTCACTGATCTCCTTTCAAGATATGACCTAGACTTCCTTTGCCTCACGGAAACTTGGCTACAAGATCTGGAATGTAACTCTTTCCTGGCGGCTTTACCTTCCTCATACTCTTTTTTGCACGCGTCGAGGTCTTCCTCGTTACATCACTCCAATGGCGGTGGTGTTGGTATAGTTTTTCGCAAACCTTATTCTGCCCGCAAACATCAAACACTCACATTTGTTCCCATATCCTTTGAATACTTATCCCTAGTCACACATTACTCCTATGGCAAAATATTTTGTATTTCTATTGTCTACAGGCATAATCACACAGGGACATTGCCTGCTTTCTTCGATGAGTTCTCTGCACTCATTGAGAATTTGACTGCGACATTCTCTGATTCTTTCGCTATCTTAGGGGACTTTAATTTCTGGACAAATGTGTCCCCTCCAACTCCATCGACCCACAGATTCCTATCTCTTATAGATTCTTATGCACTTTCTCTACTCCCAAATTGTCCCACGCATATATCTGGCCACACACTAGACGTTGTTCTCGTTCCCTCTCCTCTCTTCATGCCCAACACTAGTAACCCCCTAGTGCAGGTTCTGCCACCTGATCAAAACATTTCCGACCACTCCCTGTTGTTGATTACCCTACCTACTCTCCATTCAACTCCTACAATCCAGGCGGATTCCAAAACTATTTCCTTCCATGATTATCGGGTGTATGATCATGGCACGTTCTCATTTTACTTCGCTCAGTTCCTTCCGCCTCTTAGCTTCTTAAATGTACCTGCTGAACTCCTGGAGTCATTTTTAGACTCGCGGCTTTCTGCTATCCGAGATTTGCTTTTTCCTATCAAACACATTAAAACCTTGACTTCCCCTAAAAAACTAGATCTTCCAAAAAATATCATACAATCTAGGAGGGAGTTGCGCAAACTAGAGCGGGTTTGGTCTCGAACTCGTTGCGATGCCGACTGGGAAGCATTTACCTCATATCGTCGAGCCTATATATCATCTCTCGAGAAATTCAAAGTTGATAGGGTTTCAAATCTGCTCGCCAATAGTCATTCTTGTTCTCGGTGGTGCTTGCTAAACAAACTCATTGGTAAACAGACTCGTATATCTCCATCATTCACTGCGAAAGAGTTTGCAAATTTCCTCATATCTAAGGCTTCTTCTCTTTTGGGAATTAACTCGTCCCCAGCACCAGTACCTCACACAGTAGTTAAAAGTGCAGTGAATCCTTTACAGTCATTTGACCAATTAACTTTATTCGACACCTTACAAATTCTAAGGAAAACAAGACCTTCGTCATGCCCTCGAAATCCCATTTGCTATGGAAAGATTTCAAAAAGTATCTACTTATTAGCCCCTTTTTATACCCACCTCATCAACAGTTCCTTCCTCCAAGGCTCATTCCTCGCTTCAAAACACGCGGTTGTCAAACCTATACTAAAAAAACCTAATTTAGACACGTTTTCTACAGCAAATTATCGCCCCATTTCCCTTCTAACATTCTCAGCCAAAATTATTGAAGCTGCAATTTACAAACAATTATCGCATTATATCATGGATAACAATTTTGTCGATCAATTTCAATCTGGTTTTATCAAACATAGATCCACCGAAACCGCTCTTCTCAAAATTCAAAATGACGTTCTCCAACAGTTTTCATCTAAAACTCCAATTATCCTTATTTTAATCGACCTTTCCTCAGCTTTTGATTTAGTTGATCATTCTGTCCTCATCCAGGATCTTCGTTCATTTGGTATATCTGATTCTGCTCTTTCACTGTTCATTTCTTACCTATCCGACCGTAGCTTTTCTGTCCAAATTGATTCCGATGAGTCCCCTTCACATCCAATCACTTCTGGTGTCCCTCAAGGATCTATCCTCGGTCCCATTTTGTTCAACATTTTCATGTACTCCATTTGTCCTCTCCTCCGATCCATGTCTCTATCTTATCACCTCTTTGCCGACGATATACAAATATATTTACCTGCTTTTCGCGAGAACGATATTCCTAACATATTCAACGCTATCAATTCCTGGGCTTCCTCTAGATCACTTGTTATTAACCACTCTAAAACCCAATTCCTACTATTGCAAACCCCTTGTATGGATTTCCAAGTGAACCAACTGAAAATACTGCCACAAGTTAAAAGTCTTGGTGTATATATTGATGCCTCACTCAGCTTCTCTCACCACATTAAAATCACTTTACGAAAGTGTCGCTATATACTACGTAACCTCTATATGTCGCGTAAATACCTAGATCAACGTTCCTCCATTGCTCTAATTAATGCCTTTATTTTCCCCCATCTAAATTATTGTTCCTCTTTGTTTTATTCTCTACCAAAAAAGACATTTCTTCCTTCCAATCTATTCTCAACCAATCGTGCCGTTTTGTTTTCAGACTTCCTTCCCGTCATCCTACCTCTCGACACCTAAAAACATTGAGATGGCTTCCTTTTAAATATATGACCCAACACAAAATATGCTGTCTCACTTTCAAATTGATCAACTCCCCCTATCCTCCACCCTATCTGAAGGAGCTGGTAGTGCCAGTCTCACACAACACTAACACTCGATCATCTAGCGCCCTTCTAGAACCCCGAGCAGTTTCCGAATCATCATGGTCTTCCAAATCCTTCCAATACATTGCCCCCCGTCTGTACAATAAACTTCCCCGTTCAATTAAATCTTCCAGCTCCTATAAATCTTTCAGCAGCAAATTATATAAACATCTTTTGGATGTGTACATAGATTCATGAGCCCACACCGATATCATTCGTTTTTCTGTTGTATACGTGTTTTTGTGTGACTCTTGTGTGTCTTATCCCGCTGTGAGCCCAAGTTTTTATTTTTTATTTTTTATTTTATGATGCATTTTCATTTGTGTGTACATTGTGTGATTTGTATGTATATTTTCATCCATGCCAATACTTTGTTGTATAAAGTGGCAATACATTTCTGATTTCTGATTTCTCAACACTCGGGGCCCCCGGCCGGGGGGTACGGGGGGCGGTTGCTGCGGCTCTGGATCTAGTGAAAGGTATGAGGCAATGAGGTGATATCCTGGAAGGATGACAGTCTATGTATTCAGTTTTTTTCAGGATTAAGAATAGATTTCATTGATGCAATCAATGAAGGTGCATACAAGAATGATTCAGAGGGGCTATAAGACCATAATATGGCTGAATGTAAATCTCAACATAGAAAGCAAGCATCGAAAATATATGAATATGATCAAACTAGTATGATTTCACAGAATACTATTGTTGACGTTATCAAAGACAGAAGAAAAATATTTTAAGGCGATTAAGAACAGCGATTTAACACATACATTTTAAGAAACAAGTCATTGACAATGCATTCAAGAGTTTCGGGTTGAAATTAACCCAGATTGGCAGCAATGAAAAACAGGTTCAAGTTGTCAGGTTAAGTATCCAGTATCAAGTGTGAATCTGTGTTGATATATTTCATGGTACCAATACTCTGTAAAGAACCGAAAGTTGATTAGAAAGTGATAATCTGTTAAGATTCGTATTAATATCGCAGAATTCCAATAACCCTATCTGGCAGCTTTACTTCATAAAGTTTCACAACCGAATTACACGAGGCTAGTAACGTTCACCTGAGGTTAGTGTGGTTCCGGCTTTCTTTGTGTTGTGTGGTTGCTCAGGTGATAATGGCTTCGGACTCTCAAGTGCGAAAAAGGAAAGACAAGCAAAAATCAGATGTACAAGAGAATGGTAAGGCCGGCTCTTAGTTTTGTCTCATATTTTCTACTGTTGTTTGTTTATTGTTTCATATTTGTTCACTATTCGTGGCTAGACCATCTGTTTACTCATATCTACTATTGTCAATCGGCTGGCATTGTATATATTTTCGCCGGCTGGGTTTTCTATGTTGATTTGTATGGACGCAAAGCAAGAGCAAGTTAGAAAGATAAAATAAGCCTGTATTTGTTGGAGAAATTGTGTATACTTTCCGTTGTTCACTCAATTAATTAAAATTGTTATGCTTTTTTTAGAGTTTGAATTTTTTGGTCGTGCGTATCGGATCGAGCTGGAGCCGTTTTATTTAGGTCATGTCTTTTTATTTATGCACAGTAAGACTTCATTTGATTTTTTGATAACTTGATTGCACAGTTGTTCTCAGTCTTTTTTCTCTGATTCCCCACTTATCAATGATTCATCTCTTCATTTTCCACACGTCAACGTTGATAAATTCAATACATTCAGGCCATTAGAAACAAAAATATAGCATTTTGAATTGATAAAAACACATTTGTCCTGCCCGACCTTTAGCTTCCCATTTGTCAACTCTTCATTCCCCACGAGTGAGGACTTTCCCTCAGGTTAAAAACCACTTGACTAGCAAAATCCAAAGCTCACTAGAAGTGGGAATCTAGAATTTCAACGGTATCTTTCTGGAAATACGGCTTACTGTCACACGGAGAAGCATGGTTGGAACCTGGCATGCTTTCGCTGCGAGTCTTCTATAGTGTATAATATCAATCAATTTGACTAGACATAATAGCATCACCAATTAGTCTACCTGGCTTAGCTCCGCATTGTGCTGGCATTTTTCGCGCGTACTAATTTTAAGGCGTCGTTCATGCATATTGGCCTTCCATGCTCAACCGGATATGATTATTTCATAGAAGATATCATGTTATTTTAATAAATGTTTCTGGGTTGTATGATCTTCGATTGTTGACATTGATTTCCCGAGTTTTCATCACGTATGTGTGTGTGTGTGTGTGTATCTCCGACTACAACACATGTGAATCATACGTTGAAGTTCGATGTGCACCGCTACCTTCGAGGTTTTAGTGGGAATTTCACTGTCACAGTGGTGACGGCAGTTCGAATCCAGCCTGGGGTGTTGATTCAGTTGTGTCAGTGCTAATATATCAGCATATATGAGTATTATGATTATGATTGGTCGTGATAATTGGGGGACGATTGTTATTAAAGGTTAAAGGCCCAAGTGACAGCTGCTACAAGGGAAGAAGCCGAAGCTTATGAACACACAGGTGTGCCCCGTGCAGCTCCCTGCCACCGCAGAACCGACCCTCTCGACGCTATGGCACCACAAGGACGAAATGTGTGTTGGAGAGGGCCACCTCCCCAGAATGCATGGCACAACACATGACTGATATCTGGCACCATCATTTACTGCTGGGTGGACAGGGGCTGTTGGATTATGGAATTCACCCAATGAAATTCACGCCGGGATTCGAACCACGGATATCCTGTTTGTGAGGCGGGTGTACTACCACTTCACCACGGAGTCCAACCTCTGCTTTAATCCTGTTTCTGTGTGTCTATGCGTGTGAGAATAGCACTAGTTTATTGTCATATATCAACTACACGCCAATATTCACTTCACGCATACAGATACAACATGACAGAAGTCAAGTGAACGCTGACTTGTCACGACCGGCTTATAACTGACACGATATTGATTGAAATATCAGGTGACATATGTGACTACTTGTGTAGACATTGAAATGCGCGTATATGCACAAACAAACAATTTAAAGCTTTAATAATAACGAATAGATAATACGACGCGAACTTGCAAACTACAATGAATAATAGACGCTTAATGTTTTATTCTTCAGCACCGCCTGTTTTCGAAATTAATTTAGGATCTGACGGTAGAACATTCCACATTTCGGGGTCTTTATATATTAAGTTGTTTGCAAATAATGTTCTTCTTAATTTGTATAAATATGATATTTATTATTGAATTTTACTTAATGACTGCAGTGTATATGTGTTTGTGTTTGTCCGTCTATAGCTTTCGCTCAAAATTGTGTGTTGTCACCCTGTGTTGCGTTTGAAGACCACTGGCTAATTCCACTATATGTGTGATATGCGTGTACGTGTGTGTGTGCTGTGCGTGAATGTCCAGGCGCGGATCCAGCCAGAGTATTGTAGGTCAAACCTAACCTAACCTAGTGTCTCGAGCAGGAGTAATACTATACACTCTTTGTCTTGCATAGTTTTTGAGTGCAATATTACATGGAAAATGTCTGTAAGAAGTAGGGGGCTTGCTGCCTCCTTTCTGCTTGTGAATTTGCGCCTCTGGCTATCTTGGATGCCTCGGACCGCGGCTGGATTTGAACTCTCGTTGCGTAACTGCTTGAAAACCGGTTGCTTGCGTATATACATGTGCTATGCAGTGTATACACGCACACACATACACTTACACACACACGCACACACATACACACACTTCACGTTTTATGAGCGCTCGCATGGACGTCGCATGTTGCAAAAGTCGGGTCATACACTCATTTGCGTGCATAAGTGTGTAGGTATCTCTGAGCGTAAATGCACACTCTGTTCTTGCCACTTGCTACGTGCAGTGAAAGTTTCGCTAACTTCATGCCGGTGCGTCTATACGCTGCTTCGTGTGTGTGTGTGTGTGTGTGTGTGTGTGTGTGTCGGATGTGTGCAACCGAAGTCTCATGCGGATGTGGTGACGTGTCGTTGTGCAAAGTCTGTGTGAATCAATGGCGTGATCTTTCTGGTTGATCATTTCCGCTGGCATGTCGGATGTTTGGTGTATATTTGCTAGATGCAAAACCGTAGCGACAGCTCCCCCCTCCCATCCCCTCCGAACCTTCCGGTCCGGGTTCCAGGTGTTCCCGGGCTCATCTCACGCATTATATTCAAATTTGTCATAAAGTAGCGCATAAGAGTCCCCAGATTAATGTAGACCTAGGGGCTGCTCGTAACTGCAATTTTCCAATGTCAGACCTTAACATAAAGGTGTTGTATTTATAATCGGGCCCCAATATTGTCTTGGAGGCCCACAAAACATCGCATCGGTTCTGGCTAGATTGTTTACCTGGCTCAACGCTATTGAGAAACACCAATCTTTCTGTGTGCTTTTGTCAAGCTGTGCAATCGGTAGTGTCAGACACGGATTATGTGGAAATTTGGTTGTCAATCTCTATCCTTTCAATGCAGAATGGTTTCACAGGCTATTGCTTGTATGAGGATCTCTGTGGAGTAATTAGCCTAAAAAGTTGCTGAAATTCCCTGTAGTTGTGTGTTTAGCCAGCCTTGCGACTTTAGCTTGCAAGTTATCTTCATATTTGTGTTAGATAATGCATTATATTATAAAATGTTTACGCTTATATTTGCTTATATTCACCTATTTTCACTGAGATATTGAACCATAGGCAGGCGGACCTGCAAAGCCCCACCAAACACTTACTGTTGAATTTGCTTGGCTGCGTGACCTTGTGCAAGGTCAAAAGAAACCTTATGTTCGTCCTTGACCTTTGCTTTTGGGATGTCTTTCATTCGAATTCCGTCGTTTGCTTTTTATGGCTGCAACTGTATTATGTGTGTGAATGGTCAATTGATGTGCTTGTATGTGTGTGTGTGTGTATGTGTGTGTTGTGTCAACGATTTTCATTTCAGGATTGGCTTCAGGCAGGTTGGCTAGCATTAATCAGTAGATAGCGAGTTTTCTGTCATCGGGTTTTGTGTTGGTTTGTCATGCTTGTTGCTATTGTCATTTGTTTGTCTTGTGCAATAATAACAATAATTATATTTGATAATTTGTGTTGCTGCTGTTTATATCAAGGCTCTGTGGGTTTCGTTGTCCTCCAGCCTTTCATCTTGTCTGTTATGGCATCCTGTTTTGAATTTTCTCCGACACAGTGTAATTTATCCCCGAATGTTTCTGTATTGATCTCTGATTCTCTCTGTCTTGATCTCTGATGATCTCTGTCTTGATCTCTGATTGTCTCTGTCTTGATCTCTGATGATCTCTGTCTTGATCTCTGATTGTTTCTGTCTTGATCTCTGATTGTCTCTGTCTTGATCTCTGATTGTCTCTGTCTTGATCTCTGATTGTCTCTGTCTTGATCTCTGATTGTTTCTGTCTTGATCTCTGATTGTCTCTGTCTTGATCTCTGATTGTCTCTGTCTTGATCTCTGATGATCTCTGTCTTGATCTCTGATTGTTTCTGTCTTGATCTCTGATTGTCTCTGTCTTGATCTCTGATGATCTCTGTCTTGATCTCTGATTGTTTCTGTCTTGATCTCTGATTGTCTCTGTCTTGATCTCTGATTGTCTCTGTCTTGATCTCTGATTATCTCTGTCTTGATCTCTAATAGTATATGTCTTGTTCTCTGTCGCCAAATGTTTCACTGTCGTCCAAACATCAGCGTTGTGGTCAATGTCGACTGCTGGGCCACAAACTGCCTGTACTGTATTGCTGTTGATGCCTCTATGCGGGCACGTGTGTGTGTGTTGGTCGGACGGTCGGTGAGCAGATGGTGTCAACGATCACCACACAGCAGAGCGGCACTCGCTGGACTCCGCCGCCGCCGCTGCTGCCCGCCGACCGGCCTCCACTAGCAAGACGGCCATGGTACTGCTTGTGTTGGCGGCGGCGCTGTGTGCGTCAGTGTTGGCCAGTCTCTTGTACATGCAGATGTCGGCGCCGCGGCCAGGTACAGACACCGTGTTTTCATTGCCTCTCCCCATTCTCTCCCCTCTCTCTCCCTCTCTGTCTGTGTTGCTGTTGTTTTTTATTTGTGTGTTTCTTGTGTCTTGTCAGGGCAGTTACCGTGTGTTCCATTGTATAAGAGACCCCTTCAATTTTCAGGCAAAGGTTCTGTGAAAAACATGCGTAAGAGACTGCCTATTTTTATAGTGAAAATTTAGACCAAAAATATATCTTATAGACGGGGAAATACGGTAGATGGCTACCCACCTTAGGCATGAATCAATATGTGTTGAATATATGAGCCAGTGGGTCAGCCAGTATACTCCTCAAGTTCGTCCATTGTTGATTGCATCCGAGGTCGATGTTCCCGCCGCCAATAATTTCTGTATGAACAGCTGAATATTAGGCGTTTTCATTTTCCACTCATTTTCATTCACAGAACCATTTTCAACTCGTGTTCAACTTATCATCAGAGTTTGTGTGTTTGTGTGTGTGTGTGTGTGTGTGTGTGTGTGTGTGTTTTCAGTTTACACCAATGTACCTGATGCTTCTGGCAAGGTATGTGTATTTTCAGTTCAGTTCATCCACTTTCATATGCTATCTTACTCAGTTCGTTACGCGTTCATGTGTATACACTTTGATTTGGCGTTTTGATTTGATATTTTCATTTGGTTTTGTCTTCCTTCGTTAGTTCTCATCTTTCTGACTAAATTCTTATTTTAAATCACTACATATTTTGGGCTCTTTCCGTACATGGAGAAACGGCAGAGTGGTAATAGTGCCTGCACTCTTCCCGTGACGCGAGATCTGACTAACTCCTGAATTTCAGCAAAATCACTTCATTTTCTTGATACACCCCATCGTGGCTATCAATAGCGTTATTATTATTATTATTATTATTGTTGTTCTTATTGAGCATAGACAAGACTAGTGGAGGGTTTGGGTGCAATATCTATGCATTTGCTAGACAACAGCATCCATGCAGCCGATATGTTCATGTGAAATAGGAAATATCAAAAGCTTGCACAAGCAAGATAGAAAACAAAATACACACTGAATATCAAATAATATATTAAAATCAAACCGGTGTGAGAAAACAAAAAAGAAGGATGCCAAAAAATTAAATATCAAACCTGAAAGCGAAACAAATATGTGCATGTGTATGTGTGCTTTTTCTAATTCACTACCATAATATCTGTATTGGTTGTTATATACAGCATGTCAACGAGTTGCCGCCAGCGCAGACAATATGGCAACTGGAGGGCTCGGAGCCGGAACCAATACTGCCACAACAGCATGTTGTGGTGGTAACCGCCGGCGACCAGCAGCCACAACAGCCACAGCAGCCACAGCAGCAGGTGCAGGCGGGCCCCCCGTCGTCCGAGCAGAGGCGGGTGCGTGTCAGACAGGTGATCAAGGTGCACACGTACCCGGACGGCCGCGTTGCCGAGGAAGTGGTCTCCGAGGAGGTGATCGAGGTGGGTCTTTCACCTCACAGGCGCATCACATTGAACCATCGTCAATCTCTCAGCTCGTAATACGCATCAGACATGCCATTTGTAGCGTTCGAACTTTTTCCAATTTCTCCTTGCTCATACATTTCGGTAGCATTCAACATCATCATAATATCCCGGAAACATCGCGTGATCTTCTTTTGAACCCCGTTTGGTTGATGTTAAAGCGGGTTAGTTTGCGGTGGGGTGTGCTGTCAGTGGACCAAGGCTTTTCCAGCCAATTATAGACACTTGTATATGTTCCAGACTTGAAAACTAGACATCCTTTCATCCCGGTGACATTGTAACACACCCGTGTCGGTGTGTCGTACGAGTTGTTGCCATGTGGATGCTTGGTTTTGTGCATGATTTGTGAGCGGATGTTTTTATAGGTTGCATTGTATTGCATGATAGAATTGCATGGCTACAATGAAGGGAAATACTGAGCGTGCCATTACGGGAATGCATAGTTCGTGCATTATCTGTTGTGAATTTTTTTGCCACTATGTTTTATAGTTCCTGGCTGTCGTACTTGTGTGTGCTTAATTCCGTAATTGCTGGAAAATCTCGCAATTCGACCATTTGGATTTTTAATATATTTCTACTATTTGTCGTTTGTTTGATGATTGCATACACGGCTGTTGTTCTGTTTGTTTGATTCAGGGAGCGAGCGAGGAGGAGTTGGACGCAGGAAGTGAGTATGACTTCTAGCCCTGGCTGCTCAAACGCTATTCATGTCTCAATCTCACTGCCATCAGTGGTTTTAACACGGTTCTATTTTATATTGAGGTGTTCATCATACTTGAGCAATTCGTAACTATCAAAAAGTTCTATCAAGGGCCATATGCAGTGTCTTACATTAAGGGTATGTTCGATTTAACTTGGGAAGTACTTCTAAGTACTTCTAAGTGAATCCAGAAGTTGTCATACATGGCGCAGATCAGGTATTCAATTCGCAGTGTGGTTCGTTTAGAATTGCAACAAAACTGAACTCCGTTTTTTAATATCAAGCAACAAATGTGAACGTGAGTAAAAAGACGCGAGCCGAACAAACAACACCGCCATCGTCTGATAAACAATAAGCAATGCCACTCTTCTGAACGTGTTTGATTCGTGCTCTTCGGAAGTTTCTACTTCTGAAAGTGTGAATCGATCATGTTATGAGAGAATTATTGTTCGTTCTTTCTTGTAAGCAGTGTATCTATTACTGTGTAAGTGCCATCTATTACTCACAGACATCATCTGCCAACGCATTTGATGTGCTAGCATTTCTACGCTTCTTATATCATACAAAAATGTCGTCTCTTTCTACATCTCAACTGTTATGTTTACATCTTATGTGTATGTGTGTGTATGTGTGTTCTCGTGCACACACACACGCACACACATCAGTGCTTGTATCAGGCTGTATTGGTGTGTGTGTGTGTGTGTGTGTGTTTGTTTGTGTGTGTGTGTGTTTGTGTGCATCAGCCGTTGTTGAGGAGGCCAGTCCCGAGGTGCTGGAGAAGCTGGGAGATTTGGCCGGTGCATCTCGACTGCGAGCGTCCGAGACAGCTGTGACGGCGTCGTCGTCCTCGTCCGGGGACGTTCAGTCGGCCACCGAGACGCAGCAGTCTCAACTGCACGTGTCTCTCACCAGCGAGCCTCCGGCGGAGGATCACCAGACATCATCATCACAGGTCATCAATAATGAGCATGCGTCTGCTCGCAGCGAGCCGGAGACACAGACTGTCGTAGTTGTCGGCGGTGAGGAGTCGAGCGTTGCGGACAAGCAGACGGCGGAGGAGGGCAAATCTGCTTCCTCTCCGCCCGCCAAACCCCGCAAGAAGTCCGTGAAATCGGCCGACACTGCCGAGACGGAGTCGGCCAAATCTGTGCCCAAGAATAAAAACAAAAGAGACGCCGATCGAGCTGATATCGATGGTAACGAGCGGGAGCCTTCCCAACCGTCTCCGAAAAGTCCTGTTGTCGACAAGAACGCTGCGAAACGTCCTGCAGCCAAGAACGAGCGGGAGAATACCTCCGGCACCAAGTCAACTGCTAAGACGTCCACGACCAAGTCGTCTGCTGATGCGTCCAACACCATTGACACCGCAGGCAGCGGCAAGCCGAGGGACAATGTCAAGGAAGAACCATCGCCTCCGGGCAAGCTGGGGTCACCAAGTGTCAAGCCCGCGTCATCTGATCAGGTGGGCATGTTTAAGCGGTGCACCATGTATATCGTGACCGCATACATGTGAATATGTCAGGCAATCAACCAATCAATATTTTCATTACAATCGCCGAATATGTGCTTTCCATTGCAGTTTCACTACATACAAATAGGAGCAGAAAGGAGAAAGAGTTAATGTAAACTTACAAGCAAATTATCCATCTGTACATACGTATACGTTTATATACACGCGTACATCAGACATGACAATATTGTGTGTGTGTGTGTGTGTGTGTGTGTGTGTGTGTGTGTGTGTGTGTGTGTGTGTGTGTGTGTTTGTTTGTTCATCTTAAGACATGTATTATGTACCTGTATTTTCGTTGGGATGTTGTATTGTGTGCTCCCAATTTACACCTGTCTCCTGCACATAATCTTTCCGACACCTAGTCTCTACCTGGTGCTGGTCCCCAATCTCCCAGGTCACGTTGTCTCTCTTGTCTCTAATTCAAGCTGCATGCGCACGCGTGTGTGTGTGTGTGTCAGGATACGAAATTGGCCGGTGATGCAGAGGATATTGCACTGCTTCACGAGGCAGATGATATTGTTGACACGGTCAGTATGTGACACCAACGCTGTCGCAATGTCATACTGTGTGTCAGTGTGTGTATGTGTGTGTGTGTGTCGTGTAGGCGCTGCTGTTGGTTTCTATGGCCAACAAAATCAAATAGTTTCAATAAATAGTTTACATACTGATGAAAGACGCGCATTTGTGTGTATTTATATGGACATATGTATGTCTGTCTGTCTGTGTGTGTTTGTATTTTTGCGGGTTGTCTTTTATATATGACAGATGAACGCAGCAAAGTATATACAAGTGATTTGTGATGCCGTGATTAGTGTTCCGTCCTTGTGAAGGTGTCTGTGTGCGTGTATGTGTCTACCGTGCTATACTGTGTTCAAGGTGTTACCTGACGAAATTGAGAGATTATTTTCGAGTAATTATATTGTTGTTATTAGGTTGGTGGTGGTGGTTATTTATGTGTTTTTGCAGAAGAACAATAATGGTGTATTTGTTGTTAAATGAACGTGTTTGATAATGTTACCCATTACAAGTGAATCCCGTTTGTATTTTATCAATAAACGACGTTGTACGATACGCCAATTTTGTGCGTGTTTGTTTGTGTGTGTGTGTGTGTATGTTGCCGATGCAATGGCTGGTTGCAGGATGGTGCAACTTGCACGACAACCAACCAATATGTGTCCTTACTGACTGCCCTGGCTCTTGTGTTGCTATTTTAGCTGGTCGTTCGCTAGTAGACTCGTGCACATTGGTGTGTGGCTCTTTCGATCGTAGTTCTTGCATATTGCTAGATGGTGCAATCGTAGTGACATAGTCTCCAGAGGCCTGTCTGTGATCCAGACCTTCCTGTGATGACCGACGTGCCTACATTATGCTAAATCTGTGTTCACAAAGCCAACATCTTCGACCAGGTGCTAGTTTGGTTGACTTGACTTTGCGATTCAGATAGGTCTGTTCTCTTCGTTCGAGAGAGGACATTACTTATTTTTGTTGAGTGCAATTCAATTCGGAAGTGAGCAATGGTTTGTATGATAGCACGTATTGTATGCATGATTTGTACTGTAGAAAGAGCAATCAGAATTATAGTGTATTAAAATGAAACATTCTTGGAACGTTTTCTGATCGAACTATCACATATTTATGTTTGTAGAGTTAAACAATGTTTTATGTGTTAACTTTTCTTAACTTCTTGTGCCGATTTGATTCCATCATTTGTCTTTCTTCCACGTGATGCATGTTTTTTACAATTGGCTTTCTTTAGTTATCTTCATTTAGGGCCTATGTTTTATGTCTTGTATCTCTTCTATCTATCTCTCTTTTCTTTAGAGTTTTGTTTGGTCTCTTTAGAGTAGGATATAATCCGCTTATGAGGACGGTCCCCGCCTGTCGTGTAGAGTTTCCTTTTTCCGTATGAATGCGCAGAATTGGAAGGATAGAGATGTAATTTGCGTATTCCTACAATTGTATCCCGTTATATTATGTTGCATACTTGCTTGGTTTTATTTGTCTGCCTTCCATCCATTACGTAGTGTAGAACGTGCCGCTCAAGGCATTGCTGGCATGTAAATTGTATCCAAGCATTTTCACACCTGGTTGCATTCAGTCAATAGCTTTATAGAGTTTATTTTTTCCGACAGTTCTATTGTACAGACGCTGTCCTGTTTGACAACGTATAGTCTGTACCCTCGCTGCATTCACCGATCAGGCCTTGATACTTTGACAGTAGTAACAATTGTACTCACTATTTGGCACCCGCACCACCAGTGCACCACGCGTGCCTGTGTGCTAGTGTGTTGCGTAGGACCCTGCGGCGGCGCTGTCCGCTTACAATCACGTGTTAGCGCGCCATGATCGCTCGCCACGAGCTATGTGGGGTCGGGCCCGTTGCCTCTCGCGCATCGCCTCTCAGCTTGGCAGTCGTTCGCACCGGGAACGCGCAGTGGAGACGTATCGACAGCTTCTATCACTCTCAGTATCCAGTGTCATGTACAGAGACGCGGTGACGGCGTGTGTTTCCGAGCTGAAATCACTCGGTCAGTATTGTCAGTATTGTCTTTGATTTTCCTCTAATTTCCAGGGGTGGGAAGTAGGAGTGTGTGACCTGTAAAGCAGGGGTGCTGAATCGGGGGCGCTCGCACTCCTGGAACTATGATGCATCCCTTGGGGTTGCGATCTTCGCTCCTAATGGCTGCCAGGATTCCTGTGAACAATTGAATAATATATGATTTTCTTCTATACTCTATTTTTTTCCTGGAAAAAGCCTTTACAAAGTCCTCTCAAACAGTGAACGAAGATATATAACTACATTTATTTTGTTAATGAACAGATAAAGTCTAAAGAAATCGATGATCCAGGTTGTGTGAGAACTGACTACTGATTTGAAACGGGTGATAATACTGAGAAATGTCAATAATGACTGCTGTTAAGCTTGTGCTTTCAATTTCTCCCTGATTTTCAACAGATTAAATCGAATATATGCGGATTTTAATAACTAGTTTGTTTTTGTTTTACCTATCTTTTCCTCCTAATATATTGACTAATTTTTGGAGTCTTACGGTCATATCGCTTCGTTTCATAAAATCATAATTAATGTATTCACATAGGACTAGAGAAAGAATTTGTTACTGTCTTTTGTTAGGCACTTAGATTGGTCGAACTTCAGATTGGTCGAAAGGGCATGTTTGTGATGCCTTTATGTTCACAGCTAACATGCTATGATTCGATCATGTTTTGCTTCTGCAGACCTGTGTGTGCCTACCCCGTGTTTAATTGTCGTATTGCTACAGCGTGATTTTGACTCTGGAACTTTCAAATATATTGTCGATATAAACTTTTATATTAGCAAATTCTTCAATCAAATGAGGGAAAACTGTGTCACTGGAATGAACCATTGTGAAGTTGCGTCGGCTGTATATATATATATATATATATATATATATAAATATATATATATATATATATATATATATATATATATATATATATATATATATTTGAAGTTCTCGACATATGTACAGAGAGCACTCTAGTCATTAAAGTGGCAGTCATTTGTGTTTTCTTCTCTCTCTTCATATACATATATATGCATGTTGCACTACACTCTGACTCAGGTCAATATGAACGCGCCATCAGACTGCTACAGCAAGCAATACAGCGTGTGCCGGACGAGCTAGCACTGAGGAACAGACTCACTGTGCTCTTCATGACGCTCAACCAGTACTCAGCCGCTGTTGACGTCATTTCTGAGGTCTGCCCAAGTCTTTTCTATCATCTAATCATGCCCTGATGAATTTTCTACCGTTCGTTGTGTTTTTATCTTCTTCGAAGCAGAGTTCCACCCGGAGCGGATGTGTGTAAAAAGCGACCATGAGGAACGAAACCATGGGGAAACTTAAAAATTTATTTATGTATCATATCTATCTATTATTAAGCGTTCATATGATTTGTAAAGTCATTTTCAGCGGGGAACTTTACAAGGAGGATCAAGGAGTATGAACTCAGGAGGGGTTTTAGAACCATCATGTATCAGTGCTATTGTACGTGTTAATTCCAGACGCTACGTTTGTTGCCTGATTGTGGCTTCGCCAAGGCGCATCTGGGCTTCATCAGGAAGCAACAGGGACGTCTGTCCGAGGCTGTTGAACTCCTGCAGGCGGGACTGGACTCCAACGAGGAAGGTGTCCATGATGTCAAGTTCTACCACTTCCTTGGTGATGCGCTGTACCGGCTTGGAGAGCATAAGCGCAGTACTCAGGTACACCACATCAAAATGCTGCTCCATAACAAGGGCGTAACCAGAGGGAGTTAGATGGGTCATCGCCTTCCCTTCCACTATCAAATGAGTCCCATAAAAAGTTATTTAATGTTAAATGCCTAAGTGACAGCTGCTACACGGGAAGAAACCGAAGCTTATGAACACACAGGTGTGTCCCGTGCAGCTCGCTGCCACCACAGAACCAACCCTCTCCACGCTATGACGTCACAAGGACGTAAGACGTATTAGAGAGGATCACCTGCCCAGAATGCATGACACAACACATGACTGATATCTGATACTGTTTTATGCTGGGTGGACAGGGACTGTTGGATTATATAATTCGCCCAAGGAATTCTGCTCCGCCGGGTTTCGATCCACGGATTGAAACCCGGCGGAGATATTGTTAATAACTAAGATATTGTTAATATCTCAAGTTAACATCCTTTCTTTACCTTCCCAAATAGAAATATGCTCAATGCCCAAAATACTCAACGTTTGGTGCACATATGCTGAAAATGTACATTGAAAAGTCACTGTTATGAATGCGGCAGCGAGCAAGCACTAATTGTCCAGCGTTTAACTATTGGTGAACTGTCTTTTTCCACTGACACACACACACACACACACACACACACACGCACGCACACACACACACACACACACACACACACACACACACACACACACACACACACACACACAAGCAGGTGTATGGCGAGGCCGTTTCTCGCGGACTGTTTCCCAGCTTCTTCCAGCGCTCCATCTACAATGTTGCCGGCCTGAAGGCTCAGCCATTGTGGTCGGCCGGTGAATCTGGGGCCAGTGCGCTCATCAGGCAAGCACATCCTATTGCTCAATTGGTTCATTGGCTCTCAACCAGGGAGTAATTAATCTAGTTACCCCCTTGGGGTAATTTACTCAATGGTTGGGTATTGCTAAATTACTGCCTGGGGTAATTAAGCGATTTTTCGGGGGTAATGGAAGACAAATGTGGTTTAGTTTAGTCATAACACATACAAACGGTGACAGCTGTTTGTGAGAGGGCTAACATGTTTTATGTGGTAATTTTAGTGGTGAGTTACCCCCTGGAGTAATTTATATGTATTTTAAATGTGTTTTAGTTAGCCATATATACAGTTGAATATAGTTGAGTAACAAGCTGAAAACGGCTTAATTGCTTAATTTCTTAAAAGCTTAATTGATTCTCAATTTTCCGGAATATATCCAGTCAAGGGGCACCATGACCGTATACGAGTTTGTTCTGATATTCAGGAAATCAAGCTCGAGTGATTTTGTGTGTTTGCGTTGCATATTTTGAACTTGTGTGATGTAGCTATGCTTGACTTCGTTGTTCCATGCCAAATTGTCCATATATAGAATTGGCGTAGATTCTGGGGTAGGGGTTGTATAGTCTATAGTCTAGTGCAGGGGTCACCAAACTTTTTTCACAGTGGGCCGGATAACTGAAAGAATGACGAGCGCGGGCCGCATAATCATTCTGTTCAATACTTGCAAGCCAGAACGAAAGCTCTGAGAAATATGACGAAAAACTAAGCTTAACATTCCATGTTAATAAAAATACAAAGACAACCAACATTTTATTTACTAAAAAGTTTTCAAAAAAGGTGACGTATATGTGTTGTATATTCCATTTACATTTCAACACAACTACTGCGAAATTTCGTCCGTAACAACAAATATGAGCCTTTGGTGCGCAAAGTGGAGCTGTTGGACTCAAACCCAATGTATGCCCACATACGATATCCTGACGGTCGCGAGTCTTCGGTCTCCTTAAGAGATAGCTAGCTCCATATCCTACTGATAGGAGCTCCATATCCTACTGATAACGCTACTCCTATCGGTGCAGACCGGACACGCGTCGCTGAAGTAAACAGTGATACAGTGTCTGAAGATCTATCACATTGGCCGAGAGAGACTACGGCAGAATCAATGAATGGCGTTGAAAACGGAATCGAAACACGGTCATGTTTATCTCAATCACATGAACTTGAGTGTGTTGGAGAACCTGTAACAACTGAACTTGTCGAAAGGCTAATACTTCCAAAC
This sequence comes from Sacculina carcini, assembly GCA_916048095.2. Taxonomy (NCBI): domain Eukaryota; kingdom Metazoa; phylum Arthropoda; class Thecostraca; family Sacculinidae; genus Sacculina; species Sacculina carcini. Next base: position 6,475,167 of record OU696583.1, read on the forward strand.
AAATCGGCTTTCTCATGACACAATTCATTTGCTGCTCCCATCATACACGCTCTGACGAAGTTGCCATCAGTAAACGGTTTTCCTCGGACTGCCATCTTATGCACTATTTTGTAACTTGTACGAGTGACAGATTAATTTTTAGCAAACTTTCTCGTGAAGACGTTTCTTTGAGTTTCTAAGCCACGTTTCATGGACTCATATTTCTCAGAGCGTAACTTTCCAGAAAACTTTGAATATGTTGATAGATGGTTTTTTTCATAGTGACGCCTAATATTGTACTCATTCAAAACGGCAGCACTTTCGCTACATATCACACAACTAGCTTTCTGGTCCTTTGTTTCCACAAAGAAGTACTTTAGTCCCCATTCTTCATTGATAACGCGACACTCGGCGTCCACTTTTCTTTCCTTAGAAGGCATAATGAAGGGTGACAAAAACGGGATCTGAAAATGAAAAAAAAATTGAATTAGAAACAAAATTGATACCCTATTGAAACATATGTAAAGCAGAAGATTCAGGGGTCACTGCACAGCGTGGCAAAAATGCATTGTGAACAATTTGCCACACTGTGCACTGGTGAAGCTACGGCTCACCAAAGATACATATAAAGCTTATAGGTACATTTAGTAATATAATATATCACATAATAAGGTGAGGTGAATAACACGAGGCTTCTATAGCATTATTATACTATGTTTGTTACTTTATGTCCTCTAATTACACTTGTAGTCCACTTACCTATCACTGTCAAACAAAGAAATCCTTGTTACATACCTATAAAATGGATGACAGGCAAAAATAAGTAAATATTACTGGAGCGTCGGACCTGTGTTGACAGCCGGACTCATCTAGGGGTGGGAAAGATGCGTGTTTGTGTGTGTGTAGCCTTGGAAACCATGGTGACGTCAGAGCGTAGGCGAAGCTACCACGAGCCGAGGAAGGACGTCAGTTCAACGTCGACGGGCCTGGTGAACTGACGTCGCGGGCCGGATTCGGCCCGCGGGCCGTAGTTTGGTGACCCCTGGTCTAGTGTATAGTCGCCGACAAATGGGCTGTGGAGGATGAATATGCAATTATACCCCCCAATCAAATATGCAGAACATTCAGCAACCGAGCGTGAGAGACAAGAGAAAGGTCATGAGAGCAAAATGACAAGCCAACCGGCATCAAAACGGGTTCATCAAGCAGAACCAGACAATCATGCCAATTCTGCAACACTGAAGATGATGCATGGAAGATGAAAATCAGGACAACTCAATTTCGAGACCATATTTCTACATGGACAACACAATGGCACCATGATCAATACTATTCGGGCTTACAAGACCAGGTTCTAAGTCGCCACCGGTTAGAAATATTCTGATGCCATTCATCACATCGTATACATCTTGTGTGATGATTTATAAGATTATGCAGTTGACGGTGACGCCTCATGATCAGTACCCATTGAGACCCAAATAATGTATTTCTGATTATGTCATCCATTCATTCTTTTTTCATTGTATTTTTTACATTTTTCTTTAATTATTCGCGTTTTCTCAGGCTCAACATCACTATTCATTTCCTTCATTAATGAGTTCCTTATTTCAGTTACTATACAAATATTTCAGTTCAGTTTTGTTTGGAATTTCTTATGGAAATATACTTGAAAGTGATATGAGAATCCTGGGTGAAAGCTACATGCCTACTTAAATCTGGTTTTGTGATGGAGCTTATATTTTGAATAAGGACTATGTATACGGCGTTTAGGTAAATCAAATATCCAGAAAATAGAACAGACTGACGAAAGTGAAATATTGTGGATGATAGGTAGATAATGTGTAGAGTCAAAATGTATAGCATTATGGGCGTCCTGGGCGTCCTGGGCGATCCTGGGGGTGTGGGTGTATATACCCGACACAATGGCTGGGGGAAGAATATGCAATTATATCCCTCAATAATTCAGCTTAGTTCATTTCTGGGGTATATTGCCGTGAAAATCAGCGTAGCAAAAAATAATGACAGGACGCAGTGAGTATATGTGCAATTATATGCAATATATTTTTCATTGATGCATGTTGTTTTATGATTAAGTAGCTGAAAATGTGTGAGGATCCCATGCAATTAGCCAACTGAGCCATCCTTGAACATGATGGCTGCCATCCCCCCGAGCCTCGACACAAATATACGCCCTTGGTATATAGTTGTTCGACTCGTTGCCTGTTTGAAGACCACTGGATGGTCTTTCTGGCTGACGTCAGCATGTGTGTGTCAGCAGCCTGATGGTCGGTGCGGGTATTGGTGTGTTTTTAAGCGCGCTTATGCTTAGTTCTTAAGCTTACTCCATTGAACCATCCTGACGTACTGGCAGATCACAGCAAGAGATATTGTTTTCATAATTGATTAGTCAATTTTGGTTATATTTTTCAAGAGTGTTTGTCAATTGATTGGCGTCTGAGTGTCACAAACATGCGTCTGATGATTCAGCATGTTTTGACATTCTCTTGACACATACCTGCACCTCTTGAATAATTTGCGCTTTTTTTTCGTATATTCGTGATTTAATCGAGTTTGACGGACTGTCTGAACACACAAGCATATTGAGTGGTCGTCGGGAACTGACAAGGCAAGCGATATGATTGCGATATTTCTGTTTGTCGCACGCGCAGTGAGTTGGAGTCCAATTGGCGAGAAATTCGCGACGAATTGAACTTGTTGTTGAACTCGAGACGCGCCGAGGACGGCTTCCGAGCCGAGTCGGAACACTTGACTCGGTCTGGTCGCTGGCTTCAGTACGAACTGTTCTCGCGCGCATCTTGGCGCCAATACGAGTGTGTCAAAACTCCCGTCACGTGTCGTCTCGTCTCGCGACATTCGGTCGTAACATGTCAGTGAAAGTCACTTGAGGATATCATTGGATGTCACGCACAGAGCCGCAGCAAGCGCCCCCGAACCTTCCGGCCTGGGAGGGGGGGGGGGCATTGTTGAGGAGCCCCGTTGTCTCACCCATGATATTCAATTGTTTTCGTAAAGTAGCGTATAAAAGTCCCCAGCTGAATGGAGACCGAGGGGCTGTTCGTAAATGCAGTTTTCCAAAGTCGGACATCTATTATAGTTGTACTTTATTCATAATCTGGCCCCAAGTATTGCTTTCGGGGACCCCATAAAACCTCGCATCGGCTCTAGTCACAACACTTGCTCTGTCGGGGCAGAATGGATTCTGATTTTCTTATTGACTCAGCTTTTTCATATTATAATGGTTGACAGGGTCTCACTATTCGCCTCAATCATCGCACAAGCTTTGCGTCTCATTCTCATCTGATGTTTGCATGAAAAAACTAATGCTGTGGATGTTAAATATATATGTATGGCGATCACCGTTGAGAGAACTCGCAAATATTTGCGATATTTGCGCAACACGATTTTGCGCAAATATTTGCGCTAACACGCAAATATTTGGCACCAGTTGTGTTCACTTTGTATACATTCCTTGTGTGTGTGTGTGTGTGTGTGTGTGTGTGTTTGTGTGTATGTGTGTGTGTGTGTGTGTACGCTGACAGCGTGTCGTAGGTGTCAGGTGAAGTTCAGTATCATTGACAGGGGCACGCGTGTGTGGTCCCACACGGGCCCCACCAACTGTCGCCTGCGAGCTCATTTGGGACTGATGGTCCCACCAGCAGGGGCCGCAATCAGAATTGCCAACATCACTAGGTAGGCTCTTCTTGGATGTTGGTCACCTCTCGATGTTTTCTAGCATGTTCTTGCTTCAATGCTATGCATCATAAGAATGATGAATATGTATTTGTTAAATGCATATATCCAACCGTTTATTTTCTTTTCATTATATAATGTATATATAGATTTATTATCACACCAGTTGAGACAATATCAGGAATTATTTCATGATATATATACATCATTTCAGAGCCATAACGATTGCGGTCTGAGTATTTGCATACTGATAGTATTTCTTCAACAGGTTTTTTTGTATTTAGTCCGGTGGGCAAGGTAGTGTATCTTGTGCGTCAACTTGGCAATATCACGCTTGGTATGTTCTTATCATACGCGTGGTGAATGGCTCTGTACCATTCGTGTTTTTGTTTTCGTATGGTTTCCGTATGGAGTCAACAAATTGGAGTTATTTAAACTACGATTATGTCGTGTTAAAGTACGAGTATGTTAATACGTATCAAAATGGTGCACTCATGCAAAACATCTGTGCTCAACTTGCTTAGTCTGCTAGTCCTAGTTCCCTTCTGTCTTCTTCCCCTTCTAATCCTACTTCTATTCCATTCTTTCCTAGTGTACAAAAAGTCAAATATATACAATAACTCAGATACGTCTCAAATAATAAATGGAACTCTCACGGAAATAGCAATGACAAATAGCAATGATATACGTTGATGATATACAAGTCTTGTCATGTATGAGGCCTATGAGTTTGCTTTTTGTTTAGGAGTCTCGTCCCAGAATGGGTTGTGAACAATTTATTTTTGTTTGTATACATATCGCTTCTCGGACCTTGGCTAAGATCAAAGTACTGAAAATGAGCCAGGTTGGAACTGTTTCCAAATGCACTTTTATCTAATTTTTCCTCATATGTCCAAACGCCGCTTCTTCGACAACATACTTCTCAAGACTATTCCAGGAGTATTCACATTGATTTTCGGGAAACTGTATGTGTGTGTTAATGAGGACGTGGCGGGAGGGTGAGGTGATCGTTTTTGACGATAGTTTCGAGCACGAGGTGTGGAACGAGGGTGATGGTGCGCGTGCAGTTCTCATAGTGGATTTTTGGCACCCGCACTTGTCAGACTCGCTGAGGTCTTCGCTCCCAGCCGTTTGACTACACTATGCATCAGTTGTGTCACGTGAGTGAGGGGGCTGAAGGCAGGAATAATTGTCAAACACATACACGTGCACACACATACGCACAGCGAACGCCAGAATTGCCTTATTATTATTTGTTGATAATTACCCGCGGTTGGACACTGTACTATTATATTTCTTTTCGGCTAAATGTATGGGGATATTGATGTTGTAAGACTTCAATATCAGACAGGTAAATCAGGTATAAATTAGCCTTTTATTCTGCACCAGCATGGCCTGGATAATGTGCTGTTTGTGCTTGTGTATCATTGATGTGTTTGGAATATTGCAGATAAGGCATACACTTTGTGTGTGTGTGTGTGTGTGTGTGTCTGTGCTTGTTTTCATTGTATTCTTCGCGTGAAAGTTGTTTAGATTCAGTCACACCTAGTGAGTGTTAACCATGCATATATGTATATGGCGTTTATTTATTATGCAATACATATTTTTCAAAACAAATGGTTTTTTCATGTATGCTGTTCAACGGCCCAGGTGGTTTGCTTATTTCAAAACAAACATCGTTGTTCGTATTGAAAATCCATCTACGAACTTTGTATGTTCTCCGGATCTAGTACAATATTGCCCTATGAACATATTAGCCAAAAACTCCCGAATACTCCCACACTCTGCAATAGGGCAATATGTTCACCTCGGCCAGCGTAGTGTCAAAGGCGTACCAAGTGCGGTGAATGCGACTGTGGCTTGTGGCCAATATGTTCACTTTTCACCATGGCGAAATTTCAGTGGTTTTCAACACAAGACAAGAGTTTATACACAAGTAGCTAGCACCTCACATACTGTGCGGTTATTGGCTAGGTTCAGTAATCTAAATTGTCTTAACCTGACCTCACCTCACCTAACCTAGCCAAGACTAAGCCTAGCCGCACAGTATGTTAGGTGCTAGCTACTTGTTGTATACAAACTCGTGCGTTGTGTTGAAAACCACTGAAATTATGCTATGGTGAAAAGTGAACATATTGGCCACAAACCGCAGTCGAACTCATCGCACTTGGTACGCCTTTGATACTACACTGGCCGAGGTGAACATATTGCCCTATTGCAGGGTATGGGAGCATGCGGGCGTTTTTGGCCAATATGTTCATAGGGCAATATTGTAGTACTCCCTGTTCTCCAAAATATAGCTTCAAATCAATCAAAATTTCGTACTGATAAATATTGACTTTGATCGAAACTAACAATAAAAACTTACTTCGTTGAGGTTGCTCTCCAGTATGGCACCACATCACTATGCAATATCCATGTAAATATTTGTTCTGATATTCAATGTATGAATGGCTGTGTGTGCTCTGGTCGGGGTCCTAATATTCCTCCGACATTCTCACCAACATACTTGTGTGTGTGTGCTGTATGGGCGTAAATGCTGGGGTGTGGGGGTATATATACTCCCCAACAAATTGGCTGGGTGTACTTATATGCAATTATACACCCTGATAATTCCGCTGACTTCAGTTCATTGGGTATAATGTTATTAATATCAACATTAACAACAAAAAAGTGACTATACAGTACAAGTGTGTGTGTGTGTATATATATATAATTGTATGCAATATTCTTTTCATTTGTGTATGTTGTAATTGATTAGACACAAAATGGTTGAGGGTCCCATGCAATTGACCAACTGAGCCAACTTTGAACACTACCGCATGATGGCTATCATGCCCGAGGTTCAACACAACAATACCCTTGGTGCACTGGCAAAGTTTAGCAGCTTCAATGAGACATGTTGTCATATGAGGTAACATGGTGAGGCAGCGCACAATAACCACGCGTGGGTCCAGTAGATTTGGTGTCAGGTATGTGGCATTATTGAGTGAAAGCATTATCAAACCTCTGGTCGGTGCAGGGATTGATTCCCTGTTGCTCTTCCACGGCAAACCATTGCACTTGCTATTGCAAGCTAGATTCATATGCCGTCAATATTGAAGAAACCACGTAACATACAAAATAGCGTGTATTTTCACCTAATACACGACATTGATATATATCTATATAGCGGTTTATTGCAGCAAATACTATCACGTTCCTTTTTGTTTTTTATTTATTAAACAATTGTTCTCATCAGTCATATTTCCACTTTGTTCGCTCCTATTTCGCACGTTTTCCCATTTCACCCTTTTGCTACCTGAAATGTCCTCGTAAACTATCGCGAGATGAGTGGAGAGCAGGACCGTTGCACAGTGTTCCACTTGCTAGGCATGCCGTGTCATTTCAGCCATATCGGCTCGTCAAAGTAGCTGATAGGCAGAGAGGCGGAATCCTGGAAAATAAGCATGTTGGTCGATTGTTAGTGGAGTATGGCAAGGTTTAACAGCCAGCAAACTATTACTTGCAGACATGCACACGCGTAGCCAGGCTGTAACTGTACATTGTACGCTATGCACGCAGAATATGTTAGTTTGGTAAGCACTGGTCTCAGCTTTCAAAAGCAAAGCGCCAATTTTCCCTACACCAAGCATTAATTGACAGAACCGAAGCAGTGTGGTTTAAGCAGCCGTGTGTATATGCGCATGAATACAGCACTTGTAGCAAGTGCCAATTGATCGCGTGCTGGTGTGAGAAATGATTCAGCAGTGTAGATGTCTTTCCCATAGAATGTGTTGTTAATGAGCGTTAATAAGCACAGAAAATTCTCTGCTGGAAATCAGTGTGGTTTTGTCTCGTGTGTTTTATGTCGGGGAGTTTGGTCAATCACATCTCGCTAAGGCTCCTCGGTGATGAACCTGATTCTTCCCTATTCCCATTGAATTGTCAAATATGGTCCCATATCCTATTTACTTAACTGCTCAAATCAATCAATTACCACCAATCCTATTGTCATTGTGTCTTCCAGATCCATGAGTATTTCAATCACTTGAATGTATTTTAATTTAGATTCGAATTCCTAGGAAAAAATATAAGCATTGATATTTTTATTATATATAAACCATTGCTAATTTATAGCAGTACCCAGAAATCGAGTCCCAGACCCCCAAGATGTATGAATACCCCGGCTAAGAACCACTGATCTATATCTTGCTTGTCTAGGCTGTTGCTGCTCAATGCGACAATCTCACACACAAAAAACACATTGCTTTTCTCTTTGTTTTCAAGAAAATTCAGCTCAATAAAAGCTCACTCCATTTGTATCCAATATTTTCTTTTTTGTACAAAACGTTTTGCTTCATGGACACACACACACACACACACACACAAATATGTAAATATACGACACTACACGCGCACCGATATTTTATGTTTTAAAGTGTACTTTCGCTCATATGCTGATTTATCAATTAGTGTGTGTACTTTTTGCCGGATTTGGATATATTCTTAATGCTATCATGATTACGCTTTGCCAGTGTTTCCAAATTATATATGTATTATCTTTATCATATCGATTGCCTCTGAGTTTTATTCTACTGCTCAAAGTGTTACACTTTTTATCTCATTCAGGTATGTTGTTAGAAGCCTGGGGAGTAGACTTGATTTTGTATCGGTAATGTATGTCATAATGAACGACACTTGAGTGAAATAGTCTCGCTTTGCTGCGAAAGAGACTGTTTATACGGCGCTCAATCTCTGTTGGGCTTTGTAGCATCCATGGTGTGTTACTTCTTGGCAAAACCCACAATGTGAGGTCCCGCCGGATGATGATCTGGTACTGGAGGGCCGTTCAGGTCCTTCCACTTCCTCAAGTCGATGTCTGGTAGCGACGCGCATGGTACTATCGGGTTTCTGCTCAACAAATTCACATTCAACAGATACAACGTGTGTGTATGTCTTTGTTTTTCTTGTGCAAATGGATTTGATCCGTCTCCCTTTGAAAATCCGATCATGAAGGGTTCACGACTGAGGTGGAGGCATGTGTCATATTATCGCTGGTGGACGCACAATATGGTTTCGTATATGAGTATAGAATGTGAGTGTTTGCAGGTCTGCGACGTTTGACGATTGTATGCTCTATTCGAATACGTGTGGATTCGTTTCTCGCCTTTTAAACGGTCATATTTTATATGATCTGTATAATATGTGTTTTTGAGTTGAGTACGTTTGGCATGTGGTAGAGTGAGACGTTTCGGTGTGATTGGCACTTACATTTGATGATCTGGTAACACCATTGAGTAGACTTGAATTTTTTCGATATGATCGGCATTTTCACAAACGATCTTGCTCAGCTTGATTTTTCGAATCTCCTCGATTTGCTCTGCAATACATATGCAAAAAATGATGAGTTTTTGAATCCCTAGGACTTCATACATTATTTACTGAAGATATATTATTAAAGCCATATCGCTTGGGCATTCTGCTCTGGGCTATATTTTGCAAATGTGGTTCAATTGAGTAGTCGCACATAAAAATTCCACCATCACTGACCGTGGGTCAACGCTCCAGGAGTAGCCTGATTCTCATACCAGAACCGATCACCAAATTTCACAGCCCGGAACTGCTCAGCGATGAGACAGGCGAACGTTGGTCCTACCATCGATCCGTGAAGTGGTATTTCCGAAATACCGGCACTCCACAAGTCAATGTCGTCCGGATGCCTTAGGTGAACAAAAGAGAACATGAAAGGTGACATATCCTGCATTCACACTATTATTCCAGTGAAGATTGTTTGAATATGCATGAGATAACTTTTGGGCAATGTATCCACTATCTATGCTAGGTTTTCATTGTTGAATTTTGTGGCATCTAACATTAGAATCTCATCCGAGAGCACCTAAGGAGTTCATAGCTAGGTTCCTGTGCTGTGAGTAGTACCTAATTGAATGCTATTTTTCCACTTTAAAACCACCTGTGTATTTTATGTTGCGCCTATATCTTATTTTATTCACCATCTGCGCTCTTTTGCGCTGAATTACCTGTAGAGACGTGCATATTCTGCAACGGTGTGGTTCTTCATGACCGAATTGAGCTCGTAGAAGTCTCGAATACGGTGCAGTCCGCAGTATTCTCGGTACTCGTTGTAGCCTGGCAGACCATGTTCCCGTCCACGCTGCATGTTGATTGCTGCCAGGTCCATGCCAAATCGGTGTTCGGGCATTTGGAAGAGGTGGTTGGTCACCTGGCATCAACAAATTGAGGTGGACATCAACATCGAAGCTGGCGATTTTGATCAATCGTTGGCCATTATTTGTTCATTAGTGTGTGAGATGTATACCGATCGTGTAAGACGATTTATGGACGTTTTAACCGTGTAAGATTTAGTTGTGTAACTGTAACGTTTAACTGTGTAAATTAACTGTGTGAGGTTTTAATCATGGACATATATTGCACGTTACATAATATTTTGTGAATAACAACGTGTATATGGATGAAAGTCAAACTCGCTTGTATGTACCACCCATGAGGATAGAATTATGAACTAATTAATGAACCTCTTGAGTGACTGAATCGTCCATGGCTTGCGCTAGCTGGTTGAGCAGTCCCATTGTGTACTGGTCACAGAATCCTCCCTTGTACATGTCGTACGGTTGACGCAACAGCTCGCTGAGACGTCGAGAGTCTGATTTCGCACAAACACACACACACACACAGAAACGCTCTCAAAATTCATGTAGTGTCTGATAGGAATTTGATTAACGTTTCACGAATTCAGAAGTAATTTAGCGCTATTTATAGCACTTCTTACTAGAAACAATATCTGAGTTTGCAATAAAAGGGTTCTTCAAATGTTAACTTCATGAGACCTGAGCAAAATATGTTTTTGATGCCTTTCATAGCTGAGCATCAATGGGTATTTTCAATGTTTGAAAAGTGTCACTATTATTTGCATATGCTCATGTGGTTTCTTGTATGATTTATCTTGATCTCTATTAGTGCTGATCTATTTTGGGCAGTCTAAGCCAGTGTTTCCCAACGTAGTCCATGTAACACCTTGGGGGCCATGGTATTTTTTTGGGAGGGCCATATTGCCGAAATTAAAAAATGGGGGGCCACCATATGTTCTCACTATCCACGAAATATATATCACGATCCATGTGTTTATGGGGCCACAAGGATTTCTAGGATAGCCAAGGACTGTTTTGGGGAGCCACAAAGACTCGCATTGTGTTGAAGGGGGCCATGGCAAGAAAAAGGTCGAGAAAAACTGGTCTGAGCTGTAGACTCACCAATGAACTTGCCGGTGACCGACCATCGCTCTACAGTCGACGGCAACAAGGAGTGACCGAATCTGAAGGCGGCCGTGCTGAAAACGTTGGCTGTGGTCGCGTCCACCTTGGGGTCGTACTTGTACTTGTAGGACTGTCATCCACAAAGCAACACAGATTCGCAATTCAGCATATTTTGCCGGTTATGTCTGCACCTGGTATCTGCCTAGGCATTTCTTCCATGAATGGGCTGAGGATGAACAGGAAGTAGCTAGTGAGCGTTGTAATCAATCTGTCATTGCAGTGGTTGTATTGGACGGCTGTTCAAGGCCACTGCCACTGGGCATAATTTGCTGAAATTATTCTCGAAATAATCAGTTTGCTATCCATTTTTGCTAGTGGTTTAATATATAATTTTCCTCCTCAATTATTAGAAGATCAATTATTTGATCATAACTTTTATCCAAAATACAAATTTGTCTTTGAGTCGTGTTCTTATTCCGCTATTGCTGGTTGTTTTTGTCACGGTGTGGTTATTTCTTAGCACGGCTGTATTATGGCTAATTTAGTCATTTATCACTGTACGTCCGTTAGACCATTCCAATTCGGTTGAGATGTAAACAATCGTTTGAGCACGAAAAAGTATAGATTAATCTTCAACACTCGTCCCTGCAAAGCGATCTCGTGTGTATGTATGTGTGTGTGTGCGTGTGTGAGTATGTAGAATTGTGATCTGGTGTGTTTGCGAACGACAAACAACACTTTCGAACACGATTAGAGCGTGTATCAATAGCGACGGTACCTTGCCCAGTACAAGGCCGTTCTTGGCCATCACTTCCTTGCCGAGCACCATCGGCAAAAACTCGTTGTAGGTGATATGCTGTGAAACGGCGCCCATTATCAGGCGGGCCTCCTGTCAAGCGTTCGTTATCACACACACACACACACACACACACGTCTTGTGTGATTATTAGGGCTAGGAAAAATGTTACCTAAAAATGGAAAAAGTTACTTTATTTTCGAGAAAAAGTAACCTAAAAATTAACCTTACGATCTCTCAAAAAGGCTAATGTATTCAAGAAAGAAAGCATAACACACTCTTTTCCAGCTTGTCTCCGTTCTGGTGCCATTTTGACATCAGACCACCATAATGTCGTCTAACATCGCAAAAATAAACATAACCATCAACAAGTAAACGAAAACCGAAAAATTAACGTATTCAATCAAATATCGCAACAGTGACCTTTATACTGCTTCGGACAACTAGAGATGCAAAAAACGTTTTTTTGGTCGCGGTATTTTTGCAAAAAAACGTTTTTAGGGGTTTTTATGGTTTTTTAGGATGAGTCCCAATTATCCTCTGACGTTGGATTTTAATATATAGAAATGACTGTAATTGATGTTTTGTACCTTTTCACATGTTTTATTTCAAAAATAATTTAATAATAGTTTAAAAACAAGTTTTTATCAATAAATATCCCAAGAAAATGTTTGAAAGTGCATCCCGGCTCGGTGGCTTAAGTTCTATTCATTGGAAAAAACAATTTTTGTTTTTAATATGGCTTTAATAATGTGGATATTTGAAATAATTTGTCAGCAGAACAAGACAAGTTAATTGGTTGGTCAAGTGTTTTTAACAAAAGTTTCCTTTAAGTCAACGTTTTTTTAATAAAGCAATGTTGTATTTAATACAGACTCTATGGAAGATATATTTGATTGATGTATGTTCAAATACCCTTTGTATATTAAATAGCCTGCTGGTATAAGCGGCTGGTTAAACCACTTGATTTAAAGTGGTTTTAAGCCATTGTTTTTTCAAAATCAACTTTATTGAGAGTTGATTTTCGTAGATGTAGAGATTTTTAACAAATTATTTCAAGTTGTTTTTCATTATTTACCTGTTTTTTGAGACCAGTTTTATGGATGATGATTTCTTTAATGTAGATATTTGTGTTCAAATACCTTTTTGTGCATTAAGTATATTTTACCAGTCGTTATTTTTCTACACGGAAAAAATGACCGTTTTTCTGGTCAGGATTGCCACTCTGAATAATGTGATCCGCTTTTATTCGTAGTATCATCAGGGGCACTAAGTTTGTGTCTATATTGAGGGAATATGAAAATTTACGGTAGCGAAATATTATTGTTTGTAGAAATGCAATGCGCTCACTTGATGGGCATAATTCAATCTGATCGTGACTCGAGATCGTGTCAGGAGCTAATAAAAACTGCACGACAAAATTCGTCTCGATGGATGAGGCACTACAAATTAATTAAATGTAATGTGAACGTTCGCATTTCTTGAGCGTTTGACAGACTATTACTGCGATTGATCTGATGACTGCATGAAAATATTGTCGGAGCACCGCAGCCAGCCGAGCTCACACGAGGTATGTGGCTGTTGTGCGGTGTCACCGTGCCTATTTAAGGTGTACTGTTCGGCTGTTCCAATGTAGCTGCTGCTTGGCGGGTGGTGCTTAAACTCAAAAGGAGATTTTGACGGAGATTTTAAAACGGTTCTTGTTATGAGGTTAAAACGAAATTCTAGAAGAGAAAATATCAAAACATATGTCAAGGGAATATGTTCAATGTCCAGAAAGACATGAACGTCTAATAAGCAATTCGATACACTATTCTCAGAAGTTTATATTCTCTTTGACATCATGCAGTGCTTGTACTTTTGGGAAAGATTTCCATATGGCAATTGTCTCCCCGACAGAACACGGTGTGTTAGATTGTGGTGAATGACATGTGCAGTACCTGATACACTGTCTCGTCGTCCCAGTGAGGATTGATACGCGACAGTTCGTAGGCAATACGATTGTGTTGACGCACAAACATCGTCTGGATAATGGCCAACACCAACTGCTCATTAACCCGACCGTCACCTGTAGGAATGCCAGCACATGCGCACGCAAATCGTGATTGAATCCGCCTCTTGTTGACTGGGTACTTTGCATTCTGGATACTTTCCAGACTTTCCAGCGAAGCCAATCAATTTTTCCAAGGAGCAATTAATTATTCAATTGTTAAGTATTTGTGTTGTATTTGATCCATCTCGCATTCCCAGCTGCATGATTGCTGTGAAGGTTTGTGAATATTTGCTCAGAACAAAATCGTCTGTGTGTGATCATTCTTGATTACACGCATGATCGTCAGCGCCCAAGAAATAAATGATCTCATTTCCTCAAATGATAATTTGAGATCGATGTGTCATTTTCTACTGGAGTATGTGATACCAGTAGGATATTTTATGCTGACTTTTTATATGTAACTAAATGAACCAAGCTTGAAGCTGTTTCAGTGTACATATGTGTGTTTACGTTTTGTGTACCTGCATCGAAACAGTAAATATCTCGGTTTGGCCTGATGCAGCCTTCGTCCGGGTCGTGCAAGTTGGGTGGCAGAAGATCTTTGAGACCGTACTCGCGGAAAACAGGCAGTGTTTTCAGTTGTCCACCTTCAAATGTACGCATCCTGACCGACGTTTTGTAGTTGGAGCCGTAGACAAACGAGCAATCGATGAAGGAAGATACGGCGTTGATAGGGTCGCGAGGTCCTGTCGTCGAAAACAATGCCAAAATGGAAATAATCCGAAATTTCACCTGCTAGATGTTTTTATTCCGACGGAACAACTTCTTTGTTTGACCATTGACCGGCTACGTGTGTAAGATACGTGTTATGTGTCTAACATGGCCAGGGCTACAGTATATGATGGGCTCACCGAGCTTGCATTTGTGGTGCACACCCGGCAGCGAGCGGACCAAGTTCATGCACTGTTGTCCGTGAAGGCTGTAGAAGCCGTCCTCGTGCGGGATCTCGATGGGGAAGCATTGGGGGTTGTTGGCATGTCGCGGGTCCTTGCAGCAGTCGGGAGGCTTCGGGCGGCCGCGATGATCTGACATAGATAAATATATATATATATATATATATATATATATATATATATATATATATATATATATATATATATATATATATATGTATATATATCGCAAGGTAATAGTATATTATTCAATAGATGGATTTATCAGGCGCGAGATTATCTACGATAAAACGCGAATTACCCGTTAGTTTTTGTATGCCAACGTTGTTTTTATATTGTTATTTAAAGCACATACATTGTTCAGTTCACCCAATGCTCCCATGTGTTTTTTGGAAAATTTACAATAACAACACCACAGGCTAATGAACCGTGTGTCGTGTCATGTACGCAATATATGAAGCGTGGTTGATATACGAGCAACGAGGACGCATGCGTAACACTGGTGTGTGTGTGTGTGTGTGTGTGTGTGTGTGGCGTGTGTGTTTGCAAGGTGAAGCATGATTGTGCGTCATATTTCACGCTAGCCAGGTGAATGTCCAGCGTCTGTTTTGATGTCCCGACACTCGCCTCAGCTACATTCATATCATTCATGAGCGTAAACCAGCTCCGACACTGGCACGTTCCAGAGTTACACATCCCGCATCCCGCACACACACACACACATACACACGCACACACACACACACGCACACAGCCACGACACACGCCACACAGCCACGCCACACGCCACACAGGTCACAGCCCACCCAGCAGCAGAAGCGAGCGTGATGAGCGACTACCCAGGTGGTTATGCAACCGGGCACGCGCCAGACCTCCGCCCTAGTCTCCTCGACGGCTATAAATAGCTGACCGACGGACGTTTATCGCTGCGGCGTGTGCCCGCGTGTCGCTGGTAATAGGACACGCCAGCGACAATTAACGAATTAAAAGCGCCGGCGTCGAGATGCCGTAGTCACGCTGTCTCGCGCACAGACAGAGTACAAGGGATAGAGGTACAAGGTTTGATAGAGGGATAACAGTGAAAGAGCGGCTGGAGTTGAAATCTTCACAGTCGGATATCATGGAATCGTGATCTTGGTCAAGTGGTTATAGTGACGGTGTTGGCGCCCTACACACTCCCACCTTTCTCGACGTTTTTCATCTCTGCGGTGAACGTCATATCGTGGTCGATAACCTGACCCCAGGATACAAGCATCAAGGTCACTGCGTGGTCGTGGAAGCCCAGGTCGCCGTGCAGATGCACCGATACCCGTCTGGTACTGGGCAACGGGTATCTGTCGATGCCAACTCGTGGCACGTTAACACCTGGGGACAGAACAAGCAATTAGACGACGAGCAAAACAATACTCTACTGTGATCAGCTTCTCTAAGCGCAGTTCATATTCACAGAGTCGTAGCAAATGCTACCGAACGCTAGGGAAAAATCAAGGTGTTTGCATATCCCTTGGTTTGACCTGCATATGTTTATCACCACGTATTTTCACCACTATTTTATGTTTTTAATTGATATGTGATAAGGAAATTCACCCCGCAGTTATTCTAGATGTTTACCTGCTTAGCGTTTCTTGCCTTATCCATTGTGGCAAAATTTGCTATCGTGTGCAATCGCTTATTTACCGATAACACGACACATTGTTTCAAAGTGTATATCGGCTTCTGGTTATTATACTGGGGCTTAATGCAAGTTCAAATGACTCGCAATTGCATTCATTTGTTATGAAGGGAATTTAGCGTTCGGATTGAAAATTCGTATCTTCAAATTGCTTGAATTAGGCAAAAGCTAAATTTCCGTTGGAATCTTTCCCCTACCGTCGGCATAGGCTGGTGCCAGGAGACGCCTGAAGGTGTTCTTGGCGGATCCCCAGTGTGGATAGTCGAGGTTGTTGCACATGCCGTCGTAGGTGCGGTAGCGCGTGACCTCGCACTTTTCGTAGCCGTTAAGGAAGGCTGGACAGTAGTGTCCTATGATGGTCTTTTGCGTATCGATCAGCGGCAGTCCAGCTGTGATTGCGTCCAGAGGCAGTTCGTAACTGAAACACGCACGTGGTGAAGTGGGTGTCATCACAGTCCATGTCATAATCGTCACTTACTATCGCTTTCCAGGCGACTCAAACGTTTCATCTTCAAATTTGCTGCAGTTATAGTTATCTGAGCTGTCTGTATCATATCTGTTTAGGGTATAGATCTATTCAAACATCGTAGAGATTACGAGTGCACTCGTATCTTATTATTCTTTACCGTATACTGTACCTGTGCACACGGGTGTTTTGGCACAAGATGTTAGCGGATGTGTGACTTACGTTGATGCGATATACTGAGTGACTTCAGTGAGAGCCATTCCCAAATATCCGAGCTCCTCCAGTTCAAGGTCTTCCAGCTTCTTGTGCAGGCGGTTCCTGTGCGCAGCCTTGTCGAACGCTGCGTTGACCGCATCGAACGAGATACACGTCTCCTTGCCGTTATACTCATGAGATCTGTATGCAGAAACACCTCGTGACTTAACAAACGTGCCGACAGGGTGATCCGTCGGTGAAAACGTCTGACAGTAGCTTGTCCTGGTGATAACTCGGGTTCATAAGCAAAGACCGCAAAATGGTGATAATGGAAAGTTGCGGACTCACTATCATTGAAGAATAACTGTAGGGAGTATTCTGTTGAATAGAGGGCGATGAGAAAATGCTGATAAATTCATTTTCCAGCTTATTAGCTCTAGAATGTATTTAAATTTTCCATGTTAAAATGTTTCTCAAATGTTAAAAAGCTTGTTCGATGAACATGATTTGGTAATTGAGTCACAAAATGCTAGTGTAAGAACATGTAGTGGAAAAGTCAGTGCACGCATAAGCTTATGTAGTATGAAAATGAAATGTGGTTTTCTGGACAACGGCATATATGATACAAAATGTTTTCAAGGTGCCCTAAGGCGATTCATCCACGTGATAACACTAGCTGTCGCAAACTCACACTTAAATACTCGCGTACACACACATACATACGTACATATGTGGCAGACACATTGATTTCTAGCGAGCTGAACACACCAGTATCTATGCCTCTTGCGAAATCACTTACGGTCTTGCATGGAACACATTTCTGATGTGGTCGAACTGTGATGACTTGCCAGGACCGGGAATGATGAGGGCACATTCGCTGTGCGGTCCGCTCGGGCCCAGGTGGGGCCCCGGGCCATTGTGCGGACCCGCGAACGGCGGTCCACCTGATGGGTGCACCACACTGCAATTTGACACACACACGCATACACATGTGAAACAATACATATCTGCTTTCTGCTGCTTTTGTCATGTTATTGAGTGTTGTGTTTTTAAGCAATTGCTGTTATCGAGTTTGACGTATAATTTTGCTACGCTGATTTATCTCATTTAATGGTTTATCACGAATTATATGTGTGTTTGTGTGTGTGTGTGTGTGTATGTGTGTGTGTTTGTGTGTGTGTTTATTGTTCTAACGAGCACTTCGAGAAACATCAAGCGTAGCGCCAGACATTTTGTTCGGGGCAAGCGGTGGCAAAAAATACTTCTCTGGATACTTGTGGCTATCACGCTACAGATGCAATCAGTTATCTTAGCTAGAATGTGCTA
The DNA here is from genome assembly GCA_916048095.2 of Sacculina carcini. Lineage (NCBI taxonomy): Eukaryota > Metazoa > Arthropoda > Thecostraca > Sacculinidae > Sacculina > Sacculina carcini. The sequence continues at coordinate 6,493,532 of OU696583.1, forward strand.
TGTTATGTGTGTGCTATCTATATATATATATATATATATATATATGCTATATGTGCTAGTTAGGATATGTAGCACAAAAGGAGTGAGGTGTAATGAAATTTTGTTTGAACATGTCGAATCTGGTTGGAGTTATTTGTGTTTTGGCTGTTGGTCACGGTCCCAGCGGCAGCGTGATGATGTGGGTATAATTGTGTCCCCATTCTACTCAACTTCTTCACAACTTCAATCAATATATTCAGAGGGTATCGTTACTACACTATATCGACTAAGTGACGGTACTCAAATGATATATTTTCATTGTTTATAATATTCAGTACTGTTTGAGATAATTGTATGTGTTTATTGCCATCTTTCATCTGTCAATTGTGTGTGTCAATAGAGCGAGTGAGAACAATGTCGTCCAATCAACTGTAATACTATTTGCTGTGCCAACACCCACCTTGAAGCGTACTCGTTCAACGCAGGTAGAGTGGCTGCCACTATCGAAACACAAACACTCAGGCACAAAGTCAGCAGCCTGTATCTGTCAATCAAATAAATAGAAACAAATGCATTGCGCTTCTTGATCACGGTCTTTGCTCGCAAAAAATGCGCGAACGCGGAAATTTTGCGCACTGCTGATGCCATTGGTGATTAGACAGTCAGTATTTTTGCGGCAGATTATTTGTGTACGAGTTTGTTTGTATTTCCTTTTCGTAGTCAGCTCAGACTTTCATCTGTGATTTTCTAGGTGTGATATGAGAATGGCACTGACTGTAAACCTTCAAACTTCTATCTGAATATCTGAGTAGCGCTCGAATTTTCAGTTCCCCGACAAATTCTGCTGTTTTACGGAATATAAAGAACACGTTGCCTCTAAACCACGGCATGTTTCCGCCTGCTCTTCTGTATCATATTCAGCGGAAGACCACTATGCGTACTGGCATGCAGTGTGGATGCTCAAGGTTTAACTTTCACAAACGTATATGTCTGGTGGTTCTGTGGGTGTGTGGGTGTGTCTGTGTTTCTCACCCACTTCTGCATCGTTTGTATAGATACTATCTCAACATACTAGGCGCCGTCTAACATTTTCTTATTTGCGAGCATTTGCGCTGTTGCAACAACTGGAGCAGTTTGGTTGCATGTTTTGCATGCTAACACAGTAATCGACCGCTTTCAGCCACCTCTTCAATGCAGCGCTATCTCGAGTGTGAAGTGTAACACTTTAACATTGGAGAATTCGGGATATCTCGCTATCGTCCGTAATTGGCATCATTGGTATGACAACAGCCCTGTCTGTGTGTGTGTGTGTGTGCGTGTGTGTCTGTCTGTATGTATGCTTGTGTGTCGTACTGCGGCCTTCCTGTAAAGCACTTGCCGCCAACTTGACCTACATCCACATTGCCACGCCTATTCAGAGGCGAGCCTGTTTTGACGGCCAAGGCTATCTGCAGTGGTGGCGGTGGTGCGTGGGAGCATGGTATTTGTACCCCGAATGCCACCGGGATATACTGACCTTGTGCAGACACGCACACATAACACTGCCAAGCGAGCGAGTGCATACGCTCTCGATCATGTATGACCGTCGCAACCTCATAGCTCAGTGGAAATGTGTTCATTTGCGTCGCAAGATGAAGTATAGGAGGCAGCAAATTGAACGCGTAAACATGCGCGTAGACTACTAGATGACGGATGTCAGTTTTGGCAAGCGAGTGTTTTATGGGCACAATTGAATTGTCATCTGGTGGTTGCAAATACGATTATGTGTTATTGGAAACATGGTGGAAAATATGTCCCAACATAGACGCTCTGCTAAACCATGAAGTTTTGATTGTCTGAATTTTTTTCGGCCGAATTAGATTGTGGTATAGAAAAGTAATGCATATATCAATGTTTTTCGTTTTACGGTCTTCAGGGAATTTGATTATCATTGACATTTGTCTGGATACTAGACAAAATGGTGGTGGTTTGGATTGAAATTTGTTGACAAAGATTGTCATTATAATGACCTAGGAGAATGTTTTGGGGATATTTTCTTTGGTCACAGAATCACTGCAGAATTGCACCTAGCTTTTATATCTCAACAACAGGCTCGCAAAATTTGGTCCGGTGAGGGGACACAGTCTTGTGTTTCTGAAATCTGCATACGACCAACGTGTAGCGGTCAGGATCATTAATTGATTGCACAAATTACTAGCATATGTGCTGGCCTGTGCGGTACCCAAACCAATGAAATCCCGCTTAAAACTGCCTCGTTTTGAACGGACGTTTTTGGTTTTTTCGGATCAGAAATGCTCCGAGAACTCTTCCATTCATAGCCATGATTCTGTCGCTTGTATGAGATGAATAAACGTCACTTTTCCGTGAAGAATTGCGATCATAAATTTTTCCTAGTTTTTGTTTTTCGTGAATGAATACGTACACTGACTCTTATTGTATGTGTATGTATGTGTGTGTGTGTGTGTGTATGTGTACATGAGTGAGCATTAGTGGGTACATGGGTGCATATGGATATGTGTGTGTGTGTGTGTGTGTGTGTGTGTGTGTGTGTGTGTGTGTGTGTGTGTGTGTGTGTGTATGTGTGTGTGTGTGTGTGTGTGTGTGTGTGCTCGACAATAGTCTCAAACATAAATCAAGTTAATGAAAGAGATTGAGCGACCGCGTCACTAACGCTATTGTTTCACACTCATAACGTGTATGTTTGTGTGTGTGTGTGTGTGTGCTTGTGTGCATGCGTGTGTGCTTGTGTGTGGCAGCACCAACGGAACACCAACACATTCACAAACATGGATACGCGCGCACACACACAAACATATACGCTTACTACTTTCGCCGTGCAAGTAGCTTGTGCAACCCCAAACTAGTCACGCTATGGTACACTCTAGACAGAATGTGTGTGTGTGTGTGTGTGTGTGTGTGTGTGTGTGTGTGTGTGTGTGTGTGTGTGTGTGTGTGTGTGTGTGTGTGTGTGTGTGTGTGTGTGTATGTGTGTGTGTGTGTGTGTTTGTGTACTAGTGTATGTGTGTTTAGGTGTTTGTTTACGTTTGTTGTTTGTGTGATTTTCCAGGGGTGGTCAGACTGGTTTCTGGCGATTATCATGCACATCTTCCAGTATGTTGTATAAATATGTACAGACATCTAAATTCTCTCCCAAATACTTATTACCTAAATTGCGATTATTAATTATGTAATAATTAATTACTCATTAGTTTGTGTTTTGCTGTGTTTCGTCGTCGCTCTTTTTTCCTTTTTCATTTGTTTAGTTAACTCTAATGCTCATTTGATGCTGTGTTTCGTCGCGGTTTTTTCGGTTACAATTCCGCCCAACTTATGTTCAACTGTTGTTGCAGTGAAATCGCCACCTGCCTGCGTCTAGAAAGCGAAACGTTCAGTGTTTGCTGACTTCACTTTTTGCCCCGAATGTCGGGCTGAATTTTGCAGTGTGAATTTGCGACGTTGGGCGACAAACAAGGCATATCCACTTTCAAAACCACATTCCTGCATTGCCGTCATTCGTTCGTGTACCCCGCCAGCACAAGTGTCATTCATAATTCAACGGCGATCGCAGATACTCGAAACGGGAACGAATGTCTTACGCTCTTGCACGGCTTCACCGCTTAATCCTTGTCTAATCATCTTCTGAGGAACACCTTGTTCCTTTCAATAGCGCCGTCTGACTGTTGGAGCGATTGCTTTGGATGTTTTGACCAAGACAGGTTGCCGTTGATTGTATCGCCTCGACGCGGAAAGCTAATTTTTATCGTGGAACTGGCCGAGTTCATAGGCGATATGTGAAAGTATCGTTTGATTGACACGGGTCGCCTCGCGCCGAAAGGAAAAGTGGTGTGGCCGCTTGCAGGAATACGCTTCTCAACTTACTTTGTTGCTATTTGCTTGAATCGATCCTGAGCTAGGCATGTTATGCCTACGCTACGTTTGATCTAGCTTATGTCCAGGATCTTTCTTGGTTCTTCCTGTGCTGCGACAGAAATTTCCTCTCGCGCCACCTGGCAACCCTGCCAGCTGTGTGCGTGTGCGTGAGCTTGTTTGTATGTGTGTCCTGGTCGTCCTGTTTTGTTAGTCTGTGTATCCATAACAGTAGGTCCATAACACTAACGCTAACTGTTAACTTGTGTCGCTCCGTGGCCAGACAAACGCCACATTCTTCACTTACCTAGCCTAACTAACCTAGCCTAACCCAACCTTAGCTAACCCATCAAAGAAAGAGGGTCGAAACTGAAGCTGAACCAAACGCACCCGGGACGTAACATCCTGGCTCCCGGAGCGAACTTGTTGTATTCAAGCAATTGTGTTCCCTGTGAAATTTGACTTGAATGCCTGAGGGGCTGGGTGATTCCTATATGCTAGCATTTGACTGGATTCACTGGATTTGCACGAGTATTTCTAATCGGATTTTAAACACACTGAAGTTCTTCAATGTCATGTGGTCTGTGCTCTTTATATCTGATTTATTGTGAAGTTAATTGTATGTGTTTATTGAAGAATACTTATGCATGATATACATGACTTGAGTATGTGTTGAGTTGCTAAAATGGAGGCTGTATATGTCCAACGGTAACTTCATAGGATAGAAATTTGTCAAACACGGTTTAGACTCAGTTAAATCATCATATTCTCAGAATGGGCAATGGCATGCTGAAACAATATTGTTATTGTTATTTAAATCGATGAATCAATGTGAAATGGGAAGAGAGCGACCGCATTTACATTTGCATTAATTTGCATGATTTCAATCCCCGTGCACTCTGATTGTCAAGAGATGAAGAGAAGAACAATAGCATTATAAAATCAAGTCACACCGGAAACGAATGATGGTGGAACGGAATCAATACTGCTCGCAAACACCCCAATGTACAATGCTATTTTGCAACAACGGTGATCAAATATACAAATTAGCGTTACTCTAACATTATTTTGACAATTTTGATCCGAATCGGTCGTAACATTCAAACGAGCTTACTGAAAAAAGGAACTCATTCTGTATATGCGACAAAATAATGCATATAGCCGCGAACCAGATAGGTATGATAGTTGTCCATGGCAACATGCGCTTCAGAATAACTACCTATCTGTTGGTGATTGATGCTCGCACTATCGTTCTTGTCGTCTTTTCTCTGTCTCGCATTGTACCTTTTTGTGATCTAACCGCACAATAACATGGATCCGTTCGAATACTACATGATTAGTTTGATTTTACTGGAAGGATTCAGTCAAATTTTTCGAAACCATCACCACTGTTTATACTGGATACACTCTGACAGAGGAATATTTGCTTGCTCCGCTGAAAACTGGCGAGCTTTCATGGTGATAATGACTTATTGGTGACAAAGAACGAATGATCTGTCGTGAATGATTCGACGTGACAATCGGTAACACTTCTTTCTTCAACACCGTGCAATCCCGGCTGCAATCGTCCCTATTCAACTAGCTGCGCTGTTTCGATGGGCCACCTGCTTGCTTGGATCTTTGGTCACGTGACAATGTGAGGCCGACATACAAGCACTTAACACTTACCTGGCTTCCATGATTGCGGGAACGAGCCTCCAGCAGGCCACACACTATCGCACGCACTGCCCAACAACGCTCGAGTGAGCGTGCACCAACTCGAGCTGCAACTTTCTTGCGACGACGGCCGCGGCGTCGAGTTGCCTGGGGCGGTGCCACCAGACACTGGGCAGGGTGGGGTCGTGGCAGCTCGTGCGCCTCTGTATGTTCGTGTGTGTGTGTGTGTGTGTGTGTGGACCTTGGACGGCTGGCTGGACGGGTGTGGTGTGTCATTGCCAGCAAGTGAGTCGCCACCACAAGCGTCGCCACCACTGTCGCCACCAGAAACGGGCTTTTTCAGCATCTGGCCAATAGTCAATTAGCAGGCCAGGTGTGGGGTTGCTCGCTGCGAGAGAGCCGGCCAAAAGTGGCTCGATGGCTGCTCCACGGGCAACCACCTTGTACACGCTTGTTGTTGTTTTTTACAATTTCGGCGCGGGCAGACGCCGGAGAGAAAATCTGGCACACGCGTATAATGGGCGCACAAAAAGAGCAGCGCTAGAAAAAGTGAAATTTGCAGGTCAGCGGCGAAATGGATCAATGAAAGCGAATGCCGATGTGAATGCAAGCCAAGACAATTGAAAATCGGCCAGATTCAAATCAGCTTTGTGTCATTCACAAGGGCACAACCAAGCTCTCCTGGAGCTCCTAACTGCTTGCATACACAAGGGTTGACGAAAGCGAGTATACGCACGCCTTTTGAAATATCAACTTATTTTTTATATGCATAACAAATATATGGTGTATTTTGTAATGTTTTGGATGGGTTTTCCACTTGACTTAACCTCACTCGACTTTCAACGTGTTGAGACGAACGATAGTAAAATTCTGGAGGTCTATTTTGGCGCACACAAATAACAAAAATAACGACGAGAGTGATGCATAGAATGCGAGTGAGTTAGCAGGAACTGCATCCAGCAAGCGGTCGAGACAATCCTCATTTTGTTGACTCCTTGCTGCGCAGACGTTTGCTCTTCGCTGACTCAGCGTCCGATGGTGACTGGAGAATCGTTGGTTTAACACGGAACGGAATCGGTGCAAAAAATAACTCTTGCTGTTCACGTCCATATCCGTGGCTACCCAAATCTCCACATTATGTAGGGGAAATGTTGAATTTCCGCTATAATTTCCTTATGGTCGTCGTTCAACGTTGAGTGCAAATACTTTGCATGTTTGTCATTTCCATTGAGAAATGAATACCCTTGAATCTTTTTAGCATAATCATGAATCCTTTTTTGGCAGCTACTGACCATTTCTGGCTGCTTTTTGGTCTTCAAGGCTAAGGAAATGCCAATAATTCAAGTCTAGACTACTCATGGTTGAGCAGTTGTTTTCTGATTCCATCTGGCTCGCACAGTTGACGTGTCACCTGATTACTTCCACTGATATATCACCTGTTCTGTCTTGTCTACTTGAACCACGCGACAAAAAGTGATTCTGACGTAACCTGTCACTGTGTGTATGTGTGTGTGTGTTTGTGTGTATGATTGTCTATGATACTGCCAAGCAGTATTTTCCTTTTTTGTACCAACTTAATATATCTGAATATAACTAGTTGTATTGTACTTTTTTTCTTTTACAGCCTGCATTCATATATTTGTTTTTCATTATTTTTGCTTGTACACTTTGGCTTATTTCTGAATTTGCGTTTGTTTCCAACACTGTACAACTGTTCAATAAGACCTGTAGCGAGCAATCGAACGTTTTTTCAATTATGCGCTTGAAAAAGGCATTAATTTTCAAATGTAAGCGAGAGAAGTTGAGAGGCATTTTATAGCAAATGCAGAAACTCTTGATTGTGATAACCGAAATTATTAAATACGTCTATAAATCACACAGACCTCTTTGATTGAATAAAAGCAACAATGTTATGGGTTTCATTCTATTTTTCTCACCCGGAGGAAACGATGAACAGAAGAAAGGACTGCATTCAAAATGAGCAACAAAAAATAGCATAATTGTTTCAAAAAAGCAATATCATAAGATGGCTTATTTTGAGACTAAAATATTTTTGACGGAATTCAGTGTCCACAAAGTACCGTACCTGGGGTGCTGTAGATTTTAAATAAGACGAATTTTAAACAAGTAATTATCTAGATTCTAGAGTCTAGAATATGAAATTCTTGAGCACGTTAGTTATGATTCAATCAGCACGCCAGTTTTCTGTCATTATCTTGGTCTGGCATACTTGTGGTCCACCAGCAGGAATTGACGAAGGGAAAGATGCCAGATGGCTATTGATATCCCAGTGCTGCCAATTCTACACCTCCTACTGTGCGACCTTGGTCGAAACTGAAAACGTATTAATGAGTGTTTATGCATGTGCGTGTGTACAAGTGTGTTTGTTTGTCTGTGTTCTGATTGCTGTGTGCACATCGATACGTGGGTGTGTGCGTGTGTATGTGTATGCGTATGTGTGTGTATGTGTATGCGAGTTTGTATGCGTGTATGTGTGCTTGCTGGCACCGTTGGCCTTTGCTGTGTCTCTACACTTTTATACATTTGTATGCACACACGTGCCTGTGTGTGTGTGTGTGTGTGTGTGTGTATGTGTGTGTGTGTGTGTGTATCTATAGTGTAGAGGCAAGGAGTAACTGGACGTGTGATTGTGCTGTGTTTGCGTGTGCGTGTGGGTATATGTATATGTGTGTGTGTATATGTATATATATATATGTGTGTGTGTGTATATGTATGTGTGTGTGTGTGTGTGTGTGTGTGAGTGTATGTGTGATCTTCGATCGAATTGCCTCGCCCAGAGCTGTTGGCTGTCCTGCTAATGCTCGCCGCCATCATGCAAGTACCGTCTCACAACACCACTGACACGACACCACTGACACGACACCACTGACACGACATCACTGACACGACATCACTGACACGACATCACTGACACGGCACCACTGACACGACATCACTGACACGACATCACTGACACGACATCACTGACACGGCACCACTGACACGACATCACTGACACGACATCACTGACACGGCACCACTGACACTACACCACTGACACTACACCACTGACACGCCTCCACTGACACTATACCACTGACACGACATCACTGACAAGACACCACTGACACGACATCACTGACACGACACCACTGACACGACACCACTGACACGACACCACTGACACGACACCACTGACACACCACCACTGACACGACACCACTGACACGACACCACTGACACGACACCACTGACACGACATCACTGACACGACATCACTGACACGACATCACTGACACGGCACCACTGACACGACACCACTGACGCCAACAGTAGGCAATTCAAGGTTGATTTGTTTGTATGTTGCAGGGTGTCTGTCGACATGTGTCTCGTGCGCAACGTTTCCCACGGCATCCGCACCAGCACACACACACACACACACACACACACACACACACACACACACACACACACACACACACACACACACACACGCATGTGTTGTAATGCATTGCGGACGCAGTCAGAGCCTGGAATTGATTAATTGAAAATTCCAATTCGACTCAGTCAATTGTCTATAGATGTGATACGCACAATCATTGTGGCTGTTCATAAGTGATAATTAGGGCTGTCAAAAGTTAATAAAGTTACTTTTTCACCTAAAGGTCACTTTTTCATAAGCTACCTAAAACTGCATGAAAACGTTGTGTACGATAATTATTAAAAAAGTTATTAGGTTACCAAAAGTTACTTTTTCATCGTTTGGTTACTTTTTTGCTTTTAAGGTTACTTTTTTATCGTCAGGTTACATTTTGTTATTTTTCTTGTTATTAGGTAAGTTTACCACGAAGTTTGGTGACTTTTTGCAGATAAGAGGCACAAAAACGGTATATATGAGGATAAAATAAGAAATGAGATGGAGTATTAGGTCTGAAGATCAAGAAATGTCAACATTTCTGCTGTTAGGATTTAGCAATTGATACTCATCTTAATATCCGTTCTACTCGATATTTATACGTTTTTGGGTACGCAGGATAGTGTAATTCCATTTTAGGAAATGTCCACGAACCGGAGGGTGTCGTGGGATGTTTGGAGCGTGGTATAGTACGATGTGTGAGCTCTATACCAGATACTGCACTGTAGCACCTGACAGTACGTATTTACTTGAACAGGAACTTGCACGTGATTTTTAGGGCGTGAGATAGCGCCATTATCCCACGTTTGACATATGGGAGGACGGGGGGCATTCACACATGCAGTGTTTACGCTCACCCTAATATACAAACTGTAGTGCGTGTTATTTGATAAAAAGTTCCATTGAAAAAATATAAAGAACATCATTGCGACCATTACTAAAAATATTTACATTTGCAATTAGTGTATTTCGCATTTGTATGAGCTTTCGACTAAAAAATTATATTTTGATGGTTATGGCTGTGGACTCCGTGGTGCAGTTGTTAGCACACCCGCCTCACATGCGGGAGGTCCGTGGTTCGAAACCCGGCGGAGCAGAATTTCATGGGGCGAATTCTACAATCCCACAGCGCCTGTCCACCCAGCAGGAAATTATGGTACCAGATATCAGTCATGAGTTGTGCCATGCATTCTGGGGAGGTGGCCCTCTCGTATACGTCTTACGTCCTTGTGGCGCCATAGCGTGGAGAGGGTCGGTTCTGCGGTGGCGAGCTGCACGGGGCACGCCTGTGTGGTTATAAGCTTCGGCTTCTTCCCGTGTAGCAGCTGCCACTTAGGCATTTAACCTTTCAACCTTTATGCTCCTTTTTTCGATGTTAGCCAAATTATGTTAAGTCACTTTTCGTTGTTTGTTGTAAAAATGGTACCAGATCGGAGAGGGTGGAAATGTAGTACCAACTCGGAAAGATGATAAAAAGAAGGACTGGTGTATTTTCTTCCTTCAGAACTGCAAACAGAAATTGACCTTTTTTGAAGGAGGTTATTTTTAGGTTACCTTTTTATTGGTTATTAGGTTACTTAATATGTTCACAAACAAACAACAAACAAACCGTGTATTTCACATAGCGCACTAAACAGCAAAGGCGTGATAAACATGTGATAAAACGATACAAAAATTATAATAACTTTAAAACTCATTTAGGTTATTTTTAGGTTACTCTTTAGGTTACTTTTTAGGTTACTTTTTCTAGAAAATAAAGTTACTTTTTTCTGATTTTTAGGTTACTTTTTTGACAGCCCTAGTGATAATTATCATTGAGACTGATATAATTATAAAATTGCTTGCATAAAATTACGCTTTTTTAGGTTTGCTCGTATCAGTGGCGGTGCCAAGAAGGGGGGCTTGGAGGGGCGAGTGTAGCTCCTCGTGTTTTGCCAAGCCCCGCATCTTTTCCTCTAGCCCCCCTCAGTCCCTGCACTGTAAATATCCTGGCGCCGCCACTGGCCTGTATTTGGTTTTTAGTTTTTCTTCTTGCTTGCTCGCAGCAATGATTAATAATTCTTTCATATTCTATTGATAGTGGTTTAAATTAGATTATAACCTGAGTTAATGAAATTGCTTTTGCAACCGAGAAATCTGCCATTTTAGTTCGCGCTGTTCATTTAGTCCGGTGGTCTGTAAACTGTGGGGAATTACCGACTGGTAGGGAATGGATGGATTGCCAAGTGGAGAATGAAAGGTCGGACAGAACAGGACAAAAGTGCGCGCGTGTTTTTATCAATCTGAATTGGTTTATTTTTGTTTCTAGTGACTTTCTGGCAATTTATTTGCTGGAGCAACTTAGTTTATTGCATTCTTCAGCGCTGTTTGTGAAAGTAAATAGTTGGTTTATCAAGAAGTGGGAAATCAACGACAAAAAGTTTACGCACCACTGATTTAGCCCAATCATATCACATCCGAAATTTTCAGCGTTTCACTCATACTTTTTGGTAATTGTCATAGATTTTCGCCATCACCGATTTGGTCCTTACCTGGTGAATGCCTACACTATGCAAGTCTGCATGCATTCGCATACTTGTATGTGTGTGTGTTCGTGTATGTGCGTGTGTGTGTATGTATGTGTGTGTATGTATGTGTGTGTGTATGTATGTGTGTGTGTATGTATGTGTGTGTATGTATGTGTGTGTGTGTGTATGTATATGTGTGTGTGTATGTATGTGTGTGTGTATGTATGTGTGTGTATGTATGTGTGTGTGTGACACTGTCTGAGCAGATAGGTCAAGGTCATCGTGTGGTCATGTGAGCGACCTTTGCTGAGTGAATCGTATGTCACTGCGGCCGCACACTGGCACTATCACATCACACTGATATTTCTGCCTGCTCACCACTGGGCCGCCTAATGACTTTCGGTTCTACATGCTAAATGAGAACAAACACACACGCACACACACACACACGTGCACATGCAAGCAAGGAAACGTTTGAAAGTAGCGCTGGCCATCAGCTGAACAAGGAAAAGCGTGTCATAGCGACTGATAACATCAATATCTTTATCTGTCGTGATTGGAATATCATGTACACACACGCGTACATAAAAACACACAAACACACACGCATACATACACGCAGACATAGGCAATGTTGACAAGTGCGGTTTATGGGAAAAGTTGATTGGGAGAAGAAATATTTATTGTATTAGATGTATTATTGAATTCGAAAGTGCAATGTTGCGACCAGCTTGACAACAACAAGATTGACATACACACACACACACACACACACACACATACACACATACACACACACAAATGTTGATAAACTAATGGATTAGGTGCTAATGTATCCTGACCATCGTAATGCCAGTCCTAAGTTGAGTATTTTTGTGAGATATATATTGTTGGTATATCTTGCTTCAATGTTGATCGCTACAACGGGAACATTTGTCGTTTGACAATTCACCACTTGGATGTGTGTGAAAGTGCGGAAAATGTTACTTCTAATCCAGCGATTCAAAGTCTGGATAAAAATTGGCTGATTTTGACCATTATAAAGTGGCATCTATCTCGGATTATCCTGTTGTTTTGTTTGCCGATGACTTCTTGCGCGACGTTCTATTCGGCATTTGTGTTGTGCCGGCCCCGTAATGCGCCATTAACGTCGGCAAAGACAATTAAGACGCAGCGGCCAGTGAAAGTGGCGCCGATGCAACGACGCGTGAAGAGCAAGCGCCGCTGGCGGTCAAGCGTGAAGCAGAAAAAACCGCACGTGCTCATTTCCGTGTTTGTTTGTGTGGCGCGCCAATTGTGCATAGTCGATCGACAGATACGGCGCGATTGCTGCCGTTCAATAAATCCCAATTGCTGCCTACCAGTCTTAAAATCATCCCCTAGATAAATATTCATATTGCGATAATGCCTAGTTGTATGCTTTGTACGTCATGAACGCAATGTATGTATTTATATACATACATTGTTTATTTATTTGCTTGTATACTGCGTCCAAATTAAAATAAGCATTACAATAATCATTAATCTGTTTCATTTTAATTAGTCAAATTAAATACAGAAAAATTAACAAATCGATTTATGAAATTTAAGGGGATGCATGCGTTAATAAATGGAGCTAGTTCTGAAGGGTAGCGGACAAAAGTGACAATTGGTAACTGTATGTGGATTTGTATGTGCAGCAGTGCAGTATGATTCACGCACTCCTATATGTCGACACTTCAGGTGGGTGTTCAGGTAATGAACGTAAATTCATTACACATGGACAGGGCCGGACATGGACATAGGCAAACTAGGCAGCCACCTAGTGCCCCCGATTAGTGGAGACCTCTCACTGGACTCGTGAGAGAAGTATATACATTGTGCTAGTCATGAAAGATTGGACATAGACATGGTTGAGTCTTTGGAGTATTCCAAATTACTTCGATACCTTGCTGCCACCAAAGCACGAAAAGTAAATGTTTGAACGAAAAGTACTGGCTCCCTTCTTCACTCATTTGATTAACTCCTCGTTTCTCCACGGTATTTTTCTTGCCTCCAAGCATGCATCTATAACGCCTATTCTTAAGAAACCTTGTCTTGATCCTACTCTACCATGTAATTATCGACCCATCTCGATCTTATCTCTCCTTTCGAAACTCCTTGAATCAGCCATCTTGGATCAACTCCATCCGGTTATACAATCTGCTCTTGACTCTCATCAGTCTGGTTTCGTTTCAAACCACTCTACTGAAACCCTGCTACTATCACTTGTCACCGATATTTTCTCACATTTCTCATATGGCAAGTCGGTTATTCTCATTTCGCTAGGCTTCTCTTCTGCTTTTGACCTTTTAGACCTTTGCATCTTAAGTCAAGATCTCGCTCATGCTGGTCTTTCCTCTAGTGCACTTTCTCTTCTTACATCTTACCTCACTAACCGATCTTAATCAGTCCGATGCAACTCAACTACCTCATCATCTGTCCTTCTCACTTCTGGAGTGCCACAAGGCTCGCTCCATGGTCCTCTGCTCTTCAATCTCTATGTCTCATCCTTATGCTTAATCTTGCGCCGCTATTATATTGCGTACCATATTTATGCTGACGACGTCCAAATATTCTTTCCCCTCACTTTATCTTCCTCATATCTAGTTTCTGAACTTCTTAATGATATATCTTCTTGGGCTGCCTCAAGGAAACTTGTCCTCAGTCATTCAAAGACTGAATATCTTGTATTTCACCCTCCTAGACTCACCCCTCACGATATTAATCTTCCTCTTGCTTCCCAGATTCGCAACTTGGGAGTTATATTCGATCCATCACTTTGTTTATCAAGTCATTTCTCTCAGCTCACTCGCTCTTGCCGTTTTATCATTCGCCAATTTTATCCTATCCGTGCTTTCATTGATGAAGCATCTGCCACCCTATTAGTCAATTCCTACATCCTCTCAAAAATTTATTACTGCAACTCTCTCTTCTTTCATCTTCCTTTTAAATCTGTCCGCCAACTTCAATCTGTGATTAATTTAGCATGTCGATTTGTTTTGCGACTTCCTCCTAAAACTCCTACATCATCCCACCTCCGGCAGCTTGGCTGGCTTCCTGCTCTTACACGGATTCGATTCAAAATTTGCTGTTTGACATTCAAATTGATTAATTTTCAATCTTCACCATTGTATCTTCGTTCTCTTCTCATACCCAGCGTTCGCTCTGATAGTCGCCATCGTAAGCCTTTAGTTAGTCCTCCCGCTATCAAGTTATCTCCCTGGTCGTCCAAATCTTATACATTTTATGCTCCTCGTATATATAACTCGCTTCCCTCATACATCCTTGAAAAAACGTCTCTCAAGTCTTTCTCTGTCGCCTTGCACAAACACCTACTTGAATCTGCTTGATCTAACCTACCCTGTAATCTGATTCCGTTATCTTCCAACACTTGTAATCTTCAACACTTCCTCATTGTGATCTGCTGTTTTTGGCTGTTTGACTCACTTCGGTCTGGTAAATTGTCTGGTCAGGAGAATTCCTGCTACTGGTACTGTGTAGCCCAGTACAACAAGTCTCATAATCGAGTGGTCGGCGACTAAACCGGCTCCCCCATTGGTTCCCACCAGTGAGGAGGGTGGCTATACACCCAGCAGGACTAAAAATAAAACATGTCCATGGGCGGAAGAGCTACTCGCTAGCCAACGGCCATCTAGCATTTATTTTTATTATTTTATATCCTATGCTTTTTTATTCTATATTCCCATTACATTTTTTCTCTCTTTCCATTATATGCTCTAATACATTACATTATTCATATATGTATATGTGTATGCATGTGTATGTGTATATATGTGCGTGTCTATGTGTTCGTGTGCATGTGTTTGTGTGTATGTGTTTGTGTGTATGTGTTTGTGTGTATGTGTTTGTGTGTATGTGTTTGTGTGTATGTGTTTGTGTGTATGTGTTTGTGTGTATGTGTTTGTGTGTATGTGTTTGTGTGTATGTGTTTGTGTGTATGTGTTTGTGTGTATGTGTTTGTGTGTATGTGTGTATGTATGTGTTCAATTTTGCTGTTCTGCACCCATGTACTTTCTGTTGATTTGTGCTCCATATTTTTGTCCTCATACCGCTCTGTGTCTACACTATTACTCTGCTCCTGCTCGCGCCTTTGTCCTCGAAAGTGCGCTATATTAAATACATGTTGTTGTTTGTTGTTTTGTTGTTTTTGTTGACATTTTATGACACCTATCTTACGAATATGCTTGTTTTAATAACATTTATTTGTTGACGTATATATGAGGTGTTTGATAAATGACACAATCCTATTGTTATGTGTTCGGTTGTTGTACTTTGCATCATCATGGACCACTAAATTACTTTACTAAATTACAATTTACTTTGCTTTGGACCTCCAATTACCTGAGGCCGGTGCTGTGATGAAATAGTAGAGGCCAGGGGGTAGATTTGTGTCGAAGCTCGAGGGGAGGGGATGACAGCCATCATGTATTATTGTTCAAAGATGACTCAGTTGGTCAATTGCAATTACCTCAATAGAAAGTATATTGCGTAAAGTATAACTTTTTGCAAATTTATTGTTTTTTATGTCGTGTGTATTGTTATTTTTGCTATGCTGATTTTGATAATATACCCAATGAACTGAACTCAGCAGAATTCTCGGGAGTATAATTGCATATTCATATCCCCGAAACAAATGGTCGGGGGTATATATACCCCAAAACCACCCAGGATCTACGCCCATGGAGGTACCTTGATAATATACAATATGTTTCATCATCAAGAAGTGCAGTGCTATCAGATCCCGTCAGTCACCTGATCGTAGTGAAAGCGCCAAATACCGAGTGTGTAAATACGTGGATGGAGGCTGTAATTTGCGAATTACCAGCTACTTCGTGTTAGTCATGGAAACTGATCTGTATGTGTGTGTGAAAGAAGAAAGAAATAAATGTGTATTTTGCTCAGACTCAATAAGAGTATGGGGCACAGCTCCGCATCAAATAACAGCGGTGTAAAAACAACAAAGCACAACATCAAAACAAACAATTCAATATGACATAAATATATGAATCCAAATATGCAAATTCCCAATCATAATACAACAAATCACGTATATAACTTGAATGCTTGTTTAAGAAATCTAGCGAAATTACGCTGCTCTTGTACATTCTCTGTTTGCGTAAAGTTAATGAAACCATATGTATTTGCACAATTATAAAACTTCCGTGAGATATATATTTGTCTCAGGTATTATATTTGCTTATTTGTACACACAAATAGTAAATGGTACTCATCCCCCAACTTGTTTGTGTCACATTTTTCGCATACACGTTCGGCTCTGGGTATACCCTTGTATCTTCCCTCGTTAATTGGCAAATGGTCGTTGCAGCTGCGGATTCTACATATGTGGATCCAACTTCTTTTAGTCATGTTCAGCAGATACGGCTCGAGTCCATAAATCGGTTTATACGTACTGTATGTCTGACAAATTGCTTTCTCCCTCATGTTTGATCGCCATGTCCCAATCCACAGATCCTTAAGTGTAGTATTCACCTTTTCCGTCAATACTCTGGCTAAACCAGCGTCCTGGCAATTCCACAGTCCCCATAATCCGCACTCAATACATATTGTTTTCATCTTATGTATCCATTTTGAGGTGTAAATTTCGCGTTCGTCCAATCGGTACAAATAATTATATATCAAATTAACCAATTTGTCAGTCGATCCAGACAATATATGCACCCAAAATTTATACATTCTCAATTTTATGTAAATTTCAATCGGAAATATCCCTAATTCCCCGTAGACGTATTCCACTGATGTGTACCTATGGACACTGAGGACATTCTTGAAAAATCTCATCTGCGTACTCTCTATTTCTTCAATTTGGTCGTAACCCTAGACCTCAGAAGAATATGTTAATATGGGCAGCATCATTTTATTATATAAGTCAATTTGCATTTCAAGTGGTAGGTTAAATTTTCTATATTTACCCAGGGTCGCAAACATAGACCTTTTTGCTCTCTCGATAATTTCTAGTTGTCCTTTGCGAAACGAACCATTATACTTTATATTTATGCCGAGATATTTGTAGTTATCGACAACTTCCAGTGGTTCTTCGTTCCATTTAAATATATAGTTATTGAAATTCGCTTTTCCTCGACTGAAAATCATAATTTTTGTTTTTTCGCAATTCACTCACATCCGCCATTATTTACAGTATGTGTGAAGTGCTGTAATAATCTGCTTCATTCCTTCGTAAGTTTCGCTAATCAATACCGTATCGTCAGCGTACATCATGACCAATAATTTTGTGTGTGCGTGTGTATGTGTATGTGTATGTGTGCGTGTGTATGTGTATGTGTATGCAGGGTAGTTGGAATCATAATTTATTATGTGGATATTTCCATGCGTAGGAGAATGACTCAAATGAACTGATGATGTGGCTATATTTTTCTGCACGACAATTTCACAGGTGTTATGGTCAACAAGGTTTGCGGCTTGACTACATGTAAACTGAGGCATTTTTGCCGATTACCTGTATAGTATAACATTATATTTCACAATGGACTTGAACTGTTTAATCAATTTCCTATTGAAATTCAATCCCATCTCAGTAGAACTACATATGCTGCATGTATAGCCAATATTAAGAAGTATTATCTGACGTTACAAAACCAACGTTGAAGTCACCAAGCACTCTACGATTTTGAGCTGGTTGTAACTATTCCTGCTATTACTATTCTCGTGGGTAAACGTAATTGTTTTCGTGCATAACCAAGTTTTCACTATGAGCTATATATGAGTATTTAGTTCTTTTATTTCTATTTAGTTATCCATTTCATGTCATCGTTTTGTATTTTTGCCAAATTTGCCATTACTGTTAATAATTTCATGTGAGAATTTGGTTTGATATTGGTTCGTCAGGGAGGTGTGGCTCGACGAATTGATGCCTCTGACCACTGCTATGTTACTGTTGTTTGTTGTTGATGAAGGCAATACATTTGAAGTTCACAAAATAAATCTGAAGCGAGTGCCGGTGAGTCAAGTTGGAGGACATATTGGTTAGAGGACTGGCACAATATTCCAACTCGCTGCAACAGATTGTAATAACAATACAGGTATCTTTAATAATAATAATATCTTGTATAATCCAATATGTTTGATTCCCAGTTGAATGCACAGTTTTGTGTAACTTTTGTTGTCTAGCCTGTAAGAAAAGTTACGTGAAACTGTTTGGTTGTGTGGACTCCACTAGTTTGTTGCACGTGTATATGTACCCTCAATTACCGTTTCGATTCAGTATTTTTGTTTTGCCATTCAATTTCAGTATTCAGATTTTTATTTTTATGAGCTCTTATCTTCACGACTAAGCTCGTATTTCGTGACTATCAGAAGAATATATAACAGTTCAAGTCGTGAAATTTGTGAACGTTTGGAATTTGAGAATTTCGCAGTTTTATTTGTGCAATTTCTATGAGTCGATTTCAATTAGTCGTCTCATCGATTAGATTACTGTGATTACATATTTCACGGGTGAAATTAAAATAATTTATATAATACCCATTATATACGTAAAACTATATGTATACTTAAAAAATTACATACTAAATTGCCTGCTGTTGAATATTTCCTTAAATAATTTAGTGTAGCATGCGCAGGGCTGCAGCATTGCTGCGCCACTTTTGACTCCCATATAGCGTCGTATATCGCACCGGTGTGTAGCTGTCAATTTGATTTCGTTTTGGAATTATGTAATTATTGAGACAAAAATATGCTTCATAAATCTGCTTTGAAGGGGTATTACAGCGTTTCGATGCACCATAGTTGATGTGTCCTATGTTCAGCTGATGTATCATATGCTTAGTTAACGCGTTTTTTCAAATTTGTTCGTAGCGTGTTACAAGTATTGTTTATGCTATCGGTATATATATATATATATATATATATATATATATATATATATATATATATATATATATATATATATATATTCGTTGATGAGATAAGCGGTTGAAGAATTCGAATGTTGATTAAATGAGTGTTTGTAACGAAATATATGTTATAGCCGCAGAACTAGAATGGATTGAAAGTTGGAATAAATTCAAATAGCTAAACACGTAGTGCACAAGAATTAATCCATCATGCGAAGGATCGCACAGGCTACGTGAACAATCTCACGCATGGCGCCTGAAAACAAACCACCAGAACAACTTCTCTCCCTGAATCACACTTACCCCTAGTCAAACACACACACGCACCGTGATAAAAGTACACGTGCACTTCTACGCAACACGTACATATTGTCACAGTATTGTACGATGTCTCGTCATGATCGCATCTCGAACTAGCATTTTCCAAGAGTTATTTACAAATTAGAGACGGATGTAATGGTATATTTGTTCAGAGCAGGGGTTCTTAACCGGGAGCGTTCGCGCCCCTAACCGTTGCGAGCCTGGTTTCTATGAGATGCGACTATTCCCGCGAAAATATCAATGGAATATATGTGTTTATGTCTGCTTTATAAGGAAAAGTGAACTAAATTTGAGCTTTATGAATGCATATTGAATAAAAAAGTTTTTATATTACGTCGCTTGAATTTTTCTCTTTCAAGTGTACCTATCAAGAAGCGAGGGGGTGCGAGAACTGAATGATCATTTGAAAAACCACTGGCTTAGAGCAAGTTTGTCGATTACTAATATGGAACACACGCGTGGCCCACGCCTATGGCGCGCTCATCTACTGCATCTACTAATATCTACATCTACTACATCTACTAATTCAGCTGCATGTACTGTGATGAATAGCTGGCGACAATGGCTTCGTTTTCTCCGCGCGGCGATGGCGGCGCGGACGCCAAGTTTTTCGAGTGCTCCGAAATCCTCGCGTCGTTCGAGAATGTCAAAACATGGCTGATAAAAAATTGCAAAAAGGTAATTGACCACTTGATCACACATTGATCGCCAAACAGGGACTATTTTTGTCACAATAATCGTATATTTGGCAAAAATCGCGTCGTAATTTGTCACTTTTAACAGGCCGGGCTGGTTGAAACCCCCGGGGAGGCCCACACGAGAGAGATGAAAACATGAATAAGTAATTAGGACAATACAAATTTAGAACAAAAAGGCAACATAAGCAGGGAGAGCAACCGGATAACGAAAAGCTATGTTCGCACTTGCAGCGAATCGTGGTAACATATCCACTTGTGGTATCTCTATGTATCGTGATAACATATCTTAGTGATAACTAGGGCTGTCAAAAGTTAATAAAGTTACTTTTTCACCTAAAGGTCACTTTTTCATAAGCTACCTAAAACTGCATGAAAAAGTTGTGTACGATAATTATTAAAAAAGTTATAAGGTTACTAAAAGTTACTTTTTCATCGTTAGGTTACTTTTTTGCTTTTAAGGTCACTTTTTAATCGTCAGGTTACATTTTGTTATTTTTCTTGTTATTAGGTAAGTTTACCACGAAGCTTGGTAACTTTTTGCAGATAAGAGGCACAAAAACGGTATATATGAGGATAAAATAGAAAAAGAGATGGAATATTAGGTCTGAAGATCAAGAAATGTCAACATTTCTGCTGTTAGGATTTAGCAATTGATATTCATCTTAATATCCGTGCTACTCGATATTTATACGTTTTTGGGTACGCAGGATAGTGTAATTCCATTTTAGGAAATGTCCACGAACCGGAGGGTGTCGTGAGATGTTTGGAGCGTGGTATAGTACGATGTGTGAGCTCTCTATACCAGATACTGCACTGTAGCACTTGACAGTACGTATTTACTTGAACAGGAATTTGCACGTGATTTTCAGGGCGTGAGATAGCGCCATTATCCCACGTTTGACATATGGGAGGACGGGTGGCATTCACACATGCAGTGTTTACGCTCACACTAATATACAAACTGTAGTACGTGCTATTTGATAAAAAGTTCCATTGAAAAAATATAAAGAACATTATTGTGACCATTACTAAAAATATTTACATGTGCAATTAGTGTATTTCGCATTTGTATGAGCTTTCCACTAAAATTATATTTTGATGGTTATGCTCCTTTTTTCGATGTTAGCTAAATTATGTTAAGTCAATTTTGGTTGTTTGTTGTAAAAATGGTACCAGATCGGAGAGGGTGGAAAAGTAGTACCAACTCGGAAAGATGATAAAAAGAAGGACTGGTGTATTTTCTTACTTCAGAACTGCAAACAGAAATTGACCTTTTTTGAAGGAGGTTATTCTTAGGTTACCTTTTTATTGGTTATTAGGTAACTTTATATGTTCACAAACAAACAACAAACAACCCGTGTATTTCATATAGCGCACTAATCAGCAAAGGCGTGATAAACATGTGATAAAACGATACAAAAGTGATAATAACTTTAAAACTCAGGTTATTTTTAGGTTACTTTTTTAGGTTACTTTTTTTCGAAAATAAAGTTACTTTTTTCTTATTTTTAGGTTACTTTTTTGACAGCCCTAGTGATAACTAGGGCTGTCAAAAGTTAATAAAGTTACTTTTTCACCTAAAGGTCACTTTTTCATAAGCTACCTAAAACTGCATGAAAAAGTTGTGTACGATAATTATTAAAAAAGTTATTAGGTTCCCAAAAGTTACTTTTTCATCGTTTGGTTACTTTTTTGCTTTTAAGGTTACTTTTTTATCGTCAGGTTACCTTTTGTTATTTTTCTTGTTATTAGGTAAGTTTACCACGAAGTTTGGTGACTTTTTGCAGATAAGAGGCACAAAAAACGGTATATATGAGGATAAAATAGGAAAAGAGATAGAATATTAGGTCTGAAGATCAAGAAATGTCAACATTTCTGCTGTTAGGATTTAGCAATTGATATTCATCTTAATATCCGTGCTACTCGATATTTATACGTTTTTGGGTACACAGGATAGTGTAATTCCATTTTAGGAAATGTCCACGAACCGGAGGGTGTCGTGAGATGCTTGGAGCGTGTTATAGTATGATGTGTGAGCTCTCTATACCAGATACTGCACTGGAGCACTTGACAGTACGTATTTACTTGAACAGGAATTTGCACGTGATTTTCTGGGCGTGAGATAGCGCCATTATCCCACGTTTGACATATGGGAGGACGGGGGGCAATCACACATGCAGTGTTTCGCTCACACTAATATACAAACTGTAGTACGTGCTATTTGATAAAAAGTTAAATTGAAAAAATATATAGAACATTATTGCGACCATTACTAAAAATATTTTCATTTGCAATTAGTGTATTTCGCATTTGTATGAACTTTCCACTTAAAATTATATTTTGATGGTTATGCTCCTTTTTTCGATGTTAGCTAAATTATGTTAAGTCACCTTTGGTTGTTTGTTGTAAAAATGGTACCAGATCGGAGAGGGTGGAAAAGTAGTACCAACTCGGAAAGATGATAAAAAAGAAGGACTAGTGTATTTTCGTCCTTCAGAACCGCAAACAGAAATTGACCTTTTTTGAAAGAGGTTATTTTTAGGTTACCTTTTTATTGGTTATTAGGTTAATTTATATGTTCACAAACAAACAACAAACAAACCGTGTATTTCACATAGCGCACTAATCAGCAAAGGCTTGATAAACATGTGATAAAACGATACAAAAGTGATAATAACTATAAAACTCAGGTTATTTTAGATTACTTTTTAGGTTACTTTTTCTCGAAAATAAAGTTACTTTTATCTGATTTTTAGGTTACTTTTTTGACAGCCCTGGTGATAACATATGTCTATTTGTTTTTCGTTTTGACCATTGTTTGTTTTGCGTTCGACGCTATGGCGCCATAGTCCTCACAATTTATAAAAGACATTGCCTTATCTCACCTATTAGACTAGCAATCGTTCACCGCCATGTGCTTGCGGATGCCTTAAATATTGGCATGGGATATCTACTGCACACACTATTTAATATGGATATTCTATATTTAATACACTTAATTCACAGCGCCAAGCATCATCACACTGGGCAATGTGTGTGTGTGTGTGTGTGTGTGTGTCAAGTACGTGTCATCGGATCCTCCCACGAGCAAGTCGCTCAGCCAGCTAGTGCTGCAGCTGGCGCAGTTCCAGGAGGACATGTTCGGCAAGGACGCCAAAGATCCGGCGCGCACTAGACTGCCGGTCAGAACACCACTGTGTTTGTATGTCTGTGTGTTTGTGTGTATGTGTGTGCGTGTCTGTGTGTGTCATTAATAGGGCTGTCATAAGTTATTAAAGTTACTTTTTCACCTAAAGGTCACTTTTTCATAAGCTACCTAAAACACCATAAATAACTTGGTCTTTACAAAAACATCCAAGCAATTTTAATATTTATGTTTAACCATGTTCCACATTGCTTAATATCTCGATGTTAGTTGTATATATTAAATACAAGGTGTGTCAAATGAGATTGATTCGGTTTTTACTTCTAAATTTTTCTGACATTTCCAACTCAAGCTACTAAGAGTATTAGGTTACTTTTCTTTATCTAAAAGTCTCTTTGTGAGTTGTCCGAAGCAATATATAGGACACTATTGCGGTTTTAATTATATACGTTAATTTTTTGGTTTTTCGCTCACTTTTTGATGGTTATGTTCATCTTTACGATGTGAGGCCGCATTTTGGCCACATTCTGTTGTTTGCAAGACACAAGAACAGAGACAAGGTGGAAAAGAGGTTATTATGAACGTGTGGGTCAATGGTTTCTTGAATAAATTTGTCTTTTTGAGAGAGCATAAAGTTCATTTTTAGGTTAGATTTTCTTGAAAATACAGTTACTTTTTCCATTTTTAGGTTACTTTTTCTTGAAAATATAGTTACTTTTCCCATTTTTAGGTTACTTTTTCTTGAAAATATAGTTACTTTTCCCATTTTTAGGTTACTTTTTCTTGAAAATTCAGTTACTTTTCCCTTTTTAGGTTACTTTTTTGACAGCCCTAATTATTAATATACGGTTAAATCTCTATCCGAACGGCACCTCTGTGTGTGTACGTGTGTGTATGTGTGTGTGTGTGTGTGTGTGTGTATGTGTGTGTAGATGTCATTGTTAATGGACTTTGAGCCGGCGGGCGGGCTGTGTCACATTCTGGCGGCCATGTATAAGTTCAAGTACGAGCACGGTGTTCGCAAGTGGGACTTTCAGGTAACATCTACATGTTGGCACCGTATTAGCACCATGTTGGCACCGTAGCGTCACCGTGTTGGCACCGCATTGGCATCGTGTTGGCACCGTATTAGCACCGTGTTGGCACCGTGTTGACACCACTGTGCTTGCTCTGTGCAGGCGAGTCGGGCTCCGTATCAAGGATATTACGGATATTCGGTTGCAGGGCCTTGTTTCGGAGAGATCGTGAAGTATGTGTGTATGGCTTGCTGTTAGTGTATGTGTGTGTGTGTGTGTGTGTGTGTGTGTGTGTGTGTGTGTGTGTGTGTGTGTTTGTTTGTCAGTCTTCTGGCAAGACGGAGCGCAACTTGGAGTTGTTTGCTTGTGTGGAGAAGGCCGTGCAGAGCGTGGAACTGCTGCAAACTCCTTGTGTCTTCATGACGGACGAAGTGGCCAAGAGCGACGCTGATAAAGTGAGAGACATCATCAAGAAGCACGGAGCAAGTGTGACTGGTGGGTGCAGCTCTGTCTTCTCTCTTCCTCTCTCTCTCTCTCTATCTCGCTCTCTCTCTCTCGCTCTTCACCTCCCAACTGATGAGTGAACCCGTACAGCACGCTCTGTTCATGCCACATGGTTTGTTATATTCTATTTTTGTGTCTCTAAATCGCATAATTAAATTCACAATTCAAAAGTAAATAAAGACACTTATTACGAAACTACCGATGACTTATTGCTTCACACTTCGTGTCAGCGCAGTACTCATCCTGGTTATTATCCAATTCAGTGAACCAGGTTATACGGCTAAGTGACCGCTGCTACACGGCAAGAAGCCGAAGCTTATGAACACACACAAGATCATCAACACACACAAGATCATCAACACACACAAGATCATCAACACACACACAAGATCATCAACACACACAAGATCATCAACACACACAAGATCATCAACACACACAAGATCATCAACACACACAAGATCATCAACACACACAAGATCATCAACACACACAAGATCATCAACACACACAAGATCATCAACACACACAAGATCATCAACACACACAAGATCATCAACACACACAAGATCATCAACACACAAGATCATCAACACACAAGGTGATCAAGACACAATATCATCGAGACACACACACACATATACATACACACGTACAAAAAAGCAATATCTTTATAAATACACATTGTTTGTGAAATGAGGTTAATCAGAATTGCTCATAAACACTCACAACACACACACAGTGTATGTGATGCGAGTGTGCGTTCTCTCCCATCTCTCTGTTTTCTATTGATGTTTATGGTCTAGTGAGACCTTGAATACCATACATCAGCCCCCAAGCTAAATGACCATAAACACCAGGGCACTGTAATATCGCAGCAAACACATTTGCTACTGTTCATATTCCAAACTACAACTATACACGTCTGTGCCGTTGTGTGTGTGTGTGTGTGTGTGTGTGTGTGTGTGTGTGTGTGTGTGTGTGTGTGTGTGTTTGTGTGTGTGTGTGTGTTTATTATGTATGTATGTATGTTAGGCGTTTTTGTCATGCGTATTCGAGATGTAATGTGTGAATTACGCTAAATATATGGTTTGATAAGTTAAATGAAAACATGTGTGTGTGTGTGTTTGTGTGTGTAGAGTCGCGCGATCGTGCCACACATGTGGTATACCCCAGTCAAGACCCGCTCGACGAGGAGTATGTGCGACCTGTGATGCGACGGGGCAAATACAGCATGCTTCACTGGTGCTACCTGCCCGACTCGTACAACACCTGGGTGACAGGTCAGCTCAGCTGTCGGGTCACCGCTATAACAAAGTCATATTGCGACCAGTTCTCTCTCTCTTCGTGTCTGTAATGTTTTGTGTAAAGTTAATTGTTGTCAATGTACAAGGCAGGCCTAATGTACCACCTGTGATCGCGTGTTATACCTGTGCTGCAGTGTACGCGGGTTCACTAGCAACAGAAGGGCAGTGACGATGTAACCATAGACGAGAAACGTTGTGAAATAGAACGCTAGACATTCTATTAGTGATAATAAAGTTGTAGAAATGTTGCTGAAAAATGCAGTACATTTTATCAAGCCGGGGTATCATTTGTAAAAGTTCACGCAGACACAGCATCGAGAGTTAGTGCAAGACTGCTATGATCAAAGCCAAATGAAACAATGATACCGCTGTCATCGCTGACTGCTAGTTTTATGTGTTGCCGTTGAATTTGGTTTTTAAGCGCTTTTAATTGGCAACATATCAAGCCATGACTGACCGGCTCATTAGAGTGAATGCACCGTATATTTCGCACTGTAAGACACAGCGGATTATAACAAACAATATCAGTAAATGCGTCTATTTGACTGTATAATACACATTAAAAGGCGCAAAAAACACACCAAATATCTCTTTTATTCTAAGCGTTCATGCAAACATCAGCTATAATTGCAAATGTTGTTTAATTAAAACACCATAGAATGTGGAAAATATGTTAGCTTATTCTCTCTGAAATATGGAGTTTATATGCGTGTGTTAGGGTCGCGAAATGACGGTATTGTTGCGTTTTCTGATCATTTCTGTTTGAGATTGAGTGTGTTCAGTGTGCTTGCTGGAGCTATGTCGTGTTGATTTGCGCACACAGCTGACACACTGATCCAGTGCAGGGGTGCTGCCTGGCTCCTAAGGGATGCGAGGGCTTCCGTGGATTTTTTAATGGTTTTATCTATTCTTTGTGTTTTTTGGAAATCCCATTTTTTCTAGTAAGGGAACTAAGCTGTATGAATGAATATTGAATATAATAGTTTTGCTATTACGTCGTTTGTATTTGTCTTCATTAACCTGTAGATGTCAAGAATTCAGGTTGAGTTCGAGAACTGACTGCTGATTTGAGAAGAGTGCGAACAATGAAAAAGACTGGGAACTACTAATCTAGTCCGATGTAGCAATATGATTGAGATGATGCTGAAGTGTGAAGACTGAGTTGGAGAATGTTGACGTTAACGATGTTGTCGACCTTGTTGAACCTGTTTGTCCGTGCTTACAGGTCTTGACATGGATGACAGCGTGCCGGAGAACATTGAGAAGCCGGCAGCTGCCACAGCCACTTCTGCTTCATCATCTTCATCATCGACCAATGTTGCAACAAGCGCGTGCAAGCATCACCGCGTCACACTCAACTGGGTGCTGGATCTGCACGAGTACAACGAGTGGATGAACGTCGAGGACTATCTGGTCGATGAGGACGGCAAGAAAGTCAAGCACGAGGCGAGTGCCGCGAGGTGGCGCCACTGTTTACTGCTCTCTCTCTCTCTCTCTTTCTGTCCTCGCGCTCTGGCTCCAGTACAGGCTGCGGAGCAGTGGCGGTTGCTTGTCGTTCCTGTGCGAGAGAGCGAGTGCACTTGGCCAAGCTTCTCTTGAGAGAATGTTGAAGACTAATGAGCTAACTAACGGCCAGCATGATGTCGTTTTTTCCATATGATAATTACATTAGATTCATCGTTTTTACTTGTTTCTTCATTAACGTTCATCTTCTTGACTAAAACTTCTACTTTTCGAACTATCGTTCTCTCTCTACATCTGTTTGCGCTTCTGGTACATGCGACCACCACAGGCTGGTAATAGTACTCACATTCTTCCCTGTGCTACTGGATTGGCCTGTAATGAATAGTCATAATAATGCTATTGAATCGACGGTGTGGTCGGAATGATGTCGGGGTGTCTGTGTTCTACTACTTAATAATTGTCATCCTGTGTGTGTGTGTGTGTGTAATGGCGGCAGATGTGCTTGTCGTTTGATGATCTGGACGCGATTGCCTCGGGCGAGTCGGAGAAGACCAAGAAAATGCCGAAAAAGCGCAAAAGATCGCCGTCGCCCGCCGCTTCCAAGTCGAAAACCAGAAAGTCAGCTCGTTTCCGCTATTGTGTGTGTGTGTGTGTGTGTGTGTGTGTGTGTGTGTGTGTGTGTGTGTGTGTGTGTGTGTGTGCGTAGATGTCGAGTAATGCGGGACAAATATTTACAATTATATATATATATTAATACAAACACAAATAAACGCAAGCTAATGTTAATTTTAGCGTTTGTTTGTTTGTTCTATCAATGTGGTGCATATATCCTGCTATTGCCGTAATTAACATGTAAAATAAAATATTTCTATACAGTAGATTAATATTCCGTATATGTAAAGGTGTTATGAATGCGCGTGTGTGTGTTTATGCGTGTGTGTGTGTGTGTGTGTGTGTGTGTCTGTGTGTGTTTTGTGGCGGGCAGAACGCCGGGACCGAAGCCGAAGAACAAGCGCACCAAGCCCGAGGAAGATGATGATCTCACCAAGGACATGGCCAACCCGCCTGCCGACACAGCTGTCACAGAAGTCAGCCTGCCCAAGACATGTCAGTTTAATATGACCAGTTGATTTCTCGCTGTGGATCCTGTCAAGTTGTATTTGAGATACTGTTATCAGCGTGGTAGTGGAATTTATGTGGTATGTATGTGGTATGTATGTGGTATATATACCCGCTACATAGTGATTGGCAATACGATTATGCAATTATACCCCCGGGAGTTCTGCTGAGCTCAGCTCATTTGCTATATTCTCATCAAAATCGACATAGTAAAAAAGTAACAACACACGATAAATGTGTGTGTGTATGCAATTATACGCAGTATACTTTTCGTTGAGGTATGTGTGTTGTAATGGGCTAGGCGATAATGGTTGAGGATCTCATGCAATTGGCCAACTGAGCCATCTTTGAACAGTAATACATGATGACTGTCATCCCCTCCCCCGAGCCTCGACACAATTATACGCTTCTTGCTTGCTTCTCGCTTCTCGCGGTGCTGATGAGGCAACACTGGTTGTAGCACAGGGGCTCGCGACTTTCTCTCTCTGATTTCCCATTACTTGATGAACCCAATCTTCATTTTCCTCAACAGCGCTGATAAATTCAATAAATTATGTTGTTACATCAAAGTAAATGTGTCAAGACGTCATTAGAAACAAAAATGAATTGATATTAATTGAATTTGAATTGATAAAAACACACATAGTTCACCTGTTGTGTCCAACCTTTAGCTTCCCACTTGGCGACTCTTTCATTCCCCATCAGTGGGGAATTCACCACAGATTAAGAACCACTGGTCCAATAAGACCACCATATCAGATCTGTGTTGGTCGTATGACTTGTGTGTGTGTGTGTGTGTGTGTGTACAGCGAGTTCCAGCAAGAAGGAGAGTGACAGTCAGCCAGTGAAGGGAGCGTCACTGACCGATCTCGACGATGAGACAACCGCCGTCGTCGTCGCCGCTAGTACCACCTCAGTTGCCGACGACGCGGCCGCTTCTAGCAATAAGGCAACAGCCGGCGTTGCTGCTACCGCCGAGGAGAAAAAGGTCACTCACACACAAAACATTACTGCTGCCATCAATTACAGTCAAGTACATTGGCATAGAAATAGTGCAGACCCTATTACCACTATGTTCTGACCGCATCTACCAACAGCGGCCAACAAATATATATATAGTTCGAGAAATACGAGCTTAGTTAGGAAAATGAGAGTTTATGAAAAACTAGCATTAAAACCCGCCCGTTGTGCGGAGCAATTCATAAAAATATTGCAAATTAAAAATAAATAAAGCAAAGTCATGAAAACCTTAATAAATTAAAAGGTCTAAATTTCATTATTTTTAATTTTATTTTGACAAAATATTTTCACTCAACCCGCCTCATATTTAAACCCGCCCGACGTGAGGAATAATTCAGAACTCGAACACCATCCGTTCTGGTTCTTGAAGTCAAATCCATTAGTTTTGTATATGAATTCATTCTACACGGTGAAATTGAACGTTTTATTGCTGCCCGCGGGACATTTTTATTTAATAAAAATGAGCCATCGCTTCGTTTGCGTTTGAAGCCCATGATCATTGAACCAGCGATCCATGAACCAGAGCAATTATGTCACCTCATATTCAAGCATACACATACACACAGAATAATACTACACACACATACATGTACATACACAGACAGACAAATAATTTCTTCTTTATGTATATATATATATAGCATTAAAACCCGCCCGTTAAAAATACCTTTTTTATATGAACCATTTGAAAAAATGAACTAAAAAATGGAAACACTTTTTTTAAACCCGCCCGTCGTGGGGAACAATTCATACAATAAAATTCATATTTGAAGTCAAATCCATTGGTTTTGTGTATGGATTAATTCTACAGGGGAAATTGAACGTTCTATTGTTTATATTTGCTGCCCGCGGAGCAATTTTATTAAAAAAAAATTTTTTCAAATGAACCATTTGAAAAAATGAACTAAATAACACTTTTTTAAACCCGCCCGTCGTGCGGAACAATTCATACAATAAAATTCATATCAAATCCATAAAATATAATGAATACAAATTGAAAACCAAAAAATGTAACCTTTAAATATCTTAACCAATAGAAAAGTCTAAATGTGAATATTTTTGTTCTTATTTTGACAAATATTATCCCTCAACCCGCCTGATATATAAATCTGCCCGTCGTGTGGTATAATTCAGAACACTAACACGAAACAAACAATGAAAGATGATGAAATCTTTTCATCAGAATGTTTCCAAACTATACATATTACTTAACATCATTCCCCAATATCATTTGCTTAAGTACTATTTCACCTTTTCCGCTATAATATTTATTGTTAAAATATATATATTTTCCGCTATCATTAAAACCCAATATAACCTGAGTCAAACCTACCCAACCCAACCCAATCATCCAATCTTGACCGCTCTCAGCCTAGTCTGAGGTGATTTAACTTATTAGTTTGTGATCACAAAATATACTGATGCGATCATAATTTGTAATCAGAAGACTGAGATTATCTACCCCAGGGGTCCCAAACACGCGGCCCACCAATACTTTTCTCTCAACCCGCCAATATAGTATCGGGAACAAACTGTAAGGCAGCTAAATTCACATTTGTTGCATATTGCGATATAATTACACACCATTATCATATTATCTCATAATTCCCGGTTAATGCTTCCACTAATGCATCATATTCATACAGTTGTTATTTTTTGGATTACACCAATATTACAGCCCTTGATATTACAGCCGATATTATATTATGCAATCTATATTCTGCTACGTATTATTCCTAATACATATATCATCAGATCGCAAAATATATTTAAAGGTTCACATCATTCTCCAAAATCATTTGCTTAAGAGCTATCATACTTTTATCGCTAGAATATTTACTGCTAGCAAAATATCATATACCTCGCTATCATTTAAACCCACTCTTTATAGATAAATTTAATTCGCCCGTCGTGCGGAACAGTTTATAAAATATAATTAATATTCAATTCATAAAAAATTAGTGCAAATTGAAAAAGAAAAACAAACCCACAGGAAAGTTTTAGCTAATATAAAAGTCTAAATGTAAAGTTTATGTTTCAATTTAGAAAACATGTTTTTCCACAACCCGCCTCATATTTAAAGCTGCCCGTCGTGCGGAATAATTCAGAACTCAAACACGAAACAAACACAAAGAAAATTGATGAAAAACGACCAATAGAAAAAGTCAAATTTGTAAATTCTTGTAATGATTATTGACGATGTTTTTTCCCTCAACACTGCTCAAATTCTCACCCGTCCTTCGTGTGTAGTAATTCAGAAGTGTAACACTATCAAAACAATGAAACTTTCTGTCATCTCTATAATTCCATATTAATGCTTCCGCTAAAACAGCAGATGCATATAGTTGGCATTGCATGATATTACAATCCGTATCCTTATGCAGCTCAAGCGTATGCAACTTGAAATTAAACCAATTAAATTATACAGTAAATTTCAGTAGTAAACTTTGTTCCCAGTAGTATATTACCCGCCCGTCGGGCGGAACAATTCATGTGTAAATATTGAGGACAATAAAGCCTTTCTATTCAGTATAGTTAATTAATCAAACTGTACCCAATAAAACCACACCATCCATGCTTGGAGCTAATATGATGCATTCTAACTTGTGATTGGGCTTCAGTGAAATTTAATCGGTGTATATTCCTGTGTAATCGCAAGTGCGCATAGTAGCTGTCAAATTGGTAATATGTGCTTTTGACTTTACACCGCCGTAACTTCCTTCAGATACACTTGGAAAATTACAAATTATACCGTATTGTAGAAAACAAGATTTCTAGCACGATGGTATAATTTATTTTTATGTGTAACAAATAGTTACTGAGTAATAGTAGAAATATGAATTAATTTTATTCGCCCGGTGTTCAAGTGTAATTTTGGATGTATTTGAGAATTTTGCCAATTTTACACGTTTTTTTGTATCATTTGTGGGTATAAATTATAGCTTATATTGTAGAACACAACATTATCTACACAGTAGTATATTCCTGTGTAATCGCAAGTGCGTAAATTGTGATTGGACTTCAGTGAAATTTAATCAGTGTATATTCATGTGTAATCGCAAGTACGCATAATATATGTCAAATTGGCAACATGACATTTTGACTTTACACCGCTGTAACTTCCTTCAGATACACTTTGGAAAATTAAAAATTATACCGTATTGTAGAAAACAAAATTTCTAGCACGATGGTATAATTTATTTGTATGCATAACAAATAGTTACTGATAAATATTAGAAAAATGAATTTATTTTAGTCGCCCGGTGTTCTAGTGTAATTTTGGATGTATTTGAGAATTTTGCCAATTTTACACGTTTTTTGTATCATTTGTGGGTATAAATTATAGCTTATATTGTAGAACACAAAATTCTCTACACAGTAGTATATTCCTGTGTAATCGCAAGTGCGCATAATAGCTGTCAAATTGGCAATATGTCCGTTTGATTTTACACCCCCGTAACGTCCTTCAGATACACTTTGGAAAATTACAAATTATACCGTATTGTAGAAAACAAAATTTCTAGCACGATGGTATAATTTATTGTAATGTGTGACAAATAGTTCCTGAGAAATGGGTAGAAAAATGAATTAATTTTAATCACCCGGTGTTCAAGTGTAATTTTGGATGTATTTGAGAATTTTGCCAATTGTACACGTTTTTTGTATCATTTGTGGGTATAAATTATAACTTTTCTTGTAGAACACAAAATTATCTACACACTAGTATAATTTTTATAGCTTTACCATTGCTGGTTTATGAGGAATAGATAGCGGAATATTGACCAAAATATTCACGTTTTTTGTGCTAATTTTGCCTTTTTGCTTTTTTGTCATTTACACTTCACACCGCCGTAACTTTTTTAATACACTTTGGAAAATTAAAAATTATACCGTGTTGTAGCAAACAAAATTCCCAGCATGATGGTATTATTTATTTAGATGTGTGATTATTAGTTTTTGATAAATAGAGAAAAAAGTATAGAAAATCGGACGCGTGGAGTTTAAATAAAATTTTGAATGTAGATTGATTGTTTTCCATTTAACATGTTTTATATTTAATTTTTGGGTATAAATTATAATTTGTGGAGTAGAAGAGAAAATTTTCTACACAGTGGTATAATTTGTATAGTTGTACTATTGCTGGTTTAGGAGGACTAGTCTTCAGAAAATTGACCAAAATTTTCGCATTTTTCAGGGTTCATTTTGTCTTTTCACCGCTATAACTTTTTTTTATTTCATTTTTGAAATTTAAAATTTAATCTAAAGTGTAGACAAGAAAATTTCCAACGTGATGGTATAAATTGTTAGCGGGTAGGCCAAGTGGTGGCCAAATAATAGCTGATAGAAAATGGACCAAGGAGGGTCGAACAGACACACACACACACACACACACACACACACACACACACACACACACACACACACACACACAGAGGATCTCTTTTATATATATAGATGAGCTCAAAATCAATCGAAAATACGCAATTAAAACACAAAACACGCACACACATTGTTCATGTAGCGGTGTAGAAATAAGTTGGTGTGTTCGTTCAGGACAGTGTTTGCTGTCACACTCTCTCTCAGTCTGGTCATTCAACTCTGCTATTTTGTTCGTCATTGTCTCTCGTCTTCTATTCATCTGTATTGTGTGTGTGTGTGTGTGTGTGTGTGTCGGTGTATGTGTGTGGTGGCAGGACGAGATTGAGGACAATTGCACGGAGCAGATGCACAATATTGTGGTGCCGAGCTACGCCGCCTGGTTCGATTACAACGCCATTCACGGTATTGAGAAGCGCGCACTGCCCGAATTCTTCAACGTCAAAAACAAAAGCAAAACAGCCGAGGTGTTTTTGGCCTACCGCAACTTCATGATCGACACATACAGGTACACGTGTGTGTGTGTCTGTCTGTCTGTCACCCCCATCCCCCTTCTCTGCCCATCCCCTCGAAGTTGCTATGACATTGTCCTCTGTATGTTTGTCATTTTATTTGTATCGTTTCTTATATTTGATACAGGGCTGGGTGAGAGTGGACTCTGTGTGTGTGTAGCTTATACAGGCTAATGTAAAGGCTGGCTGGCTGTGTGTGTGTGTGTGTCTGTGTGCGCGCCTGTCTTTGTCTTGATGTCGATTTATACATCGTTTCAAAGGGGTCAGCATAATGAAAGATAGAGCTTATTCGAAACTTGAGTCTGGCGAATCGAGCGATAGAAGAGAAGGAAATTATATAGAAGAGAAGAGAAGGAAGGACACACGACGTGTTATCTGTTATCTTTTTGTTTTTAATCAATGTATGTGTGTCTGTCTGTGTGTCGGTGCAGACTGAATCCCACCGAGTACCTCACCAGCACGGCATGTCGTCGCAACTTGGCCGGCGATGTGTGCGCCATTATGCGCGTGCATGCCTTTCTCGAACAATGGGGCCTGATCAACTATCAGGTGAGCTTAGATCGATAATCTCTCCAGCCCACGATGTCTTGACATATACACACACACACATATACAAACAAACATACACACACACACACACACACATACACACAAGGGTTGCCGGTTGAAGTCTACGCTATGGAGAAGTTTACCTTGGAGTCTCAATTGTTAGCTGTTGATTCACGCACGGTCTCAAATATTGAGCTCATTCAGTGCTTCATGGTGTGTGTGTGTATAGCGTGTATGCGTATATATGTAAACGTATCATATATCATAACGTATTATATATATTTTTTATGTCAAAGGTTAAAGGCCTAAGTGACAGCTGCTACACGGGAAGAAGTCGAAGCTTATGAACACACAGGTGTGTCCCGTGCAGCTCGCTGCCACCGCAGAACCGACCCTCTCCACGCTATGGCGCCACAAGGACGGAAGACGTATTAGAGAGGGCCACCTCCCAGAATGCATGACACAACACATGACTGATATCTGGTAACATCATTTACTACTGATTGGACAGGGACTGTCGGATTATAAAATTCACCTTAAGAAGTTCTTCTCCGCCGGAATTCGTTCCACAGATCTCCCGCTTGTGATGCGGGTGTGCTACCACTACACCACGCAGTCCAACAGCAATGTGCCACTGT
The DNA here is from genome assembly GCA_916048095.2 of Sacculina carcini. Taxonomy (NCBI): domain Eukaryota; kingdom Metazoa; phylum Arthropoda; class Thecostraca; family Sacculinidae; genus Sacculina; species Sacculina carcini. The sequence goes on from OU696583.1 coordinate 6,529,539, forward strand.
ACTTGGGCATTGGAGCCAATAGCGGCCTCGTAGCCGAGTGGCTAAGACGCACGCTCTGTGCACGAAAGGTTCAGGGTTCGATTCCCTGGCGAGGTGAAACGGATGGGTTCGTTTCTTAAAGTGATAGCCCAATTGCCGCAAGGCGGGTTTCGTGTGCGCGCAGTCGTGCAGTTTTCTGTGCTGGCCGTGACTGCGATAATCTGTGTGTGGCGGCCGGACCTGCGGTGTGCCAGCCGGGGCCGTGAGGCTTTGCCCCCGCAAAATTACACGCGAACACAGCCTTCTCTACTGCTGTGTTTAAATGCGTAATTATATTATTATTATATTATTTGAGCCAATATGTTAGGCGCTGGGAGTGTTTGAATCAATGAAGAGCAAGTTGTGCCGGTGTTAGGTGGACGCGGACAGCAGGCCGATGGCGCTCGGGCCGCCCGCCACCTCGCACTTCCACGTGCTGTCCGACACGCCCACTGGACTGCAGCCGCTGAACCCGGCGTCGCGCTCCTCCCACCAGCCGTCGGCGGCGCGGCAGCTGTGCGACTTTGAAGCTGGCGGCGGTAAGAAGGCCGTGGGCGGTGACAGTGGCGCCCTCTCCGGCGGCGGCGGCGGCGGCAAACAACAGTTGACTGACAATTTCGGCCTGAAGCTGGATCAGTTAGTGATAGCAACATGCACACACACACACAAACACACATACACATACACATATATACAGGCACAGATAGGCACACTTCATTGAAGACAACTTTATTTGTGATATTTTATTATCGCTTTTTTGTTATTCTTGCTTTCACTTTTCTTGTCGTCTCTATAATTAATATGAATATGACTAATATTTACGCTGCCACGTATCTGTATGTGTGTCCGTGTGTGTTTCTCTATGTATGTTTGAGTGTCACATTTTACAACTCAAGCATCATTCACACGAATATATAGCGCATGAAATGGCGGAAATGTCCGCTAAACAAAGCTTCTACCAGACCAGTGGTTCTCAACCTTTTCCAGTGTTGGCACCGTTTTCAAGTCAGCAGTCAGTTTTCGCCTGCCTGGATTTTGGATAGCCACATTAAAAGATAAAAATACAATCGACGTTATATTATGTCTTTTTTGCAGTATTCATTCATACGTCTTCAAGTTTCCTTGAAGTTTTCTTCCTAGAAATATATCTATTATAGGGGAAACGTATATTTTCATTTATTTTTCACAGGACGCCTCGACTCCCTTTGGAACCAGGCTCGCACCCTGGTTAAGAACCCCTGACCTAGACTAACAGGATTTATTTAGCGACAATTGTAAATTTATCACAATTATGTACAAATCTACATATATGTGTATGTTTGTGTGTGTGTATGTATGTGTATGTATGTGTATGTATGTGTATGTATGTGTGTGTGTGTGGCGGTGTGCAGGTACGGACGCAAGTCGGCGCTGCTCAAGAACAAACAGGCGGCCAACCTGGCTCGTGACTGGACTGAGCAGGAGACTCTACTGCTGCTGGAGGCACTGGAAATGCACCGCGACGACTGGAACAAGGTGCCTCCCTCGCTCACACACACACACACACACACATGTGTCTCTGCAGACACGTCGTGTGAGTATGTATTTGTGCGTTTATACGTCATGTGTGTGTGTGTGTGTGTGCGTGTGTGTATTGTCACCGATTTGTAGTGCGCAAGACTGGGTCAAGAGCCTGTCTGTCCCGCCTTCCAGAGTTCAAATGTGTGTTTGAATCATGAATCATGTGTGTGTGCTAATGTGTGTGTGTGTGTGTGTGTGTGTATTGTTGTTGTCAGGTGTGTGAGCATGTTGGTAGTCGCACGCAGGACGAGTGTATTCTGCACTTTCTGCGACTGCCAATTGAAGATCCGTTCCTGGAGGACCCGCAGTGGGGTGAGTGTTAGATTGCCAATTTCACATCAATTATTGTATCGTATCAATTATCGCTCCCGACCATTAAGCCCTCTCTCGTTTCAGGACTAAAATACTAGGTTTTTAGTAGCAAATACTAGCAGTACGTGTAGTGTTTTTCGAATGCTCTCTTTGACATATACAATATGCTAAAAATTCGTCTTTTCCTATCACTTACGCGTTAATTAACGTTTTTCATCGAACTATTGCACATATTTGTACATTATTAACATAGATTTTGTTCATATTATAATGAAGTTTGTTCTTTTGGATAAATATAACTTTGGCAAACTGAATTTTTTGTCCTGGTCATTGAGCCCACAATGGAAAATAAGCGGTATAATTTTGGGTTGAAATATGGGGTAAATGACCGGCATCTACGGTATGTCTGTCTGTCTGTCTGTCTGGTGTATGTTATATATGTGTGGATGGGTATAAACAATGTTTGTCTTGTGTATGTATGTCTGGCTGTAAGATACGCAACATCAATTGTTGGCTTCTTATCGATGACTCATCTTGCAGTGTTTAATGGTCGCTAGTCACCATCTAGTCCAGGTGACCATCTAGGAGGTGACTCGTAAGCTAGTTACTCCTGCAATGATCCATTTTTTCATGACTTATCTTTGCACTTTTTTGTGTTTCAATTTGCAATGCCAGCATTTGTGTCTATATTTGTCTGACACCAGTGGCGGCGCTAGGTAGGGGAGCTTGGAGGGGCTGATGCCCCCCAAAATGTGTCAAGCTCCCCCTGAGCCCCCCTACCCCCCAATATATTTCACGTGCAGTTCCTCAAAATATTACACGTGCAGTTGCTCATGTTTCGCCTAGCCTCGCATCTTCTTCCTCAGCTACCCGCCAGAAAAAATCTGGCTCCGCCACTATGTGATACTGTTTTCTCGCCGATATGATGGCACGGCATGCTGGTGATTGTGGGCAGGTGGTGAACAAGCTGTGGGCCCGCTGGCGCACCAGCCAATTCCGTTCAGTCGCACGGGCAATCCAGTGATGTCGACGGTGGCGTTTCTTGCGAGCACCGTCGACCCACGTGTTGCCGCCGCCGCTGCCAAGTCGGCCATGGAGGAGTTTGCGCGTATCAAAGACGAAGTGCCCGCCGCCCTGCTCGATCAGCACGTGAAAAATGTGGCGCGTGCTGTGACCAACGGCAAGGACGCGCAGTCGGCACTGGAGAAGGTGGGAGACGTCCAACTATCGACTAACCCATTCGTTCTCAACCTTATTGGAATTACTGAGCCCCACACAAGTTGCATACATGCACTCATCCAATCCTTCGTGTTTGAAGTATTATAAAAAATCACAATTCACGTACAATCAAGACAGTAACACCAGTAGGCTACTACTGAGTGGACCGAGTTGCTTGCATCACATGTATCAAGACCAGCGATGTGGCGTTATTAGCTGCAGCCAATGATGACCAAGCAGAACTGGACATCACAAATGATACGAGTGGGTGAACCAAACCGGTGAACCCCTGAAACTGCCTCACCAAACCCCTGGTATTTGATCTAACCCATATTAAGTACTACTGGGCTAAAGCATGTCCACGGTAAAACGCATTGGTTTATTTGGTCATTTTTGGTTTGTTATTGTATTTCATTTTTCCAATGGGCATCATTCAATTGCGTGGCAATTAATTGATGTGAAAATTCAGCATTATCTACCCAGTGACCAACTCTTTCCACAATTCGGACTTTCTATTTTCTCCGCAGGGTCTAAGGATTGGATTATTTCAAGCGATATTTGAATCATAATTGATCATGGACACAATGTGACTTTGTGGCTGAATGTAGTTTTTCCTAGACTTTGTTCTATGTAGAGACAAGTATTCCTGCCGTGTCAATTATTTCTGCTATTAGATGTGATTGTGTCACAATCACAGCTAGTGTTTGTGTACGCTAATGGACACTTCATTATTATTTTTCACCACAACGCTACACAGGTAGTGCGAGGTGTGATTCTCCCTGATCACGTATTGATCTATGTCAGTCCTATCTAACCCCTGCATCGCCACCCAAAGTTGGCTTACCAAGCCATTTTATTGGCTCGTTAAGGTTTCGTAAAAAGTAATTATTTTGCCACTAAAATATAATATAATTATATAGCGTATATAACGTATATATTGTTAGTATTCTAAGCAGACCATTTTTAAACTAAATTATAGTCAAAAGCGTAATCATTTTGTTTAAAACCGATTTGTATTTCCATGTAGGTTGGGTCGCGATGCTTGATTTGTGCACAATTTTAGCTCGCTGTAGCAATGTGTGATTTGTGCTGTCGCTGTGCTCGTAGCATAGGCAAGTGTCTATGTGTGTATGTGTGTGTGTGTGTGTGTGTGTGTTTATGTTAGAGCGGTATTGCCGGCACATCTCCCGACCCGGCCTCCACTGGCTCGACCAACACGCCAACTGCGGCTGCCAGCGAAGCCAAGGAGGAGGACGGCTCCGGCGCCGACGACAAGAAAGCTGACGCATCGGCCGGCGACGGTGCAGACAGCGCGGCCGGCGGCGAGGGCAAGGACGACGCAGCCGCCGCCACGGGACCAGTCACGTCCGACAAGGCGGCCGGCGACGTGTCGGAGGCAGCGAGTACGGCGGCGTGCGGCGACGTCAAACAGGAGCCGGCGCACACGGAGACGGACGGCGGCCGCGCTGTCGACGGCCGGGTCGTGGCCGACGCGTCGCTGCAGACGGCGGCGGCGGCGGCGCTGGGCGCGGCGGCAGTCAAGGCCAAGCATCTGGCGGCCGTCGAGGAGCGCAAGATCAAGTCGCTCGTGGCGCAGTTGGTCGAGACTCAGATGAAGAAGCTGGAGATCAAGCTGCGTCATTTTGAGGAGCTGGAGAGCACGATGGACAAGGAGCGCGACACGCTCGAGTATCAGCGCCAGCAGCTGCTGCAGGAGCGGCAGCAGTTTCACATGGAGCAGTTGCGGGCGGCCGAGTTTCGCGCCCGACAACAGGCACAGTCCGGCGTGGCGGCGGCCGCGGCAGCAGCGTCTGCCAGCGGAGCCGGCGGTTCTGTCGCCGCTCCGGCCAGACCGTCGCCGCAGTCGTCGCCGGGTGTGACGTCGCCGCAACCGCAGACGCCGGCCGTCGGAATGGTACCAGCTTCCGTGGCGCCCGTCGTCACCATGCCGCTCACTCCGGCCGTTCAGCAGTCCGGCTGATGAGCTATCCGGCAGTGTGTGTTCTATGATGTGTTTGCGGAGGGCAGGCTTGAAATTGCGCTGCCAATTTTTCATCGAATGATATCACGTGTTGTGTGTGTGTGTGTTCATTTTTAATGATCTGTGCTTCATTTTGTGTTAACTTGCATTCGGCAGGCGCGTGCTTGTGTATGTTCGTGTATTGGTTCATGTCGAACGAATCCCATTGTAAAGCGTTTGACCGTTTGAATTTTGGTAGTTTTCTACTGGTAGAATCGAATCACTTATGCGACATTCTTTGTTGGTAGTGTTTGATAAATACACAATAGACAGTGCATAGTTTCAACATATATTATTCTAATACACTTTTATCACACAAATATAGTATATTTGTAAAAAATGGAAACAATTTCAAAACCTACACATACCCGCTCATTTCGATCAGAACTGAACTTTTGTGTAATTAAATTTTGTATGTATTCATGAAAGTATTTTTCTCTGAGGATAGACCAAGTTTTACGACTACAGTAACTATACCATTTGCGTTTTTAATTCAGGCAAATGAATTTTTAATTCAGAAGAAATTTCTGGATCGGCCGCTTTCTCTACATTTGTTTTGTGCTATTCTAGCGATCAGTTTTTCATCCACTAACAAATCTCATGTCTATAAAACATTTGCTGTAAAAAACTTTGCTCATCAACTAACAACCATCATAATCTGACAAGATATCTGCTGTTATGAGTATATGTCGCAACGATAATGATTCCTCGCCGTCGGTATCCTTCGAGTAAGCATCAAGTCAAACAATCACTCAACACCGAATCTGTATTGATCTCAGCAAAGGGTTGCTCTTGCTTGCTTACAGATTTACTCTTCAGTTATCCTATCGATCAACTTCATCCGAAGCTGCGCAAGTGCAGCGCGCACGCACATCCGAGGAAAGACACACACACACACATACACTTGTTGAAGGAGACTGAAATTGAGCGGTGGAATCAGTGCGTGTGTTGCTGTGTGCGCGTTCCAACGCTGCATGGACCTTGTCGGTGACATGTCGCAATGCGTTGCACAGCAGGTCGACGAAGAGACGGAACAAAGGCTGGCTCGTGTGTATCCCATATACCGTGAGGTGCGGTTGGCGAGATTCGGCAGAACGGGATGTTTGATGCCGTCCGACATGACACCATTTCTCGAGGAGTACCGCAGAACGCCCGTCGATAGCGGGGACATTTGGATTGTTACGCTGCCCAAATGCGGTGAGTAGCATTGAAATTATTTATAGTAAATATTCTCTATCGCTTATAATTGGGAATTAAAGCAAGCATAAAGACGTAATATAAAAAACAATAATAAATTGTAAATGTAATAAATAAATAAATGTGATAAATAAATGAATGTGATAAATAAATGAATGTAATACATAAATAAATGTAATACATAAATAAATGTAATACATAAATAAATGTAATAAATAAATAAATGTGATGAATAAATTGTAGTGTCTTATATAATTATTGTTATAATTAACGTTGGATTGTGAGCAGTGGCAGCGCCAAGGGGGGCTGAAGCCGCTCCCCAAATGTTCCAAGCACCCCCGAGCGCCCTTCAAAAAAATCCTGATCATGAACATTTCAAGTGCGGTTCCTCATGTTTCGCCAAGCCCTCGCATCCCTCCTTAACCCCCTTCAGCCCCACCAAGAAAATCATGACACCGCCACTGATTGTAAGATCAGATATTTGTGTTGCATCAAACAAGTGCGAATCCGTAAATGAACGTCTACCGTTGATGTGAGTCAAGCGACATTCAGTTCTAGTAATTTCTCGCAATATATATTACTGCGCGGGTTCTGCGCGGGTTACGCAGACAAATTTTATTTTGATCCCAGTCGGAAGGTCGATAAGACTGTTGATGAACGAACTGAAAAACTATGACATACGACTTCGTGTAATCGACGACGACATAAATATTGGAAATCTTCCTGTTGGCCAAGTCCTCTTAATTGTCCTCAAATGTCCTCTTAATTGTTCACATCCCCTCTTTTTATTATATTCCTGTGTTATCTGTTGTATACCTGTCCTTGTATTCGCGCTCAAATTATTGCCTACAGTCATAGACCAAAGGCACGTGGTTGTTAATGACAGGAACCACGTGGATGCAGGAGATGACGTGGCTGATTATGAACGACTGCGACCTCGAGACGGCCAAGTGTCTGCTCAGTCCCGACCGCTACCACTTTCTCGAGATCGGCGGAATTACTGCCAGCCACATGAGAGAACGCATCCGCCACGGAGACAATCCGATCAGTCGTCAGCTGCACTTCGGCGCTCTACGAGACAGACCGAAGCCGTGGTTCATCAAAACTCACCTACCGCTCCACTATTGTCCCGCTAACCTGCTGGACAAGGGAAAAGTAAGTGGATGCACTGTTTTCCTGTCATGTGCTGTCTATCTAGCATGAAATTAGTGACCAGATATGGGTGTTGCCACTTCACTGTCTATAAGTATACAGTACAGTGTGTGCAAACCATGAAAATCCGAGCTTAAAAGATGTTTGGATGTTTGGAAGATGAGATTTTCATTCAATGTGAACAAGTCCTTTCCTCGAGTGAAGGATCCTTATCACCGTTTCACGAGTGAAGGACTACGAGCTTTGAATAACCAAATAGTTAGGAATATGTACCAACATATTACGTACATTGTACACTTGGGCTGTTCTTGCTAGCGTAAACACATTTCACGCGATAAATTACTCCAATGTTTTCGATGGATTAACGGAATAATGGCTATTCAAATCCTGGTAAGACATCACCATTGGTTATTCAATGGAAACACCGATTTAACCACATATTCGCAGGTCATCTATGTCGCCCGAAACCCGAAGGACACGTGTGTGTCCTACTTCAACCATCTCAAGTTATTTGGTGAACGCGATCCCAACATGCGACTGGACGATTTTGTCGATATGTTCGTCAACGGAGAGGTGAGTCAGTTGCCATTTTTCGCGCACGTGCTGGAGGCCTGGAACCTGAGGCACCATCCCAATATGCTGTTTGTCTTTTTCGAAGACCTCAAGCGCGACTTGCGGTCGAACATCATCAACGTGGCCCGTTTCCTAGACAAACCGCTGCGAGATGATCAATTGGATATACTCGAGAAACATTTGCAGTTCGACAGCATGAAGAACAACGAATGGGTCAACAAGAAGATGAAACTGGCGTATTCTCCGATGTCGCTGGAGCAGCTGACTGCCCAGCAGAAAGCAAATGACGATTGCCAATTCATGCGCAAAGGCGAAACGGGCGATTGGAAGAACCATTTCACCGAGGAGATGTCACGACAAATTGACGAATGGACTTGCAGGGAGCTGAAGGACAGCGATTTCTGTTTTCCCAAATAGATTGTTGCACTCACACACTCATAGTCGTGATCAATCATCGCTAATCTGAATACATCTTGCATTTCGTCAAATATACGTGGGTTGCTGATACTCTTGTGGCGTTGGTATAGTGCAAAAACGTCTGCCCAAACACAATATGAAATCAGATAACTGAAAAATGAGAGAAAAAACCATGATGTCTGTGATCACCAAAATATTCTGGAATAATGGCTGAAATATAACGTCACGAACAGTTTAAAATATCAAATTAATAAAAATTCACGCAAAACTCTACCTCCCGAGTGACGCAATTAAGCAATACCAAGGGCACTGAACGCTCGTGTGGCAGAGGTTCGCGGTTAGAATCCTGCCTAGACTCGGTGGTGTGGTGGTTAGCACACCCGCCTCACAAGCGGGAGGACCGTGGTTCGTATCCCGGCGGAGCAGAATTTTATTGGGCGAATTCTATAATCCAACAGCCCCTGTCCACCCAGCAGTAAATGATGGTACCAGATGTTAGTCACGTGTTGTGTCATGCATTCTGGGGAGGTGGCCCTCTCTAATACGTCCTACGTCCTTGTGACGCCATAGCGTGGAGAGGGTCGGTTCTGAGGTGGCAGCGAACTGCACGCTTAACGAAAACCAGACGAGGTTTGATGACAATGTTAGAATGATAATTTCCACGCTATTTGGGTGTTCAAGACAACGTTGTTCAAAAGCATAGCGGAATGACTCAGTCACGACCCATCAATCTATCCATATCTATCTATCACTATACACATCATCAAATACAGCCCCAGTAAGAAACCAGCCTAGTAATTGTGAGTTGAAGTTGTGTCTGTGGCAGTTTGGATTCATTTTCGCCTTATTTCATTTCCTATGTGCTTTTATTATATAGTGTTCGCTCTCTGTATGTTGATTGTCGGTGTGCATGTGGATTGCATTCGTGTATAAACGTTCACGCTCTTTCCATTCCACCTTGCACGTTGATTTTTACAATAACATACACAATACACACACACACACACAAATATGTTTTGTCAGTGTGCGTATTCGTATTTGATCTTCACTCTATAATTGGAATATGAACCCAGTTTGTACGTGTATTGTCCCAAGTAAACATACCCGTCCACACACACACACACACACACGCACGCATACAGCTTACATACAGGTAAAGTTTGACGCCTAAGATATTCATATATAGAGTATAACAGTCCGAAAATTGAACAAACACACCTGCGATAGCGTAGCAAGCAAATCCATCACCGCAACCATAAAACATATGCAAACATGGTAGGCACCACAATAACAACACGCGTAAAATTACACACACACACACATACACACCCACACACCCACACACACACAATCTACCCGTGCAGCAAAATCTACAAGACACTCTTGCGCAACAAGCATAAAATGACTGGGTCTGATCGCCTCGTGACAGTCAGCCAAATTGTACCTGGTGTTTCATAATTGACATTTCGGTGTCGATAACGCATTGAAAACACACACAAAACAACCAAAATGTGTGTGTGTGTGTGTTATATGCTTATAAAACGATATTTTGTGTGCACAACAAATGAACAATCGGGAAAAACCACACTGTGTTTGAGTTTTACTGAACAATATCAACACACACACACACACACACACAGAGGTATATATACGTGTCATATCTAAACCCTGAGACGTGCAACCGATTCTAGAAGGCGCTTTCCGCAACCAAATCATCCCCACAAACAAACACACATATTCATTAACCTTACTCATATAAATATATGCATAAACAAGCATACCGTAGACGACCGTCTCCCAAAACTGAATTTATCCAGAACAACAAACTTCATTATGGTAAGAATTATATCAATGTTAATAAAGCACAAATATGTGCTATAGTTTGATGAAAACGTAAATTAACGCGTAAATGACAGGAAAAGAAACGATGTTTTCACCATATTATATATGTAGAATAAACAGGGCATTTTAAAAACAATGCCGGATAAAAGTTCCGAATATGGGTGGGATTATTGAGGACCGTGCAAAAACATCCCCAGTATTACAGGCCTGAAAAGTGGCCAGGTGGACTTAACGGCCGGCATCTACGCTATAAACACACACACACACACACACACACGAGCGAGACCTGAGTGGCGGCGACTACAGATCGGGCGCCAAGGAGTTGAGAGTCTTCAGCGCCACCTCGTAGCCCATGAAACAGGCGGCGTTGGCGGGAAATGCGCGCAACATCACCGGCGAGAGGCCGCGAAACAGCGCGCGAGCTCCGTCCTGTCGCATCAGCTCGACAAACACGTCGCGAATACCACGCGGATACGTGCCCTCCGGCGCTGCACACCAACACACATACACACACACACATCACACACACACACACACACATTACAAACATACACATCACAAACACACACATACATCACAAACATCACAAACACACATACATCACAAACACACACACACACACATACATTACAAACACACACACACACACACATACATCACAAACACACACACATACATCACAAACACACACACATACATCACAAACACACACACATACATCACAAACACACACACATACATACAAAGACACACACATGCATCACAAACACACACACACACACACATACATCACAAACACACACACATACATCACAAACACACACACATACATTACAAACACACACATACATTACAAACACACACATACACATCACAAACACACACACATACATCACAAACACACACACACACACATACATACAAACACACACACACATACATCACAAACACACACACACACACATGCATCACAAACACACACACACATACATCACAAACACACACACACACATACAAACACACACACACATGCATCACAAACACACATACACATACATCACAAACACACACACATACATCACAAACACACACACACATACATCACAAACACACACACACACACACCTACATCACAAACACACACATACACATCACAAACACACACACATACATCACAAACAGACACACACACATACATCACAAACACACACACATACATCACAAACACACACACACACACACACCTACATCACAAACATACATCACAAACACACACATACACATCACAAACACACACACATACATCACAAACACACACACACACACATGCATCACAAACACACACACACACATACATCACAAACACACACATACAAACACACACACACACATGCATCACAAACACACATACACATACATCACAAACACACACACATACATCACAAACACACACACATACATCACACACACACACACACACATACATCACAAACACACACATACACATCACAAACACACACACATACATCACAAACACACACACATCACAAACACACATACATCACAAACACACACACACACACACACACATACATCACAAACACACACACACATACATACATCACAAACACACACACACACACATCACAAACACACACACACACACAAACACACACACATACATCACAAACACACACACATCACAAACACACACACACAAACACATCACATACATCACAAACACACACACATACATCACAAACACACACATATATCATTACATTATTATCACAAACACACACACATATATCACAAACACACAAACAAATAGAGAGAAGAAACGCCGCTAGACTTAAAGACAAGCAAATCGCATCGACACAACAAAAAAGAAACACACACAGAGAGAGAGAGAGAGAGAGAGAGAGAGAGAGAGAGAGAGAGAGAGAGAGAGAGAGAGAGAGAGAGAGAGAGAGAGAGAGAGAGAGAGAGAGAGAGAAACACAGACACGACAAGAGGAGCGGAGAGACAAACATAGAAATATAGGAATGTCGAAAATGCCGGCCATTAAGCCCATGCCATTTTTCAGGCCTGAAATACCAGATTTTTAGTAGTTCGGTCCAATAAGTCCACTCAAAATGTGAACCTTTCTAAATCAAAATTTGGTAATCAAATTTGGTTCACCATGAAATAGTTCTGTAATAGTTTAATGATATAGTTTAGTGATATAGTTTAGTCACTAAGCCTACCACGGAAAATATGCAGTAGAATTTCGAATTAGAACATGGGCTTAATGGCCGGCATCTACGAAACACAAAATACAAGCGACAAACGGACAAACGGACAGACGGACGGACGGACGGACGGAAAGTGAGGCGGGGACGCACGCACCTGTTTGCAGACGGCTCTTGAGCACATCTGGTGCAATAGCCACGCACCAGTTGAACATACCAGCCAGACCGCCGGCGACAAGCGTGCGCAGCGGGCCCAGCTCGGAGCGAGACTGGCCGGCAGGCGCCATCAAACGCTGCAGCACCTCGTACGAGCCGAAGTACATGCCCGACGCCGGCACATCTGCGGCGGCAGCGAGCATTGAGTGACACACACAGAACGCACACACACACACACACACACACACACACAAATAGCATGTTTAGGAAGAAGAATAGCAAATGCGTACACACACAACAATGAACACAAATTGTCATAATTATAGCATATTTCCAGTAGATGTTTCTCTAGATGCCGTTTGAAAACATACGCACACACACACACGTACACACACAGAGACCAGTGTGCTTGTTTAGATTCGCATAGCAATTCAAATGCATAAATGATACACACAGTTCATAGCATAGTGCACACAGACATACAGACAAGTTGCATACACAAGCTTGATGCCGACTGCGTGTTAGCAGTGTGTATTACGCTCATTGTGGTTGAGCTGTCGTGGAAGCTACATAAAAAACAAACAGACACACACAAACAAATACACACACATACACAAACAAATACACACACATACACAAACAAATACACACACATACACAAACACACACAAACAAACACATATACACACACAGACACAAACATACAGACACACACAAACACACACATTTACACAGGCATACACATACATGTGAAGAGATTAGCACACATGTGAACGTGTGGCCGCAGGTGTTTGTAATGTGTGTGTGTATGTATGTGTGTGTGTGTGTGTGCGTGTATGTGTGTGTGTATGTGTGTGTGTGTGTGTATGTGTGTGTGCGTGTGCGTGTATGTGTGTGTGTGTATGTGTGTGTGCGTGTATGTGTGTGTGTGTCTGTTTGTTTGTGAATTAATTTGTGAAGGACTTGACTTGATTGATTGCGTGTTTGCCCTTCTATATTTTTACGGTAGAGTTGTTCGGTGTCGCTTGGTTTGTGCTTGGGCTCACATACTAACTGAACTCGTTTTTCTCAAACTATCTATATCTTTTGAAGCGCTTCAGGTAGATCGACGTACGGTGGTAATAGTGCCTGCACTCATTCCATGTCACTGGACCTGCCTGTAATTAATAATATAATAATAATTTGTTGGACTCCGTGGTGTAGTGGTAGAATACCCGCCTCACAAGCGGGAGGTCCCTGGTTCGAATCCCGGCGGAGGAGAATTTCATTGGGCAAATTCTATAATCCAACAGCCCCTGTCCACCCAGCAGTAAATGGGTACCGGATATCAGTCATGTGTTGTGTCATGCATTCTGGGGAGGTGACCCTCTCTAATACGTATTCCGTCCTTGTGGCGTCATAGCGTGGAGAGGGTCGGTTCTGTGGTGGCAGCGAGCTGCACGGGACACACCTGTGTGTTCATAAGCTTCGGCTTCTTGCTGTGTAGCAGCTATCACTTAGACGTTTAACCTTTGATAATAATAGACTGTGGCTGGCCCACCTCGTAGCAGCGTGGCGCAGGTGCCCTTGTAAATACTGCGCAAGCCGCCACTGCGAAACAGCTGCTTGGCGCAGTCGACTGGACCGGCGTATTTGGCCGGCCCAGTGCCCGCTGCCTGAATCTATATACATACAACACACACACACCCCCATATATATATATGGGTGTGTGTGTATATATGGTGCCTCATGCCTGTGGTGCGAGGATTTGTTAAAAATGATAAAAAGTATATGAGTTTACCTATTCCTTGTATTTTTTGTATAGGGCTCATATAGAAACAAGCGCGAAAGAGACAACAATGAGAAACAACAGTACACGATTACAAGATGTGAGAAAAGAAGTAGAAAATTCACAGCAAGAAAAAAATGGAGACAAATAAAATGAAAATAAATAAAAAGTCAAGTAGTTGTATTTGTATTTTTGTACTAGTATTTTTTATAAAAATTACATACTTAGGAAACCTGAAGGAATGATAAGCTGTATGAATGTTGAATTGAAAAATTGTATTACGTCGTTTATATTTTTATCTATTTCATATAACTATCAAGAATCGAGCAGTGCTGCGAGAATTGACTGTTGATTGGAGAAAAAGGGTGCAAACAGAGCAAAAGGTTGGGAACCACTGGTCCATCAGCAGAATGGGAAATACACACGCATATGCTGCACCCAGTACTTCTTCAATGTTGTTCTACGCTGTTCTATGTTGTACTCCGACTCTGCCGTAATGTATTACCGCTGCACGTAACTAGCACGTCTCCAATTAGTCGTCCACCACGTTCGTGTTATTGTTTTGCTTTATAGCACTCTTTTAATGAGCTTTTCAGTATGAAAATCGCGCAACAAAATGACAATAATAATACTGAAACAACATAACCTAACTTATGCTTAAACCAAAAGTCCAACTGTATGTGCATGTGGGTGTGTACGCGGCTGTCTTCTGTCAATGACACACAAACAGACAGGAAGACACAAAGGCTGACAGACATACCCACAGATTGACAGACAGATACACACACATGCTGAAAGACAGACAGACAGACAGACAGAGACCTGGAGAAGACACTTGATGCGTTCGCCGGGGGCCATGATAGCCGTGGTGAACACGCCCGATAACATGCCCGCGTTGAACAATTGCACCACTGACAGATCCTGGTCGGGTGAGGTCTGCTGCAACCGCTTGCCTATGCTGTTGCCGAAGAAACACACGGCGAACATGGGCGTCACTCCGATCAACGGAGCGGCCATGCCTGCCACACACACACACACCAACACACACACACACACACACACACACCGACACACACACACACGTTATACAATAAGGCGAAATTCAGTTGATGAAAACGTTTCGCCAAGTCCGAACGTTCACCACTTCCACCTCGATATGCTCGCTTATGAAACGTATTGGCGATTACGGATTGACGAGATCGAATTGCGAGCGAAATGATAATGATTCGATTGTGATACGGTTGAGGATACAAACAGAGAAGAATTAATGTGTAGTTTATAATTTCATCATATTGTCATACACGGAAGAAAAACAAACAACAATTATTGTACAGAAAAAATTATTGTACAGAACGACAAATGCGGTCAGTTCAGTTGGTCGAGTGATAGTTCATAGACCAGTGGTTCTTCACCGGTGGGGAATTCTCCACTGATGGGGAATGGAAGAGTTGCCAAGTGGGAAGCTAAAGATTGGACAGAACAGGACAACTATGTGTGTGTTTTTATCAATTCAAATTCGTTTATTTTTGTTTCTAATAACTTCTTGACATTTACTTTGATGTAACAACTGAAATTATTGAATTTATCAGCGCTGTTGTGGAAAATGAAGAGATGGCTCATTAAGAAGTAGAGAATCAGAGAGGAAAAGGTTACGAACCCCTGTCATAGACAAACGAACACATTGTGAATTAAGAAAGTCAAGTACAAGTAGTGAACGATGACATAGCTAGGTTTAACATTGGACAATAAACAAATAACATGGACAATAGATATGGTTCATATATAATATATACACAACTACACTATTGAAAACATCTCTACAAATAGGTATTTTTGAGAGCAAATTTGAACATCTCCAGCGAGCTGAATTCCAAATTCTGAATTAAATCCTGATTTCTGAATTTTAAATGTTGTGGCAAATATGTGTGTGTGTGTGTGTGTGTCAGTCGACGCGCCACCTATAGAGGTGTGGGTGCTAACCACTATACCACGGAGTCCCGTCCCTGGTAACATTTATTGTGATCGAATAGGCTAATTTTGCAATCACCGTTAAAATGGTGACTTAGGCCAGTTGGATTAAGTTGGGTTAGGCTTGGTTCCGTCAGGAGTTACGTTATGTCAGGTTGGTTATAAAAGAGAGAAGCAGTAGAAATGAGACTGACATCTGTATACAAAGCCTATGCGAGCACTTATAGCCCCTGCCCTGAGGGAAATACTCGGGGTGACAGTGATATGTAACACAACATTATAGTAGAGGTCCCACTTTGGCAAAATACAGAGGGGACTTGCCTTTATAGAGGCCCCGGAATCCCTCCTTCACCACCGTTTTCTTGGCACAGTCAAATGTGCCCGTGTACATCGGAGTTTGACCGACGCTGACCTTCGGCATCGTCTGCAAACGTACCTATACACACTCACGCACGCATACACACACACACACACACACGGGATGCAAGTGTGGCAGTTATCAGCAGCAGATGACACTGTGTGTGCGCAATTAACTGCCATCCCAGAACCGACCATCTCGACGCTGTGGTGCCACAGATGGAAGATGTTTTAGAGAGAGACCGCCCAAGAAAGCAAGCACCCATGGCTAGCATCAGCTATACCAGGGGCGGCTCCAGGATTTTCCGGTGGGGGGCTGGGAGGTGAGGAAAAAGATGCGGGGGCTTGGCGAAACATGAGCAACTACACTCGACATGTTCATGGTGAGGACTTTTCGGGAGCTCAAGAGCGCTTGCCACATTTTGGGAGAGGGGGATTCA
The DNA here is from genome assembly GCA_916048095.2 of Sacculina carcini. Taxonomy (NCBI): domain Eukaryota; kingdom Metazoa; phylum Arthropoda; class Thecostraca; family Sacculinidae; genus Sacculina; species Sacculina carcini. The sequence goes on from OU696583.1 coordinate 6,546,768, forward strand.
ATGTTTCCAAGCTATATTGACTTGCTCATCGCACCGTCCAGAAATCGAAGCCAGGACGTCCAGGTTGTGAGTTCGATGTATCACAAGCATTATTGGAGATGTAATATCAATTGATAGCGTGGATTGATTTTAGAGCAATTATTATTGATGCATGCTATTACGTTGTTGAATTCTAGAACATACGATGTTACTCATGTTACGATTCAACCCGGAAGTATGGCCACTCTAGATCTCAGTCTGTGTAGTCAGAGACTGCAGATTTCTACGAGCTGGGCCGTTGAAGACCATGCGTACTGGAGCGATCATTTCTCATTACGAATACGTCTCAATAGTGTATCTGGGCTGGACGGATTATCATTATTACTAGGATGATGTCGGTCATAACATAACACTGATACTAATCATGATAGTAATAATAAACATATTGTAAAGGACAAATCAAAAACACTAAAATATATTCACCAACACGTTGGGGGTACCACCACCCCACGCGCGCCTACAAGATGCCTACTACTAGAGCTCAAAGATGATACACATTCACGCTCACACCGTCACATACGGGAGCGTACACATACACACGTCCAGTTCAACCACTCGCATACAGACACTGGACCAATCAGCGGCGAGCTGGTCACTTGCTCGCCGCCGCGGAACATGCACAATTTGTAAACACACACATACGTGCAGGTAAACCCTCACACAAGCATAAACACACGCGCGTTCACACACAGTCTCTCACTCTCGCTATCTCATCTTACACAAACAACCAATATATTATGATTATTATTATTACTTTGTGGTGGAGCTGTCTCGCTCGTGCTATGTCCCCACTGACCTTGATGGTGTCCAGCGGATGTCCCGTGATCACCAGGCAAGAACCGCCGAATCCTCCCGAGATGAAATCCTTGGCCGGACTCACCTTGCGTCCCATTTTGACGTCACTGTGTGCTCAACAACTACGCACACGAGAGCTTACACACACACATACATACATATATATACACATGTCAGTTAATGTTCAGATGTCGTGCCGTGCGGACGTACTGATTATCGCTCCTGATTTATATTGTATAAACTGTGCGGTAATGCATTGGTAACACTAAAAAGTGGTGTTCAAATAGGACGTAGGTTAGAAAGTGTTATGACCAGTGAGCGTGGCGTCGCAGCGCATGCGTTGTGTGATTCTGCACATTGCGTATGTGCATCAAGAACAATCATGGCACTGTTGTGATAGCGGTATTGCCACTTGTGATTAGCGGGCGTACGTGTGTAAGCGTGTGTTATACAAACATTCTGCTCTGTGAAATTCATCAATCAATAGTTGTAAATTTGTTGAATAGAGTAATTCTATATTATATTAGGCCAACTATATAGAACTATATAGAACTAACGTTGAAGAAGTTTAGCCAAATCCACGTGGCACATCTTGCACAGAGCGCTTTAGTCACACGACTACGAGGTTGACTAAGTAATTGATAAAGATGACAAAAATTTGCATAATTGAATAAATAAAAAATTGAATGAAAACAATGACATATCAGGGACGGAATGTCAATCTGTGTAAACCCGATGTTGTGGAGTATTAATATTCAGAAGTAGCAAGCATACACAATTGGTTCATCTCCAACAAACTCACAGTGAACATTGCCAAATCCTGTCATGTATTATTCAATAGAAGGGCTCGCTGTCAAGTCGGTACTGTAAAATTAGGGAGCTCAGTTGTCGAGAAGAGTGAAAAAAAATTTTTCTAGGAGTCATCCTTGACAGCTGTCTGAACTGGAAAGAACAAATACATAAAGTGTCTTCCAATCTGAGCAAAATTAATTTTATCTTCAGTAAAACTAGGAATATATTCGAGAAAAAAATAAATATACAGTCATACAACACGCTGTTTAAACCACATATGCAATACTGTTGCGAAACATGGGGAAATACGTTCAACCAATAAGTAATAGGAACCAATAAGAATCGCCCAAAGAAGAGCATTGAGAATAATAATGAATAAACACTTACATAAGCGTTCTACTCCATTGTTCAAACAACTGAACATTATGAAACTTGACGATCTGATCAAATACAATACTTTAATGAAAATGTTCAATTCATTCAAAACTCGTCTTCCGAAGAATATACAAAATAACTTCGAAGTAAATCCCAGGCACGTGGACAAATTCGCGGTTCCTTTTGCACGCACAAAAACAAGAGACCTGACACTTTTTCATCAAGGAATCCGACTTTGGAACCAATTAGCAAGTCCAATCAAAATGTCCCAATCGATGTCAGCTTTCAAGAAAATAGTAAGAACATAATATATTCAAACTTATGATTGATACACATGTTGCTTATGCGTATGGGAACATCTTAACAGTGTGGCATGATATAAAAGCTTTCATTTGTATTATTAGTTGTATATGTTATATATGTTAATGTATATTGTATGTTGGAAAAGGGCAGTACAAGCCTCCAGGCTTCTTATGCCCAGCCATCCTAACATTGCAAATTATCTGGTATTTTGTGTGTGAATGTTTGTGTTATGTTGGGTTTGGCAAATACATGATGAACCCCAACAATAAAGAAATAGATAAACAAGTACATGGAATCGATAGACAAATACATGCCCAACAATTCTCGGTTTTTCATGCTTGAAAGGCTTGAATTAGAGCCAAGACGCAAAAGCAAATCACTGATATTGCTAACGTTTTCGATAAGGATTCAAGCATACTTTACTTACGACAACAGCTTCAACCAAACAAGTAAAAAAAGCCGGAACTAAAACATCAGCGCTGTGACTCAAACTTTAAATCAGTGTGCACAACCTACAACGTACAAGGAAAAACAAATCAACTACAGGGTTGCCAAGGTTACAAATCAACCACAGGGCTTCCAGGTGTCTCAAGCCACATATGGCCAAACCGCCAACGAAAAAAGGCTAAAAAAGGCCAACCTCGAAGCACAGCAAGGGGATATGGGCCTGCTAACTGCCGAGTTATTTTGAGGCCTAATTCTCATACTCTCTCTTTGTCGTCCTAATCCGGCAGGCAGCATAGGCGCACACAAGTTTAACTAGTGCTGGAGCTAAAATCTGAAATTCGAGACAAAATCCTACAGAGGGCGCTGAAACTTGGCGTTTGAGACAAAACGCCCGAGGGCATAGAATGCATTTGGGAAAGAGCGAGTAAGAGAAGCGAGCGCAACTCACACAGAGCGTCCCTCATCGTCCCCTAGGTCAGTGCTTCTCAAACTATCTGATGTGGCGGACCGGCAGGGTTTTTTTTTCGATGTGTCAGGGACCGGCAGGGTTTTTTTTCGATGTGTCAGGGACCGGCAAGTGAAGCAATATTCAGTAAATAGTAATAGTAATGTTCATATATTAATAATAATAGTAGAATAATAGTAATATTCTGTAAATGGTGAAGCCGAACGAAACTATTCCAGGATGTATTAAAGCTGATAAACAATGAAGAAACGAAGAACACCAAGCAACAACGCAGAAATATCAAACACAATGCACACGCGCGCAACTCGCTCTCTAACACCACCACACACGACACACTCTGTCAGCTCACTGACGCAATCCCCATTCGCACTATAAGACGACATTCGATACAGCCAACACCCGAACATACAAACAAGTGCAAGGATGGTCTCACGCTCCGCCGCGCGCTGCAAACTCAGCGTCTCGTCAAAACTCAACGAACGCACGTGCGTATGCAGCGTGCGCTCCTCTCACATGCATCACTCAAGATTCACAGTCACACACATAACATACATAGCTAACGCCAACAACTCACAACTCACATCCCCCTTGATCTTCATAATCACTCAATCGATGAATCACCATCGTCATCCGCGTACACCTCGTAGTCGCCAAATCTCGACGGCATGCGCACCTGTCTTCTCGGCCTCCAACCATTCTCTCCAGGTGACGCTTCCTGTCCTCTTGAAGACGCCACTTCTCCATAGACCTCCATTGGGGGCTCCTCATCTTCGGCTTCCTCCTCCTGTGGTGGCCGGCGCTCGCTCTACCCCGTCTCACGTGGTCTCACATCACTGACATGCCGGTTCATTCCATTCACCTCGACCACAAGGTCAGACACAACCCTGGAAACAATGCCTTCGTCGCTCACCGCGTCGCACCGCTCCCCCGGCCGCCGAACCCAAACGCGATCGCCCACTTTGAACTTGCTGGTGATAGTAGCTGTTTCACGCCGTGCAGGCTCCTCATCCGACATCCTCACGGCGTAGCGATACAACAGATCCACAGGCCGCCGATTTGCTCCGTTCGACTTCGTCGGCGACAAGTTGTACAACATGACTGCCTCGAGAATAGAACACCGCTTTCGGGCCGCAATGGTTTTGACGGTCCTGTGACAACGCTCGACTATGCCACATCCTCCAGGTCGGTATGCACATCTGTAGCGTAGCGTTACGTGCCACTTCCTCATGGCCTCCAGGAAAACTTCACCTCGAAATGACGTATCATTGTCCAGAAGCAATTCGGTAGGTGGACCACGTTCACTGAACACCTCGTTGAAAACTTCAGTAACTTCTTGGCTGCTCCTGGAACGAAGCTTCTTCCACACGGTATAGCGTGAAGGTCCACAATCGATCAGGGAAAGATAGAGCGCAGAACCACAATGAGTAAAGTCAGCAGACAGTCTACTCCACACTTTGCTGACACTCAGCTCACCCTTCTTCCACTTCGACGGCGCTGGACATACCGAATTGCAGGTGTCGCATGACCTCACGACCTCCGCCACCTGACGATTAGACACGAACAATTTCTTCCGCCTGCAGAAATATCTGGTTCGATGTACACCAGGATGCCCAGTCGAATGGTGGATTTCCTTGACTGCAGCGAGGACATCACCCACAACTCCAACTGCACAGGTCGATTGTCCCACCCTCAGCCAGGATCCAGGGACACGGGTGAGAACATCGGCTTTGTTTTTTGAAGACTCCACCTTGTGTACACAAACCGTCAGACCGTATTCGGAAATGATGTCTCTCACCATTTCCAGCCGCCACCTTATCAATAGTTCACCAGACGCAACAGTCTTCATTCGCTCTCTCGCAGACAGCAGACCATTCATCCACGAAAACACAGTGGCTGAGTCAGTGAATAGGTCGATGTTCCTCAACTTCAGACTCACCGCCAATCCCAGACCTTTCACCACTGAATCTAACTCGCTGATGTTGATGTGCTGGGAATCGTTCCTGAGCCAGCATGCATCCTCCAAAGTCTCGCCATTGATGTCCACCACAACACCCAAGGCGATGCTGCTGGCGTCCACCCACACATTTGCCGAGTCGCCTTCAATTTGACAGACACCTCGAACAGGGTCGCATTTTTCAACGCGTAACAGCAACGACATGACTATACCACGCAGACCGTCATCAGACACCGGATCGTCCCACCCTGTAGTGAATTTTGTCGCCAGTCGTTTGACAAAAGAGGCCGCCACCCGCAACCATCCAGCAACAGGGTAATGCGACACAAGTCTGCTGCATAAAGAAAACACAGTGCGTCGAGTCAGCACCTCAGGGCACTCTCCGATGTCGTTGTCCCTCTTCCACCGCAACACATTGCCATTCTTGTACACGAACAATCCCAACACACGCGCTCCCTGATTCAACTTCTCTATTTCTTTGCTTTCAAGTCCAAAACGTTCAAAATGACGCTTGACATACTCCGGTGACACGATGTCAGCATCCACAATCAAATCGTCAACATAAGATGAACATCCTTGATACACGCTTTCATCCTGACTGAGCACCTCATTCACCACAGTCTGCATGATCATGGGTACTGCACTGAGACCGAAACCCAGCCTTGTTAGGCAGTACAGCTGACCTCCATACCTCACTGTCTGTTAAGGCCAGAGAGAGGGGTCCACTTGAATCTGAAGATATGCCTTTTTCAGATCGATGATGAATAGGTTTTCACTTTTCCTCCTCCAGACTCTCAATTTCTCATGGCACACGTCCGCGTCCGCCATGAAGTTGTCCACGTACTTGTTGAGCTCCCTGAAATCCAGGACGGGCCTGACCTTTCCTTTGTTTCGCTGCACGACGGCCATGAGTGGGAGCAGACAGCGCGGGTGACCATGCACGCTCTCATCATAAGGAACAAGCCACTTGTTCCTGACCCACAAATCCAGCTCACTCTCAAATGCCTCGAGAGCCCCCTCTGGCACACGATATTGCGGTGTTTTATTATGAAACGTTTGGGGCTCCTCTTCATTCACCCACCTCCACTTGCATTTCCACCTGCCCATGCTCCGGTCAAAATCAACTCTGTGACCCAGTTTACACACCTGAAGATCAGGTTCAGCTGCGCAGCACGACTGTGACGGTAGCACTCCAAACGACACTTTGCTGTCAGCATCGACACTCACTCCTCCTAGAGCAGATATCACGTTCATGCCGAGAAAAGCGCTGAAGTTCATGGGCCTTTGTTCAGTCACCAACACTTCCACTGTGACCGAGCGACCTCCAATCGTCACACAACACTGCGCCACACCTGAACACACGAAACTCGCACCACCCAACACATTCACCATCATCCTCTCAGGTGTCCACGATTTACACACAGACCTGGCTACTATACACCTCGAACATCCCGTGTCCACTAAAACATCACACATGTGCCCGTCAATCGACACGTTCGCAGTGGGCAGCGCCTCGTTGTTCATTGCGGAGAAAGTACCGGCGCCGATGAACCTTCTCCTTCGGAGTTTTCCGGACAGTATCTGGCGATGTGTCCCATCTTGGCACATCGAAAACACTTCGTGCCGGACATTCTCTTTGGACAGGATCTACTCCAGTGATCCGTCTCTTTGCACACGAAACACCTCGTAGACGACACTGGAGCACGTCGAAGCACCGCCTGCTGTTCCGCCGATTTCGCCGCAAGACACGTCACATTATCCTTCGTCTGCAGAACCATCCGCGTTCTCACAACGATGTCATTGATGGTCAAGTTCTCCGAAGTAGCACTTGCCCGTATGCTCGCAGCAACATCCTCAGGGAGTCCACTGACAAATGCGCACTCGAGCAGCGAATCCGACCCATTCCCGAACGCCTGGGCCAGCCTCCTCAGGTCTGCGACGAACACATCCGGTGATCCGCCGGGGAGCAATCGCCGATTTTTGAACTGCTCGTAGGCTGCGTGCTTGTTCAAGCCGAAAGCATCGTAGAGAGCTCTGCGAGTTTTCTCGGCTGATTTTCTCTTTTCATCAGGCAGCTGTGACCACACAACAAAGGCTCCCTTCGACAGTCTCAGAGGAACAACACTCATGATGTCGACACTTTTCAAACTGCACATCATCTCGGTCCTCGTCCACCACTCCACCACATCACTACTTCCATCAAACTCCGGTATTAACCGGGCGTCGAACGAAGCCGACTCCATTTCTTCAATTTACAAATTTGGCCGGTTAGCTTGTAAATGGTGAAGCCGAAGGAAACTATTCCAGGATGTATTAAAGCTGATAAACAATGAAGAAACGAAGAACACCAAGCAACAACGCAGAAATATCAAACACAATGCACACGCGCGCAACTCGCTCTTTAACACCACTACACACGACACACTCTGTCAGCTCACTGACGCAATCCCCATTCACACTATAAGACGACATTCGATACAGCCAACACCCGAACATACAAACAAGTGCAAGGATGGTCTCACGCTCCGCCGCGCGCTGCAAACTCAGCGTCTCGTCAAAACTCAACGAACGCACGTGCATATGCAGCGTGCGCTCCTCTCACATGCATCACTCAAGATTCACAGACACACACATAACATACATAGCTAACGCCAACAACTCACAACTCACATATTCATATATACAGGAAAAATATAATGAATACATAATAAAAGTAAGTTGACATTTTTTTTTTTTTTTGTGAACAAGTAATTCAATATTACAATAAAAATGAAACAATTATTAACAAATCAAACTAGAAAAGCCTTATGACACAAATATAAACATGTGTATGAATAATAAAATGAAAAATTATGATAAAAAAGTAGTTGAAAAATTATATATTTTAGATATTTCAAACCCCAAGTTTGACTACTGTTTCTTTCTTTTCTGGAAAATCTCCACGTACCGGTAGACGATGGCTCGCGTACCGTCACCGGTACGCGTACCACACTTTGAGTAGCACTGCCCTAGGTGTCAAAACGCGGGCGTGAATCTCTGGTTGAAATAACAAACATGTAAACATTCGTCGTGTTAGCGCAGTATAAATGAAGCGATGAATATGAGACTTTAATGTGTATTTGCCATTGAATTATTTCACGTTATAAACCAGTATGCAGCGAGTAGTCGCGGCTTCAGTATTAATTCAGTATATATGGATTATGAGAAACGAAATTCACGTCAGAAAGATGGCAACAATAAAATGCCAATAAATATGAACATGCATGTGTTCATTCGTGGCTTAAAAGCTCAGCGGTCTGCTATAATACACGGCGTGAGAAAATGTAATGTGTCCGGCCTGGTCTGGATCGACCTGATAAGTGCCCGCTAACAAGCGCCAAAGCCTTCAGGAAATATTCGAGGTAGTGCAGAATTTTTTCAGATGAGGAAGTCAATAACGTTGTGACACCCTGGAATGACAACGGAGTAGTGATTATGGTCTCCAGTGAGATCGGTGTTCTTCCTTAATGAACAGTGACAGTTCATCTGAAGATTTGCATTACCATAATGTAGATCATGTCATTGTCAAGACAAACCCTGCTTCTCGCCGCAGATGTGGTCATTGCAGGAGCCAAACTGTGTATATGTGCAAAAATGTAAGGTACATTTACATACCAAGTGTTTCACTGAGTTTAACACGCGTCAATAACTTGTAATATGTGTGTTATACAATTTTTTTATAGAAAAGACAATATATGGATGATCCTTAGTATTCGGCATTTGTTTTATTATATTTTAGTTTTGAATAATTAATGATAAACCTTTTTTGTGTGTGTGATTACATAAGTAATATAGACGTTTATTATAACTCAAGGAGCACGATTAGATTTACGCCATCTGCTATTTAAAAATATGATAAATCTCATTATTTTATATGTAATTTCGCGATACAAAATATTATATTAGTGTGTGTGGTAATGATCATTGACTGGCTGTTGTTGCGTCAGCCGAGTGTCGCTGCGATCGCGCGAGTGACGTAAGAGGTGAGCTATGCTCTGATTGGCGGAGATTGCGTGGCGGGAGACTGGCTCGTCGGTTGCAGAGCGTGCGGTGAGCAGTATCGTTGTGAGAGGCGGACGGAGAGGTGCGGTCGAGTGGTGTTTGTGTGTATGTAATTGCGTGTACGGGCGAGGTGTATTGAGCGTGAGCCCTGCGGGCCATCGAGTGTTTTCGCGTTTGTTTGTGTCTTGCATTTAATACATTGTTCATTTGCGTTCGCGCCGTTATACAAGCTAACCGGCCACGCGTCATTCGCATAGCCGGAATGTTTTCGCCCCAAGAAGCAGTATCTGCGACCAATGCGGATATTGCGCAGATAGCAGTGTCGCCAGCAGGCAGTTTCGATGCCCGGCTCGTGCCAGAGTTTGACGGCACCGGCGATGTCGTAGAGTGGTGGAATCGGGCGGTGATGCTGTGTGAGTTGAAGTGTGTACCAGTCATGAGCGTGATGCCCCTACGACTGACTAAGGGTGCATTCCACGTGTGGTCGCATTTATCGGCTGAAGATAGGCGAAGTGTTGAACGGACTCGAGCCGCGCTGTATGGTGCTTTTGGCATAGATAAATACTTGGCGTTCGAGCGCTTCAGAAATCGTCGATTGAACACAGGTGAATCGGTAGATGTATTTCTGTCCAGTTTGAAAGTGTTGGCAGACTCTTTCGGCGGGGTTAGTGATGAATTGCTTGAGTGTGCCTTTGTAACGGGATTACCGAGCGATATAGCGACAATGATTCAAACGGGTGCAGCCGCCGATAAGCTCACTCTAAACGACGTCGCGGTTAGAGCGCGGATGGCCCTGCAACGCAAAGAAGGAGCAATGAATCAGTCAAGGGATGAGAGCTGTTTTGCTGCACGAATGTCGACCACATCTAGGACTGGGAACAGATGTTATACGTGCAATGAAGTGGGTCATTTCAGCAGACAATGCCCATGAAGATCGTGCTTCAAATGCTCCAAGGTAGGCCACCTGTCTCGTGATTGTCCGGGAAACGCCAGAGGAGAGAGTACATCGGCGCCTGTGCTCCCTCCGCGTATGTAAATAAGGTGCTTCCGTCAACACGCGTTTCAATAAACAATCGCGAATGTTCAGTGCTCATTGATACGGGATGTAGCTGCTGCATTGTTTCTGACGTAGTTTGCAAAACGTGGAATAATGAGAAGACTTCAATTTAAACGCTGGGAGGAGGTGAATTCACATGTGTTGGAGTGGCAGTATGTTGTCTTAAATCAGGTAATCGCAAGGCTGCGGTGAAGATGCTGGTCGTACACGAGAAACCGCTTGGTTTTGATGCCGTGCTGGGGATGAGTGCCATCAATGCGATGGTTGGTGTTCGAGTAGTAGATGGTGAAGTGACGCTGGATGAGGATAATGTTGATGGACAGTGCTGTGCTGCAGCTCAGATGCTTCGAGAAGAAAAACTGGGACACTTCATAGAGTTCAATTCGCTAATCAAGAGATGGATGTGCAAATGGAGGTGGCATGACAACAAAGAACCAGATGCTTTTCGCAATCGTATTGCGCAGTACAAAGTGCCGAAAGAGTCGCGCGAATCCTTCAACAAAGAGGTTCAGCTGTGGATACGTAATGGGTGGCTGGTTCCGTATGATGAGGAAGAACACGGCCGGGCTCGTTGTCTGCTACCTCTCATGGCTGTCTGACAGAAGAACAAAGAGAAAGTGCGGCCAGTTCTCGACTTCCGCGAACTTAATCAATACATTGACTCATATACGGTGGAAGCAGACGTGTGTCAGGATAAGTTGAAGAGTTGGAGGAGAAAAGGTGACAATCTGTTCATCATGGACCTGACTAAAGCGTACTTGCAAGTTGCCGTCGACAAATCCTTGTGGCCTTTCCAAACTGTGATGTACGAGGGCGTGCTGTATTTTCTAACGCGCCTGGGATTTGGCCTCAACTCGGCGCCTATGATTATGCAGGCGATAGTTGGCAGGGTATTGTCCTTAGACAAAACAGTTGAACGAGGCACTTCAGCATACGTCGACGACGTGGTGGTTGACGGTGACGTGGTCTCACCCGACGTGGTTAAACAACACTTGAGAAATTACGGATTGGAGAGAAAAGATGTGCAGCAATTTTCCGACGGTACTCGCGTACTGGGGCTCCACGTGTGGCGGTGTCGAGACGGCATCCTTCGGTGGAAGAGAGACAATGCATTGAGCGAATTCTCCAGCGATCTGACTCGCCGAAACATTTTTTCGTGGTGTAGCAAGCTGGTCTCACATTATCCCGTGGCCGGCTGGCTACGAGTATCAGCGTCGTATATCAAGAGACTTGCAACTGAACTTTCTAAAGGGTGGGATGACGAGATTCGAGAGGAGAAGTTGAATCGTTGCGTTCGCGAGGTGTCGGAGCGTATGGAACGGGACGATCCTGTGAAGGGCACATGGACCATCAAAGGTGAAGCGGCCAATGTTTGGGTGGACTCAAGTGATCTGGCCATTGGAGCAGTGGTAGAAGTGGATGGCGATGTCATCGAGGATGGCTGCTGGCTGAGAAAGGACGTCCACCACATAAATATCGGAGAGCTAGATTCAGTTGTCAAAGGCTTAGGGATGGCGGTGAAGCTAGCATTTCGTGAAGTCGACCTGTATTCGGACTCTGCTACTGTGTGTTCTTGGCTCACCGGAATGTTAACGAGACGAGAGCGAATGAGAACAGCCGCAACGTCTGAGCTGCTCATCTTGAGGCGACTGGAAATAGTTAAGAGCTTGATTGAAGAATACCAACTTACATTACGCGTACATAAAGTGGAATCGCACAAGAACCGTGCGGACGCGCTGACTCGCGTACCATTATCGTGGCTTCGTCGAGAAATATGTTCAGCTGGTGTACAGAAAGGCGTTATCAAAGGGATACATCACGATGCTGGACACCCCGGCGTACACAAAACACGCTACTTCTGCAGGAGAAAAAATGTTTTTGCTACGAAACGCCAGATCGCTGAAGTAGTCAGAGCATGTGATGTCTGTAATTCCATTTGTCCTCCGACCTTAAAATGGAAAAAAGGTTCGCTCAATGTGAAGGGTGTATGGGATCGGCTGGCGGCCGACTTCACACATGTTGGACGTGACTTGTACGTTTCAATAATAGACTGTGGACCTTCTCGTTTCGCTGTGTGGAGGAGAGTACATTCGCGGAATAGTGATGAAGTCGCCAATGTATTTGACAGTGTCTTCTGTGAACGTGGACCACCTGGGGAAATTTTACTGGATAATGACACCTCGTTCCGAGGGAGACCGTTTCTTGAGATCATGAGAAAGTGGGGAGTGAAAATTCGGCTTAGATGTGCGTACAGGCCTGAAGGCAACGGCATCGTTGAGAGATGCCATCGCACTATCAAAACGATTGCAGCAAGGAAGCAGTGTAGTATTCGGGAAGCTATCTCGCTGTACAACATGACACCCAGAGGAGACGGAGTGCAGCGCCGACCAGTGGACTTGCTGTATCGATACCGAATTAGAATGCTGGACGAGAATGGAGCAAAGGACGGGCCACGCAGAAACAAGAACTTCAACGTCGGCGACGCTGTTTGGGTCAGGCGGCCAGGGGACAGGTGCGATGTCCTCAGTCAAAAAGGCATAGTCACTGGGGTTATCTCTGATCTTGTAGTGGAAGTTGACGGACTCAATCGGCACGTCACGGACTTGCGGCCCCGTGTGGAGGAGGATGAGAGGCCTACTGGACATGTCACTGAAAGTATTGCAGATGAGGAGGAGCCACCGGTGCATATCGACGTGAGAGCGATAACTTCGACGCCAGCTGAGAGCCAGGTTGTCTCACAGGGTGTGACTAGACCGAGGAGACAAATACAGCCTCCTGCAAGACTGCAAGACTATGAAGTTTACGCTGATGATGCTGCTGATACGTCTATTGGTAGTGATTCTTAGAATCAGGGGGGAATGTGTGTGGTGATGATCATTGACTGGCTGTTGTTGCGTCAGCCGAGTGTCGCTGCGATCGCGCGAGTGACGTAAGAGGTGAGCTATGCTCTGATTGGCGGAGATTGCGTGGCGGGAGACTGGCTCGTCGGTTGCAGAGCGTGCGGTGAGCAGTATCGTTGTGAGAGGCGGACGGAGAGGTGCGGTCGAGTGGTGTTTGTGTGTATGTAATTGCGTGTACGGGCGAGGTGTATTGAGCGTGAGCCCTGCGGGCCATCGAGTGTTTTCGCGTTTGTTTGTGTCTTGCATTTAATACATTGTTCATTTGCGTTCGCGCCGTTATACAATTAGTCATTATAGTTATTATTAGTTATATATAGTTATTATTAGTTTGTTTGTGCATAAGTCACAAGCATATAATTTAAATTTGATTTTGGACATTTATTAAAACTTAAGCAAATTATTATGTACGCTTAAAATTACTTGCGTTTTTAATTAATACACTGAATTATGAACATTTAAACATTTTATTATATCATGATGAGTTTACGTAATGACAGGAACACTTTCCACATACGTGTTAGGGGAATTTCCGTTGGTGTTTTGTCGCGTGTTTTGTGGTTTGCGTTGTTGTCTTTGTATTTCGTTGTTGGCCCTTTCTGTGTCGCTTCATTTGTTGAGTCTCGGTAAGTACAGTTATGTCATATCATTTCAATTACTTGGATGTTATAAATTACGACATATTAAAGTTGTTTATTGGTTTCGTCTTCATTATTTGGAACATGCTGGCTTGGTCATATCATCCTTCACCTATATGTAAATTTTCACTTCATTGTGATCATTTAATTCTTCTAATAATATAGTCTTATGCCGACTATAAGGTTATTTCTGCCAAAATGTTTTTAAATGTGATTCATTTTAAATTTAACTCCAGTTTAAAAGATAAGAATTTGTTGTGTGAAAACATTTGGCGAAATCCACCGTGAATTGGCAACTATATGTATAATGTATGAGTTTGTTTGGCGCATCGTGTGGTTGTTCGGTGTATCTTGCGTGAGAGAATATATGGTATTGTTTTGTGGTGGATTTCTCGTTGATTACCTAGAATAAATATGTCAACAGGTTATGGGCCCAGACGACTTCTGTTTGATGGTGATGCTCAGAATTTTGATTTTTGGGAGACTAAGTTTTTGGGATATCTCAGGATTCAGAAACTCCACCATGTAGTTGTGCCAGTAGAAGGAAGGACAATCTCTACTGATGAAAATGCATTAGTTTTTGCGGAGCTCATACAGTATCTTGGCGACAAAAGCCTCTCATTGATAATGAGAGAAGCCAAGGATGATGGTGGAAAAGCTCTAAAGATTTTAAGAGAACACTACCGGTCGTGTAGAACACCAAGAATAATTTTATTGTACACGGAACTTACATCTTTGAAGAAATCAGCAAATGAGGATATGACAGATTACGTCATCCGAGCGGAAAATGCTGCAACTGGTCTGAAAAATGCGGGTGAATTGGTGAGTGATAATCTTTTGACGGCGATGGTTCTCAAGGGTCTTCCTGCTGAATATCAAGCGTTCACAGCAGTGATAACGCAGAAGGAAAAATCGACGACTTTCTCCGATTTCAAAGTGGCATTGCGAAGCTTTGAAGAAAATGTCCAGATCAAGGAATTGGATGGCGACACTATTCTGAAAACAAAAACTATTGCAGTCAGCGAGGGTGCGACCGTTGCTGATCGGCGGCCTCTGGTGACATGCTATGGTTGCGGTGAAAAGGGGTATATACTGCGAAACTGCACTCAGAAACCGCGCAGATGGTGTGAAGTGTGTAACAGTCACACTCATGATACCAAATTCTGCAGGAGGAAGTTTCATGTGAAAACTGTGAGCAACGAGAACGACGATTTTGTATTCAAGGTCAGTAGTAATGTTATGAACGTAGATATTGATGATTTGAATGTTGAAAGAGGTGGTTTTGGTCATGTGGAAGTGGTAAATAGTTTGCTTGTTGATTGCGGAGCTACAGCGCATATTGTGAGAGATCGTGATAATTTTGTGTCTTTTGATGAAACGTTTGATGGTTCTCGTCATTGTATTGAGTTGGCGGATGGTAGTCGAGTTAAGGGTGTTGTCGAACAAAAGGGAACAGCTTGTGTTTCACTGTATGATTCAGGCGGTGAATCTAGACTTGTTTTGCTAGAAAATGCTCTACTTGTGCCATCATTTTCTCAGAACATTACTTCTGTACAGACTGCTACAGAAAAGGGAAGTGAAGTGTCTTTTATTGGTAATCACGGATCACACCTGATGGAACAAAGTTTCACATTAAGAAAAAGTTTAATCTTTATTATCTGTATAGTGTTGTACATGATAATGATGCCCGACGATCACTAAAATCGTGGCATAGTGCTTTTGGTCATTGTAATGTGAATGATATATTTAAATTGGAAAAGGTAGTGAATGGAATGACAATCACTAACAGAAATTGTTTCGATTGTAATGTTTGTATTGAGCATGGACTCCTTTAAGGAAGGACTGGAACGTCACGACTTCGGGGTTTTTAACTTGAGTCTGAAAGATAAACTTGAGTCCTTAATAAAAATGACTTCTAGAAGAGCTAGAAGCACGTTCTTTGGGTCAAAATGGGGGTTTTTGAGGACGCTGAGTTCAATAGTAACATTTTCAACACCACTTGAAGTCATCTCCTAGGTCAAAAGGTCATATTTCAAGGTCTAATTTGTGAATTTTGATCATTTTTGCTCGTTTTTTGTGTGTAACTCATAAATGGTGAGAGATGGATGATTATAATAAGAGGCAAGTCTGTAGAGTTGTTCAAATTTAATATATATTGTCGAATATTGTATTACTCAAACATTCCAAACAAGCCCGAAAACAATAAAACACTAAAACAAGAAATAAAGAACGGTATCTATTTCTCATAACAACAAAACTCAAAGACATTAACATTTGATTAGATGAACATCGCTAGATGGAGAGGTTTTCTTGCCTCCTGAGGCATCCCACAGCCTTTTCTTTGTCACTTACATTGAGGACGTGAGCTTTCAATAGAATGTTAGCCAAAGTCGTACATGCTGCATTATTAGTAGCTAAAGGTGCATCTACAATCTACATCTAAGTGACAAAGAAAAGGCTGTGGGATGCCTCAGGAGTCAAGAAAAGCTCTCCATCTAGCGATGTTCATCTAATCAAATGTTAATGTCTTTGAATTTTTTTTGTTACGAGAAATAGGTACCGTTCTTTATTTCTTGTTTTAGTGTTTCATTGTTTTAAGGCGTGTTTGGAATGCTTGAGTAATACAATATTTGACAATATATATTAAATTTGAACAGCTCTACAGACTTGCGTCTTATTATAATCATCCATCTCTCACCATTCATGAGTTACACACAAATAACGAGCAAAAATGATCAAAATTAAAAAAAAATTGACCTTGAAATATGACCTTTTGACCTTGGAGATGACCCCAAGTGGTGTTGAAAATGTTACTATTGAACTCAGCGTCCTCAAAAAACCATTTTGACCCAAAGAACGTGTTTCTAGCTCTTTTAGAAGTCATTTTATTAAGGACTCAAGTTTATCTTTTAGACTCAAGTTAAAAACCCCGAGGTCGTGACGTTCCAGTCCTTTTTAAAGGAGTCTATGGTATTGAGGTTAAAATGACTCAATATCGTAACAAGAAACCAGATGCTCGTGCAAGTAACATTCTTACACTTGTGCACTTGTGCATTATAACACTTGTGCATAGCGATTTAACTGGCGCTATTGATCCTGTATCGAAAGAAGGTTACAGGTATGCAATGAACTTTGTAGATGATTATTCAGGTAAGACGTATGTGTATTCTCTGAGACGCAAATGTGATGCCACACAGGCTTTTGAAAGGTTCTTGGTTTCTTGTTATGTCAACATGTATGGCTGCGTAAAGAGACTGAGAACAGATCAAGGAACTGAGTATACTGCTCATGATTTCCAGAAAATCCTGATCAGACATAGTATTAAACATGAAATGTCTACGCCGCATTCACCTCACCAAAATGGAACCGCGGAAAGGTCATGGCGAACACTTTTCGAAATGGCCAGGTGTTTGCTTATTGAGGCTAAGTTACCGAAGGAATTGTGAGTGTATGCCGTGATGACATCGGCTTATATTCGTAATAGATGCTACTTAAACAGGTTGAAGAGAACACCATATGAAGCATTCACAGGCAACAAAACCTGACGTAAGTAATATGAGACCGTTTGGAGTAACTTGTCATGCTTATGTTCATGACAAAAGTAAACTAGATGCCCGGAGCAAAAGGGGTGTGTTTATTGGATATGACCGGAGTAGTCCCGCATATTTTATTTATTTCCAAACACATGGAAATGTGAGAAAGGTGTGATTGGTAAAATTCAGTGAGAATGATACACTCGCAAACGAGGATTGCAGAGAATATGTACAACCAGACGTAGGTGAGGATGTTTGGGATGTACCTGCACCGAGTGTAGCTCTAGATTCAGTGGGAGCAGAGACAGGGTCCGCTAAAAAAAGAAGTCTGGTAGAAGTGGAAGAAAGAGTACGTGATACTCTGAGTGGTGGTCCAGGGGGAGAGAACACAAATGAATCAACAGGGGACTTAAGGGAAAGTCGCCAACGGTATCCTAAGCGAACTACGTGCAAACCAAAGTACCTAGATTACTACATTTGTGAAACTGATTCCGATTCAGATGGAGTGAACGCGGTGGTTCACTTCTGCTATCAACTGAATGCACCTCGTACATATGAAGAAGCGATGTCATCAGAGAATGCACGTGACTGGGAGAATGCCATGCAAAAGGAGATGAACGCTATCAAGGAAAATGACACGTATAGCCTTGTGCCTTTACCCGAAGATAAACATTCAGTGGGAGGATGATGGGTATTTACACTGAAACAAGGAAACAATAACAAATATAATGCCAGGTATGTAGCGAAAGGTTTCTCACAAAAATAGGGAATTGATTATGAAGAAACGTACGCACCTACTGCCAGGATCACTTCCATCGGAATGATGATGCAGATGGCAGTACAAGAAAATTGGACCGTCCACCAGATGGATGTTTGCACTGCATATTTAAACGCGCCAATAGATTACGAGGTATATGTAGACCAGCCGAAAGGATTCGAGGTTAGCGGAAATAATGGAGAGAAGTTGGTTTACAAACTTAAGTGTTCCATCTACGGCCTCAAGCAGAGTGGCCGAAATTGGAATAATGTCTTACATTCTTTCTTGACACAAATTGGTTTTCAAGGGTCAAAACACATTGACATTAAGTATCACTTTATCAGGTCCGAAATAGAGAATGGCTTGGTCAATGTTCAATATGTCCCATCAGGTAATATTTTGGCGGATGTGTTTACCAAATGTGTTCATAGGATGAAACTAGAAGAGGCACGTAGCCAGATGATGAACAATCAACACTTCACTGCTAAACATGGAGCAGCCTGATAGGAATGTTGGGTATCAAAGTGTTCTTTCGTGTTTCTTGGCTCGGCTGTTGTTCATTGCGTTACAGGTTCTCGTTTGTGCGTGTGGATTTCGTAGCATGTTTTAGTGGGAGTGTTGTGTGAAAACATTTGGCGAAATCCACCGTGGATTGGCAACTATATGTATAATGTATGAGTTTGTTTGGCGCATCGTGTGGTTGCTCGGTGTATCCTGCGTGAGAGAATATATGGTATTGTTTTGTGGTGGATTTCTCGTTGATTACCTAGAATAAATATGTCAACAGGTTATGGGCCCAGACGGCTTCTGTTTGATGGTGATGCTCAGAATTTTGATTTGTGGGAGACTAAGTTTTTGGGATATCTCAGGATTCAGAAACTCCACCATGTAGTTGTGCCAGTAGAAGGAAGGACAATCTCTACTGATGAAAATGCATTAGTTTTTGCGGAGCTCATACAGTATCTTGACGACAAAAGCCTCTCATTGATAATGAGAGAAGCCAAGGATGATGGTGGAAAAGCTCTAAAGATTTTGAGAGAACACTACCGGTCGTGCAGAACACCAAGAATAATTTTATTGTACACGGAACTTACATCTTTGAAGAAATCAGCAAATGAGGATATGACAGATTACGTCATCCGAGCGGAAAATGCTGCAACTGGTCTGAAAGATGCGGGTGAATTGGTGAGTGATAATCTTTTGACGGCGATGGTTCTCAAGGGTCTTCCTGCTGAATATCAAGCGTTCACAGCAGTGATAACGCAGAAGGAAAAACCGACGACTTTCTCCGATTTCAGAGTGGCCTTGCGAAGCTTTGAAGAAAATGTCAAGATCAAGGAATTAGATGGCGACACTATTCTGAAAACAAAAACTATTGCAGTCAGCGAGGGTGCGACTGTTGCTGATCGGCGGCCTCTGGTGACATGTTATGGTTGTTGTGGAGACGATGTTGGCGCCTCCGCGCTGAAAGGAGAAGACGCAACTATATATGGCGTGTGGAGACTGTTGGTTTCTTTGTGTTTATATTTGTTGGCTTACATGTTCTTGCTTTTGCA
Source organism: Sacculina carcini (assembly GCA_916048095.2). Lineage (NCBI taxonomy): Eukaryota > Metazoa > Arthropoda > Thecostraca > Sacculinidae > Sacculina > Sacculina carcini. The sequence goes on from OU696583.1 coordinate 6,566,418, forward strand.
TTGATGGATTGAATATTTTGGCTATTTTGTGGGATAACAACAAGATAGATGGTGGTTGAGGCTGTTTTGATTGGTAATGTGTTTGGTTGGGAAGTGTTTGTGAAGTATTGAAAAGGAAGGAAGCGTTACTGTTTAGTACCGTGTCAAAGTGAAACCATTGATCAGAAAAATATATTGTGTGAAATATTATGTGATCTGAACACCGTGGAGTTTTGCTTGGGCGCGCGTAACAACAGTTCGTTTTGGATCGAACATAAGTACTAAACATCGTTATTTTGATCACAAAATTTGTTGCTGCCATGTCAATGTCAATGTCAATCTCGGATTTGGTACGCAAAAGAGCGAACAAGAAGTCAGCAGTGACTAGAATTCGGCGAAATGGACTTGTGATGATTGAAAATTCCGGTAGTCGTACACAGTTATTTGTGGTGTTGCAAATTTTGGAGAGTGCGCTATCGGAATTAATTGATGTCAATGCAGAACTGATTTCACGTTCACATGAAGGCGCCGAAACTGTGTCCGAGGCTGAAAACTATCAACAAGATGTGACAAGAGAATGTGACCAATTTAGGGAGAAGTTGGAAGTGTATTTAAAATCAAGAGAAAACGACGCCCCGTCTGTTATGTCCGGTAGTGCTGCTAGGTCTGTGTTGTCCAGCGCTTCATCAAAGGCCCAGTCCAGAGAGATGGAGGTAGAGACAAAAGTGTTGGAGATGGAGGAGGCTCAACTGAAGAGACGTCTCTCCTTGATGCGCGAGAAAGACGAGTTAGAACAAAGACTTCTTCTACAATAAAAGCGTGATGCGGTCGAGGCGGTCAAAGGTAGAGCAGAGCTGCTCAAAACGGCAGAAGATGATCTCGCGTGGGAAAGACAGAACGATTTTATTTGTGAAGCATCTGTACCCGTTGCGCCTAGTACATCACAGCCAAAAGTTACGGGCTCAGGTTGTGCAACCCACTCAGCTTCGTTCATGCACACATTACCAAGACTCACCCTGCCATCGTTCGGTGGTAAAATAGCGGAGTGGCCGCGATGGTTTTCTCTTTTCAGGTCGATTGTTCATGATCAAAACTACTCGGATGCAGAGAAAATGATTCTGCTTCAAAATTCAGTGACTGGTGTAGCAGACAATGTGATAAGCTGCATACTGAGTGATGGTAGCTCATACGATGAAGCACTGGAGGCTCTAAAAAATTGTTTCGGTAGAGATCAAGACGTAGTGCAAGCCGTTATGCGCAGTGTTTTCGATTGTTCCTCACCGAGGTATCTAGACGCCAACTGCACTGATAAGTTTTACGGCGCTGTGCATGCTGCGGTTATGACGTTACGTGAGCGCCGATATGATGGTGATCTACGGTCGTGTGAAAACTTGCGACGGTGCGCGGAAAAGCTACCTGTTGAGCTCAAGAAGGAGTGGGCGGAGCACACGATGACCATGGAGCGTCCGTCGCTGGCTGAATTTGACGACGTGACGTTAAAGATCGCGTAAGAATTGCTCTGAGCTATTCTCAGGTGTCATCTTCTGGTTCTGTGCGGCATCAGACGGCGCAACCAGTCGCGTGTCGTAAGATGTTTGTGACGTCCGCGTCTGAACAAGAACAACAACGAGAAGTGAGGTATATGTTGTTTGAGGGAGCACACATTGTAAGTGTCTGTGAAAGATTCAAAGGTATGGAACCATCAGAAAGAAGGGTATTTGTGCGTAAAAATGGTTGATGTTTGTGTTGTCTAAGGAAGGGTCACCGGGCACGGTATTGTAGATATTCAAGAACATGTGGGTTACAAGGGTGCACTTGGAAGCATCATGGATTGTTGCATGTGTTTGCTGCTAATGATCACAGTTCTAGGCAGGTTGCTGAGCAAGCGAATCCAGTTAGCGCTCAGTCAACGGACGGTCGTGAAGCTGCAACTCGAGCGGTCCGCACGGTTTCTGGAGGTTATTCACAAGTTCTGCTGCAGGTTTTCCCTGTTCGTGTTCATGGTGATAATGGTGAGTTCCGAGACACGCTGGCACTTCTTGATCCTGGTGCTGAGACATCTTTGTGTTGTGAAAAGGTGCTGGAGGAGCTCAATATTTCAGGTACTCCACAATCTCTGATTCTGGAAAATGTGGAATCGTCTGGATCACCGAAAACTTCTGTGAAGGTGAAATTGTCACTGAGTCCGATAGCTGACGGTGAGGATCAAACAAAGGAAATCAAAGTACAAGAAGCTTATTATGTGTCAAATTTGAATATCAGAACACCAGCGACGTCAAGTTTCGATGCTAAAAAGTGGAATCATCTGCAGTATATTACATTGCCAGTTTATTCTTCGGGCGCTGAGGTGGAAGTTCTACTGGGGGCAAATGTGATTGAAACTGTGATACAGCGCGAGGCTCGTATTGGTCGTCCAGGTCAGCCGATTGCTGTCCGCACCGCTTTCGGCTGGTCTTTAACTGGCTCGATGTCATCCATGGTGCCTGCTCATGTGAAACAGGTGATGCTTGTGAGAAAGTCAGAGGCGGTGTCGGAGCTAGATGATCTGTTGCAGTGCTGGTGGTCAACAGAAACGTTTGGTACACGGTTCGAGGACCCGGTTCACGTTGAAGATGCAAGAGCATTGAAGATGTTAAATGAAACAACATGTCAGCGAGGCAAAAAGTATGAAGTTGGACTACTATGGAGAGATGACGATGTGGTTATGCCAAATAACTACTCGATGGCTTTCTCTAGGCTAAGGTCGTTGGAAAAGTCACTGAAACGTACTCCCGGGAAGCTTGAGGTGTTATGACCAGGTTCTTCAAAGCTATGTTGACAAGAGGATCGCGAAGGTGATTCCAGAAGACAAAATCGACTGTGACTCTCCAAGGAGATGGGTGCTGCTGCATCATGCTGTTTACCACCCAAGGAAGACCAAACCACGCGTTGTGTTTGACGCTGCTGCTGTGTGTGAAGGGATATCGTTGAACAGTGAACTTTTATCTGGACCCGATCTACTTGTAAACATGTGTGGCGTACTGCTTCGCTTCCGAGAGGAGTTTATTGGTATATCAGCAGATATTGAACAAATGTACCATCAGATCCTGGTTCGACCTGATGATCAACCAGCTTTGAGTTTTCTCTGGAGAAATGGTCACTGTCAAACCACGATTGTACCGAATGTTGGTGCTCATATTCGGAGCAAAGTGTAGTCCATCAATCGCGAATTTCATTTTGAGACGTGTAGTCGAAGATAATAAAGATATTTGTCAGCGACCGCCGAAGCAGTTCATCGAAACATGTATATGGATGATTTTGTGCGCTCAGAAAAATGTTCGGCCGATGCTTCAATTATGAAAGAAGACATGACGAAGATCTTGCAACAAGGAGGGTTTCGTCTCCACAAATGGGCATCAAATCTTTCTGAACTGCGGTAAGAAGGAATTTCAGCGCAGCAAAACGTCTTGGGGTGTATCTGGGATACAGATGAAGATTACATTCAGATTTCTGTTGGTGAAATGGACGTTACTAACACGAAAAGATGTTTGCTGCGACGTATAGCGACCATATTTGATCCTCTTGGTCTTGCTGCGCCGTTTGTGTTGAAATTGAAACTATTTTTCCAGCGTCTGTGGCTCAAGAAGCAAGATTGTGACGATACGTTTGATTCAGCTGATGCTTCTGAATGGCACTCGTTGCTTCAAGAATCTTCATATCTCAGAGAGCTGCGCATTCCTCGATGTTTGCGCAAGGGATCAGGGAATTTCGCTAGAACCGTTGAGCTTCATGTGTTTTGTGATGCATCCGAGTTGGTTTTTGCTGCAGTGGCGTATGCTCGGTTCGTGAGTGAAGAGGGTCGCGGGCTCATGTCTCTGATAACGTCTCGGACCAGGCTTGCGCCTTTGAAGGCGTTTTCCATTGTACGGTTGGAGTTGCAAGGGGCTGTGATGGCAGTACGCATGGTCCGCATGTTGAAACAAGAGTCAATGTATTCATTCAGTAGAATTGTGTTGTGGACTGATAGTATGGTTGTTTTGCAGATGATCCAGCATCCAAGTAGGAAGTTCAAAACGTTTGTGGCATACAGAGTCTCAGAAATACAATGTTCGAGTGAAGAGCACCAGTGGAGACATGTGGCTGGTGGCAGTAATCCAGCGGATCTGGCGTCCCGCGGTGTTCCTGTGCGTGTACTCACTTCATCCAAATTATGGTGGCATGGACCGAAGTTCTTGGCGGAGTTGGCAGATTTCTGGCCTGTATGTGATGTTGTAGATATTGACCAATAACATTGTGAGATCAAGAAGTCGTCTATGATTGCGTCTGTAAAAAATGTACCACTCGAACATCCAGTTGATCCTACAAGATTTTCATCGTGGTCGAAGTTCGTTCGGAGTGTGGCGTGGATCCATCGCTTCGTTCGAAATCTCAAGGTGAAAGTGAAAAAAGAGGAATCTGCACAGTGTGGACCCTTGAGTGTACATGAAGTAAATTCAGCAGAACTGTTTGCTATTAGTCGGGATCAACAAATGCATTCGTCAAGTGTGACCTCAGATGATTCTATGATTGACCAGCGAGGATTGATTCGATACAAGGGACGTCTCAGTAGAGCACCGCTAGCTGAGTACACTCGACATCCCATCATTTTGTCGCGGAAAAGTGACTTGTAAGTACGCACTTGTAAAGCACTTGTAAGTTTCAAGTGACTTGAAAAGTAATTGGATTACCGATACATTATCACCATGTCCGAGTCATGCATTCTGGATTGAATCACACCATGAATAAGATCAGAGAGAGGTTCTGGTTTTCGCACATGAGGTCGACGGTTCGAGCTGTTATTCATCGTTGTATATACTGTCGGAATCGTCGAGCATCACCGACATTTCCACAGATGGCCGAATTGCCATGTGAACGGTTCGATTTGTCAAGACCGTTTTCGTCAGTCGGAATAGACTACTTCGTACCTATGGAAGTAAAAAATTTCCGAAAAGTTGAAAAACGATATATTCTTCTGATCACATGTTTATCCACGAGGGCTGTACATCTTGAAGTCACCTATTCTATGGACACGGATTGTTTTCTGTTAGCTCTGCGGAGGTTTATCGCACGTAGAGGCCAGGTCAAGGTTATTTTCTCAGATAACGGTACAAATTTTGTGGGCGGAGAGCGCCAACTTCGTGATGCCATTCGTCTCTGGAACCAAGAGGTGATTGTAGATGAACTGTGTCAACGACAAATAGACCGGAAATTCAATCCGCCGCTGGCTAGTCACATGGGTGGAGTGTGGGAGCGGTTAGTTGGTTCAGTAAAAAGAGCAATCCGAGTAGTCCTGCGCGAGCAAAAACCTACTGATGACGTTTTGCAGACGATAATAGCAGAGGTGGAGTTTATGATGAATTCACGGCCGCTCACTTACGTTTCAAACGATGTTGGAGATCCAGAAGCGATAACACCAAACCATTTTTTGATTGGAGCAGGACAAGGTGGACTGCCGCCAGGTGTTTTCAATGAGACGGACATAATCCGGACAACAAGAAGATGGAGGTTCAGTCAAGCTATGGCTGATCAAATATGGCGACGATGGAAGCGAGAGTATGTTCCATCGCTTATGGAAAGTGTAGGGAACAGGCCGAGCAAAGCAGTATTTAAGATGTATTTCAGATTAAAATACACGAATTTCACGAAAATACACATTGATTCACAAGGGCACCCTCACGCGCAAAACTCTAACACACAGAACTCTCTCGCACACAGAAGACCGCTTAATCCGCTCACTGCACCAGACACACTGCCGAAAAACAACACACCGCCACACGCCCCTGCAGGCACGGCCTCTTCCGTGCCGAGTCCCGGCTCGCCCCAGCGCCGCTCCTCCGACTCGGCGGCAGCATTTTGTTCAAACACACACATACACGCACATACACACAAAACGCACCCGCACGTCCACATATTAATCAAACACCGCGCAGAACTGAGAGTCGGCAAATACTAAACACATACAGATGCACACACGCACACACACACACACACACACACACACACACACACACACACACACACACACAACTTACACTTCCTCCTGATTGGCACAATCACACAAATGAGCAACTCTATTTCTACTAGACATTTTGCGGATTCTCTCGGATCTTCGCAATGGCACTTCACTGCACACGCCATGATCTGCCTCTGTTTGTTCAGGCCTCACTGCCGCAACGTCCTGTCCATCTGTATTTACACTTTGTTGGGCAGGGAAAACAAGAGTGAGTTCATCGTCACTGGTGTCCACTGATGTCTCCGCAGCTACTTCCTCGCTTTGTTTATTGCCTCTCGGCCTCAAATGTCGCACGTGTCTGTACATACCATCCACTTCCACACACTGTGCAGATACAACGTCAGTCACCACGCCTTCTGACCACCTTTCAGTGCACCTACTTCCTGGCTGTTTCAACCACACTCTGTCAACTTTTTTTAACTTTGGCGTCACTGGCTCACTATCCTCCGAACAAGTTTTGTCAATCCCTTTCGTTCTTAGATCATATCTGAAAATCATTGACGCTGGCGTGCGATCAGGTGAAACATCGTCCAACGGGGTGACATTGTATAGATAGACAGCCTCCAATATGTCACACTGTTTTCTTGCAGCTATCACCTTGATAGTGCGGTGGCTGCGTTCGACTATTCCATTGCCTGAAGGTGCATATGCACACCTGTACCTGACGTTGACCCCCCACTCATTTACAAAGCCAACAGACATCTGGCTACGGAACGTCGTCTCGTTATCGGTCAGGATGCATTTGGGCGGACCGTGATCAATGAATACATTTCGCAGCGCGTCAACCACAACTTCCACGGTATGCGACCGTAGCGCACGTCATATTGCGAACCGAGATGGCCCACAATCAATCAGGGTTAAATATGACTTTCCTCTGAAGTGTGTGATATCCATGGCCAGGCGCTCCCATACGCTCTCCACGCCCAAGTGTCCTCTCGTCCATCCAACAGGAGATGGGTCAATCGATCTACATATATCACACAAAGACACAACATTTTTGACGTCTCTCTTGGTCACGCTGCTTCCGTTCCTCCTGACAAAGTACAATGTACGTCTGACGCCCGGATGGCCCATTTCATGGTGTATTTTCCGAATCGTAGCTTCCACCGTATGCACCGCAGCGGCGCACGACACCTTGGCCTCTGTCGCAGCCCTATTGTGTCCCAGCCATTCTCTTGGGACTCTGGTCAGCTCGTCAGCTTTGTTTTCTCTGGACGGAACCAGTGTGACTGTTACTATCAAATGGTATTCGTAAATAAGTGATCTCACAATGTCCAATCTTCTGCGGACAAGCATCTCAGCAGCCGCTTTTGTTCTCAACCTCGCCTTGTTGGTCAACATGTCTGAAACACATTGCCTGACAGTGACTGAGTCCGTCATCAACTCAATTTCGCGCATTTCCCATGCAAGAGCTAGATTCAAGCCTTTTATGACCGCGTCGAGCTCAGCCATATTTATGTGTTTCACGTCATCTTTCCTGAGCCAAGCACCATCTTCCACGATCTCTCCGTCAACTTCCATCGCAGCTCCCAGAGCCAGACAGCTGGCGTCTACCCACACCTTTGCTGTTTTGCCTCTCACAGCCCACCGTCCGCAAACCGGATCATGCTTGACTAGCTCGGCTTGAACTCGCTGCAAGCAACGCCTAACACCCTCATGACAATTTCGTCGTCCCATGATCTGCTGTTCTCATTGGCAATTGTCTTTATGTATGCCGTGGCCACTCTCAGCCATCCACCAACGGGATAGTGTCCTATCCACCTGCTACAGACAGAAAAAATTGTCCGCCGTGTAAGCCGCTCGGGTAAGCCACACACATTATCATCACGAGACCATCTCATCTGCCGGTTCTGCCTGAAAACTCTGAGTCCGAGAAACCTGCTCGCATCCTTCGACGTCTCATTATCTTTGCACAATAGTCCGTACTTCTGCAAATGCTTGCGCACATATTCGGCACTCACCACATCCTCGTTCACTAGCACATCGTCGATATACGGGACACTGCCTGACTCGACTAGATTGTCCTGGCGCATCACAGTCTTGAGCACCGCTTTCATGACCAGGGGTGCCACATTAAGCCCGAATCCCAGCCTCGTGAGACAGTACCTCTGTCCTCCGATCACAACTGTTTGGTAGGGCCACAGAGACTGGTGCACTTTTATTTGAAGGTACGCTTTCTTCAAATCAAGAACAGTCACATTATCCCCCTGCCTCCTCCACTGCCGCAAAACATGGGCACATACATCGGCATCTCTAGTGTGCGCATCAACGAAAGTATTTAGCTCCCTGAAATCCATAACAGGTCTTACTTTCTCACGTTGAGGCACGGCCATCAGCGGCAGTAATCCTTTCGCCGGACCCAGCTTGCTCTCGTCATACCTCACCAACCAGCCATTATCTATCCAGCAATGCAGCTCGTTTTCAAAGGCCTCCTGATGTGTGTCGCCCACGTGATATGACTCCACAGAATTCTTCAAGGGGCCCGGCTCCTTACCATTCGCCCACTTCCATCTGGCCGTCCAGGATTTTTCTTCCTTGTCATATTCAACAAGAAAATCGTTTTCTTCAGCTTTCAAACCCGCTTTGTTCGTAGTCACTGCAGAACACGCAAAATCTGCACCACTTTTCTTCCGAATTGACTTTGTCTCACAGTCGTCAACGCCAAACCGGACCTCACGGGCTGAAGAAACAGATACACCACCAAGAACGGTAATAGCGTCCATGCCAATGATCAGATCAAAACCCATTGGACGCGACGAGGCAACAATCACATTTATGGGCCGCGGAACTCCCCCACAGCACACGCGAATAGTTCCTCGTCCGATACAATCGAAATGATTCCGACTCAACGTGAGTACAGAGATTTTTTCTCTCGACCAGTCATCACACACGTCCCCGCACACAATGCTCGCCTAGCACCCAGTGTCTACAAGCGCGCGCCGACGGACACCGTTCACTTCAATGCGAATAACAGGCAGCTGCCCATTCACTGACTGGGGGAAGAGGCCGGCGCAGTTTCTCCTCCCCCTTCGCCGTTTCCCGAGCGCTGTGCAGTGCGGCATTGAAAAGCCAGGTGACCGAGACGGTTGCAGTTGTAGCAGCGTCTCCCACGCCAACCAGACGGTCCAGGCCGGCTCGTTCGGGCTGCACCCTCAGTTGAAGACGGACAACGTGCAGCGAAGTGGCCAACCCCACCGCACGTGAAGCACCTGCGCTCATCACTGCGATCGCTGGCCACCGACTCTTTCTCAGGCTTCGCCACAAAACAAGAGTCCGATGCATGTTTTTCGCTCTCATGTAACAGCACTCTTGAACGCTCGAGCAGCTCAGACGGGCTCATGTTGTCCAAGCGAGAGCCCATTCGAAGCAGCTGGCGTACGCCATCGGGCAGACCTGAAACGAACGCGCACATTACAAGTGAGTCTGGAACGTCACCGATGACAGAAGCCAGACGCTTGAGTTATGAGAAGTAAATGTCTACAGCTTCTCCGGACTGTCTTTTCCTGCTGATGAAGTTATCATAAGCCGTGAATTTGTCTACTGAAAAGGCAGTCAGTAGCGCATGCTTGATTCGCTTGTAGTCTTGTTTCGCATCCTCAGGAAGCTGTTGGTAGACGGCGAAAGCGCCTCCAGTCAGCCTTAGCGGCACAACACTGTGCAGGTCGGTAATTCGCCTGAGCCGACACACCAACTCTACTTTTTCCAGCCACTCACTGACTGAGGATGAAGACCCATCGAACTCTGGGATGAGTCTCAAGTCAGCACTTGTCTCACTCATTTCCATATACGCCGAAATAGCTTGTCGGGAACAGGCCGAGCAAAGCAGTAGTTAAGATGTATTTCAGATTAAAATACACGAATGTCACGAAAATACAGATTGATTCACAAGGGCACTCTCACGCGCAAAACTCTAACACACAGAACTCTCTCGCACACAGAACACCACTTAATCCGCTCACTGCACCAGACACACTGCCGAAAAACAACACACCGCCACACGCCCCCGCAAGCACGGCCTCTTCCGTGCCGAGTCCCGGCTCGCCCCAGCGCCGCTCCTCCGACTCGGCGGCAGCATATTGTTCAAACACACACATACACGCACATACACACAAAACGCACCCGCACGTCCACATATTAATCAAACACCGCGCAGAACTGAAAGTCGGCAAATACTAAACACATACAGATGCACACACGCGCACACACACACACACACACACACACATAACTTACAGAAAGAAAGAAGTGGAGAAAGGACAGCGACAATCTCAAGCGGGGCGACGTAATGATGCTGGTGGATGAAGACAGCCCTAGGAACCATTGGCCGTTGGGTATAGTGAAGGCAGTGTTCCCCGGGTCTGATGGAGTGGCGCGTTCAGCTACAGTTCGCACGTCGAGGATGTGGGGTTGGATTTGCTGCGCAAATCAGAGGGGGAGTGTGGAGACGATGTTGGCGCCTCCGCGCTGAAAGGAGAAGACGCAACTATATAGGGCGTGTGGAGACTGTTGGTTTCTTTGTGTTTATATTTGTTGGCTTACATGTTATTGCTTTTGCATTGATGGATTGAATATTTTGGCTATTTTGTGGGATAGCAACAATATAGATGGTGGTTGAGGCTGTTTTGGCTGGTAATGTGTTTGGTTGGGAAGTGTTTGTGAAGTATTGAAAAGGAAGGAAGCGTTACTGTTTAGTACCGTGTCAAAGTGAAACCTTTGATCAGAAAAATATATTGTGTGAAATATTATGTGATCTGAACACCGTGGAGATTTGCTTGGGCGCGCGTAACAACAGTTCGTTTTGGGATCGAACAGTTGTGGTGAAAAGGGGCATATACTGCGAAACTGCACTCAGAAACCGCGCAGATGGTGTGAAGTGTGTAACAGTCACACTCATGATTCCAAATTCTGCAGGAGGAAGTTTCATGTGAAAACTGTGAGCAACGAGAACGACGATTTTGTATTCAAGGTCATTAGTAATGTTATGAACGTAGAGTTTGATGATTTGAATGTTGAAAGAGGTGGTTTTGGTCATGTGGAAGTGGTAAATAGTTTGCTTGTTGATTGCGGAGCTACAGCGCATATTGTGAGAGATCGTGATAATTTTGTGTCTTTTGATGAAACGTTTGATGGTTCTCGTCATTGTATTGAGTTGGCGGATGGTATTTGAGTTAAGGGTGTTGTCGAACAAAAGGGAACAGCTTGTGTTTCACTGTATGATTCAGGCGGTGAATCTAGACTTGTTTTGCTAGAAAATGCTCTACTTGTGCCATCATTTTCTCAGAACATTATTTCTGTACAGGCTGCTGCAGAAAAGGGAAGTGAAGTGTCTTTTATTGGTAATCACGGATCACACCTGATGGAACAAAGTTTCATATTAAGAAAAAGTGTAATCTTTATTATCTGTATAGTGTTGTACATGATAATGATGCCCGGCGATTATTAAAATCGTGGCATAGTGCTTTTGGTCATTGTAATGTGAATGATATATTTAAATTGGAAAAGGTAGTGAATGGAATGACAATCACTAACAGAAATTGTTTCGATTGTAATGTTTGTATTGAGCATGGACTCCTTTAAGGAAGGACTGGAACGTCACGACTTCGGGGTTTTTAACTTGAGTCTGAAAGATAAACTTGATTCCTTAATAAAAATGACTTCTAGAAGAGCTAGAAACACGTTCTTTGGGTCAAAATGGGGGTTTTTGAGGACGCTGAGTTCAATAGTAACATTTTCAACACCACTTGAAGTCATCTCCTAGGTCAAAAGGTCATATTTCAAGGTCTAATTTGTGAATTTTGATCATTTTTGCTCGTTTTTTGTGTGTAACTCATAAATGGTGAGAGATGGATGATTATAATAAGAGGCAAGTCTGTAGAGTTGTTCAAATTTAATATATATTGTCGAATATTGTATTACTCAAACATTCCAAACAAGCCCTAAAACAATGAAACACTAAAACAAGAAATAAAGAACGGTACCTATTTCTCATAACAACAAAACTCAAAGACATTAACATTTGATTAGATGAACATCGCTAGATGGAGAGGTTTTCTTGCCTCCTGAGGCATCCCACAGCCTTTTCTTTGTCACTTACATTGAGGACGTGAGCTTTCAATAGAATGTTAGCCAAAGTCGTACATGCTGCATTATTAGTAGCTAGAGGTGCATCTACAATCTACATCTAAGTGACAAAGAAAAGGCCTGGCCTGTCTAAGATTAATATGCATATTTGTTTTCAGGATCCTCAACTGCAGACTCGAGAGGATTCCCCCGAGGTCGAGGACACTCCCTCTGCGGCGATCCCAAGCAACGCAGCTGGGCACGCGGCTGTGAGTATATTCTTATTTATGCGCAATATTTCATTGGTTATAGAGAACAGTCCTCAGAGCCGATATCGCTGCGATCTCGATGTCAGACACGGAGGTACTGGGGTGTAAATCTGGGAAGAGATCCACGAGTCTGCGCCAAACCGCGACAATTCCCAAAATAGCGCTCAAAACCACCAGCCGCTGCTGCCGTCGCCCCAACTATTGTCACAACAGCTTCTGCCAACGCTGCCGCCGAGAGTGCCGACACAGCAGCTGCCGCCGAGAGTGCCCGTCCAAGCCGTCCAGTGTCACCGGGCGGCAGACAATGAAGTTTATGCGGTCACTTAACCATTGGTATCGAGTATAAGTCTCGCTCTGTAAGTATATATTTCTGTGTTGTTGTGTTATTTTTTATTGCTACTGTTTTGTTATTGGATTGATACTTTGCCAACGGTACCTTACGTACTGTCTGGATAAAATTTACATGTGAATGTGGGTATGCCGACGGTACCATGTGTACTGTCTGGATAAAATTGACATGTTAGTGTGTCTATGCAATGTTGTAATGTGGGTTTTCTATTTGTGGTACAATATTACTGTTTTTAGTTAGCTGTTACTGTATTAAAGTTCATATTTTACTGAATTTACTTACTTGACTTCTGACTAATGTTTTGGTTTTTTTCATATTTATCCTCGACGGCGCGCAGCTCTCCACCATCATTTTGTGATATGTGATGTATTCGTGTGAATATATGTGATAAATCATATTGTTTTCATTTCTTTTCTGATTTTTGCCGGAAAATACTAAGAACTCATGTACATATATCATGTTGCGTTGTCGTGCATTCACCACCACCACCAACACACTTGTTGAGTTTTCATTAATTCACAACCACCAAAACAGTATTGTGCAGTATTCGCTTTGCACAGAACTGAAAACAGTCAAATCTATCCAGAGACGATATTAGAGGTAATTGGATAAATTTTATTATATATAATTCATCACTATACTAATTTTTCATTTCCTTATATAATGGTTTCTTGGCAAGTGGAAGTCGATGCCGAAGTGTAAGGAATTGTAAAAAGGATGCTAAAGCTAGAATGCAAATATGAACATTATTATTATTATTATTAACGTTTATTTGTATAGCGCACATTAAAACACACGCGCGAAAAGAGAAATATTGGTGCAAAAATATAAACAAATAAGTAAGACACGCCGATTAGGGAAAACAAACATGCGGACAATACACACCCACAAGCACACACACTCACACAAACACACACACACACACGCACACAAACATACTCATGCACACACATCGCCAAATTGAAACATGGCAGTAAGAAAGAGCATAAAAAACAACAAGAAAACTTCTAGTAAATATATCACGCGAGACGGGTACGGTATGACAGCTCAGAGCGAAGCGTAAGGAGTAAGAGAGTGAGAGTCATGATCAAAAGATTTATCAAAGAGATGATTGCGCAGAGAAGAGGAAAACGATGATAAGGATGTGGAGGAAATAACATGGGAGGGAAGAGAGTTGTACAAACGTGGAGCATAGAAAGGGAAGGATTTACTAGACCAGGTAGATTCATTGAGGGATCGTGGACAGGATAAAGGAAGAGGATGACGGGAAAGAAAGTTATTAGAGAGTGTAAGAAGCTGCGAGAGGTATGTAGGTTGCCGAGGGTCATGCAAAAGTTTATAAACAAGACAGCAAATTTTAAAGTGGATGCGAGGGATGATCGGAAGCCATCGAAGATTGTAGAGATAGGGTGAGGTATGACGAAAGTGGGAAGGAGAAAACACGAAACGACAAGATTTATTAATGACATGTTGCAGGATTTTCAGAGAGGAGCGAGGTACATGGAGATATAAAGAATTGCAGTAGTTGATTCTTGAAAAGATGAAACAATGAATCAGTTTAATAGCTGAGGGACGGTCGAGAAAAGGGCGGATGGGATATAGCGAACGTAGAATGAGATGACAAGTGCGAGCAACAGCAGAAATATTTGCAGAAAAAGAAAGTGACGAATCCAGAATGACTCCGAGATCACGAACACTTTGAGATAGGGGTAAAGGGAGCAGCGGAGGTGTTAAGCGAGGAGGATGTAGAATGAAGAATTCTGATTTGGAAGTGTTAAGAAGGAGACTGCGAGAGGCACACCAGGAAGAAATATCAGAGATAATGTCTGATAAGAACGAAGCATGGGGGAAGGAAAGAGGAATAATTATTTGTATATCGTCTGCGTAGACGTGGAACTGGACAGAATAGCGATGGAGAATAGGACATAGAGAAGACATGTACAGATTGAATAGAAGCGGGGCTAGAAGAGAACCTTGTGGCACACCGGAAAGTAGAGGAGTTTGCTTAGAAGTAGTGGAATTGAATTGCACCGAGTAGGAACGATCAGTAAGACAAGAATGTAGAAGAGAGAGCGCTGAAGAGGACACACCAAGAAAGGAGAGATCTCTGATTGAAATTGAATGGTCAACTAAGTCAAAGGCTGCTGACAGATCAAGGAGGATAAGCAGAGCAGATTTACCGAATGAAAAATGAGAAAAAACAGTAGTAGTAACGGAGGTTAGGACAGATTCAGTAGAGTGAGCAGACTTGAAACCCGATTGGAAGGGGTCAAGGGATTTGTTGATGAATGGCGCAAGTTGAGAATACATAGCAGACTCGAGGAGTTTAGAGGGAAAGTTGAGTAGAGAAATAGGACGGTAACTGCTACATAGCGAGGGACCGAGCGAAGGTTTTTTGAGTATCGGAAGGATGACTGCATGCTTCTCGGGAAAAAATACACCATGTAGGAAAGAGCTATTGATTAAATGCAATATAAAGAAAACCAGGAGCAAAATAGAGTTTGATAGGGCACGAAAATTTATGGGGTCCGCAGGGGAAAGCGAAATGTTTGTTGTAGAAATGATAGTGATGATATCAGGAAGCTCTAGATGTGAAAAGTGAGTAAAATGATCGTGCGATTTAGTGTGAGTCAAGCGGGAGTTAGGAGAAGAAATACTAGAAATGGCAATTTGGATTTTATCGGAAAAAAATACAGCAAGGTCGGAGGCAGAGAGAGAAGACGAACGGCTTGGGTTTTGCAGGCCACTCAATGAGTTAAGCGAGGACCACAGAGATTTAGGACAGCGAGAGAGTGACGATAATTGAGATTTGAAGTAGGATTGTTTAGCAGAGTATAGGGCAGATATATACAAAGAGCGAGATGAGCAGAAGGATGACCACGTAGCAGTAGTGCAACAGCGTTTCCACACACGCTCTTGGTAGCGTTGGGCGCGTTTGAGAGAGATTAGTTCGCGATTAAACCAAGGAGGAAGATTCGAGCGATTGGAGGATGAGCATAGTGGAAATATGGCTTCGTTGATAGAAGACATAACCTTGAAAAAAGAAGAGTACAATTGGGTAGGGGGAAGTGAGTGAAATTGAGTTGAGGGAAGCATGTGAGAGAATAAAGTTGAGAAGAGGTGAGGGTCAAATTTTTTTGTAGTTTCTGTACGATCTGGGGGGAGAAATACGTGGTTTGGGAAAGGGAAGATTGAAAGTGAGGAGACTGTGGTCAGAAGTGATGGTATCTGGGGGAAATACAAGAACATCCGGAGGGGTTAGGTCGGATGCTAGAACTGGAGATGGAAAAAGAACAAGATCAAGGGTGTGACCGGAGATGTGAGTCGGTGAGGTAACAGGCGAGTATAGACCGTAAGTTTGGATCATAGACAGGAATTGAGAGCAATAAGGATTTCGGGAAGGTTGATCGACCCAGAAATTAAAATCTCCAACTCTAAGAAAACGACTGGAGAAGGACGCGAGAAGCACATCAAGTAACATAGGAAATTCGGTAAGAAATAATGACGTAGTTCCCGGATGATTGTGGCGATATATTATAACAAAGCAAAATTTCGAGCAGGATGGAATATTGAGAGAAAGAGCGAGGTATCCAAAGGATAAGCATGGGGGACCAAAGTTGGGTATAGTAGATAAGACCAAGGATTTATTAAATATACATCCAACACCACCACCGGAAGCTTTGGTGTTTGAGCGGGAGGAGTGAATAAAGTTAAAATCAGCAGGGAGATGGGCAGTAAAAGACGTAACATCAGAATCAAGTAACCAGGTCTCAACGAGGAAGAATAAAGAAAGATTATGAGAGGAAATCAGGTGTGAGAGTATAGGAGTCTTATACCGACATGACCTAGTATTTAGAAAACCAAGAGTTAAAAAGCTAGTGTTAGAGGAGGAACGGATGGGCGAGGCAAGAGGGAGCGAAGGTAGTCAGGCCGAGATACACGAATGTGAATCAGGGTTAACTGAGACGGCAGTAGAAGAGGAAATTTGAGTAGGAGAGTCACAGGAGAGGGTGCGTATACGAAGAGAATTACGGACAGCCAAGAGAGAAGGACAGGATGAGTCGTAGGAGGAGTGACAGTGGCTACGCCCTGAGCGTACACAGTTTGTGCATTTGGCTGGTCCAGAACGGTCACATGTTTTGGATGCATGGGAACCGGCGCAGAAGCCGCACTTAGTAGGTTGACTACATTTATCGGCTTTATGGCCGAGCCCCGAGCAACGGAAGCAGCGTACAACCCAGTACCTACTGTACACCGCACAGCAGCGCAGACCAATAAATAAGCGGTCTGAACAATCCTTGATGATTGAGCGAGCCGAGGGTGACACAGATAGAACAGCATGAGTGGCGTTATTCTTCGGCTTGGTGAAAAATAGAACCTGTAGATCTGACGGGGGAAGATCAGTCAGAGAAGAATTTTTTAGGCGAATAGATGAGAGCAGGCTTTCCGGAGTCATGCCGCTCGGGATGTTAGCAATCGTGATCTTTGGGCGAATATGCCTCAGAGGAGGGATGTGTACCTCCACATCGGCGAATGCCGCACGAACACAATCTGCAGCGTTCTCCGCCGAGCGTGGCGAGTCACAACGCAGCACTAAGCTACCGTTGGCAGATGGGCGAGAACCAGAGACCGGAATTTTCTGTAGAGCTGGAGCCACAAGTTTTTCAGAAATAGGTGTGTCAGAATTTCTGGATTTGAGGACAACCGCGTAGGACTTCAGAGAGTTGGGAGAACGAGTATCAGCCGTGACAGCTTGACTAGACGAGCTACGGAAATCGGTCAGTAGTTCCTGCCGAAATGAGTTGACGCGAGAATCGACAATATTAGCGATTGCTTCAGCAGTTACAGGTGCCGCAGTGGAAGCCGAGCGGATATTTGATTGGCACGGTGTGCATCACCAAAACAGCCGATGCTTCCTAACGGCATTGTACGCCGGGGTGGTCAGGCCCGCACATGATACGTGAAAGCATGTCATACAGCTCTCGCACTCTATATACGATGTGGCGGCGATGGGCTCACCACATTGGCAAGACTTCGCAGGGGTAGAGGTGGGAGCAGATGACGAAGGCATTGCAATGGCATAGAGCGATGACAAGCACAGACGTGGACTTGCAGACAGACACACACTCACGCTCGACAGCGGTAGATCAGGTTAACCTGATACTAGCAAATGTAACGTGAGCGCCTTCACGGCGTTCACACAACACAGCCACACAAGCGTAACTCACACACTACGCAGCACCACCATAGTCAGCACTAGCACACTCTCACACTCTCACTCGTTCAAAAAATTGATCACAGTAAACACAACACCAGCAACACATCCACACTGGACCACTGACAACTGACAACTGTAAATAAATAAATATATAAGTAAATATATTCACTCTATATAAATTTATTCACTCTATTGAAATTTGGCGGCGTATATTCATACTCCGCTGCGTCAAGAGTACAACGTTAAATGCGAGGAACGGCTTATTATCACAGGCTCTGCTTAGAGCATTTCCCGCGCTCTCGTTTTTTGTCTCAAACGGCCAGTTTCAGAGCCCTCTAGCGGATTGTCTCAAACGGACATTATTAGCTACGGTCAACGCCACCTAGACTAGGTGTCTAGGTGGCGTTGCTACGGTATGGTCTTGGCGCGCCCATGGCACGGGTCGGATTATGTAGAGGTTGAGAGCGCCCGTGAAGTCGGTCTCTAAGTGTCACGGCAGCAAAGTGGGTAGTCTCCACAGCAATGTAATTGCTTCCAAAACGCCAAGCAAAGGCGTAAATTACATTGTGAGACATAGGAAACGTATTCTCTCACAAAATTATTTGTTTCCAGTAGGTACGATTTAGGCGGAAAAATGATTTCATAAGAATATGTTTACAGCAACAACATATTTACTGCACAGATATATTATTTTCTCAATTTTCATATATTTTTGGCAGATTAAGGATATTTCCAGTACGCTTAGGTCAAATATTAATCTAGTTTTTTAATTCACTCTACTATTTTTGCGATTGCAATTTTTGTAGCAGTGTGAAAATACGCTAAAAATGCAAATGGCTACACTAAGCACAGGACACTGCGCTTCCGGCAAGTGGCGCCAGATGCAGTAATATGTGGCAGTTGGCTCGCCACGGAGCGTTACACGCAAACAGGACGAGTTCTCTGGACCGACTATATTTGTGCACAAAGCAAGGGACGAGAAAGAAAAGTACAGACAAACATACAAACATACAATTGGTCAAGCACGAACACAATGATTGTCAAACGCAACACGACACACAAACATACACATGGCTGCACAGGCGCTTCTGGTAGGTACCGCCAGGTGGCGCGAGACGCAATTACACGTGGAGCACCACAAATACAAGGCGCACCACAGCACAGTCTAGCAGCTAACGACGATACATGTGGGCTAATTTATGCCAGGGTAAGCTAAATTTAGACTTTTTTACTTGAATAATCTAGGCCTTTTTAATTGTGTATACCTCGACGCATACCCATTGAAAACAACACTTTAAAACAACAGCTGGAACCTACTGGAATTTGAGCGAACAGGACTATGTGAGATAGTAAAATATGAAAAATTAAAGCAAAAGTAACGGACAAAAAAATTAACAAATTTAATATAGGATATATGCAAACATTTATTTATTATTTAGCATTTATTTATTATTTATTATTTTGTGGTTGCCGCGTGCGATAAAAATGAGCGCTAAACTATCAACGATAATTATCGTTGATATATCAGTCATAATTATCTATCAGTTAATTACTTAATTATTTAATATAATTAATTATTATCAGCGATAATTATCGCTGAGGTCAAACATATTATCGTTTATCGCAAGGTTTTCTAAAATGATCGCTCATTCACATATCGCTAGTCCCAAAAATGAAGAACGATACAGGATAAGTTTGTGGCGTTTGGGTAGCCACGGAACAACACAAGTTGATAACGTGAGTGCTATGAACCGACTGTATTTACAAGTACAGATACAAAAGGACAGGACGATCGGACACACGTACAAGCAAGCTCACGCACACATGGTCCTACAACACATACACAATGATACGGACAAACATGACACACAAACATACAGACAAGCAGGAGTACACACAGCTGGTAGTGTCGCGATGTGGCGCGAGACGAAATTTGTGTCGCACCACAAGTTCAAAAGACTTCTGTAGAAATTTTAAAAATGTGCACGGTGGCAATAGTCACAACAACAACAACGCCGCAGCCAAGGTGTGTGCGTCTGGTGGAGGCCGCCGTCGAGTTAGGTTTTTTTATTGGTTCATTTTTGCTTGTTTCGCGTTTTTTTTAATTGTATGCTCTTTAGTTCATGTTTCTTTATAAACAGGTGGAGGTGTGGTGTGATCGTGTGCAGTGAGAGATGAAGTGTGTGTGAGAGGTTGTCTGAGTGCGTGAATGTATTGGTGTATCTATGTGTGATCGTGTATAGTTTAATTGTGTATTGCGTGCGAGAGTGTGTGAGCGAGTGTACATAGTTGTGTCGGTGTGTGTGGGTGTGTGTTTGTCAAGTGTTTATGCCCCGCGGCGGCCAGCGAGTGACCGGCTCGCCGCTGATTAGTTGTTTCACTGGATGTGAGGCCTGTGCGTGTGTGTGTGTGCTCTCGTATGTCACGGTGTGACCGTGGAGTCTTGTTCGTGGTGCGATTGTGGTGTTACGTCTTGTAGGCGCGCGTGGGGCAGTGATGCCCACGCGCGCCTGTCTGAAAATATCTTAGTTTTTTGTTTGCTTTTACAAACCATGAAAAACCTCATATGAGAGCTATCAAGTGTGTGTGTAGCTGGCCAATCACATTATTCACAATTGCAGTGCGCCAGTCTCGCTGGAGTTCTAGAGTTAGGAGGGTGTGTGCCGCTCTCTCCCATGCGCATTGACCCACCCCAGCCAAGGCCCTTCATGTTGAAGCATGTGGCCCCTGCCCTTGAAGAAGACATCAAGGAGATGTTATTTTCATCAGGCTCATCAGGAAGATCGTCACCTCCATCACATCCACACCTGACAGTGGCGGATCCAAAGTGAAATTTTGGAAGGGGCTGAATTAATTTTGATGGGACTGAAATTTGGGAGCGATCAGTCGTGTACATGCATCATTATGCAACGTATTTGCGACAATGTATATAACAACAAATTCTGCAGAAACATATTTCGCTTAACCTTGTAGCGCCTGCGTCGTCTTGATTCTATTATATTTTATTTGGTCTTACTTCGCGCGTTATTCGAAACTGTTTATTATTCATTTGTTTCCTTTTCCTCGTTTTTCCAGTATTAATTCCTTTCCATCCAAAACATTAATATTATTGTGGGGCCGACTTGGAATCTCTTGTTAATAATTTAGGTGTCGCAGCAAAATCTCCGGGGCGTACGTTGTTTACATAGTTTATATATTGGTTCAGTTTGTAATCTCAATTATATTTCTAATCTCCTTTGTTTATTTGATTTTTCGCTGTATTATTTATTTCATGATGTTTTGTTATGTTGTTCTTTGTTCCACTGCCCTGGGTCAATGACCTGTATGCTGATTCGTCAAAATTTAGCTCCGCCCGTAACCCAGCCTATAAAGAGGACGCCAATACACGAAACGGCCTTAGTCGCAACCGACCACTCACGTGTTTTTCACTATGTGACAACCAAACCCGCCATTACCTCTTTTAGTGAACATCTTGGTTATGAGGAGGTGATACGAACATTTTCAGGGGGTTTCAGCCACTTGATCCCCCCTCTGGATCCGCCAGTGACACCTGACCATCTCCCTTCCATCCTGAACCAGGACATGTTGACAGAAAAGGCTAAAGAAGCCAGCGACGATCCATTGGCTTCCATGGAGAGCTCCACTGTCATGGAGGAGGATGGGCCCAACATTAAGAAGCACATCAAGGAGGTGGACACCTGGGGCAGGAGCAAGGTTTCAGAGGTAAAGCCTGGGCAGTTCCCCAGCATGTACAGGGAGAAGTGAAATCGCTGTACATCAAGTACAGCACGGCCTTCCTCAGCTCTGCTGCCGTGGAGCGCATGTTCAGCACTGCTGATGACGTCCTCAGGCCCAAGCGTGCATGTATACGACAGGTTTGAGAACTTGGTCTTCACCAAGGGAAACATGCAGCTTCTGGATGCTGTCTTGAGGAAGGATTCGATTCAGAGAAACTAATGTGGAATAGAAATTGTAGGTCATAGACTTTGGTTCAAGTAAGTTTTTGTCTAGTTTAATCAATGTTTACCGTGGAAAAATAGTTTATATGCTTCTTTTTTTTAAATATTTCAACTAAATAAAGATACGTATCATTTATCGCTTTTGTTATCGCAAGTTAACATTTTTTATCGCTATCGTTTTATCTTTTATCGCTTATCGCAGGTGGGGTTTTGAATTTTTTTGTCGT
This sequence comes from Sacculina carcini, assembly GCA_916048095.2. Taxonomy (NCBI): domain Eukaryota; kingdom Metazoa; phylum Arthropoda; class Thecostraca; family Sacculinidae; genus Sacculina; species Sacculina carcini. Next base: position 6,588,510 of record OU696583.1, read on the forward strand.
TTATCGTTTATCGCAGGTTGTAAAAAAGTCATCGTTTTATCGTTATCGCAAGTTGAAAAAATTTATCGCAGAAACCACTGTGGTGATAGCCACACTGGTGTGTGTGAATTTTTATATGTGCATATTGTATATCGTGTATGTCGGTGTTATGTGGCTAACTCAAGCGTGTGCTTGCCTGTGTGTTAGTTGATGTGCCAAGGTCGGAGGCATGTGTTGACTCTATGATGCCTTTGGCTAAGTTCAGGTCAGCGTTAACTGCTTGTGTATGTGAATGTGTGCGTGTGTACATGGAATGTGTGCGTGTGTGTATGGTATGCTTGTATGCGTGTCTGTCAATGAGTGTTCATGTCACTTACTTGTAACTATGGCCTATTGGTATGTATGCATGTGTGTATATGTATAAATATATGTGCGACCGATTAAAGATGTTCTTTTTGTCTGGTTGTGTCCCTGAATGTGACCAGTGAATATATTGTTATTGTGCCGAGACAACACTTCACGACTGTTATTTATTATCCATAACACTAATTATTGTTTATTTCACCTATAACAAGTTTTTTATCGCTCAAGTGGACATCATATTTCCAGGTTTTAGTATATCAAGCTATGTTGAGCTTGTTATTCGGTTCGTATGTCAAGATACTTGTACAGTCCTTAATTTTCTCCAGGTTAGACTATTGTTACTCTCATTATCTCCATGTCTCTTGTACAAATATACGCTCTCTTCAGAAAATTATAAACCAATCTTGCCGTTTTGTTTTTCTTCTTCCACCGAGAACTCCCACCTCGAAATTCATCCGCCAACTTGGGTGGCTTCCTGCACGGCAGCGAATCCATCACAAGGTTTGCTGCATCATCTTCAAGATCATCCACTCCGACTCTGCTCCTCCTTATCTCCGTTCTCTTCTTACTGTTTCTGGTCGTCCGGGCCGCTCACTATCACGTAGTCTCTACTGTCCCCGTGCTCTCAACGACTCCACCTGGTCTTGGAAATCTCTTTTTTCTTCTGGACCTCGTTTGTTCAATGAACTTCCTCTTAAAATTCGATCTTCTCTCTCTTACAGGTCTTTTTCACTTCTCTTTGTACATATCATCTCGGTGTTTCTTCTCTTGAATAATTACATTGTGTGAATAAATGTTTGATTTATTGATCCGTAGTTATTTTCAGTTGTTCTTTCATAGTATATCGCTGCTTATATCTTTATTTATGCGATACTGTTTTGTTAAATCCACATTGTGTACATTTTAAAACTAGCCGTTCCTCGCGCCTATGATAAATCTAATGCTGCAGAAAAATCTTGCAGATACGGCACTGGGTATCTGTCCGGAGTTGTTACTCTGTTCAGAGCTCTATAATCTCCACAAGGCCGCCAATCGGAAGATGCCCGTTTCGGAACGAGATGGAGTGCCGATGCATAAGGACTGTTACTCGGTCGTATTATACCCTGTGCCAGCATCTTTTCAAACTCCGCTTTGGCAATTTTCAGCCTAGCAGAATCAAGTTTTCGAGGTCGACAAAACACAGGCTTACCATGTGTATGAATTCGGTGAAAAACACCGTGTTTCGAAACGTCAGAAGTGACGGAAGGCGACAAAAAATCTGGGAATTGTTTGACAATGGCCTGGTAGTTCTCATGGTGACCAGACATGGACACGGAGATCAGCAAAGGCGCATGTGAACCAGAACCGCGAACCTTGAGCTGCGTGGTATTATCGATAAGCTCGCACTTTCTTGGGTTAACGCTAATATCATGATGCGAAAGGAAATCACACCCGATTATCGATATGTCAATATCAGCTAAGATAAATGTCCACGGAAAATTTCTACGCAGACCGAGTGATACTGTGAGCGTTTTAGAACCATGTGTGCGTATAGCACTGTTATTGACCGCTTGCAGACACAATGAAGATTTGTCACTGGATGGATAATGACGCGTTGACACGATACTATACTGCGCCCCGGTGTCTATCAAAAAGTAAATGCTTGATACCTGGTTCCGGATGAAAAACAGTGAATTTTTGTGGCTGCCTGCGATGGTTGCGAGAGAAGAATTTGGCAGACATTCTCCTCTCGGGATTAGTTTAAATAGTGCCTGCAATGTTTTTCGCATGAGCGCGCTTTCTCGCCGAAATTGTAATGATACCAACAAAGGTTGGTCCTCTCACCATCTGTGGTGGATTCCTCGTCTTTTGCCACAGAGTGTGACCGAGACTTTACCGGTCGCGGAGATTTGTGCCTCGTTACGCGAGACGGCACCTGTTGCGAGGCTGGCGAGGCAGTCGGCCGCACTGCGAGCTTGCTGACTTGGCGCTGCAGCTGGTTCAAACGCTGTCGCATTTCAACCAGCTCTTTAGCGCAATTGCAGCCGTGCTCAGGTGGACTCACTGCGTTTATTGCAAGGCTGGCACTCGGCAGTGCAGTCAACACTCGATCCGCTGTGCCAGCCAGGGTTTCTAGCGGCGTCTCCGGTGGCAAAAATTGCAGGAATGGAGCGACAGCATCTGGCATCGCCTTCAAAAATATTTGCCGTACCAGTGGCGATTCGCTGTCAGAAATATACGGCGCTGTCAGGTCATGCAAGTGACGGAGAAACTGACTGGGCCGCCGGTCGCCTAATTCTTGCTGTTCCAGCACCGTACGCAATTTCTGCTCATTCGTCGCGCCCAGTCGCGACTGTAGAGCGTTGCACAACTGCGTATAGGCGTCTGCAGGTGGTTTACGAATGAGATCTATAAACTCACGGACATGATGCGGCGGCAGAAGCGATGCGGCTGTTTGGAAACGAAGAGTTTCTTGCCTAATATTTGCTCTGGCAAAATATAAATCCAGCTGAATTATCCACACACTTGGGTCGTTTTCCACGAATGGGGGTGGTGGACCCATGACGGCAGGAACAGACTCCGCGTCTGATTTCACTTCACCATCCATGCTGGGCTAGTATGCGAGAGTAAGCGGCAAGAACTGCAAGCGAATGACCCACAACCGCGAACTAGCTACAAACTGCGAACTAGCTACAAACTACGAACGAGAGCTAATCAACGGTACGCAACGCTACTGAAGACTACACGACTCTATAATAATACAGTACTTATATAATACGATTACAATACTGATAAAATACGGGGTCACCACTTGTTACGCGAAGCTCGTTCAGAGCGCGCACATAACAAAGAGCGGTGTAGCACAGCAGATATATTATAAATACACAGTAACAATAGTACATAGAATATCACAAGGCCGGAGACCAGCAAAACCTCGGCACGAAGGCCGCGGCACAGAATTCCGTAGCAGTGGTGTAGCGAGTCCTCCACTGAAACAGCTACTGCACCGTTACAAGTAATACAGGTAATATCCTAGGCCAATGCGCGGCAATCGCAACGAGCACGTTGTCCAACACAATGTGTCGGACGATGCTCGGGTCGATCACCAATCGACCCGAGCATCGTCTCGATCGGGTCGACCCGAGCATCGTCTCGTCTCGTCTCATCGTTTCGATCGGGTGATCATAATCACCCGGTGTTCAAGTGTAATTTTGGATGTATTTGAGAATTTCGCCCATTTTACACGTCGTTTGTATCATTTGTGGGTATAATTTATAGCGTTTCTTGTAGAACACAAAATTTTCTACACAATAGTAGAATTTTTGTAGCTGTACTATTCCTGGTTTATGAGTAATAGATAGCGGAATATTGACCATAATATTCACGTTTTTCAGTGCTAATTTTGCCTTTTTGACTTTGTCATTTTGACTTCACACCGCCGCAACTTTTTTTTAATACACTTTGGAAAATTAAAATTTATACCGTTTTGTAGATGACAAAATTTCCAGTATGATGATATAATTGGTTTAGACGTGTCATAGTTAGTTGTTGAGAAATAGAGAAAAAAGTATAGAAAATCGGACGTGTCGAGTTTAAAAATATTTTTGAATGTAGACTGAAATTTTGTCATTTTTACATATTTTATATTTAATTTTTGGATATGAATTATAACCTAACGAGTAGAACAGAATAGTTTCTACACAATGGTATAATCTGTTTGGCTGTACCATTTCTGGTTTATGAGGAGTAGATGCAGGAATATTGACCAAAATTTTCGCATTTTTCAGGGTTCATTTTGTCTTTTCACAGCGATAACTTTTTTTTGTTTTATTTTTAAAATTTAAAAATTATTTTATCGTGTAGACAAGAACATTTCCAACGTAATGGTATAAATTGTTGGCGGGTACACTAAGTGGTTACTGAGAAGCAGCTTGCTGAAAATGGACCAAGGAGGGTGGGACAGACAAACAGACAGACTGACAGACAGAGGATCTCTTTTATATATATAGATATAGCATTAAAACCCGCCCGTTGTGCGGAGCAATTCATAACATGAAATTCATATTCAATTCATAAAGAAATATGGAAAAATAAAAATGAAATAGGGTACACTCATAAAAATATTCATCTATTGAAAATTATAAGTTTAATTATTTTTATTTCGACAAAATATTTCCCCTCAGTCCGCCTGAGTCATTTTTAAACCCGCCCGTCGTGCTGAATAATTCAGAACTCGAACACGATCCGTTCTGGATCTTGAAGTCAAATCCATTGGTTTTGTGTATGGATTAATTCTACAGGGTAAATTAAACGTTCTATTGTCTATAGTTGCTGCCCGCGGAGCATTTTTATTTAAAAAATACCTTTTTTTAAATGAACCGTTTGAAAAAATGAACTAAAAAATGGAAACACTTTTTTTAAACCCGCCCCTCGTGCGGAACAATTCATACAATAAAATTCATATTTGAAGTCAAATCCATTGGTTTTGTGTATGGATTAATTATACAGGGGAAATTGAACGTTCTATTGTCTATATTTGCTGCCCGCGGAGCAATTTTATTTAAAAAAAAAACTTTTTTTAAATGAACCATTTGAAAAAATGAACTAAAAAACACTTTTTTTAAACCCGCCCGTCGTGCGGAACAATTCATACAATAAAATTCATATCAAATCCATAAAATATAATGAATACAAATTGAAAACCAAAAAATGTAACCTATAAATATCTTAATCAATAGAAAAGTCTAAATGTGAATATTTTTGTTCTTATTTTGACAAATACTATCCCTCAACCCGCCTGATATATAAATCTGCCCGTCTTGTGGTATAATTCAGAACACAAACACGAAACAAACAATGCAAGATGATGAAATCTTTTCATCAGAATGTTTCCAAACTATATTTATTACTTAACATCATTCCCCAATATCATTTGCTTAAGTACTATTTTACTTTTACCGCTATAATATTTATTGCTAAAATTTATATATTTTCCGCTATTATTACAACCCAATATAACCTGAGTCAAACCTACCCAACCCAACCCAACCATCCAATCTTGACCGCACTCAGCCTAGTCTGAGGTGATTTAACTTATTAGTTTGTGATCACAAGATATACTGATGCGGTCATAATTTGTAATCAGAAGACTGAGATTATCTACCCCAGGGGTCCCAAACACGCGGCCCACCAATACTTATCTCTCAACCCGCCAATATAGTATCGGAACCAAACTGTAAGGCAGCTAAATTCACATTTTTTGCATTATGCGATATAATTATACACCATTATCATATTATCTCATAATTCCCGGTTAATGCTTCCACTAATGCATCATATTCATACAGTTGTTATTTTTTGGATTACACCGATATTACAGTCCTTGATATTACAGCCGATATTATATTATGCAATCTATATTCTGCTACGTATTATTCCTAATACATATATCATCAGATCGCAAAATATATTTAAAGGTTCACATCATTCTCCAAAATCATTTGCTTAAGAGCTATTCTACTTTTATCGCTAGAATATTTACTGCTAGCAAAATATCATATACCTCGTTATCATTTAAACCCACTCTTTATAGATACATTTAAGCCCGCACGTCGTGCGGAACAGTTCATAAAATATAATTAATATTCAATTCATAAAAAAATTAGTGAAAATTGAAAAATAAAAACAAACCCATAGGAAAGTTTTAGCCAATATAAAAGTCTAAATGTGAAATATATGTTTCAATTTAGAAAACATTTAGAAAACAATTTAGCATTTTACCCGCCCGTCGGGCGGAACAATTCATGTGTAAATATTGAGGACAATAAAGCCTTTCTAGTATAGTGCAGCATTAATTAAACTGTACCCAATGAAACCACACCATCCATGCTTGGAGCTAATATGATGCATTCTTAATTGTGATTGGGCTTCAGTGAAATTTAATCGGTGTATATTCCTGTGTAATCGCAAGTGCGCATAATAGCTGTCAAATTGGCAATATGTCCTTTTGACTTTACACCGCCGTAACTTCCTTCAGATACCTTTTGCAAAATTACAAATTATACCGTATTGTAGAAAACAAGATTTCTAACACGATGGTATAATTTATTTTAATGTGTGACAAATAGTTACTGAGAAATAAAAGAAAAATGAATTCATTTTAGACGCCCGGTGATCAAGTGTAATTTTGGATGTATTTGAGAATTTTGCCAATTTTACACGTTTTTTGTATCATTTGTGGGTATAAATTATAGCTTATCTTGTAGAACACAAAATTCTCTACACAGTAGTATATTCCTGTGTAATCGCAAGTGCGTAAATTGTGATTGGACTTCAGTGAAATTAAATCAGTATATATTCATGTGTAATCGCAAGTGCCCATAATAGCTGTCAAATTGGCAACATGACATTTTGACTTTACACCGCCGTAACTTCCTTCAGATACACTTTGCAAAATTACAAATTATACCGTATTGTAGAAAACCAGATTTCTAGCACGATGGTATAATTTATTTGTATGTGTAACAAATACTTACTGAGAAATAGTAGAAAAATGAATTAATTTTAGTCGCCCGGTGTTCAAGTGTAATTTTGGATGTATTTGAGAATTTTGCCAATTTTACACGTTTTTGTATCATTTGTGGTTATAAATTATAGCTTATCTTGTAGAACACAAAATTATCTACACAGTAGTATATTCCTGTGTAATCGCAAGTGCGTAAATTGTGATTGGACTTCAGTGAAATTAAATCAGTGTATATTCATGTGTAATCGCAAGTGCGCATAATAGCTGTCAAATTGGCAACTTGACATTTTGATTTTAGAACGCCGTAACTTCCTTCAGATACACTTTGGAAAATAAAAAATTATACCGTATTGTAGAAAACAAAATGTCTAGCACGATGGTATAATTTATTTTAATGTATAATAATAAGTTTTTGAGAAATAGAGAAAAAAGTATAGAAAATCGGACGCGTGGAGTTTAAATACAATTTAGAATTTTTTTCTCTTTTACATGTTTAATATTAAGTTTTTTGGTATAAATTATAATTTGTTGAGTAGAAAAATTTTTTTTCTACACAGTGCTATAATTTTTATAGTTGTACCATTGCTGGTTTAGGAAAAGTAGTCTACAGAATATTGACCAAAATTTTCGCCTTTTTCAGGGCTCATTTTGTCTTTTTACCGCTCTAATTTTTTTTGGTTTTATTTTTGAAATTAAAAATTTAACCTACAGTGTAGACAAGAAAATTTACAACATGATGGTAGAAATTGTTAGCGGGTACGCCAAGTAATGGCCGAGTAGCAGCTGATAGAATATGGACCAAGGAGGGTGGGACACACAAACAGACAGACAGACACACAGACAGAGGATCTCTTTTATATATATACTAGCATTAAAACCCGCCCGTTGTGCGGAGCAATTCATAAAAATATTGCAAATTAAAAATAAATAAAGGCAAACTCATAAATACCTTAATCAATTAAAAAGTCAAAATTTCATTATTTTTAATTTTATTTTGACAAAATATTTTCAATCAGCCCGCCTCATATTTAAACCCGGCCGACGTGCGGAATAATACAGAACTCGAACACCATCCGTTCTGGTTCTTGAAATCAAATCCATTAGTTTTGTATATGAATTCATTCTACACAGTGAAATTGAACGTTTTATTGCTGCCCGCGGGACATTTTTATTTCATAAAAATCAGGTATCGCTTCGTTTGCGTTTGAAGCCCCTGATCATTGAACCAGCGAACCATGAACCAGCGCAATTATGTCACCTCATATTTGAGCATACATACACAGACAGACAGATAATTTCTTCTTTATGTATATATATAGCATTAAAACCCGCCCGTTGTGCGGAGCAATTCATAACATGAAATTCATATTCAATTCATAAAAAAGTGGAAAATTAAAAATGAATTAGGGTAAACTCAAAGAAATAATAATCAATTGAAAATTCTAAGTTTAATTATTTTTATTTCGACAAAATATTTCCCCTCAGTCCGCCTGAGTCATTTTTAAACCCGCCCGTCGTGCTGAATAAATCAGAGCTCGAACACGATCCGTTCTGGATCTTGAAGTAAATCGATTGGTTTTGTGTATGTATTAATTCTACAGGGGAAATTGAACGTTCTATTGTCTATAGTTGCTGCCCGCGAAGCCTTTTTATTTAAAAAAAATACCTTGTTTTAATGGAACATTTGAAAAAATGAACTAAAAAATGGAAACACTTTTTTTAAACCCGCCCGGCGTGCGGAGCAATTCATACAATGAAAATCATATTTGAAGTCAAATCCATTGGTTTTGTGTATGGATTAATTTTACAGGGGAAATTGAACGTTCTATTGTCTATATTTGCTGCCCGCGGAGCAATTTTATTTAAAAAAAAACTTTTTTTAAATGAACCATTTGAAAAAATGAACTAAAACACTTTTTTTAAACCCGCCCGTCGTGCGGAACAATTCATACAATAAAATTCATATCAAATCCATAAAATATAATGAATACAAATTGAAAACCAAAAAATGTAACCTATAAATATCTTAATCAATAGAAAAGTCTAAATGTGAATATTTTTGTTCTTATTTTGACAAATACTATCCCTCAACCCGCCTGATATATAAATCTGCCCGTCTTGTGGTATAATTCAGAACACAAACACGAAACAAACAATGCAAGATGATGAAATCTTTTCATCAGAATGTTTCCAAACTATATTTATTACTTAACATCATTCCCCAATATCATTTGCTTAAGTACTATTTTACTTTTACCGCTATAATATTTATTGCTAAAATTTATATATTTTCCGCTATTATTACAACCCAATATAACCTGAGTCAAACCTACCCAACCCAACCCAACCATCCAATCTTGACCGCACTCAGCCTAGTCTGAGGTGATTTAACTTATTAGTTTGTGATCACAAGATATACTGATGCGGTCATAATTTGTAATCAGAAGACTGAGATTATCTACCCCAGGGGTCCCAAACACGCGGCCCACCAATACTTATCTCTCAACCCGCCAATATAGTATCGGAACCAAACTGTAAGGCAGCTAAATTCACATTTTTTGCATTATGCGATATAATTATACACCATTATCATATTATCTCATAATTCCCGGTTAATGCTTCCACTAATGCATCATATTCATACAGTTGTTATTTTTTGGATTACACCGATATTACAGTCCTTGATATTACAGCCGATATTATATTATGCAATCTATATTCTGCTACGTATTATTCCTAATACATATATCATCAGATCGCAAAATATATTTAAAGGTTCACATCATTCTCCAAAATCATTTGCTTAAGAGCTATTCTACTTTTATCGCTAGAATATTTACTGCTAGCAAAATATCATATACCTCGTTATCATTTAAACCCACTCTTTATAGATACATTTAAGCCCGCACGTCGTGCGGAACAGTTCATAAAATATAATTAATATTCAATTCATAAAAAAATTAGTGAAAATTGAAAAATAAAAACAAACCCATAGGAAAGTTTTAGCCAATATAAAAGTCTAAATGTGAAATATATGTTTCAATTTAGAAAACATTTAGAAAACAATTTAGCATTTTACCCGCCCGTCGGGCGGAACAATTCATGTGTAAATATTGAGGACAATAAAGCCTTTCTAGTATAGTGCAGCATTAATTAAACTGTACCCAATGAAACCACACCATCCATGCTTGGAGCTAATATGATGCATTCTTAATTGTGATTGGGCTTCAGTGAAATTTAATCGGTGTATATTCCTGTGTAATCGCAAGTGCGCATAATAGCTGTCAAATTGGCAATATGTCCTTTTGACTTTACACCGCCGTAACTTCCTTCAGATACCTTTTGCAAAATTACAAATTATACCGTATTGTAGAAAACAAGATTTCTAACACGATGGTATAATTTATTTTAATGTGTGACAAATAGTTACTGAGAAATAAAAGAAAAATGAATTCATTTTAGACGCCCGGTGATCAAGTGTAATTTTGGATGTATTTGAGAATTTTGCCAATTTTACACGTTTTTTGTATCATTTGTGGGTATAAATTATAGCTTATCTTGTAGAACACAAAATTCTCTACACAGTAGTATATTCCTGTGTAATCGCAAGTGCGTAAATTGTGATTGGACTTCAGTGAAATTAAATCAGTATATATTCATGTGTAATCGCAAGTGCCCATAATAGCTGTCAAATTGGCAACATGACATTTTGACTTTACACCGCCGTAACTTCCTTCAGATACACTTTGCAAAATTACAAATTATACCGTATTGTAGAAAACCAGATTTCTAGCACGATGGTATAATTTATTTGTATGTGTAACAAATACTTACTGAGAAATAGTAGAAAAATGAATTAATTTTAGTCGCCCGGTGTTCAAGTGTAATTTTGGATGTATTTGAGAATTTTGCCAATTTTACACGTTTTTGTATCATTTGTGGTTATAAATTATAGCTTATCTTGTAGAACACAAAATTATCTACACAGTAGTATATTCCTGTGTAATCGCAAGTGCGTAAATTGTGATTGGACTTCAGTGAAATTAAATCAGTGTATATTCATGTGTAATCGCAAGTGCGCATAATAGCTGTCAAATTGGCAACTTGACATTTTGATTTTAGAACGCCGTAACTTCCTTCAGATACACTTTGGAAAATAAAAAATTATACCGTATTGTAGAAAACAAAATGTCTAGCACGATGGTATAATTTATTTTAATGTATAATAATAAGTTTTTGAGAAATAGAGAAAAAAGTATAGAAAATCGGACGCGTGGAGTTTAAATACAATTTAGAATTTTTTTCTCTTTTACATGTTTAATATTAAGTTTTTTGGTATAAATTATAATTTGTTGAGTAGAAAAATTTTTTTTCTACACAGTGCTATAATTTTTATAGTTGTACCATTGCTGGTTTAGGAAAAGTAGTCTACAGAATATTGACCAAAATTTTCGCCTTTTTCAGGGCTCATTTTGTCTTTTTACCGCTCTAATTTTTTTTGGTTTTATTTTTGAAATTAAAAATTTAACCTACAGTGTAGACAAGAAAATTTACAACATGATGGTAGAAATTGTTAGCGGGTACGCCAAGTAATGGCCGAGTAGCAGCTGATAGAATATGGACCAAGGAGGGTGGGACACACAAACAGACAGACAGACACACAGACAGAGGATCTCTTTTATATATATACTAGCATTAAAACCCGCCCGTTGTGCGGAGCAATTCATAAAAATATTGCAAATTAAAAATAAATAAAGGCAAACTCATAAATACCTTAATCAATTAAAAAGTCAAAATTTCATTATTTTTAATTTTATTTTGACAAAATATTTTCAATCAGCCCGCCTCATATTTAAACCCGGCCGACGTGCGGAATAATACAGAACTCGAACACCATCCGTTCTGGTTCTTGAAATCAAATCCATTAGTTTTGTATATGAATTCATTCTACACAGTGAAATTGAACGTTTTATTGCTGCCCGCGGGACATTTTTATTTCATAAAAATCAGGTATCGCTTCGTTTGCGTTTGAAGCCCCTGATCATTGAACCAGCGAACCATGAACCAGCGCAATTATGTCACCTCATATTTGAGCATACATACACAGACAGACAGATAATTTCTTCTTTATGTATATATATAGCATTAAAACCCGCCCGTTGTGCGGAGCAATTCATAACATGAAATTCATATTCAATTCATAAAAAAGTGGAAAATTAAAAATGAATTAGGGTAAACTCAAAGAAATAATAATCAATTGAAAATTCTAAGTTTAATTATTTTTATTTCGACAAAATATTTCCCCTCAGTCCGCCTGAGTCATTTTTAAACCCGCCCGTCGTGCTGAATAAATCAGAGCTCGAACACGATCCGTTCTGGATCTTGAAGTAAATCGATTGGTTTTGTGTATGTATTAATTCTACAGGGGAAATTGAACGTTCTATTGTCTATAGTTGCTGCCCGCGAAGCCTTTTTATTAAAAAAAAATACCTTGTTTTAATGGAACATTTGAAAAAATGAACTAAAAAATGGAAACACTTTTTTTAAACCCGCCCGGCGTGCGGAGCAATTCATACAATGAAAATCATATTTGAAGTCAAATCCATTGGTTTTGTGTATGGATTAATTTTACAGGGGAAATTGAACGTTCTATTGTCTATATTTGCTGCCCGCGGAGCAATTTTATTTAAAAAAAAACTTTTTTTAAATGAACCATTTGAAAAAATGAACTAAAACACTTTTTTTAAACCCGCCCGTCGTGCGGAGCAATTCATACAATAAAATTCATATTAAATCCATAGAATATAATGAATACAAATTGAAAACCAAAAAATGTAACCTATAAATATCTTAACCAATAGAAAAGTATAAATGTGAATATTTTTGTTCTTATTTTGACAAATATTATCCCTCAACCCGCCTGATATATAAATCTGCCCGTCGTGTGGTATAATTCAGAACACAAACACGAAACAAACAATGAAAGATGATGAAATATTTTCATCAGAATGTTTCCTAACTATATTTATTACTTAACATCATTCCCCAATATCATTTGCTTAAGTACTATTTTACTTTTACCGCTATAATATTTATTGCTAAAATTCATATATTTCCCGCTATCATTAAAACCCAATATAACCTGAGTCAAACCTACCCAACCCAACCCAACCATCCAATCTTGACCGCACTCAGCCTAGTCTGAGGTGATTTAACTTATTAGTTTCTGATCACAAAATATACTGATGCGATCATAATTTGTAATCAGAAGACTGAGATTATCTACCCCAGGGGTCCCAAACACGCGGCCCACCAATACTTATCTCTCAACCCGCCAATATAGTATCGGAACCAAACTGTAATGCAGCTAAATTCACATTTGTTGCATAATGCGATATAATTATACACCATTATCATATTATCTCATAATTCCCGGGTAATGCTTCCACTAATGCACTATATTCATACAGATGTTATTTTTTGGATTACACCGATATTACAGCCCTTGATAATACAGCCGATATTATATCATGTAATCTATATTCTGCTTCGTATTATTCCCAATACATATATCATCAGATCGCAAATTATATTTGAAGGTTCACATCATTCTCCAAAATCATTTGCTTAAGAGCTATTCTACTTTTATCGCTAGAATATTTACTGCTAGCAAAATATCATATACCTCGCTATCATTTAAACCCACTCTTTATAGATACATTTAATTCGCCCGTCGTGCGGAGCAGTTCATAAAATATAATTAATATTCCATTCATAAAAAATTAGTGCAAATTGAAAAAGAAAAACAAACCCACAGGAAAGTTATAGCTAATATAAAAGTCTAAATGTGAAATTTATGTTTCAATTTAGAAAACATGTTTTTCCACAACCCGCCTCATATTTAAAGCTGCCCGTCGTGCGGAATAATTCAGAACTCAAACACGAAACAAACACAAATAAAATTGATGAAAAACAACCAATAGAAAGGTCAAATTTGTAAATTCTTGTTTTAATTATTGACGATGTTTCTCCCTCAACACTACTCAAATTCACACCCGTCCTTCGTGTGTAGTAATTCAGACGTGTAACACTATCAAAACAATGAAACACCTCTATAATTCCAGATTAATGCTTCCTCTAAAACAGCATATACATATATTACATGCATGGCATTGCATGATATTACAACCCGTATCCTTACGCAACTCAAGCGTATGCAACTTGAAATTAAACCAATTAAATTACACAGTAAAATTCAGTAGCTTACTTTGTTCCAAGTAGCATTTTACCCGCCCGTCGTGCGGAACATCTGATGTGTAAATATTGAGGACAATAAAGACTTTCTATTCAGTATAGTGTAGCATTAATTAAACTGTACGCAAAAAAACCACACGATCCATGCTTGGAGATAATGTTATGTCTTCACTATCGATGAAATCAAACACACAATGTTAACTGATGTTCTCTATTCAACTCCTTACTGTACACTGCCACTTGAAGCCCATTGCTTGTTACAATTCACAAACACAGCTCCTGACACACAAGCATACAAAACATACACCCGCTGAAACACACGCATGACTAGTTGTTGTGGACACCGTACGTACACGCACACACGCACAACTCACACGCACGACACACACATACACACACACACACACACACACACACACACACACACACACACACACACACACACACACACACACACGACACAAAAGTGCACACGCACTCTTGTAAATACACAACACTCCTCCACACTCAAATACGCGATGCATACCTTCAGAAACGGTCCGGTGTATAACGCACAGGAGCACGGACCGTGCGACCAAAACTTGAACGGTAGTCACCTGGATTCTGTCTGGTCACAGACCGCTTCGGAGAGGAACGATCCGGTGTGTCATGATCAGGAGGAAGAATTTCACGACGGGGACTCGAATGGGTAGCACTCGCGTCTCGATTGACGACAGAAGGATCGCAATTTGAAGTCACCGTGTCTCTCGGATCAGCTAACGGCAGATCTTGATTCGGCCCACACGAGGAGCTGGACATTTCTGAACGATCGATCATGTAACGCCCACTGACATCTATTTGAATGTGTTTCCGCTGCTCCTGCTCGTTACACGTCCTCCGCCGAAGCTGATCAATATGTCGTCTGATGACCACTCCGTCCGTCCGCACCTTATACATGACTGCGCCCATGCGCTGCACAACCGTTCCGAAAACCCAACGTCCAGAACCCTGGTACCAACGAGCATGTACCCTGTCACCTGGTTCAAAGTAACGAAGTGACCGCCTGTAATTGGCTAACACCGGCTTGTTGATGTCGAGTTTCCAATCCAGCAGATGACGGTGAATTCTACCGTGTAACACTTCTGCTGGTGATTTTCCGTCTAGTGACGGATGAGGCGTTGTTCGGTATTGCGCCAGTATCTTCACCAAGTTGTTACGGCTGCTGGAGTCGTCATTTGATAACTTCCTCAGTCCGTGCTTCAAGGTTTGTACAAAACGCTCAGCTTCGCCGTTCGACGATGGATGATATGGTGCTGTAGTTGTATGTGAAATTCCTTGCACCTCGCAGAAATGTTTGAACTCCGATGAAGTAAATTGTGGCCCGTTGTCTGACACAATGGAAACGGGCAGTCCTTCAATGGCGAAAATATGTGTAAGTGCAGATAGAGTTGCCGAGGCCGTAGTTTGGCCGACGTTCATCATGGATACATATGGGAACTTCGAAAATGAATCCACGCAAATAAAAAACATGTAGTTGCCAATTGGGCCCGCGTAGTCAACATGAAGTCTTTTCCAGGGTTTGCTAGTCAACGGCCAGGGTTGCAACGACGCTAGCGGCTTTCTTGCGTTCCGAGCGCACGTGGAACAATCGTTTACGTACGCCTCTATTTCTGCGTCGATAGAGGGCCACCACACGAATCTTCGTGCCAATTGCTTCATCCGAGTCATTCCACAATGTGCAGCATGCAATTCTTCAAGAACCCGTTTTCGACCCGCATTCGGAATAATGAGGCGCACGTTTCCTTGCCGTTCTAGAATCATGCAACCTTTGTACAAAGATAAAGATCTACGTAATTGCCAAAAAGGCTGTACACTCACAGTTAATTTCGAAGATTTTTCTCGCCATGCGTCTTCATAGATCCGCTGTTTAACCTACGACATTGTTTTGTCGGCAGAAGTTACTCTGGATATGTTGCTGAGATTCACAGGATTCTTACTCTGATTCAGCTCCTCTTCAATCACCTGCTGAATTTCGTGCGCCTCCTCGGACTCTAGTCGATCGAACACAGGATCAGTACTGATCGGAAGACGTGAGAGACCATCTGCATTTCCATGCAAAACTGTTTGTCTGTAACGAATGACAAATCGGTAGGCCATCAGCTTCAGTGCATACCGTTGTAATCTCTGTGCCGTACACGAGGAGATATTCTGTGCTGGTGAGAAGATGGATACGAGAGGTTTATGGTCTGTTATCAGCTCGAATTCGCGACCATACACATACTGATGAAACTTGGTGACACCAAACATTATTGCAAGAGCTTCTTTCTCAACCTGCGAGTAATTTTTCTGAGACGCATCCAAAGTTTTAGAAGCGTATGCAATTGGCATCTCAACTCCATCAACACGTTGAGATAGAACTGCTCCTATACCGTATGCTGATGCGTCAGTTGCTAGTACAAGTGGATTTTGAGGGTCATAATGTGTGAGGTGAGTTGCATTGATCAGTTTTGTTTTAGTGTGTCAAAGGCATGTTGACATCTTGGAGTCCACACAAACTCTGCAACTGAAGCATGAAGAAGAGCATTCAGAGGAGCAGATATATCAGCAATATTGGCGATAAACTTGTGGTAGTAATTTATTTTGCCCAGAAAAGCCCTCACTTGCGACACATTAGTAGGTCGCGGCAATTTCTTGATAGCTTCGATGTTTGTCTCTGAAGGCACCTTTCCATGTTCGCTGATCACGTAGCCAAGGTACTCCACGGAAGGCTTGAAAAACTCACATTTGTCGCGTCGGCATCGTAATCCATATTACGATTATCATTGCCAGTCTTGAAAGAAAGATATTCAAGTTTTCCAAATGCTCGTCGTCGTTCTTCCCGGTCACAATGACGTCATCAAGGTAAGCTGCGCATCCGGGCACTCCAGATGTTATCGTGTCCATTAGCTTTTGAAACACAGCTGGCGCAGATGCAATGCCAAACGGTAGCCGATTGTACGAATACAACCCGTACGGCGTGTTGATGACAGCTACTTTCTTTGCTTCGTCTTCTAACTCACATTGGAGGTAGGCATCTGCCAAATCCAGTTTGGAGAACAGCTTGCCCCCTCGCAGTTTATGGAAGAGCTCGTCGATGCACGGTATTGGATGTTTGTCGACGTCCATAGCGGCGTTCAAAGCCTTGAAATCTCCACAAATCCGAACGCGGCCATTCGGCTTCATAACTGGAGCAATTGCTGCCGACCAGTTACTAAATGGAATTAGTTGGAGAATGCCAATTTCAACACAGCGATCCAATTCTTGTTTAACTGCATCCGTGAGTGCAAATGGGATTGGTCTTGCTTTAGCAAATACTGGCGTTGCATCCGGTTTAATGCGAATCTTCACTTTGCCCTTGGTGCAGAGACCAAGCTCTGGTCGGAAAACATCTGAATGTCGATTGATAATCTTGTTCAAATTGTCATCAGGCACACTAACGGTCTTCTGCACTACATGCGTGATAAAATCTGAGATGTTAAAATTCAACACTTTGAATGCCTGGCACCAATCCATTCCAAACAGGTTTCCACCCATCTCTGAGTCCGTTACTATAAGCGGTAGATGTTTCTTTTGTTGTCCTAGTTGCACAGAAACTGTACATGTTCCCTTCACTGCAACTCTTTGATTCCCGTAGGCAGTCAGTCGACTTCCTGTGGCTACCAATTCAGGAGAGCCAATCATTTGATACCCCCGTAATCCGACCAAGGAGCATGTCGCTCCTGTATCCAACTGAAACCGCACAGAATGATCATTGACGAATATGTCAAGCATAACACGCGATCTATCAGACGTATATACTGACTGAACTCCATGGAGACTTTCTGAAATACTGTTAACATTTCCAGGAGCTTCTGCGCCTTGTTCATCGATGTCGTCAGCCTCATGGATAAAATCTCTTCTTCGAGCCCCACCTTGATGTCCGGAACCACGTGGAGGTCTGGTACCTCGGTACCCAACTGCAGGAATGTCGCGCTGACCTGGCGCCTGTCGACCCCCAGCTGATGTACATACTGACGCCAGATGACCTACACGCTGACACACATAGCACGTTCTGCGATTATGAGGACATGAGCATCTATCATGATCCACAAAACAACGAGGACATGACTTAAGTTTCACTGTCTCTGCGGCCGGTCTGTGAGTACTTTTCTGGCTGTAGTAATCGCACATTCTGTTCACCTCAATATCTTTCTGTGTTTTCTTCTCACGTGTCAGGCGGCCCGCTGTTTCTATCGTGCGCATGTAGTTAGTAGCTATATTCAGCACTGTCGGAAGATCAGGGTGTATCTGAGCGATACAGGCTCGACGCACTTCGTCGTGTGGTGTTTTGGCCACGATTTGGTCCCGTATTTGCTCATCCACGTAGCTCTTGCCACATTTGTCCACTTGACATTTAAAATTGCAATCCTTTGCGATACCTCGCAGCTCGGCGACCCAGTCTGCGTACGTCTGCGATTCCTTCATCTCACATTGCTGAAAGTCATACCTGGCAGCCAGGACATGAACGGTTGTCTTGAAGTGCTCGGTCAGTGCTGAGGTGAGAGTGTCGAGTGGCTGTTCAGATAGGCTGCTGCCGGCGAAGATATTTGTGAGCAGCTCGTATGTGCTTGTGCCCACACAGGACAGAAATAATGCTCTGCGTTGTAACTCGTCCATAACATTGTAGGCCACCAAATGCTGTTTGAACCTCTCCAAGTAGGTCTGCCAGCGCTCCTTATCGCTGCAGAACTCAGTGAACGATGGAGCCGTGACTGTACACGCCGCTGGCGCAGCAGTTCTTACTAAAGTCATCAGAGCTTTGTTCTGTGCTTGCATCTCCGCAAGCATCGCTGCTAAATGTTCCTCCATCTCCCACTTCTGACACCACTGTTATGTCTTCACTATCGATGAAATCAAACACACAATGTTAACTGATGTTCTCTATTCAACTCCTTACTGTACACTGCCACTTGAAGCCCATTGCTTGTTACAATTCACAAACACAGCTCCTGACACACAAGCATACAAAACATACACCCGCTCAAACACACGCATGACTAGTTGTTGTAGACACCGTACGTACACGCACACACGCACAACTCACACGCACGACACACACATACACACACACACACACACACACACACACACACACACACACACACACACACACACACACACACACACACACAACACAAAAGTGCACACGCACTCTTGTAAATACACAACAGATAATATGATGCATTCTTAATTGTGATTGGGCTTCAGTGAAATTTAATCGGTGTATATTCCTGTGTAATCGCAAGTGCGCATAATAGCTGTCAAATTGGCAACATGACATTTTGACTTTACATCGCCGTAAATTCCTTTAGATACACTTTGGAAAATTAAAAATTATACCGTATTGTAGAAAACAAAATTTCTAGCACGATGGTATAATTTATTTTCATGTATAACAAATAGTTACTGATAAATAGTAGAAAAATGAATTAATTTTAGTCGCCCGGTGTTCAAGTGTAATTTTGGATGTATTTGAGAATTTTGCCAATTTTACACGTTTTCTTGTATCTTTTGTGGGTATAAATTATAAATTATCTTGTAGAACACAAAATTATCTACACAGTAGTATATTCCTGTGTAATCGCAAGTGCGCATAATAGCTGTCAAATTGGCAATATGTCCTTTTGAATTTACACCGCCGTAACTGCCTTCAGATACACTTTGGAAAATAAAAAAGTATACCGTATTGTAGACAACAAGATTTCCAGCACAATGGTATAATTTATTTTTATGTGTAACAAATAGTTACTGAGAAATAGTAGAAAAATGAATTAATTTTAGTCGCCCTGTGTTCAAGTGTAATTTTGGATGTATTTGAGCATTTTACACGTTTTTTGTATCATTTGTGGGTATAAATTATAGCTTATCTTGTAGAACACAAATTATCTACACAGTAGTATATTCCTGTGTAATCGCAAGTGCGCATAATAGCTGTCAAATTGGCAATATGTCCTTTTGACTTTACACCGCCGTAACTTACTTCAGATATACTTTGGAAAATTACAAATTATACCGTATTGTAGAAAACAAGATTTCCAGCACAATGGTATAATTTATTTTTACGTATAACAAATAGTTACTGAGAAATAGTAGAAAGTGAATTAATTTTTGTCGCCCGGTGTACAAGTGTAATTTTGAATGTATTTGAGAATTTCGCCCATTTTACACGTCGTTTGTATCATTTGTGGGTATACATTATAGCGTTTCTCGTAGAACACAAAATTTTCTACACAATAGTATAATTTTTTTAGCTGTACTATTCCTGGTTTATGAGTAATAGATAGCGGAACATTGACCATAATATTCACGTTTTTCAGTGCTAATTTTGCCTTTTTGACTTTGTCATTTTGACTTCACACCGTCGCAACTTTTTTTTAATACACTTTGGAAAATTCAAATTTATATTGTTTTGTAGATGACAAAATTTCCAGTATGATGATATAATTGGTTTAGACGTGTCATAGTTAGTTGTTGAGAAATACAGAAAAAAATATAGAAAATCGGACGCGTCGAGTTTAAAAATATTTTTGAATGTAGACTGAAATTTTGTCATTTTTACATATTTTATATTTAATTTTTGGATATGAGTTATAACCTAACGAGTAGAACAGAATAGTTTCTACACAATGGTATAATGTGTTTGGCTGTACCATTTCTGGTTTATGAGGAGTAGATGCAGGAATATTGACCAAATGTTCGCATTTTTCAGGGTTCATTTCGTCTTTTCACCGCGATAACTTTTTTTGGTTTTATTTTAATTAAATTATTTATTTATTTTAATATTTAAAATTTATCCTATCGTGTAGACAAGAACATTTCCAACGTAATGGTATAAATTGTTGGCGGGTACACTAAGTGGTTACTGAGAAGCAGCTTGCTAAAATGGACCAAGAAGGGTGGGACAGACAAACAGACAGACAGACAGACAGAGGATCTCTTTTATATATATACTAGCATTAAAACCCGCCTGTTGTGCGGAAAAATTCTTAAAATGAAATTCATGTTTAATTCATATATAAAATTGAAAGTTAAATAAGAAAAAGGTACGTTAAACTCATAAAAATCTGAACCAAATGAAAAGTCCAAATTTAATCATTTTTGTTCTAATTTTGACAAAATATTTTCCCTCAACCCGCCTCATATTTAAGACCGCCCGTCGTGCGGAATAATTCAGAAATAAAACACGAAACAAACACAATTAAAAATGGTGAAAACTTTTCATCAGAATGTTTCCCAAACATATTTAGAACTTAACATCATTCCCCAACATCATTTGCTCAAGTACTATTCTACTTTTACCGCTACCGCATCTTTTTTCCTAATTTTCTAAACATCTTCAGGCGACTGAAACAGTATAAATCACCTGTACAGTATTTGCTGACACACCTGTGATATCAACCTGCTATTGTATCGATGGAACTGACTTCACTAGCTGTTCATTGTTGATTTTTTTTCTAATTCAAATTTTATTCCATTTGTTCAATTCGTCTATTCTTTTTCCGATCGCATATTATTTATGATAGGAAAATTAGGTTTGTATAGAATTTATCTGCCGCATTACTTTGATTTTATATAGTTCAATATTCCGAACTGCCGCCTAGGATATTTTACTTCCAATCAAATTCATCGTAGTTCTCTGATACAAGGGCCCATTGGTATTCACGCCTCAGCGATTTCGGTTGGCATTTGACGCAAGACTGTTGTTGAACGTAAATGCACATTTCCGTGAATTGCATGCTTGATGTGAGTGCATTCTCATACGCCCACAGATTCACACGCACACACATGCGTAGTTTCAGAGTGGAAATTCATATGTGGTTATGGAGGTGCCTGGTACATGTTGTCACGGTATAACTAGAGAAGTTGGAAAATTTGACTGGATTTTTTCTGTCTCGCTTTCTCTCTCTCTCTCTATCTATCTCTTCCTCTGTCTTGGACAGTGTGCGCGATATAGCTGAATTAATCATGGTCATGTGGGTTTTCCAGTTGAACAGCGTATATGCATGCTTTCTACTTGAATATGACCCTGAGTAACAGTCGTAGATCATATTTTACAACGTGATACCAGAATGATGTGTGCTGCTGAATGTAGATATATTGTTTTCTATTAGCATGAAGAACCGCCTTTTGTGCGGAGCAATTCATGTAATAAAATTCATACTTTATTCATAAAAATATTGCAAATTCAAAAAAAGCAAACTCATAAAAGTCTAAACGAAATGAAAAGTCCAAATTTAATCATTTTTGTTCTAATTTTGACAAAATATTTTCCCTCAACCCGCCTCATATTTAAACCCGCCCGTCGTGCGGAATAATTCAGAAATAAAACACGAAACAAACAAAATTAAAAATGGTGAAAACTTTTCATCATGATGTTTACGAAACATATTTAGAATTTAAAATCATTACCCAACATCATTTGCTCAAGTACTATTCTACTTTTACCGCTACCGCAACTTTAACCGCTATCATATATTTCAGTATCATTTATACCCAATATAACATGACCCAAACCTACCAAACCCAACCCAACCACCCCATCTTGGCCTAACCCAGCCTAATCTGCGGTGATCCAACTTATTAGTTTGTGATCACAAAATGAACCGATTCAATCGTAATTTCTAATCAGAAGTTTGAGATTATCTACGCCAGGTGTCTCAAACACGCGGCCCACCAATACTTTTCTCTCAACCCGCCATTATAGTAAGAATGATTAAATCACATTTATTGTATAATGTGATTTAATTATACACCATTTAATTCACATTTTCATTAGTGAGTCTGGATCTTGAAGTCAAGCCCGTGAGTTTTGTATATGAACTCATTCTACACGGTAACGAGTTCTGAATTATTCCGCACGACGGCCGGGTACGAATATCAGGCGGGTTGAGGGAAAATATTTTGTCAAAATAAAAATAAATATAATTAAATTTAGACTTTTCAAATGATTAAGATTCTTATGAGTTAACCTATTTCTTTATTAATTTGCAATATTTTTTTATTAATTTAATATGAATTTCATTTTATGAATTGATCCGCGGTGTCGCATTCGTCTTAACGTAGAGCACATCCTCCTGCATTTCTCAAAATACAGCCTTCATCGATAAGCTCTAATATCGGGCACGACACACAACGCCCCTTTATCTCTTGATAACCCTCTGTATAATCCTCAGTTCGTACCACTGCTTTCGAGGTTCACCATCGACACTAAACTCTATGAAAACGTATGGCATAGTTACTTGAGTAATGATTTCATCAGCCATCATTTAAGTATTGTTTTATTCCTAGCACCAACACAAGTACCACAGTTATCTGAGGTGCTTGTGTGACAACAACGTTGCATTGTGTGACCCCTGCATTTGAACCTAGGCTGTGCTATATGCAGTAACCAATAACAACAACCATGGGTTTTTCAAAGCTTTTCGCTGCTTCCCTTTGCAGCCGTGCATAATTCCGAATACTTCAGACTTCTGGTTGCTTTTTTAATGTCTTGATGTTTTGATGTTCTGTCCAGAGGGATGTTTGTCATGGACGTAGATTTGTGTCGAGGCTCGAGGGATGACAGCCATCATACATTAGTGTTCAAAGTTGAAGCAGTTGGTCAATTGCATGAGACCCTCGATTTGGTTGACTTGTCTTTTGAGGCGACTTGTTAGTGACGTCTGTCGGCAAGAAAACGAACTACAAGTTGGACATTTTTCCGCCTATAATTTGGCGCATTTTGTCGTTTTTCTCTCCGTTTGTCCGTTTCCGATTCGTTGATGTCATTTTTCAGTCTACGAGTACTAAAAACTCAGTTTCTGTACACGAATGTTTGTTGTTTTCTTGTTGCGAGTTATTTGGTTGGTTATTTGCACGTTTGTTCTGTTTTTCGGTTTGATTGTATTTATTTTGGTTGGCTATTTGCACTAGTTTAGGTTAGGTCATTGCGATGGCAAGACCAACAACAACAACAAACACATATATTGAAAATAGCGCACATATTTATACACAGGCGCGAAAAATACACAACCGACAGGGACATCACAGCGAGCAGGGAGTAGGCACAAATAGAAAAATGAAAACACGTTTGCAAACTGGAACATGCTAGATGGCCGTTGGCTATCAGATAGCTCATCCGCTCTTGAAATAGGGTTTGTTTGATTCCTGTCGGGTGTCTAGCCACCCTCCTCACTGCAGAACAGTGGGGGAGCCGGTTTAGTCGCCGACGACTCGACCATGAATCTGGTTGTACTGGAACTACACGGTTACCAGTAGCAGGGCAAAACCTGACTATACCAGCTATTTTTGTTGATATGCGTGACTTTTTGATCACACTGCACTTTTTCAGCGAAAATCTATCTCATAAGTTCGTGGCGTGTTTCTATTTCTTTCTAATTCTAATCTATTCTAATTTTTCCATTCTATTTCCGGTCGCAAGCTAATGACGAAAGTAAAATGAGGTTTGAATAAAATTTATCTGCCGCATTACTTTAATTTTATATAGTTCAATATTCCGAACTGCCGCCTAGGATATTTTACTTCCAATCAAATTCATCGTAGTTGTCTGATACAAGAGCCCAATGGTATTCACGCCTCAGCGATTTCGGTTGGCATTAGACGCAAGACTGTTGTTGAACGTTAATGCACATTTCCGTGAATTGCATGCTTGGTGTGAGTGTATTCTCATACGCCCACAAATTCACACGCACACACATGCGTAGTTTCAGAGTGGAAAATTCATATGTATTTATGGAGGTGCCTGGTACATGTTGTCACGGTATCACTAGAGAAGTTGGAAAATTTGACTGGATTTTTCCTGTTTCGCTTTGTCTCTCTCTATCTATCTCTTCCTCTGTCTTGGATCTTCTAGCTTCATGGTGGACCTGGGCAGGAAGGAGTCGGGAATTTTAAAATAAAATAAATATATTGTTTTGCTCACATATTCTTGTGAATATTACCTAACATTTAACACTTTTTATCAAGTATACAATATTAACGAAACGTTTTTAAGCAATATTAGGAATTTACAAAAACTAGTATATTCATGTCATGACTCTTTCAATTTTGACGCGGCTCACATGTTTATGGCTTTCATTCAAATTTGTATAAAGCAGTGGTCGGGGAACAGGGGTAAATTACCCCAATTGGGGTAATTTACACATTTTTAGGGTAATGTTCAGACAGACATTTGGAACATACACGTATATTAAAGTTCACGAATGATTTAATCTGCAAACAAAACAATCATATACATATCAACAAAACACTTCTAATAGCCCGCAAATACTCCCGCTGGGACACAGTACACACGCATTGGGAAATACGAGTACGCAATCTCAGTACACAATGGGTTTAGCGGGTATTGCCACTTACCGGGCGAAATAGGCACATGCGATCAGCGCGCCTGTCAAACACTGAATGATCACATAGAAGTGTGTGCAGACACACGCGCATTAATGCGTGCCTAACGCTGGCCGGTGACCTTGCGTAGGTCACACTGCTCTACGCACAGTTCGCTCACTATTAGCTGCATTTCTACATCCCCCCCAAGTTTTTCGCCGGCGAAAAACTTACCATAGGACATAATCCTTCAGACGAGCTGGGGGTCGTCGGTCCCGTTGTGGTCGCTGTCGTCGTGGTGGTGTCGGCTGTGACGCTGGTGGCGACGGAGCTTGCGACCCTGGTAGTGACAGCGGCTGTGACCTTGGTGGTGCATCTGGTGTGACCGGAGTCTCACCGGGATGAGCTGCCACTGCTGGTGGCTCCAGGCCATCTGTCTCTAATTGAGCAGCTTGTGTTGTCGCTTCCCCCGTCTGACTCTGTGTCGATATATCGCCATCTCCTGGTAATGCGTGATTCCTGGTGTCTTCATCTGATGAATGAGCATGCTGATTTGTGACAACCGGCTCAGGTGGTGCTCTTGTGTACGAAGAGGGCGCTGCTGTGGCTGGAGATGGTAGAACCCGGAACTGCCGAATGAATTGGCGGTTGCGTCGCGTCAGACGGCCTGATCCATCAACTTTGATAAGGTATTGGTCGTGTGGCCTAGATTCCACGATCACTCCAGTCCGGTCCCACCTCTTGCTGTGCGTACCTGCTTGGTTTTGTAGCAACACGCGGCTGCCGGGTGCCAACGGCGGCAGGCAGCGGGTGGTCGGTTGCAGGTCGTCCACCTGTGCTATGAATCGCCGCCGAAGTGCCGCCTCGCGCTGCTGCCATACATCTCGCCACACCGGATGCACTGATTGCTCTGTAAAAACCTGTGATCGAGGTGCGACTGGCAAGAGGTCACGTAGATTTTTTCCGAATATTACCTGTGAGGGGGACATTCCCGTGTCCGCGTCTGGCGTGTTCCGATACTGAAGCAATCCAGCTGTGATGGCCTCGTCGTCTGCCCGGCCGTTACAGTCCAAGTGCGATGAGAGTAGCCGCTTCATCGACTTTACAGCCACTTCTGCACGACCATTGGACTGTGGGTGGTAAGCCGACGATCGTCGATGTCTCACTCCCCAGCGTTCAAGGAAAGATTCCGTTGCTTTGGCTGAAAACTCTGGCCAACCGTCCGTACTCAGTTCTTCGGCGATGCCAAATGTGGCAAAGTACGCCAGCAGGGTGTTTATCAGTCCCTGCGACCCTGACCGAGCCGCAGATATATGGGGCCACCCGCTGAAGCGGTCTACTATGACAAGGTAGTCCTTGCATCGTGTGCTGAAATAATCAGCTGCCACGGACTGAAAAGGCCTGGTCGGAACGCTTGGCTCAGTTGGGGGCATCCGCGCTTGAGAAGGCGTCATTCGCCAACATTCTATGCATTCATCTCGTTGGTTGTTAATGTCTGCCGTGATTCCGGGCCAAAACATCGTATTTGCCGCACGAGCCATCATCTTGCCCGTACCTTGGTGAGCTGCGTGCAAGCTGCGGAGCACCTCTCCACGCAAAGACTTCGGCACAATTATTCTGTCCTCCATCATGGGCACACCGTCTATGGTGCACAGGCGGTCTCTGTACTGCCAGTATGGCTGTAGGACTTTCGAGATTCGGTCGCGTGAGGTGGGGAATCCATTCTCGATCATTCTAATGAGATCTTGGAGTGTGGAGTCTTTGGCAGTCATCTCTCTCACTCTCTCCCAGGCTACTGCTCCCGCGTTTAGGACGGTTGACCTGGCTGCCCCTACGACGTTGACTTCCAGATCATCGGAGAGGCCGTCTGATGTTCGAATCGTTGCTAGATTATCTGGCCTGTAATCATCCGCGTCGTCTGCGATGCCCGTAGGATGTCTCGATGTGGCGTCCGCGGCAAGAGCGGATTTGCCAGGCACGTGAACAATCTTGTAACCCCACATCATAGTGCGCTGTTTAATGCGGAACAGTCTAGGGTTTGTGATCGCGCTCATGGCTTGGTCGCCCAGAATCTTCACCAGAGGCTTATGGTCCGTAACGACGGTGAGGTTGCTGCATCCCAGAGTAAAAAACTTGGTGTCTTTCAGTGCCCACATGATTGCGAGCGCTTCGCCTTCGATGGGGGCGTAGCGCCGCTCGGCGGCTCTGAGAAACCTGGATCCTGCCAGAGTTACGCGCCATCCACTTGTGCAGCAGTCTGGCGAGATTGTGCTGCATTTACAATGTTTCTGTCTCAACCAGTAGCCGATCCCAGATTTTGACCAGTCTGTGTGGAGGCATGTTGGTCGACCTGGTTCAAATATCTCGACGCCGTGACGAATTTCTTTGACTATGGCCGCTTTGGAGCGTTCGAATGCCTCATCGAGCGTTGCATCCCATTTGAACGCGCATTTTGGACTCAGCAGCGGTTCAAACGGCTCCATCATGTTCGTTGTTCGTCCGTAATGCGAGACCTGATTCACCAGGCCGAACCACGCTCGGATGTCGGTGATATTGCGCGGCCGTGGGAAATTCGCAATGGCATCGAAATATTTTTGCAGTGGTCGCAGCGCGTTGTTAGTAATTCTAAACCCCGCAAAATCGACCTCGAGTGAGGAAAATTGGAACTTTGCCGGATTCAGAATGATGCCGTTGCCACCCAGCCACTCTAAGTACTCTATCACTCGCCACCAGTGCTCCTCCAGATCACTGTCCCACAACAATGTGTCGTCGACGCACTTAGTTTTCCGCGGAATGTCCGCGATGATAGCGTCGTACCGTTGCGTATACGCATCCTGAGACGCGATAAATCCCATGGGTGCTCGGCAGTATCTGAAACGGCCTTCCTCCGTTATGAAAGTTGTCTTGTGACGGTCTTCTTGGCGAATCGGGATGGCGTGGTATCCGTTCCACGCGTCTGTAACGGTTTTTACTGTGTTTGGTGGCACAGCTCTGGCTTGCTTCGCTGGTGGGACTGTGTGATGCGTTTCTCGGTCGCAATAACGGTTTAGCTGTTGCAGGTCAACGGTGCGCCTTGGTGTCCCGTCTGCCTTTGGAGTAATTACCATGTTGTGCAGCCATGTAGTGGGCGTGTTTGGTGGAACGCTCTCTATCACGCCTAGTCTCTCATCCTGATGCAACTGCTCGGACACGGTCTGCCGCCAGTGTACGGGCACATGCGGCGGTCGGTGTGTCACCACTGGTCGGGCGTCTGGCTGCACCCTGATCTCCATAGGAGGACCTGTCATAGTTGGCAGCGGTTGATGTGGGCACACGTTGAATGTCGATGCCCCGTATCGCTTGAGTAACCAACTTTTCATTGTGGCGGCATTCTTCATTGTTGGTGCAATTGGAAGCTGCTTGGGCCTGGCTGGCGGCTCACTTCGCTTTGGGCATCCACATTCTGCTAACGGAGGCTCACCGCTGCAGCTCGCTGAGCTGAGAGCGGCCAATCTGTGATCCGCTGCGCCAATTGTCGGGAAGTCCGGACCGATGATACCTAGTTGTGTCAGTACTGATCGACTTAGGTAGAAGTTGTTCGTTGTTGGTGTGACGAACACTTCGGCTGTTGCACGGATTTGCTCTCGCTGTTTGTTTAGTCCCGAAAACTTGAGACACATTACTCCCACAACCGGTATTTCCTTGTTATTTGCCGCCAGTATTCGTCGATTGTTGACGTGGAGATGCCGCTCATTGACACCAAGTCGCTTCAAGAATGAGCTGCCCATGAGACATGTCTGGGCTCCGGAGTCTGCTACGACTGTCACTCTAGTCGGGCGGCTCGGTGGTCTCGGGAGCTTCATGCGAGAGTACGCAGCCTGGTCCACGGTGACCTCGACTGTGAGTGTTGGGTGTGCCATGTTGACATCCGATGTGTGAATGTTGGTGTTGACAGCCCCTGCGGTTTCGAACAAGCTGTCCCAGAGACTTGACGCTTCTGACGATCCTGACTCAAGACTGGCGGAATTCACACAGAAAGTTTCCTCCACAGCACTGGCCCGAATATTCGACTTCTTCTGCTGGTCACGTTTTCTGCGCCAGCAGTTGATGCACGTTTCAAACTCTTTGAGCTTGCCGCGAATTTTGCCAAACCGTGGAGTTGTGGTTCCACACGCGCACTGGAATACCTGCGCCGTATTGTCTTCCTTCGAAAGGGTTTGCGACGCGTTCTTATGCACATTAGTCGGCCGCGATTGTTTTCGGTAGCTGCTGGCTGCTATGCTGGATGACGCCGCCGTCATTGCCCGTGCGGCGGTCTCTTTGCCGTCGATGAGTGCTGTTACTTCATTGAGATTCTGGTCATCTATCGACGGCGTCCCCAGGACTTCCTTCCGTATCTCGTCGTCTGCGAGTCCACTAATGAGCACGAGCTTAACGATTTCGTCGCTGTAGTTACAGATGGCGCGGCCCGTGCAGGTTGCTACGCTGCAGGGAGCTATCTTTGTCCACTGACATACGTTTGCGAGTCCGCGTAGGCGGGCTACGTACTGCCTCACTGGCTCCGCTGGATCCTGCACGCACTTGAGCAGCGACGTCCGACGCACACTCAGAGCGACGTGAATGACCGCCAGGCGATGTATTGCGGCGAGTATCTCATCTTCGCTTCGGGAGGCAATGTCCGGGTCATCTCTGAAGAGGGCCGCTTCCAGTTCAGGTGAGCAGCACGCCAACAGTTGTGCATTCATCTGGCTGGGTGTCAGCTCGGTGCAGTCACGGAACATGCTCCAGCGTCGTTTGAAAGCGGCCCAGTCGTCCTCACCGACGCCTTGTTCCATCGATGGGCGACATATTTTGGGCGGTGGCTGACGCTGCGAGTGTTCGTGCAGATTTCGCTGATGAAGCTGCATTAGAGCAATGCACGTTGCCATGTCATCGCCTCGCTTGATTTCACCGCAACCGGCGGCCTCGCACTTCAGTGTCACCGGCATATTCACTCGGCGATATTATTTACAAAAATGTTTGATAGAGATCCCGATTAAATCATGTTCAGACAGACATTCGGAACATACACGTATATTAAAGTTCACGAATGATTTAATCTGCAAACAAAACAATCATATACATATCAACAAAACACTTCTAATAGCCCGCAAGTACTTCCGCTGGGACACAGTACACACGCATTGGGAAATACGAGTACGCAATCTCAGTACACAATGGGTTTAGCGGGTATTGCCACTTACCGGGCAAAATAGGCACATGCGATCAGCGCGCCTGTCAAACACTGAATGATCACATAGAAGTGTGTGCAGACACACGCGCATTAATGCGTGCCTAACGCTGGCCGGTGACCTTGCGTAGGTCACACTGCTCTACGCACAGTTCGCTCACTATTAGCTGCATTTCTACAGGTAATGAACGTGCTACGGATGTGGATGTGCTAAATGAGGGAAACCGATATGAAAGTTGGAGAAAAGAATACATCGTGGATCCCACGATCTTTAAAACTATGGAAACAGAGAAATACCAGTATTGAAACTGCTTCATCCGCCAGTGTGTATGTAGTGTGAGCACGCCTATGACGTTTGCACGTGCGCGATTCATGAGTGTACGCAAGCCCTGCGTGGCGTTAGCATCGTGTGAGTGTGTCTGTATGTTGGTGTGTGCGAGTGAACGTACATGGCTGCGGGCAGTGAAGCTCGTGCAACATGATCGTTGTATGAATGTGTGTATGTTTGTGTGCTTGATTGGCGATATGATCGTTTGTACAATTTCTGGCTGTTAGCCTCGTGTTGCGTCTTGGAGTGCATTGGAGCTCGGTCAACGTGTTCATTACTGTCGATCAGTATTGAAACTGTTGTTAACCCTCAGTGAGACCGCCTTTGCGTTGTTGTCCTGGCGTGTGTTGACTTTTCCTGACGTGAAGCAACAGAATCCAGATATTCTAGCCATCCATTGCATGATACATCGCCAAGCATTGGTTGTGAAGAATTTGGAACCAGAAGTGGCAGCTGTGCTAAATGATGTGGTTAAGATAGTCAATGTTGTAAAAGGGCATGCACTAAACACGAGGATGTTTCGTGATTTATGTGAGGATGGAGACGCTGAATATTCAACCCTTTTTTACCATACGGAAGTGAGGTGGCTTTCACGTGGAAATGTGCTGGATAGAGTGTGGGCTCTTAAAACAGAACTCGAAATGTTTTTGACTGATCAAAAACACACACTTGCAGAAAAGTTCAGAAAAAAAACCTGGCTAGCTCTTTTTGCATATTTAGCTGACATTTTTGGGCATGTAAATGAATTGAACAAGGAACTGCAAGGAAAGAAAGTAAATCTCCTGTTAGCAAAGGAATAAATTTCAGCATTTGTATCAGTTTCAGTTTTTGTTTCAGTTTTTGGAAGACTGTCAAGACTGCAGTTTTAGTGACATAAAGGAGACAGTCACAAGGCACCTGACAAAACTTAGAAATAGGTTCTGTGATTATCTTCCAGAACTTGATTCACATGCTGTCAGCTGGGTTTTAAATCCCTTCAAAAGTGAGCTGTCTGATTTGCCTGAACAGCCTGAAGGATTGGCAGAAGAGATTATTGAACTTCGTTCCAGCAATGAAACAAAAATGGAATTTGAGAACAACGATGATCTCTCAAGTTTTTGGATGTCAAAAACTGCAAAGGCTTATAAAATTGCGCATATGGAAGCAACTAAAATGCTACTACCTTTCGCAACAACCTACCTTTGCGAACAAGGTTTTTCTACCCTGGTCAATTTAAAAAACAAATACAGAAACCGGTTGAATCCTGAAGACAGCATCCTAGTAGCAGTAACATCAAAAACCCCTGATATCGACTTTGTTGTATCCAAGATGAAACAGTATCATTTTTCCAAAGCCTGAGGTAGCTGATATGAGTATATTTAAAACCTCAATCTGGTGTCAAAATATTAATGTTTTCAATATTCTCTTAATTCTTTTGTGCTGTGGCGTACACACATATTTCACTGACACACATGTTATTTCTATTAATTTCACTGTATAATGTTTTCTAATTGTTTAAATTTAATGCAGCGAATTTCACATATTGTATAGCTTTACACGACTTGCGATTGTTTTCAATGTCACAATGTACACGACCGGACGTATTTGTGCTTGCATGTGCGTGTGTATATGTGCGTGTTATTTTCTCTCGTGTTTTTGTCGTGTCAAGTACAGTTTTCCGTTTATCAGTCGTGTACGCATGTCATCTTCATTGTTACCTGCCTATTAGTCGTGCTTGACTGTTGCGGGTATGTAGCAGAAACAGAAATATATATTATATTACAGACAGGCGCGCGTGGGCATCACTGCCCCACGCGCGCCTACAAGACGTCACACCACAATCGCACCACCAACAAGACTCCCAGCTCACACCGTGACACACGGCAGCACACACACACACACACACGCACAGTCCTCACCCGCCGCAACAACCATTCAGCGGCGAGCCGGTCAATCGCTCGCCGCCGCGGGACATGCATACTCGACAAACGCATACACACACACACACCGAAACAACTACACACACTCACCGACACAGCTATACACACTCGCTCACACACTCTCGCACGCAATATACAATTCAACCATACACGATCACATATAGAA
Organism: Sacculina carcini; assembly: GCA_916048095.2. NCBI lineage: Eukaryota > Metazoa > Arthropoda > Thecostraca > Sacculinidae > Sacculina > Sacculina carcini. The sequence continues at coordinate 6,621,612 of OU696583.1, forward strand.
ACACTAACACGTTCACGCACACACAATCTTTCACACACACACTCTCTCTCACTGCACACGATCACACCACACCTCCACCTGTTTTAAAGAAACATAAATCAACAAAAAAACAGACAATTATAAATCGCGAACCAAGCAAACCAGGAACCAATAAAAAAAACTAACTCGACGACGGCCTCCACCAGATGCACACACCGTGGCTGCGGCGAAGCACAACACGTCAGGCCCCAGCGTCCACCGCGCTCCCGCCTCCGCCGTGCTCTTCAGTGCTTCGCCGCAGCCTGCCGTCTTCTTCATCACCGGCTGCCGCGACAGGGCACAACACTTCGACCCCAGCACCCACTATGCTCCCGTCGACTCCAGTGCTCTTCAGCACCCTGCCGCAAACAGCCGGGACGTCGCCGTTCACACAGGCCACGCCGTCGCCGTCGTTCGTCATGTTTTCCTCCGGCTTCAGCAGCCCCTCTCTGTCACCTGCCGTCCAGCACCAGCATCCTCCACGAGCGATCGTCGCCTCCACTGACAATCCTGTAGTTGCCCGGCGACGTGCCTTACACCAGTGCAGACGAGACGACCAGCATCCATCGGCCACAGCTCCTCAGCTGCCTCCCGCCGGGATCATGCTGCACTGCCGTCCCCCTGCACCCCAACCTGACACGCCGCCGAGCACCTCCTCCGCTGTTCTCCGCTGGTAGGCCACTACTGATGCTGGAAGGCACCCTCTCCGCTGCTGAAGCCGGGTCGCAGACAAAAAGAATTCCAAAACAAAAAGGCCGAAATAGCTTGTAGCAGATACAGAAATATATATTATATTACAGACAGGCGCGCGTGGGCATCACTGCCCCACGCGCGCCTACAAGACGTCACACCACAATCGCACCACCAACAAGACTCCCAGCTCACACCGTGACACACGGGAGCACACACACACACACACACGCACAGTCCTCACCCGCCGCAACAACCATTCAGCGGCGAGCCGGTCAATCGCTCGCCGCCGCGGGACATGCATACTCGACAAACGCATACACACACACACACACACCGAAACAACTACACACACTCACCGACACAGCTATACACATTCGCTCACACACTCTCGCACGCAATATACAATTCAACCATACACGATCACATATAGAAACACTAACACGTTCACGCACACACAATCTTTCACACACACACTCTCTCTCACTGCACACGATCACACCACAGGGTACCGTATAATTTATTTATACACCTGCATTCGTGTTTTCCGCTGCGCGTATTTTTGTTTTTCCGCTGTGCGTATTGTACATTTTTATGTGTTTACCTGTATATAACGTGTGGTGTGTTGTGTGTAGTGTGTGCGTGCATGGTAATATATGCCATATTAGTGGATTAAATAAAAAAATTATTTTGTTATTGTATGAATTTAAAATACAGTCGACCCTCCAAATAACGGACCTCTAAATAGCGGAATCCTCCAAATAGCGGAATATTTCTTCGGTCCCGATTAAAAGCTTATCAAATACGTGTTAATTGCACCTCCAAATAGCGAAATTTCTACCTCCGAATAGCGGAAAACTCCAAATAACGGACTGCTTTATTGGTACCCACTCATATAGTACACCTCCAAATAGCGGAAACGGGGGTAATGTGCGTTGTGAATAAATAAAAAATGGTTAATTATTATAGAAAAATTCAAACTGACAATCAATAAAGGAAGTTTATGTGAAAAATATTTCATAGAATGATTCATAGTAAGAAAGGTTGATTAGCATTGTTACATCGCACACCTCCAAATAGCGGAAACCTCTAAATAGCGGAACTTTTTGTCGATCCCTTCGATTCCGCTATTTGGAGGGCCGACTGTACATGGTTTTGCTTGTGTGCCATGTAACGCTAAGAGTGTTTTATTTCTGTTTATAAATGTGATTCCTACATTTGTCTTGTGTTTTGTTTCCATGCCAAAAACAGACTTTAATTTCCCTATGATAGATGAAATTCACCATTAAACTTTTTCCAATATACATTTTTTGTTTATTTATTACTATTCATGAATTATATAAGTAAACTGGTTTGTCCACCAGAGTACTTCCAAGCGTGGGGGTAAATTGATATTACTACAAACTCCATTGGGGTAACACCCAAAAAAGTTACCCGACCCCTGAGATAGAGGAATATTGACCAAAATATTCGCGTTTTTAGTGCTAATTTTGCCTTTTTGACTTTGTCATTTTGACTTCACACCGCCGTAACATTTTTTTAATACACTTTGGAAAATTAAAAATTATACTGTGCTGTAGAAAACAAATTCCCAGCATGATGGTAATCTTTATTTAGATGTGTGATGTTTAGTTGCTGAGAAATAGAGAAAAAAGTACAGAAAATCGGACGCGTCGAGCTTAAATATAATTTTGAATGTAAACTGAAATTTTGTAATTTTTACATATTTTATATTTGATTTTTGGATATGAATTATAGCCTACCGAGTAGAACAGAATATTTTCTACACAGTGGTATAATCTGTTTGGCTGTACCATTTCTGGTTTATGAGGAGTAGATGCAGGAATATTGACCAAAATTTTCGCATTTTTCAGGGTTCATTTTGTCTTTTCACCGCGATAACTTTTTTGGTTTTATTTTTAAAATTTTAAATTTATCCTATCGTGTAGACAAGACAATTTCCAACATAATGGTATAAATTGTTGGCGGGTACACCAAGTGGTTACCGAGTAGCAGCTTGCTGAAAATGGACCAAGGATGGTGAGACAGACAAACAGACAGACAGACAGACAGACACACAGACAGAGGATCTCTTTTATATATATAGATAGACTAGCATTAAAACCCGCCCGTTGTGCGGAGCAATTAATAACATGAAATTCATATTCAATTAATAAAAAATAGGGAACATTTAAAATAAAATAGGGTACACTCATAAAAATATTAATCAATTGAACATTTCAAGTTCAAATATTTTTATTTCGACAAAACATTTCCCCTCAGTCCGCCTTAGTAATTTTTACATCCGCCTGTCGTGCTGAATAATTCAGAACTCGAACACGATCCGTTCTGGATATTGAAGTCAAATCAATTGGTTTTGTGTATGAATTAATTCTACAGAGGAAATTGAACTTTATATTGTCTATAGTTGCTGCCCGCGGAGCATTTTTATTAAAAAAATACCTTTTTTTAAAGGAACCATTTGAAAAAATGAACTAAAAAATGGAAACACTTTTTTATACCCGCCCGTCTTGCGGAACAATTCATACAATAAAATTCATATTAAATCCATAAAATATAATTAATACAAATTGAAAAGCAAAAAATTTCAGCTATGAATATCTTAACCAATAGAAATGTCTAAATGTGAATATTTTTGTTCTTATTTTGACAAATATTATCCCTCAACCCGCCTGATATATATATCTGCCCGTCGTGTGGTATAATTCAGAACACAAACATGAAACAAACAATTAAAGATGATGAAATCTTTTCATCAGAATGTTTCCAAACTATATTTATTACTTAACATCATTTTACCGCTACAATATTTATTGCTAAAATTTATATATTTCCCGCTATCATTAAAACCCAATATATCCTGAGTCAAACCTACCCAACCCAACCCAACCATCCAATCTTGACCGCACTCAGCCTAGTCTGAGGTGATATAACTCATTTGTTTGTGATCACAAAATATACTGATTCGATCATAATTTGTAATCAGAAGACTGAGATGATCTACCCCAGGGGCCCCAAACACGCGGCCCACCAATACTTTCCTCTCAACCCGCCAATATAGTATCGGAACCAAACTGTAAGGCAGCTAAATTCACATTTGATGCATAATGCGATATAATTATACACCATTTAAGTCACATTTACATTAGTGAACAATGTTATCAAAACAATGAAACCTTCTGTCATCTCTATAATTCCAGGTTAATGCTTCCGCTAAAACAGCATATTCATATAGTTGGCATTACATGATATTGCATCCCATATCCTTATGCAGCTTGAGCGTATGCGACTTGAAATTAAACCAATTAAATTACACAGTTAAATTCATTAGTTTACTTTGTTCCCAGTAGCATTTTACCCGCCCGTCGTGCGGAACGTTATTGAGGACAATATAGCCTATATATTCAGTATATTGTAGCATTAATTAAACTGTACGCAATAAAACCACACCATCCATGCTTGGAGCTAATATGATGCATTCTTAATTGTGATTTGGCTTCATGAAATTTAATCGGTGTATATTCCTGTGTAATCGCAAGTGCGCATAATAGCTGTCAAATTGGCAACATGTCCTTTTGACTTTACACCGCCGTAACTTCCTTCAGATATACTTTGGAAAATGAAAAATTATACCGTATTGTAGAAAACAAGATTTCTAGCACGATGGTATACTTTATTTTTATATATAACAAATAGTTACTGAGGAATAGTAGAAAAATGATTTAATTTTAGTCGCCCGGTGTTCAAGTGTAATTTTGGATGTATTTGCGAATTTTGCCAATTTTACACGTTTTTTGTATCATTTGTGGGTATAAATTATAACTTATCTTGTAGAACACAAAATTATCTACACAATAGTATAAGTTTTATAGCTGTACCATTGCTGGTTTATGAGGAATAGATAGGTAAATATTGACCAAAATATTCAGGTTTTTTTGCTAATTGAGCCTTTTTGCCTTTTTGTCATTTACACTTCTCACCGCCGTAACTTTTTTTAATACACTTTGGAAAATTAAAAATTATACCGTGTTGTAGCAAACAAAATTCCCAGCATGATGGTATTATTTATTTAGATGTGTGATTATTAGTTTTTGAGAAATAGAGAAAAAAGTATAGAAAATCGGACGCGTGGAGTTTAAATAAAATTTTGAATGTAGATTGATTGTTTTCCATTTAACATGTTTTATATTTAATTTTTGGGTATAAATTATAATTCGTTGAGTAGAAGACAAAATTTTCTACACAGTGGTATAATTTTTGTAGTTGTACCATTGCTGTTTTAGGAGGAGTGGTCTTCAGAAAATTGACCAAAATTTTCGCATTTTTCAGGGTTCATTTTGTCTTTTCACCGCTATAACTTTTCTTTATATCTTTTTTGAAATTTAAAATTTAATGTAAAGTGTAGACATGAAAATTTCCAACATGATGGTATAAATTTTTAGCGAGTACGCCGAGTGATGGCCAAGTAGCAGCTGATAGAAAATGGACCAAGGAGGGTGGGACACACACACAGACAGACGCACAGAGGATCTCTTTTATATATATAGACTAGCATTAAAACCCGCCCGTTGTGCGGAGCAATTCATAAAAATATTGCAAATTAAAAATAAATAAGGCAAACTCATAAAAACCTTAATCAATTAAAAAGTCTAAATTTCATTATTTTTAATTTTATTTGGACAAAATATTTTCACTCAGCCCGCCTCATATTTAAACCCGGCCGACGTGCGGAATAATTCAGAACTCGAACACCATCCGTTATGGTTCTTGAAGTCAAATCCATTAGTTTTGTATATGAATTCATTCTACACGGTGAAATTGAACGTTTTATTGCTGCCCGCGCGACATTTATATTTCACTAGCATTAAAACCCGCCCGCTGTGCGGAGCAATTCATTGAAATATTGCAAATTAAAAACAAATAAGGCAAACTCATAAAAACCTTAATTAATTAAAAAGTCTAAATTTCATTATTTTTAATTTTATTTTGACAAAATATTTTCACTCAGCCCGCCTCATATTTAAACCCGGCCGACGTGCGGAATAATTCAGAACTCGAACACCATCCGTTCTGGTTCTTGAAGTCCAATCCATTAGTTTTGTATATGAATTCATTCTACACGGTGAAATTGAACGTTTTATTGCTGCCCGCGGGACATTTTTATTTCATAAAAATGAGCCATCGCTTCGTATGCGTTTGAAGCCCCTGATCATTGAGCCAGCGAACCATGAACCAGCGCAATTATGTCACCTCATATTCAAGCATACATACACAGACAGACAGATAATTTCTTCTTTATGTATATATATAGCATTCAAACCCGCCCGTTGTGCGGAGCAATTCATAACATGAAATTCATATTCAATTCATAAAAAATATGGAAAAATAAGAATGAAATAGGGTACACTCATTGAAATATTCATCTATTGAAAATTATAAGTTTAATTATTTTTATTTCGACAAAATATTTCCCCTCAGTCCGCCTGAGTCATTTTTAAACCCGCCCGTCGTGCTGAATAATTCAGAACTCGAACACGATCCGTTCTGGATCTTGAAGTCAAATCCATTGGTTTTGTGTATGGATTAATTCTACAGGGTAAATTGAACGTTCTATTGTCTATAGTTGCTGCCCGCGGAGCATTTTTATTAAAAATTAATAATAATTAATAATTAATTTTTTTTATTTTTACCTTTTTTTAAATGAACCATTTGAAAAAATGAACTAAAAAATGGAAACACTTTTCTTAAACCCGCCCCTCGTGGAAAAAAATTTAGTGAAAATTGAAAAAGAAAAACAAACCCATAGGAATGTTTAGCCAATATGAAAGTCTAAATGTGAAATTTATGTTTCAATTTAAAAAACATGTTTTTCCACAACCCGCCTCATATTTACAGCTGCCCGTCGTGCGGAATAATTCAGAACTCAAACACGAAACAAACACAAAGAAAATTGATGAAAAACGACCAACAGAAAAAGTGAAGTTTGTAAATTCTTGTTTTAATTATTGACGATGTTTTTCCCTCAACACTGCTCAAATTCACACCCGTCCTTCGTGTGTAGTAATTCAGAAGTGTAACACTATCAAAACAATGAAACTTTCTGTCATCTCTATAATTCCAGATTTATGCGTCCGCTAAAACAGCATATTCATATAGTTGGCAATGCATGATATTACAACCCATATCCTTATGCAACTTAAGCTTATGCAACTTGAAATTAAACCAATTATATTATACAGTAAAATTCAGTAGTTAACTTTGTTCCCAGTAGTATTTTACCCGCCCGTCGGGCGGAACAATTCATGTGTAAATATTGAGGACAATAAAGCCATTCTATTCATTATAGTGTAGCATTAATTAAACTGTACCCAATAAAACCACACCATCCATGCTTGGAGCTAATATGATGCATTCTTAATTGTGATTGGGCTTCAGTGAAATTTAATCGGTGTATATTCCTGTGTAATCGCAAGTGCGCATAATAGCTGTCAAATTGGTAATATGTGCTTTTGAATTTACACCGCCGTAACTTCCTTCAGATACACTTTGGAAAATTACAAATTATACCGTATTGTAGAAAACAAGATTTCTAGCACGATGGTATACTTTATTTTTATGTGTAACAAATATTTACTGAGAAATAGTAGAAAAATGAATATATTTTAGTCGCCCGGTGCTCAAGTGTTATTTTGGATGTAATTGAGAATTTTGCCAATTTGACACGTTTTTTGTATCATTTTTGGGTATAAATTATAACTTATATTGTAGAACACAAAATTCTCTACACAGTAGTATATTCTTGTGTAATCGCAAGTGCGTAAATTGTGATTGGACTTCAGTGAAATTTAATCAGTGTACATAAAAGCATACGCATAAAAGCTGTCAAATTGGCAACATGACATTTTGACTTTACACCGCCGTAAATTCCTTTAGATATATTTTGGAAAATTTAAAATCCTACCGTATTGTAGAAAACAAAATCTCTAGCACGATGGTATAATTCATTTTAATTTGTGACAATTAGTTTTTGAGAAATAGGTAGAAAAATGAATTAATTTTAGTCACCCGGTGTTCAAGTGTAATTTTGGATGTATTTGCGAATTTTGCCAATTTTACACGTGTTTTGTATCATTTGTGGGTATAAATTATAACTTATCTTGTATAACACAAAATTATCTACACAGTAGTATATTCCTGTGTAATCGCAAGTGCGCATAATAGCTGTCAAATTGGCAATATGTCCTTTTGACTTTACACCGCCGTGACTTCCTTTAGATACACTTTGGAAAATTACAAATTATACCGTATTGTAGAAAACAAAATTTCTAGCACGATGGTATAATTTATTTTTATGTATAACAAATAGTTACTGAGAAATATTAGAAAAATGAATTAATTTTAGTCGCCCGGTGTTCTAGTGTACTTTTGGATGTATTTGAGAATTTTGCCAATTTTACACGTTTTTTGTATCATTTGTGGGTGTAAATTATAGCTTATATTGTAGAACACAAAATTCTCTACACAGTAGTATATTCCTGTGTAATCGCAAGTGCGCATTATAGCTGTCAAATTGGCAATATGTCCGTTTGATTTTACACCCCCGTAACGTCCTTCAGATACACTTTGGAAAATTACAAATTATACCGTATTGTAGAAAACAAAATTTCTAGCACGATGGTATAATTTATTGTAATGTGTGACAAATAGTTACGGAGAAATAGTAGAACAATGAATTAATTTTAGTCACCCGGTGTTCAAGTGTAATTTTGGATGTATTTGAGAATTTTGCTAATTTTACACGTTTTTTGTATAATTTGTGGGTATAAATTGTACCTTTTCTTGTAGAACACAAAATTATCTACACAATAGTATAAGTTTTATAGCTGTACCATTGCTGGTTTACGAGGAATAGATAGCGGAATATTGACCAAAATATTCACGTTTTTTGTGCTAATTTTGCCTTTTTGCTTTTTTGTCATTTACACTTCACACCGCCGTAACTTTTTTATAATACACTTTGGAAAATTAAGATTTATACCGTGCTGTAGCAAACAAAATTCTCAGCATGATGGTATTATTTATTTAGATGTGTGATTATTAGTTTTTGAGTAATAAAGAAAAAAGTATAGAAAATTGGACGCGTGAAGTTTAATTAAAATTTTGAATGTAGATTAATTTTTCTTCCATTTTACATGTTTTATATTTAATTTTTGGGTATAAATTTTAATTTGTTGAGTAGAACAGACAATTGTCTACAGAGTGGTATAATTTTTATAGTTGTACCACTGCTGGTTTAGGAGAAGTAGTCTTCAGAAAATTGACCAAAATTTTCGCATTTTTCAGGGTTCATTTTGTCTTTTCACCGCTATAACTTTTTTTAATTTCATTTTTTAAATTTAAAATTTAATCTAAAGTGTAGACCAGAAAATTTCCAACGTGATGGTATATATTTTGAGCGGGTAGGCCAAGTGGTGGCTAAATAATAGCTGATAGAAAATGGACCAAGGAGGGTCGAACAGACACACAGACACACACACAGTCACACACACACACACAGAGGATCTCTTTTATATATATAGATATAGATATATAGATTTGAACCCGCCCGTCGTGCGGAACAATTAATAAAGTAAAATTCATATTCAATCCATAAAATAAACTGAATACAAATACAAAAGCAAAAAATTTAATCTGTATATACGTTCACCAATAAAAACTCAAAATGTGAATATTATTTTATAGACTCTAGCATTAAAACCCGCCCGTTGTGCAGAGGAATTCATAAATAGAATTAATACTCATAAAAATTCATATTCATAAAAAATATTACAAATTAAAAAAATAAGAAAACTCATAAGTGTCCTACTCAATAGAAAAGTCCAAGTGTGAATATTTTTTTTTTTTTTTGACATAATATTTTCCCTCAACCCGCCTCATATATAAACCCACCCCGGGACATTATCCTCTGTGTGTGTGTGTGAGTGTGTGTGTGTGTGTGTGTGTGTGTGTCTGTGTGTCTGTTCGACCCTCCTTGGTCCATTTTCTATCAGCTATTATTCAGCCACCACTCAGCCTACCCGCTAACAATTTATACCATCACGTTGGAAATTTTCTTGTCTACACTTCAAATTTAATTTTAAATTTCAAAAATTAAATCAAAAAACGTTATAGCGGTGAAAAGACAAAATGAACCCTGAAAAATGCGAAAATTTTGGTCAATTTTCGGAAGACTACTCCTCCTAAACCAGCAATAGTACAACTATAAAAATTATACCACTGTGTATAAAATTTTCTTTTCTACTCAACGAATTATAATTTATACCCAAAAATTAGATATAAAACATGTAAAATGGAAAACAATCAATCTACATTCAAAATTTTATTTAAACTCCACGCGTCCGATTTTCTATACTTTTTTCTCAATTTCTCAAAAACTAATAATCACACATCTAAATAAATAATACCATCATGCTGGGAATTTTGTTTGCTACAACACGGCATAATTTTTAATTTTCGAAAGTGTATTAAACAAAAGTTACGGCGGTGTGAAGTGTAAATGACAAAAAAGCAAAAAGGCAAAATTAGCACAAAAAACGTGAATATTTTGGTCAATATTTCTCATATACGAGCTATCTATTCCTCATATACCAGCAATGGTACAGCTATAAAAATTATACTATTGTGTAGATAATTTTGTGTTCTACAAGAAAAGTTATAATTTATACCCACAAATGATACAAAAAACGTGTAAAATTGGCAAAATTCGCAAATACATCCAAAATTACACTTGAACAACGGGCGACTAAAATTAATTCATTTTTCTACTATTTCATAGTAACTATTTGTTATACATAAAAATAAATTATACCATCGTGCTAGAAATCTTGTTTTCTACAATACGGTATAATTTGTAATTTTCCAAAGGGTATCTGAAGGAAGTTACGGCGGTGTAAAGTCAAAAGGAAATATTGCCAATTTGACAGCTATTATGCGCACTTGCGATTACACAGGAATATACACCGATTAAATTTCACTGAAGCCCAATCACAATTAAGAATGCATCATATTATCTCCAAGCATGGATGGTGTGGTTTTTTGCGTACAGCTTAATTAATTCTACACTATACTGAATAGAAAGTCTTTATTGTCCTCAATATTTACACATCAAATGTTCCGCACGACGGGCGGGTAAAATGCTACTTGGAACAAAGTAAGCTACTGAATTTTACTGTGTAATTTAATTGGTTTAATTTCAAGTTGCATACGCTTAAGTTGCATAAGGATACGGGTTGTAATATCATGCAATGCCAAGTATATGCATATGCTGTTTTAGAGGAAGCATTAATCTGGAATTATAGAGATGTTTCATTGTTTTGATAGTGTTACACCTCTGAATTACTACACACGAAGGACGGGTGTGAATTTGAGTAGTGTTCAGTGAAAAACATCGTCAATAATTAAAACAAGAATTTACAAATTTGACTTTTCTATTGGTGGTTTTTCATCAATTTTCTTTGTGTTTGTTTCGTGTTTGAGTTCTGAATTATTCCGCACGACGGGCAGCTTTGAATATGAGGCGGGTTGTGGAAAAACATGTTTTCTAAATTGAAACATAAATTTTACACTTAGACTTTTATATTAGCTAAAACTTTCCTGTGGGTTTGTTTTTCTTTTTCAATTTGCACTAATTTTTTTATGAATTGAATATTAATTATATTTTATAAACTGTTCCGCACGACGGGCGAATTGAATGTATCTATAAAGAGTGGGTTTAAATGATAGCGGGGTATATGATATTTTGCTAGCAGTAAATATTCTAGCGATAAAAGTAGGATAGCTCTTAAGCAAATGATTTTGGAGAATGATGTGAACCTTTAAATATATTTTGCGATCTGATGATATATGTATTAGGAATAATACGTAGCAGAATATAGATTGCATAATATAATATCGGCTGTAATATCAAGGGCTGTAATATCGGTGTAATCCAAAAAATAACAACTGTATGAATATGATGCGTTAGTGGAAGCATTAACCGGGAATTATGAGATAATATGATAATGGTGTATAATTATATCGCAATATGCAAAAAATGTGAATTTAGCTGCCTTACAGTTTGGTCCCGATACTATATTGGCGGGTTGAGAGAAAAGTATTGGTGGGCCGCGTGTTTGGGACCCCTGGGGTAGATAATCTCAGTCTTCTGATTACAAATTATGATCGCATCAGTATATTTTGTGATCACAAACTAATAAGTTAAATCACCTCAGACTAGGCTGAGAGCGGTCAAGATTGGATGATTGGGTTGGGTTGGGTAGGTTTGACTCAGGTTATATTGGGTTTTAATGATAGCGGAAAATATATAAATTTTAACAATAAATATTATAGCGGAAAAAGTGAAATAGTACTTAAGCAAATGATATTGGGGAATGATGTTAAGTAATATATATAGTTTGGAAACATTCTGATGAAAAGATTTCATCATCTTTCATTGTTTGTTTCGTGTTTGTGTTCTGAATTATACCACACGACGGGCAGATTTATATATCAGGCGGGTTGAGGGATAATATTTGTCAAAATAAGAACAAAAATATTCATATTTAGACTTTTCTATTGGTTAAGATATTTATAGGTTACATTTCTTGGTTTTCAATTTTTATTCATTATATTTTATGGATTTGATATGAATTTTATTGTATGAATTGTTCCGCACGACGGGTGGGTTTAAAAAAGTGTTTTAGATCATTTTTTCAAATGGTTCATTTAAAAAAAGGTAATTTTTTTTACAAATAAAAATGTTCTGCGGGCAGCAACTATAGACAATAGAACGTTCAATTTTCCCTGTAGAATTAATCCATACACAAAACCAATGGATTTGACTTCAAATATGAATTTTATTGTATGAATTGTTCCGCACGACGGGCGGGTTTAAAAAAGTGTTTCCATTTTTTAGTTCATTTTTTTCAAATGGTTCAGTGGTAGCTCCAAGCATGGATGGTGTGGTTTTATTGGGTACATTTCAATTAATGCTACACTATACTGAATAGAAAGGCTTTATTGCCCTCAATATTTACACATGAATGGTTCCGCACGACGGGCGGGTAAAATGCTACTGGGAACAAAGTAAACTACTTAATTTTAATGTATAATTTAATTGGTTTAATTTCAAGTTGCATAAGGATATGGGTTGTAATATCATGCAATGCCAACTATATGCATATGCTGTTTTAGCGGAAGCATTAATCTGGAATTATAGAGATGACAGAAAGTTGCATTGTTTTGATAGTGTTACACTTCTGAATTACTACACACGAAGGACGGGTGTGAATTTGAGCAGTGTTAAGGGAAAAAACTTCGTCAATAATTAAATTAAGAATTGACACATTAATATTTTCCCATTGGGTAAGCTTTTTGCCTTTTGATTCATTATATTTTATTAATAGTTCCGCACGACGGGCGGGTTTAAATACGAGGCTGTTTGAGGGAAAATATCTTTCAACATCTAAAATAAAAACATTCATATTTAGACTTTTCCATTGTTTAAAACTTTTTATGGTTTTACTTTTTCTTTTTTAATTTCTGATCATTTTTTATTAATTCAATATTCATTTTACTTTATTTATTGTTCTGCACAAAGGGCGGGTTTTAATGCTAGATGGTGATGTTGAGTTATAAATATATTTTTAAGACATTATGATAAAAAAGTAGTCATTTTTCAATTGTTTTGTGTCAGAGTTCTGAATTATTCAGCACGACGGGCAGGTTTAAATAGGATTTTTTTGGGTTTACTCTTTTCTTTATTAATTCATATTTGTTTTTTCTTATGAATTGAATACAAGTTTAATAGTATGAACTGGTTCGCATGACGGGCGGGTTTACATGCTAGAATTTTCATTTTTTTGTACGTGTTAGTGTTCTGAATTATTCCGCACGACGGGTAGGTTCAAATATGAGGTGGATTAAGGGATAATATTTTGTCAAATTTATAATTAAAATATTCACATTTTGAGTTTTTATTGGTGAACGTATTTACAGGTTAAATTTTTTGCTTTTTAATTTTTATACAGTTTATTCTATGGATTGAATATGCATTTAATTTTATGAATTGTTGAGCACGACGGGCGGGTTTCAATATGAGGCGGGTTAAAGGAAAATATGTTGTCAAAATAAAAATAAAAATAATTAAGTTTAGATTTTTCAATTGAGTAAGATTTTAATGAGTATATCTTTTTTCTTTTTTAATTTGCATTATGGTTATGAATTAAACATGAATTTCATTTTATGAATTGCTCCGCACAACTGGCGGGTTTCAATGCTAGACGGTGATGTTAAGTTATAAAAATATTTTGGAAACATTATGATGAAAAAGTGAAGTAATTTTTCATTGTTTCGTGTCTGAGTTCTGAATTATTCAGCACGACGGGCATGTATAAATATGAGGCGGTTTAGGCAAACTATTTTGTGAAAATAAATATGAAAATATAGAAATTTAGACTTTTCTATGGGTTTACTCCACTCTTTTTTAATTCATATTCCTTTTCTCTTATGAATTGAATACAAATTTAATAGTATGAACTGTTTCGCACGACGGGCGGGTTTACATGCTAGAATTTTCATTGTTTGTTACGTGTTTGTGTTCTGAATAATTCCGCACAATGGGTGGGTATATATATGAGGCGGGTTGAGGGAAAATATTATGTCAAAACAAAAATAAAAATATTCACACTTGGACTTTTCTATTGAGTAAGACACTTATGAGTTTTCATTTTCTTTTTTAATTTGGAATATTCTTTATGAATATGAATTTTTATTAATATTAATTCCATTTTAGTAATATTAATTCCTCCGAACAACGGGCGGGTTTTAATGCTAGTATATATATATATATATATATATATATATATATAGATTTGAACCCGCCCGTCGTGCGGAACAATTAATAAAGTAAAATTCATATTCAATTCATAAAATAAACTGAATACAAATACAAAAGCAAAAAATTTAACCTGTATATACGTTCACCAATAAAAACTCAAAATGTGAATATTTTAAATTTAAATTTGACAAAATGTTATCCCTCAATCCGCTTTATATTTGAACCTGCCCGTCGTGCGGAATAATTCAGAACACAAACACATAACAGTGAATGGAAATTCTAGCATATAAACCGGCCCGTCGTGCGGAACAATTCATACCATTAAATTTGTATTCAATTTATAAGCGAAAATAAATATGAATTAATAAAGAAAAGAGTAAACCCATAAAAAGTCTAAATTTATATATTTTCATATTATTTTGACAAAATAGTTTACCTAAACCGCCTCATATTTAGACCTGCCCGTCGTGCTGAATAATTCAGAACTCAGACTCAAAACAATGAAAAGTGACTAAACTTTTGTATCATAATGTTTCAAACTATATTTATAACTTAATATCACCATCTAGCATCAAAACCCGCCCGTTGTGCAGAACAATAAATAAAGTAAAATAAATATTTAATTAATAAAAAAAACGATTAGAAATTAAAAAATAAAAAGTAAACCCATAAATAAGCTTAAACAATAGAAAAGTCTAAATATGAATGTTTTTATTTTAGATGTGGCAAAATATTTTCCCTCAAGCAGCCTCGTATTTAAACCCGCCCGTCGTGCGGAACAATTAATGTGAAAATATTGAGGACAATAAAGCCTTTATATTCAGTATAGTGTAGCATTAATTAAACTGTACGCAATAAAACCACACCATCCATGCTTGGAGCTAATATGATGCATTCTTAATTGTGATTGGGCTTCAGTGAAATTTATTCGGTGTATATTCCTGTGTAATCGCAAGTGCGCATAATAGCTGTCAAATTGGTAATGTGTGCTTTTGACTTTACACCGCCGTAACTTCCTTTAGGTTTACTTTGGAAAATTAAAAATTATACCGTATTGTAGAAAACAAAATTTCTAGCACGATGGTATAATTTATTGTAATGTGTGACAAATATTTCTTGAGCAATAGGTAGAATAATGAATTATTTTTATCACCCGGTGTTCAAGTGTAATTTTGGATGTATTTGAGAATTTTGCCAATTTTACACGTTTTTTGTATCATTTGTGGGTACACATTATAAATTTTCTTATAGAACACAAAATTATCTACATAATAGTATAATTTTTATAGCTGTACTATTGCTGGTTTATGAGGAATAGATAGCGAAATATTGACCAAAATATTCACGTATTTTTGCTAATTTTGCCTTTTTGACTTTGTCATTTACACTTCACACCGCCGCAACTCTTTATAATACACTTTGGAAACTTAAAAAGTATACCGTGTTGTAGAAAACAAAATTCCCAGCATGATGGTATTATTTATTTAGATGTGTGATAATTAGTTTTTGAGAAATAGAGAAAAAAGTATATAAAAAATGACGCGTGGAGTTTAAATAAAATTTTGAATGTATTTTGAATTTTTTCCATTTTACATGTTTTATATTCAATTTTTGGGTATGAATTATAATATGTTGAGTAGAACAGAAAATTTTCTACAAATTGGTATAATTTGTATAGTTGTACCATTGCTGGTTTAGGAGGAGTAGTCTACAGAAAATTGACCAAAATTTTCGCATTTTTCAGGGTTCATTTTGTATTTTCACCGCTATAACTTTTTTTGCTTTTATTTTTAAAGTTTAAAACATAGCATATCGTGTAAACAAGAAAATTTCCAACATGATGGTATAATGTTTTAGCGGGTACGCCAAGTGATGGCCAAGTAGCAGCTCATAGAAAATGGACCAAGGAGGGTGGGACACACACACACAGACACACACACACAGACACACAGAAGATCTCTTCTATATATATAGATATATATATTTATATATATAGATATATATATATATATATAGATTTTATATATATATATATAGTTCCGCCCGTCGTGCGGAACAGTTCATAGAATATAATTAATATTCAATTCATAAAAAAATTAGTGCAAATTGATAAAAATCCCATAGAAACGTTTTAGCCAATATAAAAGTCTCAATGTGAAATTTATGTTTCAATTTAGAAAACATGTTTTTCCACAACCCGCCTCATATTTAAAGCTGCCCGTCGTGCGGAATCATTCAGAACTCAAACACGAAACAAACACAAAGAAAATTGATGAAAAACCACCAATACAAAAAGTCCAATTTATAAATTCTTGTTTTAATTATTGTCGAAGTTTTTTCCCTCAACACTGCTCAGATTCTCACCCGTCCTTCGTGTGTAGTAATTCAGAAGTGTAACACTATCAAAACAATGAAACTTTCTGTCATCTCTATAATTCCAGATTTATGCGTCCGCTAAAACAGCATATTCATATAGTTGGCATTGCATGATATTACAACCCATATCCTTATGCAACTTAAGCGTATGCTACTTGAAATTAAACCAATTAAATTACACAGTAAAATTCAGTAGTTTACTTTGTTCCCAGTAGTATTTTACCCGCCCGTCGGGCGGAACAATTCATGTGTAAATATTGAGGACAATAATGACTTTCTATTCAGTATAGTGTAGCATTAATTAAACTGTACCCAATAAAACAACACCATCCATGCTTGGAGCTAATATGATGCATTTTTAATTGTGATTGGGCTTCAGTGAAATTTAATCGGTGTATATTCCTGTGTAATCGCAAGTGCGCATAATAGCTGTCAAATTGGCAATATGTCCTTTTGACTTTACACCGCCGTAACTTTCTTCAGATACACTTTGGAAAATTACAAATCATACCGTATTGTAGAAAACAAGACTTCTAGCACGAAGGTATAATTTATTTTTACGTATAACAAATAGTTACTGAGAAATAGTAGAAAAATGAATTAATTTTAGTCGGACGGTGTTCAAGTGAAATTTTGGATGTATTTGAGAACTTTGCCAATTTTACACGTTTTTTGTATCATTTATGGGTATAAATTAAAACTTTTCTTGTAGAACACAAAATTATCTACACAGTAGTATAATACTGTGTAATCGCAAGTGCGTAAATTGTGATTGGACTTCAGTGAAATCAAATCAGTGTATATTCATGTGTAATCGCAAGTGCCCATAATAGCTGTCAAATTGGCAACATGACATTTTGACTTTACACCGCCGTAACTTCCTTCAGGTACACTTTGGAAAATTACAAATTATACCGTATTGTAGAAAACAAAATTTCTAGCACGATGGTATAATTTATTTTTACGTATAACAAATAGTTACTGAGAAATAGTAGAAAAAGGAATTAATTTTAGTCCGACGGTGTTCAAGTGAAATTTTGGATGTATTTGAGAACTTTGCCAATTTTACACGTTTTTTGTATCATTTATGGGTATAAATTAAAACTTTTCTTGTAGAACACAAAATTATCTACACAATAGTATAATTTTTATAACTGTAACTTTGCTGGTCTAAGAGGAATAGATAGCGGAATATTGACCAAAGTATTCGCGTTTTTCAGTGCTGATTTTGTCTTTTTGACTTTGTCATTTTGACTTCACACCGCCGCGACTTTTTTTAATACACTTTGGAAAATTAAAATTTATACCGTTTTGTAGATGACAAAATTTCCAGTATGATGATACAATTGGTTTAGACGTGTCATAGTTAGTTGTTGAGAAATAGAGAAAAAAGTATAGAAAATCGGACGCGTCGAGTTTGAAAATATTTTTGAATGTAGACTGAAATTCTGTCATTTTTACATATTTTATATTTAATTTTTGGATATAAATTATAAGCTACCGAGTAGACCAGAATATTCTCTACACAGTGGTATAATCTGTATAGCTGTATCATTGCTGGTTTATGAGGAGTACATGGTGGAACAATGACCAAAATTTTCGCATATTTCAGGGTTCATTTTGTCTTTTCACAGCTATAACTTTTTTTTTTAATTTTAAAATTTAAAATTTAGCCAAAAGTGTGAACAAGAAAATTTTCAACGTGATGGTATAAATTGTTAGCGTGTAGGTCAAATGGTTAGCGAAAGCTTGCAGAAAATGGACCAAGGAGGGTGGGACAGACAAACACACAGACAGACACACAGACAGAGGATCTCTTTTATATATATAGATAGATGTAAGTACATGTAAATGTCCTTGTACATGCGGTATACACGTATAGTACAGTGTATATACAATACTGAAATGTATATTTTGGTATTTATATACATGCTTAAAGCTTTTTTAATAGAAAACAAATCTGTAGAAGAGTTATATTCATTAAAAGGAAATTGACACGTATGACACATATGAGTAACGCTACAGTGTCAATGCTGAATATTCATTATCCAATCAGCGTCACGATAGCAAAATGATGGAAAGCGCTTATTGGTGATTCACTGTACATACAGTGTAAATGAAGCGGGTTGGCCAGATTCCATTCAATAGTTGAGAAGCAGTCTCGAGCTATTCTAGGAAGATATTATATTTTTATCTCTGACATCAACCAGCTCGCTGCTAGGAGACTTTCATATCAATAGACTGTGCGCTAAGCATTCATGCCTTAGCGACGAGACTAACAGAATATTGCTATGTCCAGATGAAGGCCACCGCCGGTGGAGAGAACGTCATGAATTCAAATATGACGATAAAGTATACTGTACTGACTCTTTAATTTATTCATTTCTAAACAAGAAAACTACTTTTAAACATAAACTATCATTATTAAAGGAAAATGAAGAAACTCAAGTGGCCGCGAAATTTCGTGAAATAATGAAATTTCTGCGATAAAATCATTAATTTATTTTTGAAAACCCGCGATACAGCGAAGCTGCTATAGTTGAAGCCGTGAAGTAGGAGGGATTACTGTACCATGTTGTTTGTTGTGAATATTTTATTAAGTTATTCCTAAAGTGACAGTCTTACAATACGAAAGTAGTTCTGATGAGACATAACTGAATGTTTCAATTTGTTTTTGTAATTTCTTCCTCAACGTCTGTGTTTCTTATACATTGTGTATATTGTGCAGTATAATATGGGGTTTTTCTTGAGGTGAGGAATATTTTTTCATTCCATTTGTTTTATTTCCGTGCGAATGTGCGTTTACCAGCTAGGACGCATTGCCGCTTCGAGACAATGTAGGAACGTTTTCCACACCGCATAATTCCAGTTTGTAATGTCAGTCATTAAATGTGAAAGGATATTGACCATCGCATTTGAATTCATATGTCGATTTGTGCCTCAAGGCTTATCACAAAGTCTGCGGTATGTGCTGGCGTCGTATACGCAACTGCTGATCATGGTGTCTGGTCGGACGGTTGTACTACGCAGCGCACATTCACGCGCGTCTTAGACGCAGCTTCGGCCGCGTACTCATACTCGCCTGCTCAGCTCAAGGTTTTTCTCGTTGCAATGCTGATATATTGGCCAATAAGTCTGCTTTTGCTGTGCACCCTTGGTGGTTTAAAGAGGAACAGATTCCCCGTGTACCCAATTAGTGTTATGTTTGAGAAAGTGATACCAGATATAAATCTAACACTGTCCCCAGGTTTTCAAAGTCAATTGTTCTGTCATAAGTATTGATTGTATTTTCATTGTTTGCTTCTGTTTGGACTGTGTTTGGATGGTAATCGTAGGGTTTCGTGTCGTGGTTCGAGCGTGACTGGCGGCCGGCGGCGCTATGGAACGGCGGCGTGATAGCGACGTGTCGGTTTGTAGCGGCGGCGCCCACATGTCTGTCACGCTGGACTGCCAACAAGGCCGGCCAAACATTCGACCAAATAGCCATCTATTTTTCGCAGCCGAGCGCCAAAAACTAAGCATCTCCTCGTGTGTGATTGTGTATGTATTTGCGTGTGTGTGTGCGTGTGTGTGTGAAGTGTTTTGATTGGGATTATTTGATAGAGCGGTGTTAACTGATGTGTATTCTACTCTACACATTGTCGATTCGATCTTGGCTGAACTGCAAGGGAGAAGGGCATGTGGCAAGCACTTTGTCGGTTGCCGTTCAGCGTTATTACCGTTGTAGGCCAATACATAATGCCACCAAAGCTGTTTCTCGTGTTGTTTTTCAGTTGGTAACAGCGCCAAGGGGGTGGTTGCAGGGGCTGAAGCTCCCCAAAAATATGCCAAGCCACCCTTTGAACCCCCGAAAACCCTGATTATAAACATTTCGAGTTTAGTTCCTCATTTTTCGCCGAGCCCCCGTATCTTTTTCCTTGGCCCCTCAGCCACTGGAAAAATCCCGGCGCCGCTACTGTCTTTAGTGATCCCTAGTTTTCCCTAGTGGTCCTCCTTTTGCCAAGACTGCGTCATCGACTCTTTCAATGCCATTTCACCAAATATTCGTGCTTAATTCGCTCAGAATGTTGCTAGTTATTCAGAAAAAGTCCCAACCAAAAATGCTCACTGACGACCGGATAACTTGGTGGGTCGCATATGCTCAACTATTGTCCATTCTCAAAATTCACCAGACCCCAACACTGTTGTGCCAACAGCAGGCGAACCTATTGGGGAAGGAGGAAGGGGTCTGGGCTTGTGAAAACTTGTGATTGTGGCCGTTCAGGATTGCCTTGTAAATTACTAAACCACAGACCGTGAAACCTCTATAAGAACGACATGCCGCTCAGTTCTTCTGACATTCCGCCGTGGTGCCGTTCAATCAGAAGGCGCCGTTCTGTTTTTCGACTAGGCGATCGAATTTTGTTAGAAACTACCGAAAATTCAATGGATGAAAAAACAGACAACGCATGCATTTTCATACAATACATACAATGCACAAGTACTGTATTTAATATATCCTACAAATACGGGGCAATTAGTGATGAATAATCACAAATTCACTAAAAAACGTTCAGTTACACATCGCTTTTGTAGCTGTCTAAATGACGTTTAACTAGAGTTGCCGTTCAAATCGAGCTTTTACGGTATATTGAGAAGATATTTCGTATTTACTTATTACAATGCAGTTCTTATTTATGAGTATAGTAGCATTAAAACCCGCCCGTTGTGCGGAACAATTGCTCTAGAAATACTGCAAATTAAAAAATAATTAAGGTAAACTCATAAAAACCTTAATCAATTGAAAAGTCTAAATTTCATTATTTTTAATTTTATTTTGACAAAATGTTTTCACTCAGCCCGCCTCATATTTAAACCCGCCCGACGTGCGGAATAATTCAGAACTCGAACACGATCCGTTCTGGATCTTTAAGTGAAATGCATAAGTTTTATATATGAATTCATTCTACACGGTGAAATTGAACGTTTTATTGTCTATAGTGCTGCCCGCGGGACATTTTTATTGCATAAATTGAGCCATCGCTTCGTTTGCGTTTGAAGCCCTGATCTATGCCATTGAACCCGCGCAATTATGTCACCTCATATTCAAGCATACATACACAGACAGACGGATAATTACTTTTATATATACACCAGCATTTAAACCCGCCCGTTGTGCGGAACAATTCATAAAGTTAAATTCATATTTAATTAGTAAACATATTGCAAATTAAAAAAGATTATAGTAAATCCATATAAATCCTGATCAATTGAAAAGTCTAAATTTCATTATTTTTTTTGTTATTTTGACAAAATAATACCCCTCAACCCTCATATTTAAACCTGCCCGTCGTCCGGAACAATTCAGAACTCGAACACGATCCGTTCTGGACCTAGAAGTCCAATCCGTTAGTTTTGTATATGAACTCGCTTTACACGGTGAAATTAAACGTTCTATTGTCTACAGTTGATGCCCCCGGGACATTATTATCTCATAAACATGATTCATCGCTTCGTTTACGTTTGAAGCCCCTGATCTATACCTTTGAGCCCGCGCAGTTAGGTCACCTCATATTCAAGCATACACGCACACAGACAGACAGATAATTTCTTCTATATTTATATATATATATATATATATATATATATATATATATATATATATATATATATATATATATATATATATATATATATATACTAGCATTAAAACCCGCCCGTTGTGCAGAGCAATTCATAAAAATATTGCAAATTAAAAATAAATAAGGCAAAGTCATGAAAACCTTAATCAATTAAAAGGTCTAAATTTCATTATTTTTAATTTTATTTGACAAAAGATTTTCACTCAACCCGCCTCATATTTAAACCCGCCCGACGTGAGGAATAATTCAGAACTCGAACACCATCCGTTCTGGTTCTTGAAGTCAAATCCATTAGTTTTGTATATGAATTCATTCTACACGGTGAAATTGAACGTTTTATTGCTGCCCGCGGGACATTTTTATTCCATAAAAATGAGCCATCGCTTCGTTTGCGTTTGAAGCCCCTGATCATTGAACCAGCGAACCATGAACCAGCGCAATTATGTCACCTCATATTCAAGCATACATACACAGACAGACAGATAATTTCTTCTTTATGTATATATATATATATAGCATTAAAACCCGCCCGTTGTGCGGAGCAATTCATAACATGAAATTCATATTCAATTCATACAAAATATGGAAAAACAAAAATGTAATAGGATACACTCATAAAAATATTAATCAATTGAAAAATATAAGTTTAATTATTTTTATTTCGACAAAATATTTCCCCTCAGTCCGCCTGAATCATTTTTAAACCCGCCCGTCGTGCTGAATAATTCAGAACTCGAACACGATCCGTTCTGCATCTTGAAGTCAAATCCATTGGTTTTGTGTATGGATGAATTCTACAGGGTAAATCGAACGTTCTATTGTCTATAGCTGCTGCCCGCGGAGCATTTTTATTTATAAAAAAATACCTTTTTTAAATGAACCATTTGAAAAAATGAAGTAAAAAATGGAAACACTTTTTGTAAGCCCGCCCGTCGTGCGGAACAATTCATACAATAAAATTCATATTTGAAGTCAAATCCATTGGTTTTGTGTATGGATTAATTCTACAGGGGAAATTGAACGTTCTATTGTCTATAGTTGCTGCCCGCGGAACATTTTTATTTAAAAAAATTACCTTTTTTCAAATGAACCATTTGAAAAAATGATCTAAAAACACTTTTTTAAACCCACCCGTCGCGCGGAACAATTCATACAATAAAATTCATATCAAATCCATAAAATACAATGAATACAAATTGAAAACCAAAAAATGTAACCTATAAATATCTTAAGCAATAGAAAAGTCTAAATGTGAATATTTTTGTTCTTATTTTGACAAATATTATCCCTCAACCCGCCTGATATAGAAATCTGCCCGTCGTGTGGTATAATTCAGAACACAAACACGAAACAAACAATGAAAGATGATGAAATCATTTCATCAGAATGTTTCCAAACTATATTTATTACTTAACATCATTCCCCAATATCATTTGCTTAAGTACTATTTCACTTTTACCGCTATAATATTTATTGTTAAAATTTATATATTTTCCGCTATCATTAAAACCCAATATAACCTGAGTCAAACCTACCCAACCCAACCCAACCATCCAATCTTGACCGCTCTCAGCCTAGTCTGAGGTGATTTAACTTATTAGTTTGTGATCACAAAATATACTGATGCGATCATCATTTGTAATCAGAAGACTGAGATTATCTACCCCAGGGGTCCCAAACACGCGGCCCACCAATACTTTTCTCTCAACCCGCCAATATAGTATCGGGACCAAACTGTAAGGCAGCTAAATTCACATTTGATGCATAATGCGATATAATTATACACCATTATCATATTATCTCATAATTCCCGGTTAATGCTTCCACTAATGCATCATATTCATACAGTTGTCATTTTTTGGATTACACCGATATTACAGCCCTTGATATTACAGCCAATATTATATTATGCAATCTATATTCTGCTACGTATTTTTCCTAATATATATATAATCAGATCGCAAAATATATTTAAAGGTTCACATCATTCTCCAAAATCATTTGCTTAAGAGCTATTCTACTTTTATCGCTAGAATATTTACTGCTAGCAAAATATCATATACCTCGCCATATATCATTTAAACCCACTCTTTATAGATACATTTAATTCGCCCGTCGTGCGGAACAGTTCATTAAATAAAATTAATATTCAATTCATAAAAAATTAGTGCAAATTGAAAAAGAAAAACAAACCAATAGGAAAGTTTTAGCCAATATAAAAGTCTAAATGTAAAAGTTATGTTTCAATTTAGAAAACATATTTTTCCACAACCCGCCTCATATTTAAAGCTGTCCGTCGTGCGGAATAATTCAGAACTCTAACACAAAACAAACACAAAGAAAATTGATGAAAAACGACCAATAGAAAAAGTTAAATTTGTAAATTCTTGTTATAATTATTGACGATGTTTTTCCCTCAACACTGCTCAAATTCACACCCGTCCTTCGTGTGTAGTAATTCAGAGGTTTAACACTATCAAAACAATGAAACATCTCTATAATTCCAGATTAATGCTTCCTCTAAAACAGCATATGCATATACTTGGCATTGCATGATATTACAACCCGTATCCTTATGCAACTTGAGCGTATGCAACTTGAAATTAAACCAATTAAATTACACAGTAAAATTCAGTAGCTTACTTTGTTCCAAGTAGCATTTTACCCGCCCGTCGTGCGGAATATTTGATGTGTAAATATTGAGGACAATAAAGACTTTCTATTCAGTATAGTGTAGCATTAATTAAACTGTACGCAAAGAAACCACACCATCCATGCTTGGAGATAATATGATGCATTCTTAATTGTGATTGGGCTTCAGTGAAATTTAATCGGTGTATATTCCTGTGTAATCGCAAGTGCGCATAATAGCTGTCAAATTGGCAATATGTCCTTTTGACTTTATACCGCCGTAACTTCCTTCAGATACCCTTTGGAAAATTAAAAATTATACCGTATTGTAGAAAACAAGATTTCTAGCACGATGGTATAATTTATTTTTATGTATAACAAATAGTTACTGGGAAATAGTAGAAAAATAAATTAATTTTAGTCGCCCGGTGTTCAAGTGAAATTTTGGATGTATTTGAGAATTTTGCCAATTTTACACGTTTTTTGTACCATTTGTGGGTATAAATTATAGCTTATATTGTAAAACAAAAAATTCTCTACACAGTAGTATATTCCTGTGTAATCGCAAGTGCGTAAATTGTGATTGGACTTCAGTGAAATTAAATCAGTGTATATTCATGTGTAATCGCAAGTGCGCATAATAGCTGTCAAATTGGCAACATGACATTTTGACTTTACATCGCCGTAACTTCCTTTAGATACACTTTGGAAAATTAAAAATTATACCGTATTGTAGAAAACAAAATTTCTAGCACGATGGTATAATTTATTGTAATGTGTGACAAATTGTTCCTGAGACATGGGTAGAAAAATGAATTAATTTTAGTCGCCCGGTGTTCAAGTGTAATTTAGGATGTATTTGAGAATTTTGCCAATTTACAACGTTTTTTGTATCATTTGTGGGTATAAATTATAACTTTTCTTGTAGAACACAAATTTATCTACACAATAGCATAATTTTTATAGCTGTATCATTTTTATAGCTGTAGCATTTTTCAGGGTTCATTTTGTCTTTTCACCGCTCTAACTTTTTTTTAAATTTTTTTTAAAATTTAATCTAAAGTGTAGACAAGAAAATTTCCAACGTGATGGTATAAATTGTTAGCGGGTAGGCTTAGTGGTGGCCGAATAATAGCTGATAGAAAATGGACCAAGGAGGGTCGAACAGACACACAGACACACAGACACACAGACATATATATATATATATATATATATATATATATATATATATATATATATATATATATATATATATATATATATATAAAAGAGATCCTCTGTCTGTCTGTCTGTGTGTCTGTGTGTTTGTATATACGTTCACCAATAAAAAACTCAAAATGTGAATATTTTAAATTTAAATTTGACAAAATATTATCCCTCAATCCGCCTCATATTTGAACCTGCCCGTCGTGCGGAATAATTCAGAACACAAACACATAACAAACAATGGAAATTCTAGCATATAAACCGGCCCGTCGTGCGGAACAATTCATACCATTAAATTTGTATTCAATTAATAAGAGAAAATAAATATGCATTAATAAAGAATGGAGTAAGCCCATAAAAAGTCTAAATTTCTATATTTTAATATTATTTTGACAAAATAGTTTGCCTAAACCGCCTCATATTTAAACCTGCCCGTCGTGCTGCATAATTCAAAACTCAGACACAAAACAATGAAAAATGACTAATTTTTTATCATACTGTTTTCAAAATATATTTATAACTCAACATCACCATCTAGCATTAAAACCCGCCCGTTGAGCAGAACAATAAATAAAGTATAATGAATATTGAATTAATAAAAAACGATTAGAAATAAAAAAATAAAAAGTAAACCCATAAAAAGTCTTAACCAATAGAAAAGTCTAAATATGAATGTTTTTATTTTAGATGTGGCAAAATATTTTCCCTCAAACAGCCTCGTATTTAAACCCGCCCGTCGTGCGGGACTATAAATAAAATATAATGAATCAAAAAGCACAAAGCTTATCCAATAGAAAAATATATATTTGTAAATTCTTGTTTTAATTATTGACGAAGTTTTCTCCCTCAACACTGCTCAAATTCACACCCGTCCTTCGTGTGTAGTAATTCAGAAGTGTAACACTATCAAAACAATGAAACCTTCTGTCATCTCTATAATTCCAGATTTATGCTTCCGCTAAAACAGCATATTCATATCGTTGGCATTACATGATATTGCAACCCATATCCTTATGCAACTTAAGCGTATGCAGCTTGAAATTAAACCAATTAAATTACACAGTAAAATTCAGTAGTTTACTTTGTTCCCAGTAGCATTTTACCCGCCCGTCGTGCGGAACAATTCATGTGTAAATACTGAGGACAATATAGCCTTTCTATTCAGTATAATGTATCATTAATTAAACTCTACGCAATAAAACCACACCATCCATGCTTGGAGCTAATATGATGCATTCTTAATTGTGATTGGGCTTCAGTGGAATTTAATCAGTGTGTACTCCTGTGTAGTCGCAAGTGCGCATAATAGCTGTCAAATTGACAACATGACATTTTGACTTTACACCGCCGAAACTTCCTTCAGATACACTTTGGAAAATTAAAAATTATACCGTATTGTAGAAAACAGAATTTCTAGCACGATGGTATAATTTATTGTAATATGTGACGAATAGTTTCTGAGAAATAGGTAGAAAAATTAATTAATTTTAATCACCCGGTGTTCAAGTGTAATTTGGTATGTATTTGAGAATTTTGCCAATTTTACACGTTTTTTGTATCATTTGTGGGTATAAATTATAGTTTTTCTTGTAGAACACAAAATTATCTACACAATAATATAGTTTTTATAGCTGTACCATTGCTGGTTTATGAGGAATAGATAGCGGAATATTGACCAAAATATTCACGTTTTTTGTGCTAATTTTGCCTTTCTGCCTTTTTGTCATTTACACTTCACACCGCCGTAACTTATTTTAATACACTTTGGAAAATTAAAATTTATACTGATTGGTTTTCAGTGAAATTTAATCGGTGTATATTCCTGTGTGATCGCAAGTGCGCATAATAGCTGTCAAATCGGAAATATGTGCTTTTGAATTTACACCGCCGTAACTTCCTTCAGATACACTTTGGAAAATTACAAATAATACCGTATTGTAGAAAACAAGATTTTTAGCACGATGGTATAATTATTTTTATGTTTAACAAATATTTACTGAGAAATAGTAGAAAAATTAATTAATTTTAGTCGCCCGGTGTTCAAGTGTAATTTTGGATGTATTTGAGAATTTTGCCAATTTTACACGTTTTTTGTATCATTTGTGGGTATAAATTATAGCTTATCTTGTAGAACACAAAATTATCTACACAGTTTGTAGACAACAAAAAGACTAAAATATATTAGAGACAGACGCGCGCGGGCATCACTGCCCCACGCGCGCCTACAAGACGGTCACGCCACAACCACAGCTCAAACAGGACTGTCCGCTCACACCGTGTCACACGGGAGCACACCCGGACACACACACACACACACAGTCCTCACCCGCCGCAACAACCAATCAGCGGCGAGCCGGTCATTCACTCGCCGCTGCGGGGCATGGACAATTCACAAACACATACACACACACACACCGAAACAACTGCACACACACACACCGAAACAACTAGACACACTCGCTCACACACTCTCGCACGCAATATACAATTCAACTATACACGATCACACATAGACACACTAACACGTTCACGCACTCACAATCTTTCACACACACACTCTCTCTCTCACTACACACGATTACACCACACCTCCACCTGTTTTTAAAGAAACATAAATCAACAAAAAACCGCGAACCAAGCAAACCAGGAAAAATGAACCAATAAACAAAATCTAATTCGACGACGGCCTCCACCAGACGCACACACCTTGGCTGCGGCGAAGCGCAACACGGCAGGCCCCAGCATCCACCACGCTCCCGCCTCCGCCCGTGCTCTTCAGTGCTCCGCCGCAGCCTGCCGTCCTCTTCATCACCGGCTGCCGCGACAGGGCACAACACTTCGACCCCAGCACCCACTATGCTCCCGTCGACTCCAGTGCTCTTCAGCACCCTGCCGCAAACAGCCGGGACGTCGCCGTTCACACAGGCCACGCCGTCGCCGTCGTTCGTCATGTTTTCCTCCGGCTTCAGCAGCCCCTCTCTGTCACCTGCCGTCCAGCACCAGCATCCTCCACAAGCGATCGTCGCCACCACTGGCAATCCTGTAGTTGCCCGGCGACGATCGCTTGTGGAGGATGCTGGTGCTGGACGGCAGGTGACAGAGAGGGGCTGCTGAAGCCGGAGGAAAACATGACGAACGACGGCGACGGCGTGGCCTGTGTGAACGGCGACGTCCCGGCTGTTTGCGGCAGGGTGCTGAAGAGCACTGGAGTCGACGGGAGCATAGTGGGTGCTGGGGTCGAAGTGTTGTGCCCTGTCGCGGCAGCCGGTGATGAAGAGGACGGCAGGCTGCGGCGGAGCACTGAAGAGCACGGGCGGAGGCGGGAGCGTGGTGGATGCTGGGGCCTGCCGAAATAGCTTGTAGAAAACAAAAAGGCCGAAATAGCTTGTAGACAACAAAAAGACTAAAATATATTAGAGACAGACGCGCGCGGGCATCACTGCCCCACGCGCGCCTACAAGACGGTCACGCCACAACCACAGCTCAAACAGGACTGTCCGCTCACACCGTGTCACACGGGAGCACACCCGGACACACACACACACACACAGTCCTCACCCGCCGCAACAACCAATCAGCGGCGAGCCGGTCATTCACTCGCCGCTGCGGGGCATGGACAATTCACAAACGCATACACACACACACACCGAAACAACTGCACACACACACACCGAAACAACTAGACACACTCGCTCACACACTCTCGCACGCAATATACAATTCAACTATACACGATCACACATAGACACACTAACACGTTCACGCACTCACAATCTTTCACACACACACTCTCTCTCTCACTACACACGATTACACCACACAGTTGTATATTCCTGTGTAATCGCAATTGCGCATAATAGCTGTCAAATTGGTAATATTTGCTTTTGAATTTACACCGCCGTAACTTCCTTCAGATACACTTTGGAAAATTACAAATTATACCGTATTGTAGAAAACAAGATTTCTAGTACGATGGTATAATTTATTTTTATGTTTAACAAACAGTTACTGAGAAATAGTTGAAAAATTAATTAATTTTAGTCGCCCGGTGTTCAAGTGTAATTTTGGATGTATTTGAGAATTTTGCCAATTTTACACGTTTTTTGTATCATTTGTGGGTATAAATTATAGCTTATCTTGTAGAACACAAAATTCTCTACACAGTAGTATATTCCTGTGTAATCGCAAGTGCGTAAATTGTGATTGGACTTCAGTGAAATTCAATCAGTGTATATTCATGTGTAATCGCAAGTGCGCATAATAGCTGTCAAATTGACAACATGACACTTTGACTTTACACCGCCGTAACTTCCTTCAGATACACTTTAGAAGATTAAAAATTATACCGCACTGTAGAAAACAAAATTTCACGTTTTACACGTTTACACGTTTTACACGTCTTTTGTATCATTTGTGGGCATAAATTATAGCTTTTCTTGTAAAACAAAAAATTATTTACACAATAGTATAATTTTTATAGCTATACCATTGCTGGTTTATGAGGAATAGATAGCAGAATATTGACCAAAATATTAACGTTTTTGTGTGCTAATTTTGCCTTTTTGACTTTGTCATTTACACTTCACACCGCCGTACCTTTTTTTTAATACACTTTGGAAAATTAAAAATTATACCGTGTTGTAGCAAACAAAATTCCCAGCATGATGGTATTATTTATTTAGATGTGTGATTATTAGTTTTTGAGAAATAGAGAAAAAAGTATAGAAAATCGGACGCGTGGAGTTTGAATAAAATTTTGAATGTAGATTGAATTTGTTTCCATTTTACATGTTTTATATTCATTTTTGGGTATGAATTATAGTTTGTTGAGTAGAACAGACAATGTTCTACACAGTGGTATAATTTCTATAGTTTTACCATTGCTGGTTTAGGAGGAGTAGTCTTCAGAAAATTGACCAAAATTTTCGCATTTTCAGGGTTCATTTTGTCTTTTCACCGCTATAACTTTTTTGGTTTCATTTTTGAAATTTAAAATATAATCTAAAGTGTAGACAACAAAATTTTCAACGTGATGGTATATATTGTTAGCGGGTACGCCTAGTGGTGGTCGAGTATTAGCTGATAGAAAATGGACCAAGGAGGGTGGGACACACACACACACACACACACACACACACACACAGACACACAGACACACAGAGGATCTCTTTTATATATATAGACTAGCATTTAAACCCGCCCGTCGTGCGGGTGAATTAATAAAAAAGGGAATACAAATAAAACAGCTAAAACTGAAATCCATAAAAAAGTCCAATTTAATTATTGAGCTTTAGAAATTTGCTATAAATTGCCATATTGTATTACGGTCTAATTAACTGAGCTGGGTGTGTTTATGTGTGCGAGTATGCTTGTGTGAATACGTGCTGGTGTGTATGTGTATGCAAATGTGTGTGTATGTGTCGGAGAGTTTCTACATGACTGGTTTATCAGACGGCAAGTGTGAGCCACAAAGACCACAAATACTTGGACAAATTGAGTTTTGTTCTCAGAATCGCAGCGCACCTCAAATGGCCAGTGTACGCGATATAGCTGACTTTATCATGGTCATGTGGGTTTTCCAGTTGAACAGCGTATATGCATGCTTTCTACCCGAATATGACCCTGAGTAACAGTCGTAAATCATATTTTACAACGTGATACCAGAATGAAGTGTGCTGCTGAATGTAGATATATTGTTTTCTATTAGCATGAAATACCGCCTTTTGTGCGGAGCAATTCATGTAGTAAAATTCATACTTTATTCATAAAAAATATTGCAAATTAAAAAAAAGTAAACTCATAAAAATCTGAACCAAATGAAAAGTCCAAATTTAATCATTTTTGTTCTAATTTTGACAAAATATCTCCCCTCAACCCGCCTCATATTCAAACCCCGTCTTGCGGAATAATTCAGAAATAAAACACGAAACAAACACAATTAAAAATGGTTAAAACTTTTTATCAGAATGTTTCCCAAACATATTTTGAACTTAACATCATTCCCCAACACCATTTGCTCGAATACTATTCTACTTTTACCGCTACCGCAACTTTAACCGCTATCATATATTTCGGTATCATTTAAACCCAATATAACTTGACCCAAAACTACCAAACCCAACCCAACCACCCCAACTTGACCTAACCCAGCCTAATCTGAGGTGATCCAACTTATTAGTTTGTGATCACAAAATGAACCGATTCAATCATAATTTCTAATCAGAAGTTTGAGATTATCTACGCCAGGGGTCTCAAACACGCGGCCCACCAATACTTTTCTCGCAGCTCGCCATTATAGTATAGAAACCAAATTGTAAGACTGAGGGTGGGACAGACAGACACTCAGCCCAAACAGTTCATTTTGTTGTTTAAATACTATATAACACATGTACATACTCAAATGATATGTTTTAATGAGTATAATGATTAATTCCAGTATTTGTGTCGATATTATATTGTCTTTGTCTTTATTGTGTCTATATGTGTGTCCGTATGCAGTGCTATGCACAATGCACATGCAGGATGTCTAGCACCACACACGGACACAATGTTCACACGTCTCCCAGATACAGGCTCATCGAGTTCATGTTGACAATACATGAACATGTGCTGCATTGTAGACCTTTACAACTAACAATTATTCTGGATAGTGTGAAATAATTGTTCTGAAATTTCAAAATTGTCCCAATTCTAAATAGTCGATCATAAAAATGAAAAAGTTGCGCTAAAAACAAAAAGTTGCATTTATAACTTACTTAATACTTATTTCAGATAAATAAAATATTGATTTTTGGGCTCCTTATGACAAACAGATTCTATGATACAAAAGTTGCCTTTGCAACAAAAGGTCACCCTAACTTTTTATATTAACTGAGCTGGGTGTGTTTATGTGTGCGAGTGTGTTTGTGTGAATACGTGCTGGTGTGTATGTGTATGCAAATGTGTGTGTATGTGTCGGTGAGTTTCTACATGACTGGTTTATCAGACGGCAAGTGTGAGCCACAAAAACCACAAATACTTGAGCAAATTGAGTTTTGTTCTCAGAATCGCAGCGCACCTCAAATGGCCAGTGTGCGCGATATAGCTGAATTAATCATGCTCATGTGGGTTTTCCAGTTGAACAGCGTATATGCATGCTTTCTACCCGCATATGACTTTGAGTAACAGTCGTAAATCATATTTTACAACGTGATACCAGAATGAAGTGTGCTGCTGAATGTAGATATATTGTTTTCTATTAGCATGAAATACCGCCCTTTGTGCGGAGCGATTCATGTAGTAAAATTCATACTTTATTCATAAAAAATATTGAAAATTAAAAAAAAGTAAACTCATAAAAATCTGAACCAAGTGAAAAGTCCAAATTTAATCATTTTTGTTCTAATTTTGACAAAATATTTCCCCTCAACCCGCCTCATATTCAAACCCCGTCGTGCGGAATAATTCAGAAATAAAACACGAAACAAAAACAATTGAAAACGGTGAAAACTTTTCATCAGAATGTTTCCCAAACATATTTTGAACTTAACATCATTCCCCACCACCATTTGCTCGAGCACTATTCTACTTTTACCGCTACCGCAACTTTAACCGCTATCATATATTTCGGTATCATTTAAACCCAATATAACTTGACCCAAAACTACCTTTAACTAAACTAAAACTACCCTAAACTAATTTTGCCTTTTTGACTTTGTCATTTACACTTCACACCGCCGTAAAGTTTTTTTAATAAATATATAATATAGATAAGATATAATATAGATAATTATAGATATAGATATATATATAAAAGAGATACTCTGTGTGTGTGTGTGTCTGTGTGTCCCACCCTCCTTGGTCCATTTTCTATCAGCTATTACTCGGCCACCACTTGTCCTACCCGTTAAAAATTTATACCATCATGTTGGAAATTTTCTTTTCTATACTGTAGGTTAAATTTCAAATTTTAAAAATTGAACCAAAAAAAGTTATAGCGGTGAAAAAACAAAATGAACCCTGAAAAATGCGAAAATTTTGGTCAATTTTATGTAGACTACTCCTCCTAAACCAGCAATGGTACAACTATACAAATTATACCACTGTGTAGAATTTTTTTTTTCTACCCAACAAATTATAATTTATACCCAACAATTAAATATAAAACATGTAAGATAGAAAAAAATTCAATCTACATTCAAAATTTTATTTAAACTCCACGCATCCGATTTTGTATATTTTTTTTCTCTATTTCTCAAAAACTAATTATCACACATCTAAATAAATAATACCATCATGCTGGGAATTTCGTTTGCTACAACACGGTATAATTTTAATTTTCCAAAGTGTATTAAAAAAAGTTACGGCGGTGTAAAGTGTAAATGACAAAGTCAATAAGGCAAAATTAGCACACAAAAACGTGAATATTTTGGTCAATATTCCGCTATCTATTCCTTATAAACCAGCAATGATAAAACTATAAATATTATACTATTGTGTAGATAATTTTGTGTTCTACAAGATATATAGATTGATACAGATTGATACAAAAACTTTTGATTGAACTATTGATTAGAGATTGATACAAAAAACGTGTAAAATTGGCAAAATTCTCAAATATATCCAAAATTACACTTGAACACCGGGTGACTAAAATTAATTCATTTTTCTACTATTTCTCAATAACTATTTGTTACATATAAAAATAAATCATACCATCGTGCTAGAAATCTTGTTTTTCTACAATACGGTATAATTTGAAATTTTCCAAAGTGTATCTGAAGGAAGTTACGGCGGTGTAAATTCAAAAGGACATATTGCCAATTTGACAGCTATTATGCGCACTTGCGATTACACAGGAATATACTAATATGTAGATAATTTGTGTTCTACAAGATAAGCTATAATTTATACCCACAAATGATACAAAAAACGTGTAAAATTCTCAAATACATCCAAAATTACACTTGAACACAGGGCGACTAAAATTAATTCATTTTTCTACTATTTCTCAGTAACTATTTGTTATACATAAAAATAAATTATACCATCGTGCTAGAAATCTTGTTTTCTACAATACGGTATAATTTGTAATTTTCCAAAGTATATCCGAAGGAAGTTACGGCGGTGTAAATTCAATAGGAAATATTGCCAATTTGACAGCTATTATGCACACTTGCGATTACACAGGAATATACTACTGTGTAGATAATTTTGTGTTCTACAAGATAAGCTATAATTTATACCCACAAATGATACAAAAAACGTGTAAAATTGGCAAAATTATCAAATATATCCAAAATTACACTTGAACACCGGGCGACTAAAATTAATTCATTTTTCTACTATTTATCAGTAACTGTTTGTTACACATAAAAATAAATCATACCATCGTGCTAGAAATCTTGTTTTTCTACAATACGGTATAATTTGTAATTTTCCAAAGTGTATCTGAAGGAAGTTACGGCGGTGTAAATTCAAAAGGACATATTGCCAATTTGACAGCTATTATGCGCACTTGCGATTACACAGGAATATACACCGATTAAATTTCACTGAAGCCCAATCACAATTAAGAATGCATCATATTAGCTCCAAGCATGGATGGTATGGTTTTATTGCATACAGTTTAATAAATGATACACTATACTGAATAGAAAGGCTTTATTGTCCTCAATATTTACACATGAATGGTTCTGCACGACGGGCGGGTAAAATGCTACTGGGAACAAAGTAAACTACTCAATTTTACTGTGTAATTTAATTGGTTTAATTTCAAGTTGCATACGCTTAAGTTGCATAAGGATATGGGTTGTAATATCATACAATGCCAACTACATGCATATTCTGTGTTAGCGGAAGCATAAATCTGAAATTATAGAGATGACAGAAGGTTTCATTGTTTTGATAGTGTTACACTTCTGAATTACTACACACGAAAGACGGGTGTGAATTTGAGCAGTGTTCAGGGAAAAAACATCGACAATAATTAAAACAAGAGTATACAAATTTGACTTTTTCTATTGGTCGTTTTTCATCAATTTTATTTGTGTCTGTTTCGTGTTTGAGTTCTGAATTATTCCGCACGACGGGCAGCTTTAAATATGAGGCGGGTTGTGGAAGGTTAAGGTTAAATGCTTAAGTGGCAGCTGCTACACGGGAAGAAGCCGAAGCTTATGAACACACAGGCGTGCCCCGTGCAGCTCGCTGCCACCGCAGAACCGACCCTCTCCACGCTATGGCGCCACAAGGACGTAAGACGTATTAGAGAGGGCCACCTCCCCCAGAATGCATGGCACAACTCATGACTGATATCTGGTACCATTTACTGCTGGGTTGACAGGGGCTGTGGGATTATAGAATTCGCCCAATGAAATTCTGCTCCGCCGGGTTTCGAACCACGGACCTCCCGCTTGTGAGGCGGGTGTGCTAACAACTGCACTGCAACATGGAAAAACATGTTTTCTAAATTGAAACATAAATTTCACATTGAGACTTTTATATTGGCTAAAACTTTTCTATGGGTTTGTTTTTCTTTTTCAATTTGCACAAATTTTTTATGAATTGAATATTAATTATATTTTATGAACTGTTCCGCACGACGGGCGGGCTTAAATGTATTTATAAAGAGTGAGCTTAAATGATAGCGAGGTATATGATATTTTGCTAGCAGTAAATATTCTAGCGATAAAAGTGATCTATGATCTGATCTGATATGCGATCTGATGATATATGTATTAGGAATAATACGTAGCAGAATATAGATTGCATAATATAATATCGGCTGTGTTATCAAGCGCTGTAATATCGGTGTTATCCAAAAAATAACAACTGTATGAATATGTTGCATTAGCGGAAGCAATAACCGGGAATTATGATATAATATTATAGAAAAAAATCATTTATATACTAAAAAAATCATTGTTATTTTGTGTTTACATTTCGAAATTATTCCTGACGACGGGCGGGCTTAAATATGAGGCGGGTTGACTGAATAATATGTCGTCAATTATAAGAATAAGAATATGCAAATTCAGAACAGGAATTTTATATTGGTATAGATTTTACAATTTAGAGTTTTCTATTAGTCTGGCTGTTTGCATTTAAATATGAATTACTTTTGTTTTATCAATTGTTCCGCACGACGGGTGGGTTTAAACATTCAATTTTACCGTGTGGAATGAATCCATATACAAAACTCACGGGCTTGACTTTAAGATCCAGACTCACTAATGTTAATGTGACTTAAATGGTGTATAATTATATCGCATTATGCAACAAATGTGAATTTAGCTCCTTACAGCTTGGTTCCGATATTATATTGGCGGGTTGAGAGAAAAGTATTGGCGGGCCGCGTGTTTGGGACCCCTGGGGTAAATAATCTCAGTCTTCTTATTGCAAATTATAATCGAATCAGTATATTTTGTGATCACAAACTAATAAGTTAAATCACCTCAGACTAGGCTGAGTGCGGTCAAGATTGGATGGTTGGGTTGGGTTAGGTAGGTTTGACTCAGGTTATATTGGGTTTTAATGATAGCTGAAAATATATCAATTTTACCAATAAATATTATAGCGGTAAAAGTAAAATAGTACTTAAGCAAATGATGTTGGGGAATGATGTTAAGTAATAAATATAGTTTGGAAACATTCTGATGAAAAGATTTCATCATCTTTCATTGTTTGTTTCGTGTTTGTGTTCTGAATTATACCACACGACGGGCAGATTTATATATCAGGCGGGTTGAGGGATAATATTTGTCAAAATAAAAACAAAAATATTCACATTTTGACTTTTCTATTGGTTAAGATATTTATAGGTCACATTTTTTGCTTTACAATTTGTATTCAATATATTTTATGGATTTAATATGAATTTTATTGCATGAATTGTTCCTCACGACGAGCTGGCTTAAAAAAGTGTTTTTTTAGTTAATTTTTTCAAATGGTTCATTTAAAAAAAGGTAATTTTTTAAATAAAAATGATCCGCGGGCAGCAGCTATAGACAATAGAACGTTCAATTTCCCCTGTAGAATTAATCCCTACACAACACCAATGGATTTGACTTCAATATCCAGAACGGATCGTGTTCGAGTTCTGAATTATTCAGGCCGACGGGCGGGTGTAAAAATGACTAAGGCGGACTGAGGGGAAATATTTTGTCGAAATAAAAATAATTAAACTTAGATTTTTCAATTTGATTAATATTTTTATGAGTGTACCCTATATCATTTTTAATTTTCCATATTTTTTATGAATTGAATATGAATTTGATGTTATGAATTGCTCCGCACAACGGGCGGGTTTAATGCTAGTATATATATATATATATATATATATATATATATATATATATATATATATATATATATATATATATATTTGAACCCGCCCGTCGTGCTGAGCAATTCATAAAGTAAAATTCATATTCAATCCATAAAATAAACTGAATACAAATTAAAAAAGCAAAAAATTTAACCCTGTATATACCTTCACCAATAAAAAACTCTAAATGTGAATATTTTTATTTTAAATTTGACAAAATATTATCGCTCAATCCGCCTCATATTTGAACCTGCCCGTCGTGCGGAATAATTCAGAACACAAACACTTAACAAACAATGGAAATTCTAGCAAGTAAACCCGTCAGTCGTGCGGAACAATTAATACTATTACATTTTTATTTAATTCATAAGAGAAAAGGAATATGAATTAAAAATAAAAGAGTAAACCCATACAACATCAAAATTTATATATTTTTATATTATTTTGACAAAATAGTTTGCCTAAACCGCCTCATATTCAAACCCTGCCCGTCGCGCTGAATAATTCAAAAACTCAGGCACGAAAACAATGAAAAATGACTAAGCTTTTCCATAATAATGTTTCAGAAATATATGTATAACTTAATATCACCATCTAGCATTAAAACCCGCCCGTTGTGCAGAACAATTAATAGAGTAAAGTAAATATTGAATTAATAAAAACACGATTAGAAATATAAAAGGAAAAAGTAAACCTGTGGTGTTCGAAGATGCGCAGCGCACACAACACCAGCCACACTGTATTTCATAATCCACTACTGTATTTCATACACACTGTACAGTGTGTATTTAAATACAGTGTGTATTTACACACACTGTATTTCATAGCCACTGACTGTATTTCATAATCCAACAACTTACAAACACACACACACACACACAAACACACACACAGACACATACACACACACATATTATTGCCTACAATGTTCGGCCCTCGAAGGCATGCTGCCGTCAGGTCCACATGTAACTGTGATTGATGTCTGTCGCCACCTTCTCGCACGAGAAAACTTGGAAATGCTTCTGTACCATTTTCCTCATTTTGGAGAATATTAACATGTATTCTGCTCGCTTACTGGTAGCAGTCTTGCTTCTCATATGTGAATTGTTAACTGAATTGTTATGTTAACTGTTACTTTAACTTAGCTATATGCCGTTCTGTTAACTGAGTGCGTTACCGTCTACACACATGAGCTTATTAGAAGCGCATATGTACGTGTGTGTATGTATTTATGAGTGTGTACGCCTGTATGTCTGTGTGAGTGTGTGTGTGTGTCTGTATGACTGTGCGTGTTTGTACATAACTGTCGCATACGGGTGCATATGCGTGTATGATGGTGTAATCTATTATATCCATGTTGATAACTTGTATACTCTGTTCATGTTTGTGACTTGTCACCAATTCGCTTGACGTGGTTGCACGCAATAAATTGAGTTAAAAAAAACAAACACACACAACACATACACAGACACAGACAAGATGACATGAACACGCACAACGCACACACACATACACGACACACATACAAGCACCTGCACGCAGACGGACACACAACACACAGACACGCACGCACATGCACGCACAGCTAAGCGAATACACACACATGAACTAAAACACGGGTATAGACACAGAACAATACACAGAACGCGCAATGACACACACTCACACAGTGCAGTACACGACTAGAGATGCGACCTAAAAAAAACGACGTTTTTTTTTATAAAACTGCGACCAAAAAAACACGTTCTTTTTGGGTTTTTTTGAAGAGTCATGCAAAGAATTCAAATTATGGAAATGATTTATTTGGGATGTTAAATGAATTATTTTGTATCAACACATGAGTTATACATGCTATTAGTGACCCTATCAAATTGAATTATCATAAAATATGCACAATATAATTGTTATAATGTGTCTGAAAGCCCTAATATCATTGCTTGCACAGTACTGTGCGGCAATTCTATGTACAGTGAAGTTTTGCATTCAATTCAATTCAATTTGTGGACTCCGTGGTGTAGTGTTAGCACAATCGCCTCACAAGCGGGAGATCCGTGGTTCGAAACCCGGCGGAGCAGAATTTCATCGGGCGAATTCTACAATCCCACAGCCCCTGTCCACCCAGCAGAAAATGATGGTACCAGATATCAGTCATGAGTTGTGCCATGCATTCTGGGGAGGTGTCCCTCTCTAATACGTCTTGTGGCTTGTACATTCGTCCTTGTGGCGCCATAGAGGGTCGTGGAGTGGAGACCGTGGAGAGGGTCGGTTTTTATTTTTTATACTATTATCAAATTATATTTGAAATAAGACACGTAAAGATGTACAAAACGTCAATTAAACGCGTTTCTATGAACTAAAATCCAACATCCGATGAAAATTGGGGCTAACTCTGAGAAAACAAAAAAAACTAAAAAAACATGTTTTTTTGCACACAAAAAACGCAAAAAACGTTTTTTTTGCATCACTATACACGACACACATACAAGCACGTGCACGCAGCCGGACACACAACACACAGACACGCACGAACATGCACGCACAGCTAAGCGAATAC
Organism: Sacculina carcini; assembly: GCA_916048095.2. Lineage (NCBI taxonomy): Eukaryota > Metazoa > Arthropoda > Thecostraca > Sacculinidae > Sacculina > Sacculina carcini. The sequence goes on from OU696583.1 coordinate 6,662,912, forward strand.
ACACACATGAACTAACACAAGGATATAGACACAGAACGCGCAATGACACACACGCACACAGTGAAGTACACAATACAATGAAACGCCAATCAAGCAATCAAGCAATTCGCGTCTGTACAAACCCATATAAAGTCTTAATCAATAGAAAAGTATAAATATGAATGTTTTCATTTTAGATGTGGCAAAATATTTTCTCCTGAACAGCCTCGTATTTAAACCCGCCTATCGTGCGGAACTATTAATGAAATATAATGAATCAAAAAGCAAAAAGCTTATCCAATAGAAAAATATATATTTGTAAATTGTTGTTTTAATTATAGACGAAGTATTTTCCCTCAACACTGCTCAAATTCACACCCGTCCTTCGTGTGTAGTAATTCAGAAGTGTAACACTATCAAAACAATGAAATATTATGTCATCTCTATAATTCCAGATTAATGCTTCCGCTAAAACAGTATATGCATATGGTTGGCATTGCATGATATTACAACCAATATCCTTATGCAACTTGAGCGTATGCAACTTGAAATTTAACTAATTAAATTACACAGTAAAATTCAGTATTTTACTTTGTCAGTCAGTAGCATGAAACAACTACAGACAGCATTAACAAACTTGACAATTGAACAACTAGAGACAGCATAACAAATATTCAGCAACACGGAGATGGATAAAGGTATATTCAACATAATTGAAGTCAATGTATCAGGACAAATGTACGACTGATTATTGTGATACGATTTTTCACGGTGTCTCACTCTAGTGGAACTGCTGGCGGAGGAGGAAGAATCCCCTTTCTCGGCTTCGATGCTGTAAGAGGCTTCGATGTTGTAAGCGGCTCCGGTGTTGTAAGCGGCTCCGGTGTTGTAAGAGGCTCCGGTGTTGTAAGCGGCTCCGGTGTTGTAAGAGGCTCCGGTGTTGTAAGAGGCTCCAATATTCTTGTAGATGTTTCAAGTACGCATGGGTCTGATTGGCATACCATTGCTCTGTTCAGCCAGTATATGCAGAGCAGAAATAATATACAGGCAAGAGTTGTTTGTGCACAGTTCATTTTCTGTGAAGCAAAACACAGTTCTGATGATAAATTATGTAATGTCATTCCCACCAGGATTTTTCCAATGTGGGGCTGAGGGAAGGATAAGGAAAACGATGCAGGGGCTTGGTGAGGAACTACATTCGAAATGATCAAGATCAAGATTTGGGGGGGGGGGGCTCAGTTTCGAATGGCACAGATTTTTGGGGGCCTTCAGCCCTTCGAAGCCCCCTGGCGCGGCCACTGTCCATCCTCATATACGATGTGCTGTTATTTGCTATGATAGTGTTTCTCAACCTCATTGCCTTGACATTGGATATTCAAGTGGCAAGTTCGTGGTTTGAAACCCGGCGGAGCAGAATTTCTTTGGCGAATTATACAATCCAACAGCCCCTGTCCACCCAGCAGTCAATGGTACCAGATATCAGTCATGTGTTGTGCCATGCATTCTCATGAGGTGACCTTCTCTAATACGCATTTCGTACTTGTGGCGCCATAGCGTGGAGAGGGTCGGTTCTGCGGTGGCAGCGAACTGCACGGGTACACCTAGAGATACAAAAAATTCGTTTTTTGCTTACGGTTTCTTGCAAAAAAACATGTTTTTTAGTTTTTTATGTTTTTTAGGATGAGCCCCAATTGTCCTCTGATATTGGATTTTAATGTAAAGAAATGACTGTAATTGGTGTTTTGTACCTTTTTACATGTTTTAATCCAAAGATAATTTAATAATAGTATAAAAATCAAAAACATTTATCAATAAAAATCAATAAATAAGATACTGTCTGGAAGTCAGTGGCGGCGCAGGGATTTTTCCGATAGGGGGGGGGGGGGCTGAGGGGGGATAAGGAGAAAGTTGAGGGGGCTTGGCGAAGCATGAAGAGCTACACTCGAACGCTGACTACATAATATTTAGGGATGTCAAAAAAGTAACCTAAAAATAAGAAAAAAGTAACTTTATTTTCGAGAAAAAGTAACCTAAAAAGGTGACCTAAAAATATCCTGAGTTTTAATGTAATTATCACTTTTGTATCGCTTTATCACATGTTTATCACGCCTTTGTTGATTAGTGCGCTATATGAAATACACGGTGTGTTTGTTGTTTGTTTGTGAACATATAAAGTAACCTAATAACCAATAAAAAGTAACCTAAAAATAACCTCCTTCAAAAAAGGTCAATTTCTGTTTGAAGTTCTGAAGAAAGAAAATACACCAGTCCTTCTTTTCTATCCTCTTTCCGAGTTGGTACTATTTTCCCATCCTCTCTCCGATCTGGTAGCATTTTTACAACAAGCCACCATAAGTGACTTAACATAACTCAGCTAACATCGCAAAAAGGAGCATAAACATCAAAATATAATTTAAAGTGGAAAGCTAATACAAATGCAAATTACACTAATTGCAAATGTAAATATTTTAGTAATGGTCGCAATAATGTTCTTTATATTGTTCCAATGGAACTTTTGATCAAAAATCACGTACTACAGCTTGTATATCAGTGTGAGCGTAGACACTACATGTGTGAATGCCCCCGTCCTCCCAAATGTAGCACCCTGTGCTCACAGTCATATAAATGTCAAACGTGGGAAAATGGCGCTCTCTCGCGCCCTGAAAATCACGTGCTAATTCCTGTTCAAGTAAATACGTACTGTCAAGTGCTACAGTGCAGTATCTGGTATAAAGAGCTCACACATCGTACTATAATAATAATAATTACGCATTTGAACACAGCAGTAGAGAAGGCTGTGTTCGCGTGTAATTTTGCGGGGGCAAAGCCTCACGGCCCCGGCTGGCACACCGCAGGTCCGGCCGCCACACACAGGTCATCGCAGTCACGGCCAGCACGGAAAACTGTACGGCTGCGCACACACGAAGCCCGCCTTGCGGCAATTGGGATATCACTTTAAGAAACGAACCCATCCGTTTCATCTCGCCAGGGAATCGAACCCTGGACCTTTCGTGCACAGAGCGTGTCTTAGCCACTCGGCTACGAGGCGGACTATACCACGCTCCAAACATCTCACGACACCCTCCAGTTCGTGGAAATTTCCTAAAATGGAATGACACTACCCTGCGTACCCAAAAACGTATAAATATCGAATAGCACAGATATTAAGATGAATATCAATTGCTAAATCCTAACAGCATAACTTTTGGCATTTCTTGATCTTCAGACCTAATATTACATCTGTTTTCCTATTTTATCCTCATATATACCGTTTGTGTGCCTCTTATCTGCAAAAAGTCACCAAACTTCGTGGTAAAATTACCTAATAACAAGAAAAATAACAAAAGGTAACCTGACGATAAAAAAGTAACCTTAAAAGCAAAAAAGTAACCTAACGTACAAAAGTAACTTTTGGTAACCTAATAACTTTTTTAATAATCATCGTACACACCTTTTTCATGCAGTTTTAGGTAGCTTATAAAAAAGTGACCTTTAGGTGAAAAAGTAACTTTATTAACTTTTGACAGCCCTAATAATATTATAATAAGGGACTGGGGCACACTCATCCATTCCTCGAACTTGAACCAAAATTACAAGGTTTGATTTACAGTGGTAAGAAATTTTAATATCCATGATTATTATTTTTGGGGGGCTTAGGGGGGGCTTGGCATATTTTAGGGGGCTCCAGCCCCTCCCCAAACCCCTCTTGGCGCCGTCACTGCTGAAAGTGCATCCCGGCTCGGTGGTTTAAGTTTTATTCATTGAAAAAATAATGTTTCTTTAAAGATGACTGATGATGTGGATATTTGAAATAATTTTTCAGCAGAACAAAGCAAGTTCATTGATTGATTAACTGTTTTTGTTAAAAAACATGTTTTTACTAAAGAAAGCCATGATGCAACTATACATGATGGTTATAAAACTGGGGTCACTAGTACTGGTAGTGAATTTCAATTTGCTGGGGTCACTAGTAGTGACCCCAGCAAATTGAAAAGATATTCAACATCGAATTATTGGATATAATTAAATTGTCATCATCATCAACGCAATTAATTTCTGGCAGGAAAAGGGTACTGTGTGAAAAATCATAAGATTCTCTGCCATCTGTTGTTTATTCAACTAATTTCATGTTTTTAATTAAAAACGGTTCTCAAACCCTGTTTTATTAAAAATGTAGGCGATTTCTCGAAATTATATGATTCCTCAAGAACGGTTAACTCAATAATCCAATGAAAAGCTGTACTTTACCTAGAAGTGCCGCACAGTACCGTGCAAACAATGATATTAGGACTTTCCGAAACATTATAACAATTTTATTGTGCATATTTAATGCTTATTCAATATGATAGGGCCAATAATAGCATGAATAACTTATATTTTATATAAGAAATTCACTCAACATCCCAGAATATACCATTTCTATCATTTATATTCTTAGCACTAATCTTCAAAATATACCAAAAAGAACATGTTTTGGTCGATGATTTTTTGGCAATAAAACGCTGTTTTTTTATAAGCACCGATGGTTTTTTGAGGTCGCATCTCTAGGCACACCTGTGTGTGTTCATAAGCTTCGGCTTATTCCCGTGTAGCAGCTGTCACTTAGGCCTTTAACCTTTAACCTTTAACCAAGGACCACATGAGGCGATTTTGCGGGGTGAATAGCTTCACTGTCAAACCCTTTTCTCATATATGCTTCCACTGTGAGTTATAGATTATATAGTTTAGCTTAGTATAGTTTAATATAGTTTTCATTGAGGTACGTGCGTTGTAATTGACCAGATATAAAATGGTTGAGGATCTCATGCAATTGGCCAACTGAGTCAAGTTTGAACACTAATGCATTATTGCTGTCATCCCCCCGAGCCTCGACACAAGTCCACGCCCCTGGTTGCGTCGATTACTAGGCATACAAGGACGAATCGTGCTGATAGTAAAGCAATGTAAACTTATTGGGAAACTTTATTTGAATAGTAAAGAGTTATTCTTATTATTGTGCAGTGTCATTCGATTAATCCTTAAAAATGCACAAGCAAACATTTAGCACAGTTATTTAAACATCGCATAAACATGAGTAGGACAGTGAGTGACTATGAACGTCAATAAAGGCAATATTTTACGGCATCTCACCTGAATATCCGTGTGTTCCTCACACGTGTACGTGTCACTCAACAGCTGCCTGACACCCCGACAACCACGACGCCAATACAGCGCGATGCTGTAGTCATGTGTTTCAATGCTCGTGCGTGACAGCGAGCGGCTGAATAGAGTGTTTTTGCTTTTTTGTACGCGAGAATGCACCAGACCCATATCCGGAGCTGCACCTCAAATGTACAATCCTTGTTGGTGTGCTCCATGCAATACCAAGCTTGCAAGCTTGATATTGCATGTCAATTAGATTGCTAGATAGTATATGCAGGTAAACCTGTGAGAGATCCGCAATGAAATCATAGGCATGCACAGTAGCCCCTGGCGTATCCAGGGGGCGCAGGAGCTTAACCCCCCCCCCCCAATGTTTCCATCAACTCCTCATAACTAGAGCTGGGAATATTATGTGTTAATTGTTTTGGTTTTATGTTTGTATTATGTGAAGAAAAATGCCAAAATATTTTGTCAAAACCACCAAAATGTTATTCAATTTTCATATAATAAGTTATTTTTGGATTTTTTCGTAGAATTTTTGCATTTTAAGCATGTATTCAGCGACATTCCATTGGGAAGCCACCCTTGAAAGAAAGGTGAAATTTTCATAATACGTGGCTAAAATTTTACCTTGCTTGAACCCTTTCTATAATGGTAGTGGTGCAGTGGCGGCGCTAGGATTTCGTCAGTGGGGGGTTTGAGGAAAAAGATACGGGGACTTGGCAAAACATGAGGAACTACACTCGAAATGTTCATGATAGGAGTACTATTTTGGACTTTTGCTTCAAGAAGCAATGATCCCATGATTCGATTCTGCATGTATAGTTCCATTAAATGTTGTTTCAGTGAGCAGCCAATTTGTTGTGTTGCTCGAACTGCGACTTGTGACCAGTAGACACGTTTTTCTCACATGCAACGTAACACATGCTCATACCATCAGACATGCTTTCCTGGGGAAATTCGATTTAACATTTAATTCCTTCAACCCCTTTGAGCGTGACAATACAGACGCTATATGAGCAATTTTTTATTAATAATTCCCGAATAAAAATATGAAGTACATGTACGTATAATTCTACCTCCCCAAAAAGCAAACGTTACGTGCACCTCGCTTGGAGAGCTTTGATTTGCATAGCGAGTTTTTGCAGACCATCTGCCGCCCGTTTCCACATTGTCGAACTATTAGAAGCTATCAGGAAGGGTGTGTGTCGTGTCAAGAAACGCGTGCAACAACGTAACGTGTATTGACCACAAGTGCTGTCAATGCAATGCTGTTCCGCGCTTCTAGAAACATGGACAGCGTGCAGTGTGCTCGTGCAAGATGACACCACCGCTATATGATATACATGAATGGAGACAATGCAATACAATGCAGACATACAAACGCATACACACACATATATATATATATATATATATATATATATATATATATATATATATATATATATATATATATATATATATATATGTGTATATATATATATATGTGTATATATACAGATATATCCTAGTGCTACCCGCCACATCTCCCCTTCTTACCAAACGTAATCACTTAGGTATCTCGCAGGGCCCCTTATTTTCTCGAACCGTCTAAGATTTTCATTCGAGATAGACGTCGGTTGTCTAGGTTCAGGAGCTATCTCATGACGTCTTAACGTGTCAGTTCTCGTTGTCACATTGGGCCGAGACCGCGCTTCCACTTCTCGTGCAGCAGAATTGCTAGGTACATAAACCGGTATCGCCTCGTCTGTTCTACGTAACTGGCGTCTGTTTCTTCTGAATATATTGCCTCCTACGCGCACCTCATAAGAACGAAAACCACGATCGGCTACACATTCTCCTAGAACCCACTCCTCCTTACCTGGAAGTTTCATCCGTACCGTGTCGCCTACTTTCAGAGGAGGAAGTAATCTGACAGAGTGACTTCTGTTGTACTGCACTCGTTGTTTGGCCTGGAGTTTAAGAAGATAATCTTTCACTCCGTATGGCGACTGGGGCATCAACGACTGCCTGGTAACTGGCAAGAGAGTGCGGCATGCACGGCCGAATATAATTTGTGCGGGAGAATACCGGAAACCCTCTCGAGGTGTGTTTCGCCAGGTAAGCGAAGCCCATTAAGGATTTTGTGCGCTTTCAGCTGCTTTTCTGATGATATGCTTTACAGTTTTAACAGCGTTTTCCGCCTTACCGTTAGATTGCGGGTATCTAGGGCTGGAATTAATATGAGTGATATCAGCGTACTTGGTAAACTCACGGAATTCACTACTCGAAAATTGTGGTCCATTGTCTGAAACTGATACTTCGTGGCAACCGAATCTCGCAAATATTGTGATCAATTTCTCCACTACCCCCGAGTATCCGTCCTATGCAAGACATCTAGTTCCACGTTTGGACTCGGGTCAGCCGTTCATCACAAAATAAATTATTTCTTGCAGTGCCGCATCCTGCTGTGTAGCCTCTCGATACGCTTGCAAGCGTTCTGTGGAGACCGCAAGACCCTCCGTCATATGAATTTCAAGCGCCTGTAGGGCAGCCACTGACACAAGCTGTTCTCCTTGAGCTGCTCTACTGAGAGCGTATGTAATGACAATGGTCGATCCTGGCTGGTAAACGATATCATAGTCTTATCGTTGTAAAGTCAATAGCATGCGCTGAAGGCGGAGTGGAGCGTCTCCTAGTGGCTTGGCATGTATAGCAAGCAGCGGTTTATCGTCCTTGTGGACCGTGACATGCCTGGCGTACACAAATTGATCCAGACGATGCATTGTGAATGCAACGGCTAGAAGCTCCTTCCCAATTTGAGAATATGCACGTTCGGTGGTGGACATAGATCTCGAGCAGTACATCACTGGTCGATTGTTTTGCAGTAGCACACCACCTAGCCCGGTGCTAAATTCATCGTACTGCACTGTGACGGGCAGATATGGGTCATAGAATGCGAGCACCGGTGCTACTGACAAAAGATATTTCACCTTTGCGAACGCGGCTTCACACTGGACACTCCAGTGCCATTCGTATTTACCACTCGTTAAGTCATGTAAGGGCGCTAAAGCGTGGACACGTTTGGTATATGCCGTGATAGGTAAGTTACTAGCACGAGGAATCGTTTCAGGTCTTGCTTGCTCTGTGGCCGTGGGTACTCCAGAATGGATTTCACCTTTGACGGTGACGGACGAAGCCCATTGGCGTCCAATACATGACCCATCCATTGGACTTCTTTCAGTTTATAGCGCAATTTTTCATAGTTTAACTTCAAGTTTCGCTCCAGAGCCCGCGTCAAAAACTCCCTCAGATTTTTATCATGATCTTTCTCTGCAGCCTCTTTTGTGAGAACCTTTTCATACACAATGAAATCATCTGCTATAACCTCCACTCCTGCCAGGCCCTCTGTCAATTCATGCATGAGGCGTTGCCACAGCTCCGGGGCACAAGAAACTCCACACGGCAGTCTATTATACTTATATCGCCCAAAGGGAGTGTGAAACGTGCATAGTAGTGATGATGCTTCTGACAAGCCCACCTGCGAAAATGCCGATAGCGCATCCACAAGGGAAAAACACTTAGCTCCCGTGAATTTATGGGTCACCAAGTCAATGATGGGTGTGGGGTAGTGTTCCCTTTTAATAGCTTTATTGAGCGCTCTTGGGTCTAGGCATAGCCTGATATCACCGTTCGCCTTCTGTACGATAACCAGATTTGACACCCATTCAGTGGGCTCAGTGACCTTACTGATTATACCTTTTTGTACTAACTCTTTGATTTTATCTTGCATTTGATCCCTCATATGTATTCTCACACGACGAGGGGGTTCCGCTACTGGTCTGACTCGGTAATCAATCGAAATACAATAATCGGATAGCACGAGGCCCACTCTAGTTTCACCAAACACATCCTGAAACTCTTGAAATACCCCTTCTCGTGGAAAACATTTTCTACTTTCAGCGCCCGGACGCAAATTGTTTGACGCACTAGGAGAATGTGTAGCCGATCGTGGTTTTCGTTCTTATGAGGTGCAAGTGGGAGGCAATATATTCAGAAGAAACAGACGCCAGTTACGTAGAACAGACGAGGCGATACCGGTTTATGTACCTTGCAATTCTGCTGCACGAGAAGTGGAAGCGCGGTCTTTTGTGCTTGAGCCAGCGTCAGGTCTGACTCTCTCAGCAATGCCTGCTGGGTGGCCTTGTCGGACACACCCATCACCAATCTGTCTCTAATCATTTCTCTGTGTCAGAGAACTCACAGTTGGCCGCCTGTCGTCTCAACGTCGCGACAAACGTGCTGATACTTTTACAGGTCTGCTGCACTCGCTGGTAGAAAATATACCGCTCGAGTACTACGTTTTTTCTGTGGTTGCAGTACTCATCAAAACACATCAACAGTGCATCGAGACCATCGCTCTCCAACCACTGGAAATGTGAGGCAATCTCTTGTGCCTGTCGACCAATACAATTAAAAAACGTCCCAATCTGGACCTCCGCTGGTTTTTCACGCAACTCTTTGGCCGCTGCAAAGTATGCCCAATCTCAACGCCACAGCTTCCACTCGTTTGCGAGCGATTTTGTGCATAAGTCCAATTCCGGAGGGGCTCGAGTCGCCATACCCGTAGAAAAATAATTCACGACAGCCGCTAGAAAAGTTAACACTGAATAATTATGGGTATCTATCCCATATCTGACACCATGTGTCGTGTCAAGAAACGCGTGCAACAACGTAATGTGTATTGACCACAAGTGCTGTCAATGCAATGCTGCTCCGCGCTTCTAGAAACATGGACAGCGTGCAGTGTGCTCGTGCAAGATGACACCGCCGCTATATGATCTACATGAATGGAGACAATGCAATACAATGCAGACATACAAACGCATACACACACATATATATATATATATATATATATATATATATATATATGTGTATATATACAGATATATCCTAATGCTACCCGCCACATCTCCCCTTCTTACCAAACGTAATCACTTAGGTATCTCGCAGGGCCCCTTATTTTCTCGAACCGTCTAAGATTTTCATTCGAGATAGACGTCGGTTGTCTAGGTTCAGGAGCTATCTCATGACGTACCCGCCACAGGGTGCTGTATTTTCATTGCTAGCGTTACTGGCATTAATATTGTACCTATATGCATTGTTCGAGTGTATGATAATATGTTGAATCCGTGAATAACAACAACAACAACAACAACACATGTATTTGGTATAGCGCTCTAATTATCATAGGCGCGAGGAACGGCTAGTTATAAAATGCACACAATGTGGAATTAACAAAACAGTATCGCATAAACAAAGATATAAGCGGCGATATACTATGAAGGAACAACTGAATATAACTACGAATCAATAAATCAAACAGTTATTCACACAATATAATTATTCATCAGAAGAGACACCGAGATGATATGAAGAAGAGAGTATGTTGTTATATAACTGGTAATAGAGCGCACGCTCGCACGTACACACATAGAGTGTATGTATGTGTGTGTGCTGCCCTGAGTGTGGTTTTAGCTTGCGAGTGTTGTGTTGTCAAGGTCGAGTGAAGGTCACTGTGCTTGCGTGTGCGTACGCTGATTGGGTGTTGGTGGACTGACGTCACTGGTTTTGTGACGAGTATGTTCGCGTTTGAGCACTGAACGGTTGGACTGGTGAACACGGTGTGATCGAGGGTGGACGTGTTGTGTTGTGTGAAATATAGTGATTGATTTGTGCAGGTGTTGTTGCGTTTCGCTGCGACCTTCGTTTTTTTCCTACAATAAGCTATTTCGGCAATTGAGAATATGGACAGCAGATCTTCGGGAAGCTTATTTGCTGAAAGTAGAGTACTCATCAATTCTGCACAGCAATTCCAGTTGGCATTCGATGTAAGAATAATTTCGGAATACGATGGAACAAGTGACATCGTGGAATGGTGGCTCCGCACAGAGATGCTGTGCCAATTGCGTGGTGCTCCTGTTGAGTCAGTGGTGCCACTTCGACTGACTAGTTGTGCTTTCTCAGTCTGGTCGGAGATGCCATCTGAACTCCGAGGAAATAGTGAAGCGGTGCGCAGTCGTCTGTACAGCGCATTTGGCATGGATAAGTACGCTGCGTATGATGCGTTCGTGGCCAGGAAATTGCGCGTTAATGAATGAGTCGATGTGTATCTGTCTGACTTGCGGCGATCGGCCACATTGCTTGGTGGTGTGATGACCAATGCATTGTGTTGCGCCTTTGTGTCTGGCCTACCAGACAACGTCCGCCAAATGATTCGCGCTGGTTCGAGGGCAGATGATTTAGACTTGGATAGCATAGTGTGTAGAGCCCGTGCTGTCCTGAGCGATGAACGCACTGTCGCCGCAGGTGCCACGGCCACGCCGTCAGTGCACACGCGTGTGTCACCAGTGGAACAAACCGAGTGTAGCAACGCGCCAGCAGTAGTCAACTGTGATTCTCCCTCTACTCACTGCACTTTGCCTACGCATGGTGACAGGCAGGTGCGTAATAACACTCGACCCAACTAGCGCCGTCGCTGCTGGACTTGCGGCAGTTTCACACACCGGTCTGCTGATTGTGCGGGAAACGGCAGAGGAGAGAACACGTCAGCACCGGTGGTCTCTCCGCCATAGTAAATGATGCGCTACCAGCCGTTGATTGAATTGCCAACGGTCAACAGTGTCGAGCTTTAATTGATACCGGCTGCACTGACAATACTGTCTTTGCCAAATATTGTTCAGTATGAAAGAGACGACCGGTTGTATCGGTGACTCTAGGTGACGCGCGGATGAAGTGTGACGGTGTTTGTCAGCTTGAAGTAGTCACAAATGAAAATCACAAAGCAGAATTATTGGGACTGGTGGTGACTAAGCCACCACTAGGATTTGGTACGATTCTTGGTATGCCAGGCATTGAAGCACTGGTTGGTGTGTCGGTGCATTCGCCAGCAGTGGTGCGCTTTTGCGGTTCGGCCCATTCTTCGTCATCAGACATGTGTATTGATGCACCCGACTATCAGGCCGCTTTTCATTGTAGTGACGGTCATTGGCACGTTCGCTGGAAGTGGGCCCACTCAAAAGGACCAGAATGCTTGCGGAATCGCATTCACGAATATCACGTGCCTGCTCCTGCTCGTCAAGAATATGATGCCGAGCTAGCATCATGGATCAAACAGGGCTGGCTAGTGCCATATAACCCAGAACAGCACGGGGAGGTTCGAGGTTTGGTGCCTCTCATGGCAGCTTTCCAAAAAAGTCGAGGTCATGCTCGTCCGGTGCTTGACTTCCGTGAGCTTAACAGCCACTTGGACGCTCATACAGCAGACTCGGAAGTATGTGCAGAACAACTCCGCAGATGGCGACGACACGGCACCAAAATTGCAGTTGTAGATCTTCGTAGAGCCTATCTGCAGCTGAAGGTAGACAAAAGCTTGTGGGCTTACCAGACAGTGGTGGTAAATGGTCGTCGCTACCGCTTGACAAGGCTCGGTCTTGGACTGAGTGTTGCTCCGTCTGTGATGCGGGCTGTGGTGCACGCAGTGCTAGAAAAAGACGCACTCATTAAGGAGGCAGTACTGTCGTTTGTAGATGACTTGCTTGTCAATGAGGACGTAATTTCAGCAGAAAAAGTAGTTGAACACTTCCGTGCCTGTGGTCTGGATTGCAAGCCTCCAGAACGTGTCAACACTGCCTCGGGCGCTCGTGCGTTAGGTCTCCGTGTTAACGCAGTAGGAGGAAAGTTATTATGGCGGCGCGATTCTTCATTTGGTGACTTACCGACAAAAATCACTCGCCGATCGTTGTTTACATGGTGTGGTCGAGCGGTGGCGCATGTACCTGTGGCGCATGTGGTTGGCTGAGGCCAGCAGCTGCTAGGCTCAAACGGCGCATAAACGCATTGACATCTGGCTGGGATGATGTCAGCACTGACCATGTGCTTCGGCAGCAACTGCAACAAGTGGTAACACGATTAGATCATGATGATCCTGCCCGGGGGTCGTGGTCTGTGAACGACAGAAGTGTAATCGTGTGGTGTGATGCCAGTGCACTGGCCACCGGTGTAGCACTGGAGGTTTCAGCGAGCGGTGTTGTTGAAGACGGCAGCTGGTTGCGTCCTGAAAGTGATTGCGGGCATATTAATATGGCAGAGCTCGACGCGGCAATTCGCGGAGTGAATCTCGCCATTGTGTGGAAAATGCGGTCTATTGACCTACGTACAGACTCTGTTACTGTGCACCGGTGGCTAAGTGACGCATTGAGCGGTCGTTCCCGGCTGCGCACCAAGGCCATTAATGAAATGCTCATCCGTCGCCGAGTGGATACAGTCCGGCAACTGGTGGTTGAATATGACTTAAAAATGACGGTGACCTTGGTTCCTTGGACCTTGGTGACGATAATATAAACACTGTTTATCGTGTACTGTTTGATATTGTGTATTTTGTTTTGTATTGTGTTATATCTACTTCTCCTGACGATGGCTAGTGATAGCCGAAAGGTACCTCGAGGAATAAACTTCGGTGAACAACTGAGTGTGTTGTCTCCTGAACACAGAAAAATCGTGCGAAGCATAGAGAAGCTATCGTACCAGCACAACAGTGCCCAGATTGCTGTTGATTTCAACAAATCGTGCATATATATATATATATATATATATATATATATTGATCAACACAGAATTAAACACGAGCCAGCAGTCACACACCACCACCCACTCCCCCTCCCTACCCGACACAAAGAGCTCCTTATATAATACATATATATGTATTCCGTAAATGCTCTTTTTATCCGACATGCCGGATTATTTTTCGACCCCCCGGCGTATGCTGCCGGATTATATGACCCTGCCGGATTATTAGAGCCTGTCGGATTATTTTTGGTCACTGCGCACGGTAGGATTGCGCAAAAACTGCAACACCAAAAATAGTACACTGATATCAGGGACGAGAGAAGACGCGTATCTCCACAGTGTATTGTTATGTGCAGTAATCGCCCACGTGTCTTTGGTTATGATGCAATCCCACAATGGCATCTCAAGCGAGGACGAGCTCCAGCTTCACGAAGGTGCCGGATTATTAGAGCCTGCCGGATTATTTATCAACCCATACCTGATGGTGCCGGATTATTAGAGCCTGTCGGATAAATAGAGCATTTACGGTATGTATATATATGTGTGTGTATATGTGTGTGTGTTAGTTAGTTTATTTTAAAGGGCACGCGCAATATCTTGCGGAACGGGCAAGTGCGAAAATTTTTGATGCAGCGAAACACAGAAACACACGATGACGTAAGATTGCGTGCAGCTCCTGTGATTTTGGTGAGTCGTCGTCTGCATTTCGCAGTACACACGCCACAATATATATCCTATAATTGTGCACAAATGTGGGGCTAGTCCCCCCCCCAAATGTGCCCGGCCTGGCTGTGAACCTCCCTAAAATCCCGACCATAAACTTTTGAGTGCAGTTCCTCATGTTTTGCCAGACACCGGCATCATTTTCCCTAACCCCTCCCCTCAGCTCCCCACCGGAGAATCTTGACGCCGCTGTGTCGGTAAAAGATGCGACCCGGTAAATTATGCGACCGTCGACATTTGCGATGCACTTGAAGGACTTGAATGTCGCATTCCTTCACTAAAACTTGTTATTATCGACTCGTTTGAAGGAATTTCATATCCTTTCCTTCACTTTAGCTTGTAGGATATACATTGTATGTGCTCATGCACATGTATACATGCACATGCTGTGGATTAGTGTAGTGTGGTTGTAGTTGCGTAGTTGGGTTATTTCTTGGTTCTTATTTCTTTCAGACCTGAGTTCCCAGGTATGCTGCATGTGTTTTGGGTTATGTGCATCAATTAATTTGGAATTTAGCGCATTTTACTGATCAGGTATGCAGTCGATGCGGTGCGACCTTTGATTGTCGTTATTAGTGTAAATATTACATATTTTATTTTGCATTTAAGGATACACCGTAGACAGCATGAAGATTCAAATTCGCATTGATTCACATAAAGCGAATTAGTACTTTATGGCTTTGTGTATGCGCATGTGCCGATGTTCTGTCCTCGCGCCTTGAACGAATCCCTTTGGTCAGCCAAATCTTTCTCGTTCTATGCTCCTCGACTATACAACACACTTCCTGTCTCTATTACTTCCTCCCCTCTTTTTTGCCAATTTCCTTCTTCCCTGAAGCCGAGAACATATACCATTGCTTGTATATAAATGTTGTTAATTACGTTCATGTACAACTTGAGCCGCTATTTCACTCTGTTGAACGTTGCTCTACGCTATGCTATATGTTTTATGAATCCACGAATCTTACACCAGTGAATCTGAGAGCAATACACCGAAGCGCGTGCCAATGGTGTTTCTAGTGTCCTGGGCGTTACAGGCATTGCTTGCATAGATACGCTATTGCTCGATTGCACATGTGAATGCGCACGTGCATACATTGAAAACGAATTTCGCTGCGCCCAACCAACGCCACCTAGATACAGGCCCTTTCACGAAAGTATGACGTCATCGATTGCGGTCGCTTCACTCGTACGGGCGATACGCGTTGTTATTAGAAATTGTGCTTAGTGCGGGTGTTGTACTTTCATTCCAGCTCAATTAAGTTTGAAAATCATGTTACCAACATAAGAAGCTTCAAATACAATTGCAAATAGAATAACTGAATATATTATAAGCCCACACAGGCATAAAACAGTAAAAAAACAAACATGCAACGACCATACACGATACAATATGGAACGTTTTCGCTTCCATTGTTTCTAATAAATCGTAGATGAATTTGTCACAACAATTATTGTTCAGAAGGACTTTTACAGCGGTGCGCAAAATTTTTCTGCAATTAATTGTAAATTACGATGTTGAGAACAGTACAAGTAAACAAGCATAACACCGAAATCACTCAGTTTTTCTAGTGCATGAAACCTATCATCGCGCTGGTTTCCAATAATACACAATTTATCATACTTAATATACTTCTGCACAGTAAAAATCAAAGCAAAACAATATTTTCAACATAAAAATAATACGCCAATCTTCGCCGACCAATTTCCATCGAATACGAAATTTTTTCGGATGACATGGTTTCACTTCGCGCAGCCAAAATGTTTTACATGAATGACAATCCTGTTTTTGAGAAAATACAACAATAACCCGCAATATATACGATCACTGGATGATGGGAATATGGAATACCAGCGTCACATATACGAAAGATGAGACGTTCAGCAATATCTTTGAAATATCACGAAAATATTCCGCAGAACACGCAAAATGTTTCAAATCAATAATGCATGATGTGATTAAATCAATATTGTCTGATGAAATCAATATAAATAAGTATTATTCGATTTGATAATGTGCAATCACAAATCCTTCACACAATACTTCGTGATCTCACAGAGCGCATATGTTGTGTGATACACAGCCAAAACGTCTCTAGTCAAACTGAACATATTCCCGTATGACATCCATCAATCCAACCATCTCATGAAATGCTCTAAAAACAAAGGCCTGTCATCCATAGCTGAATCAGTCATCGAATTAACATTTCTCAACCTGGCGTATTATACGGTGTCATTACATTACGAATAGTCCACCAACGCAATATTATTTAAATAAAATGAGCAGTATCTTAAGATAAATCAGTATTATTTGTAGCACCCAATGATCTTAGAGCCAACAACGCGAAATCATTCCCAACATTCAGCACAAGTTTAATATGTTGTCCTTCAATATCCGACGGACAAACAGCTTTGAGCGACAAACCGTACAATGATCAATAAATTCGAACATGACTACACTGGATTTTGTGTCTATTCTCCATAAAGCACAAACAATTTGAAGTAATACCTGATTTAAGCGTGATTCACACAATCTCTATGATGTTGATATGATTGAAGGTGATCCGGTGTGTTTGGATATTTCCATGTCACGCTTTATAGTAGTTCTTGCTTTTCTGGGAATGAGAACATGCTGAATTTAGACTATCAGTCGTAATTCCTTTTGCATCTTGGAACCAGCTCCAGGAATTTCCTAATAACATATAATGAACACAAACAAGAAAACATCAATAGCTCTGCGATGAAATAAACCTTTCATATTAGCTGAAGTAACTGCTGAAATGATTTATTTTGATTCATATTAATTGTTGTTTTTTGCGCGCACCGTATTTTGATTATAAGACACGTCTCGCTATGAACCAATCTACAGCGCAGCCTCCCAGTAAACCCAAGCTGATAGTAAATTTCGCACGCGGGCCAGAATTCGAACCGCGAGCCTCTGACACAAGATTTCAGCGCCTTAGCCACTACCCGAGAGCTGAAGTGATATGTGTGATATATTGTCGCTAATGAGTTTAAAACACCAATGATATAAATATCTCAAAATCAGTAACCTCAATTTAAACAATCAATTTCGACTAAAAGCGAAACACTAGCAGCTACACAGCTAAACAGTGCCCACCTCTGTTGATTTATAACTATTGTGGTGCGCAAATATATAACTACGTTGATAAGACATGTTAACGAAGCAAAGACCTCATGAGAAACGAGCAGATGTACATATTTTACTCAACCTATGAACGAAACCAAACCTCTGACCGCAGCAAAATGTCCAGGATGATGGCATGCAGAATCATACGAGTGAGGATCACAAAATGGCTGCGCAAATCACACTTGACATGAAATCTGACAAATTCGCACTTCTCTCTAAGCCACACTGAAGTGAAAATCACTATACACGTCAATTATCGCCAAGAATAGCACGCGATAAACCACTAAACACACGAGAGCACTAACCACGTGCGCTCGCTACCATGCAACTGCCAAGCTGACAGTTGAAAAACTTGTCCGCACAGTGTGACGTGTCGATGACGTCATACTTTCGTGGAAGGGCCTGTATCTAGGTGGCGTTGGCCCACCTAACTTCATACGTCACTAATTGAAGGATGGGCCACGTGCATTTATCCTAGATATGCACATGTTCATGCGCAGAAGAACAAGCCACCGATCAACGATTTTATTGATCTTAATTGCCGAAGAATGCATTGAAATTGTAACAAATGCAGGGATGACATGAGAAATGAAAACGGAAGGATCATGCAACACCAGTCATATTTGACAACATCAGCACTCGTGGAAAACACTCAGAACGAAACATCCTATAAACTCATGCTTGAGCTAGCTACACCTCAACAACCATAATGCAAGATTCTCTAGGAGCTCTATACCTAGGAAAAAACACATTGAAAAATAAAACATTGTACACAAATGAAGAAGATATCACTTTTTCAACGGTTGCAGCTATTTTCCTCGTTGTACGGGTGACAGAAATCAATATGAGCCTGCAACATGATAGTGCAAACATTTACAATGCTAAAAACGACTCCATAACATAAACAGTGTCCCACCACAAAACAACAAACACCTAATAGAAACCAACCCTACAACTTCCACCGCAAGAAACATAAGACCCAGGAAGAAACACTGAAGAAAATAAAGCCCCGAATATAACACATTAAATCAATGTGAGCCGGAAATATGACAGCAAGAAACTGTTCGAAAAGCCCATGCAACCTCACAACTGATAACAATCACTATTTCTACGATCGCGTCGCAAATGTCTACGGTCGCATCATTTACCGGGTCGCATCTTTTACCGTCACACCGCCATGGTTGGTTTAGAGGTCTTGTAGACAGGCGATCAGAAAACACCGTGAGAACTCAGTTTTACACATTGTTACAACGGTAGGCGCACATTTTCCGTGATGGTCTATAATCCCATCATCACAGACTTGGTGTCATTACGACCATGTTGTACTCCACTGACAGCTAAGGGAAGTCGTGCATTGGTAGAGAAGCAAACGTTTAAAATTCTAATTCAGCCGTTCTTAACCGGGGAGCGAACCTAGTTTCTGAGGGGTGCAATGATTCTTGTAGCAAATTAGAGAAAAGCCTTACCTTTGATATATATTCTTCCTGAAAAAACGTTGCTTAACAATCCTCTTAAACAGCGTTCGAAGATATATTACATATTTATATTTTATAATTTTTTTCATGTATCTATTTAGAACAGTGTAGGCGCCAAAGGGGTTTGGGGGAAGGGGCTCCAGCCCCTGCCCCCGACAAAAAAAATGTCAAGCCCCCCCCCCCCCCTAATCCTCCCCGAAAATCATAATCATGAACATTCAAATTTCTCACAATTGTAAATGAAGTCCTGTAATTTTGGTTCAAGTTCGAGGACTGAATCAGTGTGCCCCAGTCCCTTATCATAATA
Source organism: Sacculina carcini (assembly GCA_916048095.2). NCBI lineage: Eukaryota > Metazoa > Arthropoda > Thecostraca > Sacculinidae > Sacculina > Sacculina carcini. The sequence continues at coordinate 6,682,302 of OU696583.1, forward strand.
GTATGTAGTCAGCGTTCGAGTTTAGCTCTTCACGCTTCGCCAAGCTACCTCAACTTTTTCCTTAGGCCCCCTCAGCCACCCCCCTCCCCATCGGAAAAATCCTGGCGCCGCCACTGACTTAGAATCAAGTGGTTGGGTGCGAGAACCGACTGCTGATTTGAAAAGGATGTGAAAACTGAAAAAGCTGCAGCACCGCTGGTCTACTTCTTTCATCATTCTGCAATACAACGCCAGTGTATATACGCTATGTGTGTGTGTGTGTGTGTGTGTGTGTGTGTGTGTGTGTGTGTGTGTGTGCTTCGCTCACGCCATTAGCGTCTGGATCAGCGGTGACAGGGTTGAGCTGTGTTCTGACAAAGAGGCGCGACCTTGGCGCGGGTCAGTGTTGGTCGCGGTCTAGCCAGCACCAGGACCGCTTTTTGCCATCACCACTGCCGCCCGTCTGTGTGTGTGGGTTTATTAGGGCCCTGTCTGTGTGTGTGTGTGTGTGTGTGTGTGTGTGTGTGTGTGTGTGTGTGTGTGTGTGTGTGTGTGTGTGTATGTGTGTGTGTGTGTGTGTGTCTGTGTGTGTGTGTGTGTGTGTGTGTGTGTGTGTGTGTGTGTGTGTGTGTGTGTGTGTGTGTGTGTGTGTGTCTGTGTGTGTGTGTGTGTGTGTGTGTGTGTGTGTGTGTGTGTGTGTGTGTGTGTGTGTGTGTGTGTGTGTGTGTGTGTGTGTGTGTGTGTGTGTGTGTGTGTGTGTGTGTGTGTGTGTGTGTGTGTGTGTGTGTGTACCCTAACAAACACACACACACACACACACAGACACAGATAAACATGCGTCGTGACGGAGTGCCACTAATAGCCGCAATCAATTTCTATGGTAGCAAGGGCATTGATAGCACGTAGGGTCAACGTACCTTTTCAAGGTTATTGTTAGCAAGCTGGGTTTAAAGGCTACGTTGTCAGGTATGTTTGTGATCAAACATTGTTCAGTCAAGCATCACTAGAAACAAGATTAGTAGGGTTTTGTCGATTCTAATTGGAAAAAGTCGGACACACACGCATACATACAAGCATACAACGACTTAATTGTGTTCAATACACATTTGTATTTCAGTTTATATACAGTGATGGCACCAAGTGGGGTTTGGAGGGTCTAGAACTCCACCAAAAATATGCCCAGTCATCCCTGAGTCCCCCGAAAATCTGACCGTGATTATTTCGAGTGTAGCTGCTCATATTTAAACAAGCCTACGCATCTTATTCCACAGCCCCCGCCGGAATAATCCTGGCGCCCAAATTGGTTCTATTATTGTGTATATCAGTTCTGCTTATTCGTTGTTGAATGGCTGGAAATGGGCATAATTTCATATTTGTTTTCCACTATAACACTGAGCGGTATGACATATTATTACAGCATATACCGTATATTTCGGCGTATAAGGCGACCGTCAGATAAGACGAGGTACAAAATTAGAGCAAATTTTTATGCATTTATCATATATCGGTTGTATAAGACGACTGCTAAATGACTGGAATGGAATCCCTACGATGATGGCAACTGTGATGAATCTCGTGATGTATTCGAAAAACTTTTCGAAACAGACAGTGATGATGGAGATGAATTTTATGGGTTTTAGATATACATATGGAGCAGGTTTGATTTTTGATATTGATGACGTTGTACTGTAATACCTACTCTTATTGAGAAATATAGGTGTTTGTAATCAACGATTTTTATTTACAACCAAAATGATACTGATTTTTTCATGTAAAATGAAAAATTCTGTACGCATAATTCAAGATCTGACTTTTATATCGGTTGTATAAGACGACCCACAATTTTTAAGGGTGATTTTTTTACTTTAAGGGTCGTTTTATACGTCGAAATATACGGTAATTATAATATACAATTGTGAATAATAACAATATGGTCAAATTTTTGTTCAAGTGAAAATATATTTGAACAACCCGAACTAATTTTGTTATATATTTTAATTACAACACACGCACACACAGACACGCACACACAGACACGCACAGCATATAAGGCTGTCACGCCTATGATATCACGTGAGAGTCAGTGACCTTCTGTCATGGTCAGAGCACGCCGTTCGCGCCAGAACCGTCACGAAAAGGTCGATCCGTTACTAGACCGTTATATTATCAATCAAACTGATATCACTCCATAAGCCTTTTAACTACAAGTTCTACACAAACACACACCCACATATATACAAAACACACACACACACACACACAAACACACAAACACACACACAAACACACAAACACACACACACAAAATAAATTTTACATAGATCAATTGAAATAATTTCAAGGAAATCCAAAACAACATTGGCGTATAATAAGCTCTATCCTAGGGAGAAACATAGTGGAGAAAAACGATCTTTCTGCGATAGGTGGTACTGATCTGGAGATTGCTAATAAGTTGAATGATCATTTTCTCACGGCTGGACTCTCTAACATTGACGTATCACGCAACAATAGCTATATGAAATACCTGAACGAACCGGCAAACACTTCGTTGTACTTATATCCAACTGATCCAATGGAAACAAGTGAACGTTTAAAAATCCTCAACAAAAATTCTGCAGGTTGTGATGACATTCCACCGAGAATACTACGCGAAGTACGATCGTTCATAAGTACTCCGTTATCTCACATTATAAGTCTATCTTTCTCGACCGGTGTTTTTCCAGACAAATTAAAAATAGCTAAAGTAGTGCCCGTGTTTAAAACAGAAGATAAAAACAACATTAATAACTGCCGACTAATCTCTCTATTACCGGCAGTAAGCAAAATAATTGAAAAATTTATCTTAAGAAGACTAAATAAATACCTAGAAAAAATAACATATTAAATGAAAATCAATTCGGATTCAGGCCCAAACTTTCCACAGAAACTGCTATTCTAAAATTTACTTCAGAAATTTACAAAAAATTAGACGAAGGAGCTTTTGTAATAGGAACGTTCTTGGACCTCTCTGAAGCGTTTGATTCATTAGACCATGATATATTAATGAAAAAACTTGAAAACATTGGAATTAGGGGACTTTGTTTAAAGCTATTTAAGAGCTACATGGAAAACAGATTACAAACAGTATTTTATAAAAACCGATACTCTAAAAAAAATATTTAAACATAGGTGTACCCCAGGGGTCGATTCTGGGGCCAATTCTTTTTCTTATATATGTGAATGACCTTTCTAATTCTAGCAAAAAACTAAGCTTCACCCTTTATGCAGATGATACAAATGCAATTTTGGTTAATAATAAAATTGACGATTTACATAGAGAAATTGAAGAAGAATTAAAACATGTACATGAATGGATATTACATAATCACTTGAAGCTAAATACTAAGAAATCTAACTTTATATTGTTCCAAAACAGGTCAAGACAGCCCACTTTTCCGACTGTTTATCTAAACGATCAAAAAATGGATAGAGTTGGAAAACCAAAGTTCCTCGGCGTTATTATCGACGAAAATATAAATTGGAAAGACCATATTGAGCAAGTATTTGGCAAAATTTCCTAAATTGGTGGTGTTTTATATAGAGTAAGATATCAGTTAACGACAGAAGCCTTAATTAGTATCTACTATACTCTTATATATCCTCATCTAATATATTGTAGCGCAAATTGGTCTTGCACATGGCCTTCCTTCCTTCTTAGAATCAAACTTATCCGAAACAGAGTTTTACGATGCATTGCTCACAAAAATATATTCGGATCTATCAGCGATATTTACCAAAATTTAAAAATTCAACAATTCCACACAATTCGGAACAAATTCTTGATCTTACTCATCAGTAAAAATCTCAAATGCAAAAATCGTAAACACAACATATTCACTCGGGAATGCACTGTAATTAGTACTCGAAGTAGTTATAATTTAACTCCACCAAGATTTCGAACAATGTTATTCAAGTACAGTATTCTGTATTAAGGGCCGCAGTTGTGGAATGGTTTGCTGATGTCTGTGAAGGAATTGTTATATATTGAGAGCAACGTGGAGAATATATAACAAACTATAAATGCTTATTATATAAATTTACCTACTTAACTCAGGTCAAAAGTTGTATGATGTAGTTTTGTTTTGAGATCAATTGTTAAGTATTCGTGAATTTATGAATAAATATGAATCCGGGAATGAGAATAGATATGTACGAATGTGTATATGCATGAGGTATTGGTATGTTGTGTGTATATATGTGTCTTTATGTGTTTGCTTTCAAAATATTTGTCTGATTGCGCATTGTGTGTATGTGTGGGTATTGTGTATCAAATGTGTGTATGTACTTGAATACGTGTCAGGTGTTGTATGGTAATATGTGCGGAGACGAGTTTGGAAGTTGTATACGCGTGCACTTTGTTTGCATATAGCTGTATGTTTGCGTATTGTTTCATGTGTATATGTGTATGAGAATATGTGTACGAATATGTATGGTAGACTGTGGTAGGTATGGTTATATGTTTGTTGTGTATCATTGTATATGAACAGTGTTTATATGTGATCGCGCGCGCATGTGTATGAATGTATGTACTTGCGTATATATAACCTAGCTTGATAGCATTATTTCCACCTGTACAAGTGAAATGTAAGCCTGTCTATGAGCATTAGCTCGACGGGTCTTTTTGCCAATTGTTATATTTATTGTTTGAACATTGTATATTTTTTGTGGCAATACATGGTTAAATACAAATACAAATACACACACACAAACACACACACTACCACTACGCATTTCGAGCTATATATTTCGATTATTAATTATATGTACAGTGGTAATGATAAATAGATTCAGATGGGTGCATTCAGATGAGGGAATTTCTGTTAGTTCTGTCAGTTTCTCAAGTGCGATGGCAGAAAGTTTGATTAGCGAGAGACAGGTAGCGGAGCCCCTCCCCGGATTATATAAATAAATAATATTCAATAAATAAATAAAATAAGTAAATAAAATAGTAATAAGTGAATATACATACATACATATATATATATATATATATATATATATATATTTATTTATTTATTTATTATATATTTATTGTTTGAACATTGTATATTTTTTGTGGCAATAAATGGTTAAATACAAATCCAAATACAAATACACAATACAAATATATATATATATATATATATATATATATATGAAGCCGTAAGGCGAAACGTTGTGGTGTGATTAAATACAAACCTGTGTCTGAAGAAGTTCGAATTCAAGTCAAATCATGTATATATATTATTTACAGCTAGAAATAAATACCGGAGTAAAATAAGATAATAAGCTGATTAACGTATGACGGTACGCACCATGAAATTTCGGCGGATTTTGTTAGTGAATTTTTTCGCATCCATTTGTATTTCACTCATTCGTTGGCTTTTCTTGCTTGCTAAAAGTAAATGTTTACTGGCGGCAAACAGAGCCCATACGATGTCTTATAGGCTCCCCGAAGACAATACTGGAGGCTTCCATTATAAATAATGCACCATTATGATAGTTACGACTTTGGGAAAATGCTGTTACGAGCAGCCGCTTATTCTTCTGGGGACTTACGGTACTTACGGTAATCCGGCGGAGCAGAATTTCTTTGGGTGAATTGTATAATCCAACAGCCCATGTCTACCCATCAGTCAATGGCACCAGATATCAGTCATGTGTTATTTCATGCATTCTGGGGAGGTGGCCCTCTCTAATACGCCTTTCGTCCATGTGGTGCCATAGCGTGGAGAGGGTTGGTTCTGCGGTGGCAGCGAGCTGCACGGGACACACCTGTGTGTGTTCATAAGCTTCGACTTCTTTCCGTGTAGCAGCTGTCACTTAGGCCTGTAACCTTCAACGTTTAACCTTTAACTTTTATGCGCTACCTTATGATAAATCTTAGCATGATGCGTGAGGCAACGGAGTCTTCAACACTAGAGCCCCCCGACTGGGGAGTGCGAGGGGGGATGGTTGCTACGGGTCTGGCGGCAAATAGCAGCCTCGTGCACTGACGAGGCAAGTATAAACTCATTCATTTATTAATAATTGCTGCTATCGACTTGGTTTCTGTGTGCTAAAACACACCATTGATTTCACAGCTCTTCATCATAGAATTCGCGTTTAAAACACAAGCGTTTCGTGCTAATATAAACTCTAAGAATATGCAGGCTGATGCAAAATGAGAACGCTTAAAATATGCACGCACGCTCCACTTGAGCGTTTATTTAATGTCTTCCTAATTGAAAATGAGACAAATCTACGTAATACGTGTGCGACGCGTAGCGCATGACTTGTGCGGTTTTTGTCGCGGCTAGGACACTGTCATGAAGTGTCGCGTTTGTCCTTGAGTCACATTGCCGCGGGGCACAAGATGAGGCATGATCGTGGGCATATAAAGCAGGCGACAAGTCCACGAGAGGCTTGTATAGTTCCGGACTTGATAGAAACAGTCATGAAACTGGTGAGTTCGCGGTTGACATCTGTCGGCCATTTCAAACAAGTGAAACATTTAAATTTAACAAGTATTTTCAACAACTAAGTGGTCCTAAGGAGTATTAAAATAGGACAGAATTTCACTTAAAGAGGATTATGTCGAATTTGTCTGATTGCAAAGAATATGGAATAAGGCACAAATGTTTTTGAAATAAAAACTTTCAATTAGAAAAATGTGTTATTTTGTATTCGTGTGCATAATTTTTTAGTTTCAATTTCGATTAATGAATTTGTTTTCATATATATGTGAACGCAATATTATTATTATTATTATTATTAATTACAGGCAAATCCAGTAGCATGGGAAGAGTGCAAGCACTATTACCACCCTAAGGTGGCCCCATGTACCGGAAGCGCCCAAAAGATTAAGAGAGAAAGAGAGTTCGAAGAGAAATAAGTCTAGAAAGAGAGTTGGAAAGAAAATAATAAATAAATAACAATAAATAATAAACCATCATCCGATAACAATCCATAATGTCACTCCGCCCACGTTCCTCAATAAATAATAACAATCAACAATAAATATGTGATTCATTAAAAAACAGCCATCAATAAATAAGAATAAATATTAATAAATAAGTAATAAATAACAATCAAGAACAATACATATGATTCAAAAAAGAAACATCCAACAATAAATATAAATATGATTCAATAAGTAACAACAACACAAATAAATATGATTCAATAAACAATAACACCAATAAATATGATTCAATAAACAACAACAACAATAAATATGATTCAATAAACAGCAACAACAATAAATATGATTCAATAAACAACAACAACAATAAATATGACTCAATAAACAGCAACAACAATAAATATGATTCAATAAACAACAACAGCCAACACTGAGTAAAAGTATAATTTAATAAATAACAACAACCAATGATAAATAGTAATAAATAGAGAGTAAAATAGGAATAAATATAAATAAATAGAAAATAAATAACAATAAGCATGAATAAATAACAATAAATATGAATAAATATACAATTAATAAGACTCAACAGTCAATTCCGCTCTTTCAGTAGCATTTCATTTACTTTGGCCTTGAATTTGTTCAAATTGCTCTGCAAGAAAGCCTCCTCCTTCAACGTGTTCCAAGTAGACACAGTGGCCGGAAGAAAGCAACGTTGGAATTGTTTTGTACGACAACGAATTGGAGCCATGCACTGGGAATGCTGTTTGGATGTAAACCGTGTGCTTCTTGCTGCCACGAAATCATCAGGAATTGACTTGCTCATCGGATGATGGTCGTTGTGCTTGATTTTGTACAGCATGCACACACTGCTGACCTTTCGACGATGGCAAAGATCACCAAGAACCAAGTCACCACAGAGGAACTTGCAAGTTCTAACAACTCTGTTGATGAGATTGAGGTGACAATCCGCAGCAGAAGACCACACGGGGGCGCAGTACTCCAGAATTGGCAAAATGAAACAGCGAAAACAACTTTTTGAGATTGTGCTGCTACCGAACATCCGATATGCCTTTCTTATAATTCCCAGTTTCCGCGATGCCGAACAAACTAGCTTCCGAATGTGACTCTCAAACGTGAGCTTTGAGTCTACATGTACTCCCAATATTTTGAGCTCATCACACACGTTGAGTTGGGCGTCATTTATGAGGATAGCTCCATGTGAAGGCTGAACGGTACGTGACCTAGAAACCAACAAGCATTTAGATTTCGAAGTGTTCAGCATCATATTCCACCTCTCACACCACTTCAGGACGCTGCTGAGATCGTCGTTGACCGTTTGACGCACCTGTGGTCTGTCCGAAGGAGATGAAATTACAGCCATCAAGGTGATATCATCAGCATATCCATATACAGGGTTGCGTGTGGTTGTGTACAGGTCAGCGGTGTAAATGTTGAACAAAATAGGACCCAACACACTCCCCTGCGGGACACCGGACGCAATGCTCTGCCAGCCACTGTATGCTCCATCGATGGCAACACGTTGTACGCGATTGGATAGAAATTGATGCAAAACACTTAGCAAACGGCCGCCGACTCCAATCTTTCTCAGTTTTTGCAACAAGCCCTGGTGGCTCACACGGTCAAATGCTGCCGAGAAATCCAACTGCACAATCCAGGCTTCACTGCCTTTGTCTAGCACTTGCTGGAGCTCATGCGTGATAGTAAGCAGAGCGTCAGTCGTGCTGAGTTTTTTGCGGTATGCAAATTGGTTTTCCGACAGCAGATTGTTGCTCTCCAGGTACTTGGACAGTCTGGAAGATATCAAGTGCTCGAATATTTTGGACAGAATCGGCGTAATTGATATTGGCCGGTAGTTTGCAACATCAGCTGAATTGGTTGCTTTTGGTATGGGCGTGATATTCGCAACCCGCCAACATGATGGAAACGAACCAGTCTTCATCAAGCGCCTGAAAAGAGCACTGAGCTTCGGAGCTAGAGTATCTGCCGTGTTCTTGAAAAATAACGGAAACATATTCAGAGGGTCTGTTCCTCCGTGGGCATCAAGGTCTTTCATGAGATTCGCCACTTCTTTTGATCGGAAGGCAATGCCTTTGATTTTCGGGGCGAGGACAGATGAATCGTCAGACGGAATGGACCCTTGACATTGCTTGGTATTGAAGTAATCCATAAGCAACTCTGCCTTCTCTGTTGGGTTGATTTTGAGCTCACCGTTCGCTGAAAATAAAGTAGGGACAGACAGGTCATGTCCAAACACTGACGATTTCAACGTTGACCACCATTTGTGGGCGTCATTGGCAGATGTTAGCTTTTCAGCAAGTTTCTTTGAGTGACGTGTTTCCGCTTCTGAATACACATGCTCAGCATGCCGTCTGGCCTCAGTGTAGACATTCCATGAATCGGCTGAGCGTGATTGGAGCCACTTGTGGTAAGCCTCCTGCTTGGATTCACGAGCGCTGCGACATTCGTTGGTGAACCAGGCTTTGTCATCAGAGCGAAAACGTAGTTTTTTAGTAGGCACTCTCCTTGAGATGACATCGGTAATGTATTTGTTCAATGCATCAATGGGGCATTCCTTCTGCTGCAGATTTGAAACTTTAGGAGGAAGGTAAAACTGAGGATATAATTTCATTTGTTTCACTGCAGCTGACTGGTAATGTATAGGTGTCTCTCCGAAACCGTCTACTATTCTATGTCGTAGTTTTTGACAATTATTAATTTCAACTGAATTTTGAAATTAAAAAAAATTATTCCAACAGAGACAATTCACGAATTCACGTGAAAGATAAGCACCACACCAATCACATTTGTCCAAGTTGCTTATATACATTATAATATCTATATACATTATAATATTTAGCTGCAACGCTTGACAGGAATCTTTGTACAAATTTTCAGTGAATTCAAGCCAGTATTTCTACTGATCAATGTTTGTATTGTTGTTTTTGTCAGTATTCGTACTGTTTTATTCCTGTTTATATTTGAATATGCAAATTACATATACCAAGCGTTACCAGGCGTTATTGCTGTCAACAACATTCATGAAATCGTGCAAATTTTGCGAGTGTGATTTTTGTGTCAGAATGATTTAAAATCTTTGGTAAATTATAAATTATCAAATATCTTCGGGCAGTACATTTCGTTTTAATAGTATTGAAATAGATGTAGTTATATTTTGTGCAGTATTGACGAGTGTCGCATGAAAACAGGCGAATATTACCCATCAGTTAAATAGTCCTTGAAAGACTCAACTGAAAAAATTATATTATTGTTTTTCATTTTCTTTAGCAGGAAGCAATACATAAATATATCTTGAATGCGCTTCAAATGCGTGGCATCACCAATATCTCTTATCATTTTCTATATTAACAAAACTGACTCATTTTCTATATTAACAAAACTGACTCATTTTCTCATTGCAGCTGTTACTGGTTGTGGCCGTCGTTGGCTGCCAGTGCTGGAAACTGCCGGACATCTCTGACGGCCGGCGTTCCCAGTACTACACGCAGCAGAGCGACGGAGCCTATCGGTTCGGCTACGACACTGCTGACGGTCTCTTCCATCAGCAGCAAGCTGACAGCGACAATCAGGTATCTGGATCATTTGGCTCTGAACGAGGAACAGTGAGGTACACTTCGGGCAAAAACGGATTCCGGGTTGAATCTGAGGGCGAGGGGTCTCCTGTCAGCTCCGAGAACAACGCCCAATCCGATCATAATGCTGAAGGTGCACACAGTGGAGCCAGTCACACGGACGTTATTTCTGATGCTCCTGGTGCAGCTGCAGATGCAATTGAACCGCAACAATATTCCGACATTGCCGTCCAGGCAGATGCAGCACAAGAAAGTGACAAGCAACAGCAACAGACAAACTCCGCCGTCGTTCAAGCCCCCAACGCTCAAGAGGCCACGCTTGACCAGCTACTGACACTGCCAGTGCAAGTTGAAGACACGGATGAGGTTGCCCAAGCCAAGAAGGAGTTCCACGCAGCTTACCAGGCGGCAGCTGAGGCAGCGGCACATGCTCCCGACGAGAACATCATCACAGGCTCACCCAAACTGCCCAGCACATCGTCCGCTGTTCATGATGACAGCTTTTCATCACAACAATCTGCCGCTAATGTACATTCGGCGGTTCTACCTCAGCCCGTACAAGACACGGAAGAAGTTGCTCAAGCTAAGCTAGAGTTTCAGGCGGCCTTCGACAAGGCAGCTGCTGCTGCGGCGGCCAGTGCAGAAGCCGTACTCAATACTCAACAGCAACATACTATCACCGAGAATAGTGACCATCAATCAGTGTGCACTCTCCACCACTCACATGACACGGTCCCCTTGTCCCATCAAGTTGCGAATGTTGTAGCAATCGATTCTGATGCCCCTGCTATTGGTAACAGCCCAGTTGTTCAACACCAAGCTGGTGCGCTTGCTAACGAACCATTTGATGTCGAAATTGTTGAGGGTGACATGGTGCAACAGCCAGTTCAAATAATGCAGTACGCCTCGTCTCGCAACGACGATGGATCTTACGAGTTCATGTACGAAACTCCGGACATTTACCATCAGGTGACGGCCGACGCAGCAAACAACGTTGAAGGGGCGTACGAGTACGTCTCCGACGATCAACAAAGGAGACGTGTGGATTACCGAGCTGGAAGTGACATCGGTTTTGTGGTGTCAGCCAATCATCTTCCAGTTCAGGTAGAAGATACGGACGATGTGAAAGCTGCTAAGGCCGCTTTTCAACTAGCCTATGACGCAGCCAGAAACGGGCAAGTGGTACAGGTGGAAGAGCAGCAGCAATCAGCACCGACCGTTCCATCATTCGGATTGCCGGGCACCGCGTCCATTTCACTGGTTCCTGTACAGGTAACCCACAGCTACCAAGTGCTGGACGCTCTGCGTCCCGCGTCTGATCAGCCTCACAACGTCATTCATGGTACTGGATTCATTCAGCAGCAGCAGCAGCACACCGCCGACCAAGCACACAATATTGGCGAGCACGTCTCGGACTCAAATGCAGTGGCGGTGTCTGATGAAACCAATCACAGCAAGCACACTGCGGCAACATACAACCTGCACGACGGAGTGATGGTGATGGTCGCTGAACCAGCACTGTCTCCACATAAGTTCGGCTACTCGTTTGAATAGGTCTACAGTGAGTCGTGCTGGTCAACAGTCATTGCACCTATCTCAGGTCTTACTTCATGATGGCATTGTCAATGGAAAAAGCCCACGCACTTTAGTCATAGAATATATGTTCTGCGTATTGATCAAATTCAATTTGCAATGTGGAATGAATTTGTTAGAATATTTGGACTATTGAAAGGTGTAGAGTTCAAGCTAGTACACTACACTTTAATCGGAATCTCAATTCGTGGGGAAAATGATTTGATTGGCATTGAAAATAAAATTACTGTACAATGTGGATTACTCTTCTTAAACGTGCATAAGTTGCACTTGAATTCACCAATCATCAAGCAGTGTAATCGGTGATTCTCAAGGGACATACTGAGCAAATATAAGTGAGCTCAGGCTCAGATAGCCATGGACGCCATCATTTATTGATCATAATTTATAATCATTGATCGATTGATCGATTGACTATAATTGATCGATCATAATCTTCATTGATTCTACCATACCAGGGTCGTGACAAAATTCATTCCGGCAGAATCACTGGCCCCAAAGAAGTTACATGTTTTATTATTGACTCAACTCGCTTACTATATTGTTAGTTTGAGGAAACGTGTCGAATTTTGGTGGTCTCTCACGCACATTGGGATCTGTCACAGACGCATCTCAAGAAAACAACGTCAAAAATTAATATATTTACTTCAATAAACAAATAAAGCAATTATAAACAGACAAACAAAAGTAATATTTTGAATAATCAATACGAATAAAGAATGTAAGAATAAGAATATATCCAATACAAATAAATAAACAAACAATATCAGAAGTCCAAAACAACAAATATAGTTTGAAAATCGTCATTTGTGGAACGGGCAGTCCATGCATAAATGTGTGTATATATGTGTGTGTATGCATGTATGTGTATGTGTGTGTGCACAAGTATCCACCGATAAATTTGCACATGTAATGCCCTACTGAACTCTGTGTGCAACCGGTAAGAAATATTTTCGCAGCGAAAAACTTGTAAAATCGAGTGATTGTTCTGTGTCTTGGTGGTCGGCACACTGGATCTTGAATGTGCATCATACATCTTCACAATGAGCAATAAGTCCTTTGACATCACAGCGTCCTTCGGTAGGTGTGTTGTTGTCTTACGTGCTCGTTAGTAGTCGAACGTGGAATTGTCAACCGGAAAGTTCGCGTGTCCGCGTCATGACTGGAGCCCGCATCCAAGTCATGCCCCAATGGATCGTGACCATGGCGTTCTCGAATAAATCGTCGACCAGATGTGATTCCTCGTTGCTGAAACTCCTTTGCTGAGCTGTGTGGCAGGGATAATGTGCCTGCTCTCTGTCGGTAGGACACGCCTATCTGTCCATTTCGTCCTACGACTGAAGATGAATAACCTGGATAATGTTTTCGATGTGTTCGGGAGCTAACTCGCGGATTAACCTCAAGTTCCCCCGTGTGTTCATCCAGAGCAAAAGGAGACTGGCGAATTGACTTATGCAGACGAATATCGTTCAGAATCGCTGATGATATGTCAGGTTCGCTTAATGGTACATGTATGTGCTCTCTACGAGTGCTGAAACCATTTCTCCGTAATTTATATGAAGGAGGATAAAATGATTGTTTGATTGGCTCTCTGGAAGAATACTGCGAATTCCTTTCTTGGTGCATCAAGTTTGCTTGAATGGGAGAGTGTCTTTGAGGAAGAGTACTGCGGTGATATAGCTGTTCCAAAGATTCTGTATTGAACCTACTTTCATTCTCATTTGGTGACTCAATGAAGGCAGTGTCGGTGAAATCTCTAGCACTATACTCACCATTATCAATCGAGTAAGTATTCGCCTCGTTGCCTCTTCTGTTGCTGCTTATTGACGATGTGGAATGATATGAAGGACGGATGTTATTTAAAACAACTTCGTCCAATTTTCTTATTGATGGCCTAGAATGCGTGCTTGAATAAATGTACTCCGCAGAAACATCAGATGGATGGTCTTCCAATTCATATTGTCCTGGTTCAGCAGGTCCTCTATTGATAGAGCCTATAAACTGTTGCTTACTCGAAGCCTCATACGGATCAAGCGAATGTTCACGTTGAGAAACCATTTCACTGTAGACATCATTCAGTGAAGGATACACATTTCTTTTGTCAACATCTTTGTCATATTTATGAGGAAAATTGTAGTAATTTCTATAAGCCTGACCGTCAAAATTTCCCCGATTATATTCAGGCTCCAGTATCCTACGTGTGTTATCATTTGCCGACCCGTACCTATTGTCAATTGACTCATCGTGTATGTGCGACTTGCTGTCATGGCTCTCAGTGTAGAAGTCACGCGGATTTCCACTATCTATCTCCGCATTAATAACTTTACGAGAAAAATATTTATCTGAATCCCTTGAATTATCCAATATTCCATTTGGCACTTGCAGAATACGACGATCAAGCATCCGATCTGGTCTTACGTCAAGAACCGGTCGAGACAGCTCGTGCGACATGCGTCTCTCTATCGCACGATCATAGGTTCTCGGATACTGCATGTGCTTTCGTGGCATATCCAAATCTTGCCTACTTCCCAGACGACGTCCAGAAAATGTGTGCCTAGACGTATCCAATGAGGATGGGGCACTTACAATATCTTGATATTCTCCTAGTTTATGTTGCCTATCATCAGTCAGCCTATGACCTCTGAGTGATAACAACTCGTGTTCAATACCGTGATCGCTGGCACTGGCGATCGGATCGAGACCATAATCGTGATAATCGCGAGACATCTGACTCCCGGTGAAAGTATGTTTTCTGTCGTGTATCAATTCAGGCTTGCTGTTCAAGTATCGATATTTGAATGTCGAAAACCTTGGTTCATAATCTATAAGGCTTGTCACATTCGGTGTTCTTCTGTAATTCAATTTGTCATCGGCATATTCAGAGGATACTCTCTCAAGCCAAGGGAATCTAGTAACTTCTACTTGTCGTGTGTATCTGTTATCATTCGCTTCATCATCAAGCGATTCCTCATTTTCAGACTCTTTGTCTTCTTTATTCATATACTTGTTTTTATCTCGTGGTTTCTCAAAAAGTTTATCATAGTAATCAGTTGACTCTAGTTCCACCTTGGCAAACTCTGACACACCATCGTTGAGCCTTAATGATTCATACTTAGGATGCATTGGTTGAGGATGAGGGCCTTGATCAGAACTCTCTTGGTCATTCTCCGTCGCTGACATCTGCCCAGGGTCATTGACTGGTACTATATCAGGCCGCACAGTAATACCTCGCCGAGCAGATCTTCCAACAGGTCGCAACACAGGGTAACCGGTCTTCAGTAACCTATCTAGACGCGTATTTCTGGTGAACACCCGGTCGTACTCTGCACTACCTAAATCAAACCCTCGAGATTGTCGATACTGCATAGTGTTATTGAAAACAATCCCCAGCGGAGTGAATGTAATCGTTGAATTGTCGTTAACTCCAGGTTGCAATGAAGTCTGATGAAGTCTAGAGACTGCATGTGATGCTGATTTGTTCCGGAAAAGGTTTCCCAAATCGTCTAAGGTATATTCTTGTTCTTCCGCGTGTACTTTTGTTGGCTCTGTTTTGTTGGAATGCAACTTCGATTTTACAGATAATTGTTGATAAAATTGCTTGTATTTTTTCTCGTCATACTTTTTTTCTTTGAATATTGCACCTTCGCTATTGTTGATCGACTTGCTAGTGAATCTCAATTTACTCTTGTATGTCGTCTTTGAGCTCAGAGCTCGTTTTCGATCGGCAATCCGCTTTGCCAAATGCACGGAAACATTTCGATTGGAGGCCATTGATGCAGGCACTAAGATGGAAGATTCAACGCTTACTACCAAGCAAATATTGACTGTCAGCAATGTAACCTGCCAAAGAAAAAGGTTTGATATGAACGAAACGACGCCTCATCACATTTATAAATTCTCATAGTAATGTAATTCAAAACGAATATGTTTTACTTGGAAGCATTAGATGATCATTAAACAATACACCTAATAATAGTTCAACAACAACAAAAAACAACAACAACAACAAAATATTAGTTTATATTTTTATCAATATTTTGATTCATCTACAAACTATTATGATCTTAACTCACCAAATTCATCGTTTCCCACGAGACAAGAGCATTTGTTGAACAACTAAGTTGTTCACGGTGCACTAAAGAGGAATTGTTGAGAAGAGATGTATTCACTTCGGTTACTGATATGGATTTGATCGGTTAACCAATTGAGAATCGAAGACTAGTGGTGAAATTTTCGCCGAGGTCACAAGTGTCACGCATCGCATGCTAGTTGGGACGCGAGGTCACCACAATTTACGTACAACCAAATGGCAACTATTTTTATATAGCGACATTCCGAGGCAATGTTTGAAGAACAAACGCTAATAATCATCTCACTCGGAAACCAGTTATCTATCCTTGCATTTCGTTTTCGTTTCCAAAGTGGTGTTTTGTGTGTGTGTGTGTGTGTGTGTGTGTTTGTGTGTGTGTGTGTGTGTGTGTGTGTGTGTGTGTGTGTTTGGCTAGGGTGAACGCATATGAACAAATAATACAGCAACTTTCACAACCAGTTCCAGATGAGGGGAACTAATGGTAATAAATAACGAAAATTTAACCGATGGATGAGAGATAGATAGATGAGGACCATCGATTGTCCATTTTAATATATAAAAATTAATTTATGTATTGCGAATAAATTATAATTAAGCCAAGCAACATCAAAAAACGATTAATCCGAAGGATCATCATAACCTTGAGGCTATAAAATGTTTAATTTATCGTCTGATTTTCCCGTTTTCACAAATGAAACGCGTTATAAGAAAAAATATGTTAAGCATGGGGCAAGTGTGTGTATTCAAGCAAATATATGCAATATTGAAGCAAATATTGAATTGAAATTGCAAATATTTTTGCTAATATTATTGCAAGAAGCAGTATAATTTTTGCAAATATTGTTGCAAAAAGGATATATCGAATTGATATTGCATTGAATCAAATAAATACAATAATTTCATTTCAAAGTTTCATTTTCCAATGTTTATTCTGGCGGCAGAACAAATTTCTAGAATATACCAGTGTCATCGGTAACCAAATCAAACATAAATCCACTTGAGGATACCCTTTAGAAACATTTATAGACAAATGTGACAGATTCATAGAACAGCGATTGTCATCAAGTAGCGTATTCATGCAGAGAACGAGCCTCAATCCGCATAGGTAACAGTAACATTCTGCCGATGGTAAGGCCCGTCACTGGAAATTATGTTGCCTTTTCCAGTGACGGCTCCAAAATCGGAGAGCCGGCCGTACCCGCGTTGGTTGTGTGCTCTCTGTGAATTGTAGCCAGAATTTGAAACCGATGGACTCCTGGTTGGAAGGAGAGATTGGTGTGATATCCTTCCATTATCGCGAAATGTAGATCGACCAGATTGACTCCCTCCTGAATCGTAGCCGCGTGAGTTTTGTGATTTCAAATTGGAGCCGTATGTTTGGTAGCCGGAATTCTGAGATCCTCCGCTTGATCTCACTGAACTAGTTTCAAGGTTGTAAGACGACAGGTCAGGCCGATTTGTTGCATAATGAGGTAAATTATAAGAATCAAGTGCACCACTTGTACTAGATTCATCTGACCCGTACGCAGTTGACTGGGTAGCACCATGACCGCGCGATGCATAGTTATATTGTGCAGACTGATCAAATTTCGGGCGATATGAACTTGTTAATGAATGCGACGACTGTCGACCACTGGATATTCCAGTTTGTCTACCCTTCAACAAACTATCTCCTGAAGCAAGAGGGTCATGGTTGATTGAAGCAGTATATTCACTATATACTCCGGGAGAATTAGGCGAACCCTGAGTTTGGTGGTACGGTTTATCTTGAGCACCGTTTTGATATGACGATGATCCTTTCGCTTGGTGCATCATGCTATTTCTTGAATATGAGTCGTCCGACAGTTGCTCAAATGTATGTTGCTCTTTCCGAGCTCGAAAATTTCCCGAGCTCGAATATTCCTCGCGCTGCTGCTGGAGACCGAAGTCTCCGCTGGTGTGCCGCCTATTGGAATTTCCCGAGCTGTAGTGCCACTGGCCGTCGTCATCATCAGGGGCAGCTTCGGCAGCAGCGGCGGCAGCGTTGTACGCCTTGTAGAACGCAAGCTTAGCAGCGGCGACCTCGGGCGTATCTTGTACAGGTGTGGGTACCACATACTGGTCCTCAGTGTCAGATGCGGTGTACGTGGAGCCTGATTGCCGATAGCCCGTGGATGAAAAAGACGACTGCTGGTTGGCATTTGCAGGCCAATTGTTTCTGCTTCGATAATTGTTGCTTTGGTGCGCATAACCAAAACCGTGTACTGCCCGGTTAAGATCTTGACCAACAGTTGGTGGGATATTCTGAAAAGGGTAAGCAGGTGTAGAGATACTAGACACGCCTTTATTATTAGTGTTGCGATGTCTAGACGAAAAATGTCCTCGTCCTTGCTGAGAATAACTCACATCGGGAGCATCTTCCGCCGCTTTCGCGGCGGCTTTATACAACTGGAAAAATTTCTTTTTAGCCTCAGCCACTTCTGGAGTGTCACCGACCGGTACTGGTAGTGTTAGTAGCTCCTGTAGAGAAGCAGGGCGAGTTGCCTGTCGTGCTCCATACGTCTGTCCGTTTCCGCTGTCCAAACCCATACCAAACGTGTATACAGACGGACGATTTGCTTGAACAGTTGATTCGGTACTCCAGTATAGAGCTCCATTTGATGACGGGTACCTGTTATTACCAAACATCCTGCCATCATTATTGTCATACCATGTCATTATTATTGTCATAAGTTGGTCATCGGTTGCACTGATGCTGTGTATACTGGACCCGAATAGGTGTCTGTGTACTGATTGGACCACTGATCTGAAGTTCCGTAACTGACACCATAAGGGCTGCTTCCTCCGCTAGGCTGATTATTATATTGACCGACTGAAGAATCAGTAAAATACCTCCCACTGACGCCAGAGTTGTGACGCACAATGTCGCGAGAGGAACCGGATGGCGCGGACACATGATTTCTGCTGCCAGTTTGGAAGGCACCGTCAGCAGTGTTGTAGCCGATCTTATAGGCTCCGTCGCTCTGCTGCGTGTAGTGCTGGGAACGCCGGCCGTCAGTTTCCGGCAGTTTCCAGCACTGACAGCCAACGACGGCCGCAGCTAGTAACAACTGGAAGTCATGCGCCACAACAAAAGACATAAAACATTTATAAATCACGGTTACAGGATGGAAATGGCATAGACAACGAGACGTGAAAAGGTTTTCGAGCCCTTGTGTAATGAATCACCATCCGAAGAGGGACCATATCCGCTCACCAACTGCTGCCCATTCACTGGTGGGTGGACCACGAAAAGTGTGCACAAGAGAGCATACAAAACATGTTCACTCTGCTGAGTGATCAAATGAATCAATTAATCAAAATCAAATGTCCAATTCCACAAATTCCATACATCTTCAAAGTCTTTTATGATTACATTTCGTGTTTGGCTGAAAGGAACAAGTATCCCTATTGGAAACAAGTGCTCACTCACCCAATTCATAGCCGCCATAAGTATCGGTTCAGCAGATATTCGTGTGTGTGTGTGTGTGTGTCGGCGCAAAGCCGCGGTGAATAAATGTGCTCGCCGGACGCTTGTTTGTCTCTATATAGCCCCCGCGAAACAATCTCACACACACGCACACACACACACACACACACACACACAAACACACGCACACACACATACACTAATCAACGCATACTTACACACGCTCTCGTTCGTGCAAATAGCGGCGTCCACAAACAAGCAGCCAGATAGGTAGGCACACGCCGACAATGAAAGAAGATGAGATATGCAAAATGATGAGAGACACACGGAGACACGCAAAACTCGGTGATTATACATAGAAAACAATTAAGCAACGTATGGTGCTCGCCAACGCCAAGACTGAAGGACGTCGGCGCTTCTGCAGTGTCAATCAAACCACACGGCGTGCTGTAACTCGCTGTGCGCGAGCTGCTGTTTTCTTGTCTCCTCTCGTGCTCTATCTGTCCGTAAGCACGTATCATTGTGCTTGCCTGCTTGCATGCGCGTGAATGTATGTTTTGTTGTCTAACGGCGTGGTGGAGTGTGAGAGGCAATGCTCGACGGAGTGGCGCTCGCTGTGGCGCTCGAGAAATCGACGGCGCAGCTGCGGAAGCAATCTCCCCTGCCGAGTCTGTTTATCCAGCGTAGTCAATCAAAGATGTCCAATGAGCGTGTATGTGTGTGTGTGTGTGTGTGTGTGTGTTGCAAGAACCAGATCATCAAAATCGCATTAGCAAAGCAACATATTTGGCCATTATTACGCACCGCTTCGTAGCCGGCTGTCTGGACTTCGTTAAGCTGGAAAATCGAAATAATGAAAGATCGCAGATTATCACGCGCGCGAGTGCAAATGGTGCATTTTGGCGCGCAAACGCACGTGAGCCAATGGACATACCAAGGACAGCGGCGCGTGACTTGAGACGAACCGCTCTTGGTCATGTTGACAAAACTCACGAGGGTGCGTGCGTGCGTGTATCCGCGTGCTAGCCACAAGCAATTAGACTCTCGCTATTTTGGCGCCCAGTCGACGAAAACAAGCTAACCTAAGATACAGTTATCAGCATCATCTGCGTGGTAGGGTTGCACACTGTTGACTGCGCTGTTGGCTACAGTGAATATCTGTGAATGATGAACACTGATCGTCGAACATCGAAAAATCACCGATCATTTTCCAGTGCTAAAAATTCACCGACTGAATGTTAACGTGTCGTTTTGCGAGCAAAAACATTCCTTTTATTGATAATTAGTCAGAAAAAGATCGAAATAGATGTTGTATGAAATAGCGTGGAGCAGTGATTGTTTACAGAGTAGAATTGAAATAACAAACCGCTGTTATTTATTTATAGAACTAATTTATAAGGGGCTAAGGAAAAATATGTGTGGCCTTGGAAAAACATGAGATGTTCTCGAAATGTTCATGGTTAGCGTGTTGGGGGCTCAAGGCGGGCTTGGCATATTTGTTTGAGGAGGGGTCTGAAGACCCTTCAACCCTCTTGGCGTCGCCACTGTTCACATACAAACTTTATCAATATCAATTACGAACAGAATACATTACTGGAATGTATACTGTGGTGTATTACTGTGGTATTAGTGCGTGAGTGTGCGTTAGGGATATGGTGTTTGCATAAGCAAGTGTGTATGTGTATGTGAGTGAAAGTGTGCGTGTTTGTGTGGCTGTGATCCTTGCGCGAGCGGTAGGTGTTTGTTTTGTGAATGCGTGCGTGTCTGGTTGTACAGGCAGATGGTGTGCATGTATGTGTTTGTGTGTGGGAGCGCGCGTGTACTGTACTGTGTTGGTAACTAGGGGAAATGTGGAGCGTTCGAGGGCAGTTGGTTTAGTGGTGTGAACTGGGAGCGTGGGGCGAACGAGTGCGTTGGCAAGAGGGTATCTGTGTTGTGTGGAGTTAACGCTTTGTTGCGGGATCGTGTAGATTCGTGCGTGGATTCGTGGTCATTAACATATCGCAGTTTTCATCACGTTATTTTTTCTGTACATCGTTGTTGAATACATTCACATATACTGCACTGATTGTGTGGATAAAATATTCAAGCACTATTCTAATACTTTTTGTATCCAGGTAAAACACCAAACAAGAAAGCTAATCGAAACGCAACATTTCAAGCGAAACTAAGCTTTTCGTAAAATATATACGCAAATGAATCCTGAAAATAAATTCTTGTAATTTATGTAGCAAAGCTAATTCAATTTGGTCGCTTTAATAATCTTATCAAATAATCGATATGAATCATTAAATGTTAAAATGTATGCACGTTAAGCTCTGGTGATGTCACAAAATGATTACTGTAACAACATAAACACAATTTTAAGGAAAACAAAAAACATATGTATTCAAAGGCGCTACAAGACCACACCACACGACACGCCCGAACCCGCCCGAACACGACTCTCCACACACATCTTCACATCTCAACACGACACCCGATCACCACCACGTGATACCTAGAACGTACCCTGCAGACGGGATCTAGTACAATATTGCCCTATGAACATATTAGCCACAAATTCTCGAATACTCCCATACTCTGCAATAGGGTAATATGTTCACCTCGGCCAGTGTAATGTCAAAGGCGTACCAAGTGAGGTGAGTGCTACTGTGACTTGTGGCCAATATGTTCACTTTTCACCATAGCGTAATTTCAGTGGTTTTCAACACAAAACACGAGTTTATACACAACAGGTAGCTAGTACCCTACATACTATGCGGTTATTGGCTAGGCTCAGTAATCTAACTTGACTTAAAATAACCTGACCTGATCTAACATAGCCAATAACCGCACAGTATGTTAGGCGCTAGCTACTTGTTGTATAGAAACTCGTGCGTTGCGTTGAAAACCACTGAAATTACGCTATGGTGAAAAGTGAACATATTGGCCACAAGTCGCAGTCACAATCACCGCACTTGATACGTCTTTGATACTACACTGGCCGAAGTGAACATATTGCCCTATTGCAGAGTATGGGAGTATGCGGGCGTTTGTGGCTAATATGTTCATAGGGCAATATTGTAGTACTCCCCCTGAAACTAGCTGAAAACGGTATTGGCTCATTGTCTACGCCGCTGATTGGTTGTTCATGGAACACGTCATCGGTGCTGTAAATCTAGAACACAATGAAAAATGGCCGCTTTCAACAGTCAACTAAAGGCGACCACCGCTAGACTTACTAATTTGCGTTTGTTTATACCGCTTTTATAAACAATTTAGCTTATTATCATTATCTCAACTCAATCGAACATTATCTAGTTCAGTATGCATAAGCCTGCATGTAAAACGACTGATTTGTAGTGATGTAACGGCTGTTGTACAGAGACAACCAGCACAAGCTCATGCACAGTCTAAGCAAGCGGGTAGCGCAAGCACTATGGCTCTTAGTACAGACCACCGCAGTATTCACGGATGTCTTGGAATCGTGCACCTCCGAGGAGCCGTACATGCTGCTAGCGACCAGAACTCCCTACTCAGCAGTGCGCAACAAGCACTTCAATGTTCATCCTCCGTCTGGATGCAAGCCCGTGCAGTTGTGGATGAGCATGCGTCATGGAACCCGCTACCCGAGTGCCAAGGAGATCCGCTTGATGAAAAGTCGACTTCCGCAACTACGCAACGATATTCTCTCCAATGTTGAATTAGGTCATGCTCGGATTTGTCAACGAAACGTGGATAATTTGCGTGATTGGTCGATGAAGTTTGACATGAGACTCGATTTCCGTTTGTCGCCCGCCGGAGAGAAAGAAATATTCGATTTGGCCAAAAGAATGCAGGCTCGACTACCAGAATTGCTTTCAGGACCCTACAATCCACACAAACACAAATTCTTGACAACTAAGCATCAGCGATCTGTTGAAACTGGCCTTCACTTTACCAGAGGGCTGTTTGGCAACCACGTCGACGTCGAATTTCCAGAACCGAAAACAGCCGACCGCCTGCTGCATTTCTACAAGACGTGTGATAAGTGGATTAAAGAAGTCACAAACAACGAAAGCGCGAGATTCGAACTCTACGACTTCCAGAATTCAACGATCATGCTGGACGCAATAAACAGCGTGTCACAACGATTGGGATTCTTGCACAATACTCTCACCTATTCGGACGTGAAGCTCATGTACGACGCATGTCAATAAGATAGGTCTCTTAGTGAGAACTCCAGCTCTGTGTGGTGCATGGCATTCAGCAACATCAACCTACAAGTGTTCGAGTTCGATATGGATCTTGAGTATTACTGGACCAGTAGCTATGGTCATGCCGTTAACTACAGGCAAGCTTGTCCGAAAGTGCGCGACTTTGTAGAGAAGTTCAGTAAGTTCAGAGATTCTGGAGGAGTGGATCAGCCACTGGCTCATGTGTACATCTCGCACATTGGAGGATTACTCAAATTCATAACCCGTCTTGGTGTTTTCAAAAGCAACGAGCATCTTCGCTCCACGGATTTTGCCAGGCCACGTATGTTTCACTCATCAAAAATCGCTCCTTACGCGGCGAATTTGGCTCTGGCTCTCTATCAATGCGATACTGAGGCCCAGTACAGAGTGTTGTGTCTGTTGCAGGAGTACCCGACCATTCTTCCAGGCTGCTTGTCGCAGTTTTGTCCGCTGGAAACAGTGTTGCGGCAATACGGTGAAGTGGCCGAGACATGCGACGTTGACGCTATCTGCAGCACAGAAGAAGAGCGCTCAATGTGGCAAGACTTGGTTCTTCTGGCGTTGGCCGTGCTGCTGTTTCTCTAGAGAAGAGGTTCTTAAGCGGAGGTGCTCGCAACCCCTTGGGAGTTGAGCCAAGCTCCCCTTGCGAGCCTAGATCCTAAGGGGTGCGAGGAATTTGGTAAAAATTAAAGCAAATATGTCTTATCTATGGTTTATATTTTCCTGGATAAAACTTTTTTGCAGAAACTTAAAGCTGTATGAATGCATATTGAATTAAAAAAGTTTTGTAATTACTTCGTTAGTATTCTTATCTTTTTCATATAATTTTTAAAAATCCAGGGGGTGCGAGAGCTGACTGCTGATTTGAAAGGGGTGCGAACACTGAAAATGGTTCACAACTACTGTTCTAAACCAATATCATAACCGGATAGATTTTAGAATGGAATAGCCTTGCATCGGTTGACCGAACCATTAGATTAGATGAAAAAAGATTTCGCAGAAATGAATTCAGTTCCACACTAGTGGCGGCGCCAGTACTTTTTCGGTGGGGGCTGAGGGGACCCAAGAAAAAAAATCCAGGGGCTTGGCAAAACATGAGGAACTATCTCGAAATGTTGATAGTGAAAAATGTTTAGGAGGTTCAGATGAGCTTGACACATTGTGGGGGATATCAGCTTCTCCAAACCCGATTGGCACCGCCACTGATTCACACTGTAATGGTAGTCAGCATCGGCGAAGATTTGTGTCGAGGCTCGGGGGGATGACAGTCATTATGCATTATTGTTCCTATTCAATTACAATACACATACCTCAATGAAAAGTGTATTGCGTAATATTCACATATTTATAATTTCTTGCATTTTTGACCTATTGTCATTTGCCTTCTATGCTGATTTTGATGATAATATACCCAATGAACTGAACTCAGCAGAATTATCGGGGGGTATAATTGCATATTCATACCCCCAGCCAATTTGTCGGGGGGTACATATACCCCCCATACCCCCCAGGATTTACGCCCATGATAGTCAGCAGCAAATTTCAATACGAAATTTAAAAAGCTGCTAAAAACAAGGCTGAACTTCACGCTGTGGAATCGATCAAAAACTATTGAAGTAATAAATAAACAAGTTATCGGTCGGACCAAGCCATGACCGACTAGAATACCTGGTTGTCGAGTTTTTGACGTCATCAGCGGCGGCGGACGTGGCTGAGCGCCGTGTACATGTTCTTGTGGCGCCATAACGTAGAGAGGGTCGGTTCTGCAGTGGCAGCGAGCTGCACGGGGCACACCTGTGTGTTCATAAGCTTCGACCTCTTCCCAAGTAGCAGCTGTCACTTAGGCCTTTGACCTTGAATGACCAATCAGCGAAACCTTAACCTTAATGACCAATGAGCGAAATTCAATTCAATCAACCAAAAATAATAATTCCCTCCAGCAAAACACCGTCTAACAAACACATTGAAATATATCGGATTCACTCAATAAATATGCACGAAATCTACCGAACAAAAGCAGCATACTCGCATACAGCATACAGCATACTATTTGAAAAACGACCGTTGCAACGTCACAATTGCGTCGGTTGCGAAACAAGTTTCAAATGAGCGGCCATCCCCGATTATGACGTCATCGCGCAGTCAGCTGATTGGACTCAGGCAACGCCACCTAGATACCTAGGTGTCTAGGTATCTAGGTGGGTATCTATCTAATATCTAGGTATAATCTGTATATATAGGTATCTAATATATCGATAATATCTAGGTGGGTATCTATCTAGGTAGGTATCAACGCCACCTATGTATCTAGGTGGCGTGGACTCAGGCCTGTACCAACGCCACCTAGATACCACCTAGTACCTACCTAGACGCCACCTAGATAATAGGTGGCGTTGCCTGTGTATCCTGTAGAAACTCGTCCTCAATAAGCCGGTACACACGTATACAAGCGCGCAATATTCATACACACATGCCAATATACGTATCAGGTCATGTATGTGTATTCAGACCACACACATACACACACACAGACAAAGGGCGAAAACGTACAAAGGACACGCACTTGCTAACGTACGCCTGCGGATTTACTGAAAAAATATACACAATACCACAAGGCCGATGACACCAACAATAAAAGCACACTACATCGCACATAAGCACACACATACTGTATTCACAATATCGCACCTCACAACCAGGAACGATACATAGCGCAGTGATATATATATATATATCATGCCATTTTCAAAGTGATAAAAACATCCACAGCCTTATATATGCAGCAGTTACACCCGCACATACACGTGCGTACACGCTAGTTTATAAGCACACACACACACACACACTAGGTTAAAAAGCACACACCCTACAATGCTCACACGAAAATTGCCCAGTGTCCTATACAAAAAGCGGCGGTAATGAAGATGTCGCCAGCAACGTAATAAGCCAAAGAACGTGCTGGAAATGTACGCTGTGATATAGATGGCGCCACCAACACTGCACCAATTGAACGAATGAATAAAACGTACGGAAATTTTACGCAATCCTAGGCATTCTACCCCCAGGGGAAGAACTACATGGGAAAAATGTAACAATCAAGTAATTGAGCGTGACTCATGCCCGCGTGTGTACGCGTATTTGTAATTCAGTACATCACGTACATAAAATCACACGTACAAACATACATCAAGTATAAAAACCAGCCCTCATGTTCCAGGAAAACTATCCTTCTGTCTGTCTGTTTGCCTATGCGTGTATGTGTATCGCACACGACTTAGCGTGCACTCTTCAAACACTCGAACACTTCAGTTCACGGTATATACACTGTTCCCCAGCACCTCGGTCAGGGGTTCTTAACCGAGGGTATAGATAACCCCCTTGGGGGTATGGGAACCAAAAACTCATTGGGGGACTGGGACTCGATTTGGTATAGAAACGGAACGATAACTGTAAATTTTGCTTTCAGTGAAAAATAACCAAATGATCAATGGTTGTTTTTTCTAGTAATCCGTAAAGTAGAGGTAGAGGAAAGAAGGTATTATGGATCCATATTCGACAATCCATTGGGGTATACAACCATCAAATGGTTAAGAACCCCTGGCCTAGGCAATTCCAAGATATTCACACTGCCTGTGAGTGTGTGTGTGTTGTTTTTAGAGCGTTTGATGGGGTGGGCCGGGCAGCGACGCGGAAGACTCAGTGTCGGACGTAGTGGCTGTTGCTGCAGTCGTATGATCGAGCTCGTCAGAGCCGCACGAGACCGTCGAACACTCGGTGGCTCCACTGGACGCCACAGAGTTGGGCCGCCGTCGCCGCCGTCGACAACAACGTCGCAGATCCAGCGGCAACACTTGCTGAGGCTGCTGGGAATCAGCGATCGACGGCTGCGGAACAGTGCCGGGACAGACGGCATGTGGAGGCGAGTCAGTGAGGAATGGTGGAGTTCGAGAAGGGTTGGACCTGCCACCATCCGCCATCATCGAGTCCGCAGCAGCCGTCGCTCCTGATAGAGAGGCTCGACCGACCGTCACTGTACCGGGGCTAGAACTGTTGCTGTTAGCGCCAACAAACAACTGATGTCGTCTCATGTGCTTGCTGCAGCACACACACAAACGCAGGATAAAAAGGGCGTTAGTAAATATAGTTTCCCCAATACAGCAATAGAAAGATGAAATAGATTACCAAGCGACATTGTTAACCAACAAGCATGTTCAAGAAGAAACACATGACTGGAAGGCGGGAGTCACGAGCCTGTCACGAGAATCATTCATGCCGATACAACTAGTAAGAACAAACACAGTTTTGAACATTGTTTCATTATTTGATAGTTGTTTTTACCCGGCTGGACTTTAGAATCCGGTTATCAGCGTGTGCACCAAGCGCATACACTAACCATTCGGCTAGGAAAACCTTGAATTCCTAGACGCGTTCAATGCAAGGTGACAACTAAGTGACCATCAAAGAACAGATTACGCTAGTCATGCGAAGAAACGTTAGCCAGAGTTAGAGAGGGCAGGGTTTCTAGCAGTTCGCTGAATAGTTACCGCAAAAGAAAGAGTGGAACAGACAGAGAGAAACTGGGCGAATCAGAAGCAACACCAGCACTGAGCGAAGGCGCACGAGGGAAATTGTGTATTGATCATAGATGGGGACGTCACACACACACACGCACGCACACACATGACCTTACATACACCTGACTGCTGTTGGGCGATGAAAGACTTGCTTGAAACACACACAAACACATGCTAGCGCAATATAGTATACTGGATACAATATATATTCATTGATTAATGTGCAGACATTAAGTGAACACACAAGATGATACTGATAAATTAATAAAATACATGGATATATAAATACTTGTGAAAATATATATACTTATCA
The DNA here is from genome assembly GCA_916048095.2 of Sacculina carcini. Taxonomy (NCBI): domain Eukaryota; kingdom Metazoa; phylum Arthropoda; class Thecostraca; family Sacculinidae; genus Sacculina; species Sacculina carcini. Next base: position 6,711,034 of record OU696583.1, read on the forward strand.
TGTTAGCTTCTTCACACCAGATGATACTCTCATATTAGCCATTGAACATAAGGTAATAACAAAAAAAACAATATACAATAAAACAAACACAACAAAATGAAACAGAAACAGCGATGGAAGAAAGGAAGTGAAAACAGATGAAACAACTGATATCATCAAGCAATTGACCACAACGCTTTGCAGTAAACGCAACGAGAAACAACCGGAGCATACACGAGAAAACGAAGCAAAAAAGCAAGGCTGGCGATCAAAAAGCAATGCCTAGGGACCTGAGACTGAGGCAAAGCCGGGAGATAACGCAATGTCACGAGGATTTCACGGGTATTTCCGGTACAAGGGACCACCACCGCAGGATGGTGTTTGCACTTTTCCCATGTCGCTGGATTTACCTGTAATTAATCATAATAAAATGAGGAGGACAGAAGAGAGAGACAGAGGGGGAGACTCACGTGAGATGATCGCTGCGCATGAAGCGCTTGTTGCACATGGAACAGATGAAGTTCTTCTCGCCGGTATGCGTGCGCGTGTGTCGCACCAGTTCATCAGAGCGTGCGAACCGCTTGGCGCAACCGAGCCAGTGACATTCAAACGGCCTCTCGCCTGAATTATATATACACACACACACATGCACACACGCAGTAAGAAACTAGCACAGTGTGACACTGTTTAAATTTGACTCGATGGTGTAGTGGTAGCACACCCGCCTAACAAGCCGAGAGGGAGGTCCATGGTTCGAAACTCGGTCATGTGTTGTGTCATGCATTATGGGCAGGTGGCCCTCTCTAATACGTCTTCCGTCCTTATGGAGCCACAGCGTGGAGAGGGTCGGTTCTGCGATGGTAGCGAGCTGAACGGGACACATCTGTGTGTTCATAAGCTTCGGCTTCTTCCCGTGTAGCATCTGTCACTTGAGGCCTTTAACATTAACCTTTGACACAGAACTAACTTAACTAACAGAATTTGACCCAGAACTAGCTAATTTCACTAAAGATGAATGATACCTTGCACAAACGGATACACCGACTTAGAAGGCAATTGAAATGAACTGCACATCAGCTACAATCTTGGAAAGCAAAGGCCGGGAAAACATCAACGGAAAAAGCAAGCAAATCCCGACTGCCCGCTTTGGTGACAGAGCAGGAGTACTCATTGCCCAAATGTCAAAGACATGACAGTCAGATAGTATACATCAAGTACAACCTGGGATATGACGCAAAACCAACTTTGATGTGAACGATAAATAATATCAAAACGTCTTAGATCATTATTGAAATTAATGAAAAGGGTAGGATGGGAAGGGCGCAACAGACAACGTAATCAGAGCAGAGCGACAACAATAACAAAGGTCATCCACGGTTTCATCGAAATTATAACTGACAATGACTATTGTCAGTCGCCAAGAAACCACGCCATTACACACACACACACACCGTGTGTATTCATGCAAGTATTTCTCATTTTACTTGCATACGTTTGCAACACACAAACATACGCGAGCGAAAGTAGGATTTGGGCAGAAAAATGGCTGACTACGCGTGCATACTGGCTCGCGGAACCTCGACGCACGCGACAACATGCCATGACAACCGAGCGAGAGCAAGATTGATGAACGTTGAAGCGGCACTAGCCGGCACGAGAAACGGCGCTGAAAAGACGAACAAGCAAGGAATTACTGAACACATCACGTCACGCACACACACACATATGCGCCTCCCAATTGTGAGCGAATGTGGGAATATACAAGTAGAGAGAGATTGAGAAAAACAAAACCTCAATGAGAAAAAACAACGCCTTTAAAAGATAGAGAGAGAGAGAAGACTCTCTTCTCTCAAAGAGAAAACCCAACGCCCATCAACCACACCCTCGTCGAATGAACACCCAACACACACACACCAATATATATATATATATCTATATATATAAAAGAGATCCTCTGTGTGTGTGTGTGTGTGTGTGTGTGTGTGTCTGTGTGTGTGTTCGACCCTCCTTGGTCCATTTTCTATCAGCTATTATTCGGCCACCACTCAGCCTACCCGCTAACAATTTATACCATCACGTTGGAAATTTTCTTGTCTACACTTTAGATTAAATTTTAAATTTCAAAAATGAAATCAAAAAAAGTTATAGCGGTGAAAACACAAAATGAACCCTGAAAAATGCGAAAATTGTGGTCAATGCTCTGCCATCTACTCCTCATAAACCAGAAATGGTACAGCCAAACAGATTATACCACTGTGTAGAAAATTTTCTGTTCTACAAGATAGGTTATAATTCATATCCAAAAATAGAACATAAAAGATGTAAACATGACAAAATTTCAATCTATATTCAAAATTATATTTATACTCCACGCGTCCGATTTTCTATACTTTTTTCTCTATGTATCAAAAACTAATTATCACACAACTAAATAAATAATACCATCATGCTGGGAATTTTGTTTGCTACAACACGGTATAATTTTTAATTTTCCAAAGTGTATTAAAAAAAAGTTACGGCGGTGTGAAGTCAAAATGACAAAGTCAAAAATGCAAAATTAGCACTGGAAACCGTGAATGTTTTGGTAAATATTCCCCTATCTATTCCTCATAAACCAGCAATGGTACAGCTATAAAAATTATACGATTGTGTAGATAATTTTGTGTTCTACAAGAAAAGTTATAATTTATACCCACAAATGATACAAAAAATGTGTAAAATTGGCAAAATTGTCAAATACATCCAAAATTACACTTGATCACCGGGCGCCTAAATTAATTCATTTTTCTACCTATTTCTCAGGAACTATTTGTCACACATTAAAATAAATTATATCATCGTGCTGGAAATTGTATTTTTTTAAATGCGGTATAATTCTTAATTTTCCAAAGTGTATCTGAAGGAAGTGACGGCGGTGTAAAGTCAAAAGGACATATTGCCAATTTGACAGCTATTATGCGCACTTGCGATTACACAGGAATATACTACTGTGTAGAGAATTTTGTGTTCTACAAGAAAAGGTGTAATTTATACCCACAAATGATACAAAAAACGTGTAAAATTGGCAAAATTCTCAAATACATCCAAAATTACACTTGAACACCGGGCGACTAAAATTAATTCATTTTTCTACTATTTCTCAGTAACTATTTGTTACACATAAAAATAAATTATACCATCGTTCTAGAAATCTTTTCTTCTACAATACGGTATAATTTGTAATTTTCCAAAGGGTATCTGAAGGAAGTTACGGCGGTGTAAAGTCAAAAGGACATATTGCCAATTTGACAGCTATTATGCGCACTTGCGATTACACAGGAATATACACCGATTAAATTTCACTGAAGCCCAATCACAATTAAGAATGCATCATATCTCCAAGCATGGATGGTGTGGTTTTATTGCGTACAGTTTAATTAATGCTACACTCTACTGAATATAAAGGCTTTATTGTCCTCAATAACGTTCCGCACGACGGGCGGGTAAAATGCTATTGGGAACAAAGTAAACTACTGAATTTAACTGTGTAATTTAATTGGTTTAATTTCAAGTTGCATAAGCATAAGTTGCATAAGGATACGGGTTGTAACATCATGCAATGCCAGCTATATGCATCTGCTGTTTTAGCGGAAGCATTAATCTGGAATTATAAAGATGAAAGAAAGTTACATTGTTTTGATAGTGTTACACTTCTGAATTACTACACACGAAGGATGGGTGTGAACTTGAGCACTGTTGAGGGAAAAAACATCGTCAATAATTAAAACAAGAATTTACAAATTTAACTTTTTCTATTGGTCGTTTTTTATCAATTTTCTTTGTGTTTGTTTCGTGTTTGAGTTCTGAATTATTCCGCACGACGGGCAGCTTTAAATATGAGGCGGGTTGTGGAAAAACATGTTTTCTAAATTGAAACATAAATTTCACATTTGGACTTTTATATTGGCTAAATCTTTTCTATGGGTTTGTTTTTCTTTTTCAATTTGCACTAATTTTCTATGAATTGAATATTAATTATATTTTATGAACTTTTCCGCACGACGGGCGGGCTTGAATGTATCTATAAAGAGTGGGTTTAAATGATAGCGAGGTATATGATATTTTGCTAGCAGTAAATATTCCAGCGTTAAAAGTAGAATAGCTCTTGAGCAAATGATGGTGGAGAATGATGTGAACCTTCAAATAATTTTGCGATCTGATAATATATGTATTAGGAATAATACGTATTAGAAGATAGATTGCATAATATAATATCGGCTGTAATATTAAAGGGCTGTAATATGGGTGTAACCCAAAAAATAACAACTGTATGAATATGATGCATTAGTGGAAACATTAACCGGGAATTATGAGATAATATTATGGAAAAAGTTCATATACATAACTATACATATTAACATATTTTGTATATACTAAAAAATTTATTGTTATTTTGTGTTTACATTTCGAAATTATCCCTGACGACAGGCGGCCTTAAGTATGAGGCGGGTTGACTGAATAATATGCCGTCAATTATTAGAATAAGAATATGCAAATTCAGAACAGGAATTTTCTATTGGTATAGATTTTTCAATTTAGAGTTTTCTATTAGACTGGCTGTTTGCATTTAAATATGTATTACTTTTGTTTTATTAATTGTTCCGCACGACGGGTGGATTCAAACATTCAATTTTACAATGTGGAATGAATCCATATACAAAACTCACGGGCTTGACTTCAAGATCCAGACTCACTAATGTAAATGTGACTTAAATGGTGTATAAATATATCGCATTATGCAACAAATGTGAATTTAGCTGTTTGTAACAATTTGGTTCCGATACTATATTGGCGGGTTGAGAGAAAAGTATTGGTGGGCCGCGTGTTTGGGACCCCTGGGAAGATAATCTCAGTCTTCTGATTACAAATTATGATCGAATCAGTATATTTTGTGATCACAAACAAATAAGTTAAATCACATCAGACTAGGCTGAGTGCGGTCAAGATTGGATGATTGGGTTGGGTTGGCTAGGTTTGACTCAGGTTATATTGGGTTTTAATATTGGGTTTTATTTATATTGGGTTACAAGAAATATTATAGCGGTAAAATTAAAATAGTACTTAAGCAAATGATGTTGGGGAATGATGTTAAGTAATAAATATAGTTTTGAATCATTCTGATGAAAAGATTTCATCATCTTTAATTGTTTGTCTCGTGTTTGTGTTCTGAATTATATAACACGACGGGCAGATATATATATATATATATATATATATATATATATATATATATATATATATATATATATATATATATATATATATATATATATATATCAGGCGGGTTGAGGGATAATATTTGTCAGAATAAGAACAAAAATATTCACATTTAGACTTTTCTATTGGTTAAGATATTTATAGCTGACATTTTTTGCTTTTCAATTTGTATTAATTGTATTTTATGGATTTAATATGAATTTTATTGTATGAATTGCTCCGCACGACGGGCGGGTATAAAAAAGTGCTTCCATTTTGTAGTTCATTTTTTCAAATGATTCTTTCGAAAAAGGTAATTTTTCAATAAAAATGCTCCTCGGGCAGCTACTATAGACAATAGAACGTTCAATTTCCTCTGTAGAATTAATTCATACACAAAACCAATGGATTTGACTTCAAGATCCAGAACGGATCGTGTTCGAGTTCTGAATTATTCAGCACGACAGGCGGATGTAAAAATTACTAAGGAGGACTGAGGGGAAATATTTAGTCGAAATAAAAATCATTGAACTTGAAATTTTCAATTGATTAATATTTTTATGAGTGTATTGTCTATTTCATTTTTAGTTTTCCATATTTCTTATGAATTGAATATGAATTTCATGTTATGAATTGCTCCGCACAACGGGCGGGTTTTAATGCTAGTCTATATATATAAAAGAGATCCTCTGTGTGTGTGTGTGTGTGTGTGTGTGTGTGTCTGTGTGTGTGTTCGACCCTCCTTGGTCCATTTTCTATCAGCTATTATTCGGCCACCACTCAGCCTACCCGCTAACAATTTATACCATCACGTTGGAAATTTTCTTGTCTACACTTTAGATTAAATTTTAAATTTCAAAAATGAAATCAAAAAAAGTTATAGCGGTGAAAACACAAAATGAACCCTGAAAAATGCGAAAATTGTGGTCAATGCTCTGCCATCTACTCCTCATAAACCAGAAATGGTACAGCCAAACAGATTATACCACTGTGTAGAAAATTTTCTGTTCTACAAGATAGGTTATAATTCATATCCAAAAATAGAACATAAAAGATGTAAACATGACAAAATTTCAATCTATATTCAAAATTATATTTATACTCCACGCGTCCGATTTTCTATACTTTTTTCTCTATGTATCAAAAACTAATTATCACACAACTAAATAAATAATACCATCATGCTGGGAATTTTGTTTGCTACAACACGGTATAATTTTTAATTCTCCAAAGTGTATTAAAAAAAAGTTACGGCGGTATGAAGTGCAAATGACAAAAAAGCAAAAAGGCAAAATTAGCACAAAAACGTGAATATTTTGGTCAATATTCCGCTATCTATTCCTCATAAACCAGCAATGGTACAGCTATAAAAATTATACTATTGCGTAGATAATTTTGTGTTCTACAAGAAATATTTTAATTTATACCCACAAATTATACAAAAAACGTGTAAAATTAGCAAAATTCTCAAATACATCCAAAATTACACTTGAACACCGGGTGATTAAAATTAATTCATTTTTCTACTCATTTCTCAGGAACTATTTGTCACACATTACAATAAATTATACCATCGTGCTAGAAATTTTGTTTTCTACAATACGGTATAATTTGTAATTTTCCAAAGTGTATCTAAAGGAAGTTACGGCGGTGTAAAGTCAAAAGGACATATTGCCAATTTGACAGCTATTATGCGCACTTGCGATTACACAGGAATATACTACTGTGTAGATAATTTTGTGTTCTACAAGATGAGTTATAATTTATACCCACAAATGATATAAAACACGTGTAAAATTGTCAAAATTCTCAAATACATCCAAAATTACACTTGAACACCGAGTGACTAAAATTAATTCATTTTTCTACCTATTTCTCAAAAACTAATTGTCACAAATTAAAATGAATTATACCATCGTGCTAGAGATTTTGTTTTCTACAATACGGTAGAATTTTTAATTTTTCAAAGTGTATCTGAAGGAAGTTACGGCGGTGTAAATTCAAAATGTCATGTTGCCAATTTGACAGCTATTATGCGCACTTGCGACTACACATGAATATACACATATTTAATTTCACTGAAGTCCAATCACAATTTACGCACTTGCGATTACACAGGAATATACTAATCTGTAGAGAATTTTGTGTTCTACAAGATAAGCTATAATTTATACCCACAAATGATACAAAATACGTGTAAAATGGGCAAAATTCTCAAATACATCCAAAATTACACTTGAACACCGGGCGAGTAAAATTAATTCTTTTTTCTACTATTTCTCAGTAACTATTTGCTACACATTAAAATAAATTATATCATAGTGCTAGAAATCTTGTTTTCTACAATACGGTATAATGTTTAATTTTCCAAAGTGTATCTGGAGGAAGTTACGGCGGTGTAAAGTCAAAAGCACATATTACCAATTTGACAGCTATTATACGCACTTGCGATTACACAGGAATATACACCGATTAATTTCACTGAAGTCCAATCACAATTTACGCACTTGCGATTACACAGGAATATACTACTGTGTAGATATTTTTGTGTTCTACAAGATAAGCTATAATTTAAACCCACAAATGATACAAAAAAACGTGTAAAATTGGCCAAATTCTCAAATACATCCAAAATTACACTTGAACACCGGGCGACTAAAATAAATTCATTTTTCTACTATTTTCCAGTAACTATTTGTTACACATAAAAATAAATTATACCATCGTGCTGGAAACTTTGTTTTCTACAATCCAGTATAATTTTTAATTTTCCAAAGTGTATCTGAAGGAAGTCACGGCGGTGTAAAGTCAAAGGGACATATTGCCAATTTGACAGCTATTATGCGCACTTACGATTTCACAGGAATATACACCGATAAAATCTCACTGAAACCCAATCACAATTAAAAATGTATCATATTAGCTCCAAGCATGGATGGTGTGGTTTTATTGCGTACAGTTTAATTAATGCTACACTATACTGAATATAAAGGCTTTATTGTCCGTAATATTTACACATGAATCGTTCCGCACGACGGGCGGGTAAAATGCTACTGGGAACAAAGTAAACTACTGAATTTTACTGTGTAATTTAATTGGTTCAATTTCAAGTTGCATAAGGATACGGGTTGTAACATCATGCAATGCCAGCTATATGCATCTGCTGTTTTAGCGGAAGCATTAATCTGGAATTATAAAGATGAAAGAAAGTTACATTGTTTTGATAGTGTTACACTTCTGAATTACTACACACGAAGGATGGGTGTGAACTTGAGCACTGTTGAGGGAAAAAACATCGTCAATAATTAAAACAAGAATTTACAAATTTAACTTTTTCTATTGGTCGTTTTTTATCAATTTTCTTTGTGTTTGTTTCGTGTTTGAGTTCTGAATTATTCCGCACGACGGGCAGCTTTAAATATGAGGCGGGTTGTGGAAAAACATGTTTTCTAAATTGAAACATAAATTTCACATTTGGACTTTTATATTGGCTAAATCTTTTCTATGGGTTTGTTTTTCTTTTTCAATTTGCACTAATTTTCTATGAATTGAATATTAATTATATTTTATGAACTTTTCCGCACGACGGGCGGGCTTGAATGTATCTATAAAGAGTGGGTTTAAATGATAGCGAGGTATATGATATTTTGCTAGCAGTAAATATTCCAGCGTTAAAAGTAGAATAGCTCTTGAGCAAATGATGGTGGAGAATGATGTGAACCTTCAAATAATTTTGCGATCTGATAATATATGTATTAGGAATAATACGTATTAGAAGATAGATTGCATAATATAATATCGGCTGTAATATTAAAGGGCTGTAATATGGGTGTAACCCAAAAAATAACAACTGTATGAATATGATGCATTAGTGGAAACATTAACCGGGAATTATGAGATAATATTATGGAAAAAGTTCATATACATAACTATACATATTAACATATTTTGTATATACTAAAAAATTTATTGTTATTTTGTGTTTACATTTCGAAATTATCCCTGACGACAGGCGGCCTTAAGTATGAGGCGGGTTGACTGAATAATATGCCGTCAATTATTAGAATAAGAATATGCAAATTCAGAACAGGAATTTTCTATTGGTATAGATTTTTCAATTTAGAGTTTTCTATTAGACTGGCTGTTTGCATTTAAATATGTATTACTTTTGTTTTATTAATTGTTCCGCACGACGGGTGGATTCAAACATTCAATTTTACAATGTGGAATGAATCCATATACAAAACTCACGGGCTTGACTTCAAGATCCAGACTCACTAATGTAAATGTGACTTAAATGGTGTATAAATATATCGCATTATGCAACAAATGTGAATTTAGCTGTTTGTAACAATTTGGTTCCGATACTATATTGGCGGGTTGAGAGAAAAGTATTGGTGGGCCGCGTGTTTGGGACCCCTGGGAAGATAATCTCAGTCTTCTGATTACAAATTATGATCGAATCAGTATATTTTGTGATCACAAACAAATAAGTTAAATCACATCAGACTAGGCTGAGTGCGGTCAAGATTGGATGATTGGGTTGGGTTGGCTAGGTTTGACTCAGGTTATATTGGGTTTTAATATTGGGTTTTATTTATATTGGGTTACAAGAAATATTATAGCGGTAAAATTAAAATAGTACTTAAGCAAATGATGTTGGGGAATGATGTTAAGTAATAAATATAGTTTTGAATCATTCTGATGAAAAGATTTCATCATCTTTAATTGTTTGTCTCGTGTTTGTGTTCTGAATTATATAACACGACGGGCAGATATATATATATATATATATATATATATATATATATATATATATATATATATATATATATATATATATATATCAGGCGGGTTGAGGGATAATATTTGTCAGAATAAGAACAAAAATATTCACATTTAGACTTTTCTATTGGTTAAGATATTTATAGCTGACATTTTTTGCTTTTCAATTTGTATTAATTGTATTTTATGGATTTAATATGAATTTTATTGTATGAATTGCTCCGCACGACGGGCGGGTATAAAAAAGTGCTTCCATTTTGTAGTTCATTTTTTCAAATGATTCTTTCGAAAAAGGTAATTTTTCAATAAAAATGCTCCTCGGGCAGCTACTATAGACAATAGAACGTTCAATTTCCTCTGTAGAATTAATTCATACACAAAACCAATGGATTTGACTTCAAGATCCAGAACGGATCGTGTTCGAGTTCTGAATTATTCAGCACGACAGGCGGATGTAAAAATTACTAAGGAGGACTGAGGGGAAATATTTAGTCGAAATAAAAATCATTGAACTTGAAATTTTCAATTGATTAATATTTTTATGAGTGTATTGTCTATTTCATTTTTAGTTTTCCATATTTCTTATGAATTGAATATGAATTTCATGTTATGAATTGCTCCGCACAACGGGCGGGTTTTAATGCTAGTCTATATATATAAAAGAGATCCTCTGTGTGTGTGTGTGTGTGTGTGTGTGTGTGTCTGTGTGTGTGTTCGACCCTCCTTGGTCCATTTTCTATCAGCTATTATTCGGCCACCACTCAGCCTACCCGCTAACAATTTATACCATCACGTTGGAAATTTTCTTGTCTACACTTTAGATTAAATTTTAAATTTCAAAAATGAAATCAAAAAAAGTTATAGCGGTGAAAACACAAAATGAACCCTGAAAAATGCGAAAATTGTGGTCAATGCTCTGCCATCTACTCCTCATAAACCAGAAATGGTACAGCCAAACAGATTATACCACTGTGTAGAAAATTTTCTGTTCTACAAGATAGGTTATAATTCATATCCAAAAATAGAACATAAAAGATGTAAACATGACAAAATTTCAATCTATATTCAAAATTATATTTATACTCCACGCGTCCGATTTTCTATACTTTTTTCTCTATGTATCAAAAACTAATTATCACACAACTAAATAAATAATACCATCATGCTGGGAATTTTGTTTGCTACAACACGGTATAATTTTTAATTTTCCAAAGTGTATTAAAAAAAAGTTACGGCGGTGTGAAGTCAAAATGACAAAGTCAAAAATGCAAAATTAGCACTGGAAACCGTGAATGTTTTGGTAAATATTCCCCTATCTATTCCTCATAAACCAGCAATGGTACAGCTATAAAAATTATACGATTGTGTAGATAATTTTGTGTTCTACAAGAAAAGTTATAATTTATACCCACAAATGATACAAAAAATGTGTAAAATTGGCAAAATTGTCAAATACATCCAAAATTACACTTGATCACCGGGCGCCTAAATTAATTCATTTTTCTACCTATTTCTCAGGAACTATTTGTCACACATTAAAATAAATTATATCATCGTGCTGGAAATTGTATTTTTTTAAATGCGGTATAATTCTTAATTTTCCAAAGTGTATCTGAAGGAAGTGACGGCGGTGTAAAGTCAAAAGGACATATTGCCAATTTGACAGCTATTATGCGCACTTGCGATTACACAGGAATATACTACTGTGTAGAGAATTTTGTGTTCTACAAGAAAAGGTGTAATTTATACCCACAAATGATACAAAAAACGTGTAAAATTGGCAAAATTCTCAAATACATCCAAAATTACACTTGAACACCGGGCGACTAAAATTAATTCATTTTTCTACTATTTCTCAGTAACTATTTGTTACACATAAAAATAAATTATACCATCGTTCTAGAAATCTTTTCTTCTACAATACGGTATAATTTGTAATTTTCCAAAGGGTATCTGAAGGAAGTTACGGCGGTGTAAAGTCAAAAGGACATATTGCCAATTTGACAGCTATTATGCGCACTTGCGATTACACAGGAATATACACCGATTAAATTTCACTGAAGCCCAATCACAATTAAGAATGCATCATATCTCCAAGCATGGATGGTGTGGTTTTATTGCGTACAGTTTAATTAATGCTACACTCTACTGAATATAAAGGCTTTATTGTCCTCAATAACGTTCCGCACGACGGGCGGGTAAAATGCTATTGGGAACAAAGTAAACTACTGAATTTAACTGTGTAATTTAATTGGTTTAATTTCAAGTTGCATAAGCATAAGTTGCATAAGGATATGGGTTGCAATATCATGTAATGCCAACTTATGCTGTTTTAGCGGAAGCATTAACCTGGAATTATAGAGATGACAGAAGGTTGCATTGTTTTGATAGTGTTGTGGAAAAACATGTTTTCTAAATTGAAACATAAATTTCACATTTAGACTTTTAGATTAGCTATAACTTTCCTGTGGGTTTGTTTTTCTTTTTCAATTTGCACTAATTTTTTTATGAATTGAATATTAATTATATTTTATGAACTGTTCCGCACGACGGGCGAATTAAATGTATCTATAAAGAGTGGGTTTAAATGATAGCGAGGTATATGATATTTTGCTAGCAGTAAATATTCTAGCGATAAAAGTAGAATAGCTCTTAAGCAAATGATTTTGGAGAATGATGTGAACCTTTAAATATATTTTGCGATCTGATGATATATGTATTAGGAATAATACGTAGCAGAATATAGATTGCATAATATAATATCGGCTGTAATATCAAGGGCTGCATTATCGATGTAATCCAAAAAATAACAACTGTATGAATATGATGCATTAGTGGAAGCATTAACCGGGAATTATGAGATAATATGATAATGGTGTAAAATTATATCGCATTATGCAACAAATGTGAATTTAGCTACCTTACAGTTTGGTCCCGATACTATATTGGCGGGTTGAGAGAAAAGTATTGGTGGGCCGCGTGTTTGGGACCCCTGGGGTAGATAATCTCAGTCTTCTGATTACAAATTATGATCGCATCAGTATATTTTGTGATCACAAACTAATAAGTTAAATCACCTCAGACTAGGCTGAGAGCGGTCAAGATTGAATGGTTGGGTTGGGTTGGGTAGGTTTGACTCAGGTTATATTGGGTTTTAATGATAGCGGAAAATATATAAATTTTAACAATAAATATTATAGCGGTAAAAGTGAAATAGTACTTAAGCAAATGATATTGGGGAATGATGTTAAGTAATAAATATAGTTTGGAAACAGTCTGATGAAAAGATTTCATCATCTTTCATTGTTTGTTTCGTGTTTGTGTTCTGAATTATACCACACGACGGGCAGATTTATATATCAGGCGGGTTGAGGGATAATATTTGTCAAAATAAGAACAAAAATATTCACATTTAGACTTTTCTATTGGTTAAGATATTTATAGGTTACATTTTTTGCTTTTCAATTTGTATTCATTATATTTTATGGATTTGATATGAATTTTATTGTATGAATTGTTCCGCACGACGGGTGGGTTTAAAAAAGTGTTTTTAGATCATTTTTTCAAATGGTTCATTTAAAAAAAGTTTTTTTTTTTAAATAAAAATGTTCCGCGGGCAGCAACTATAGACAATAGAACGTTCAATTTACCCTGTAGAATTAATCCATACACAAAACCAATGGATTTGACTTCAAGATGCAGAACGGATCGTGTTCGAGTTCTGAATTATTCAGCACGACGGGCGGGTTTAAAAATGACTCAGGCGGACTGAGGGGAAATATTGTGTCGAAATAAAAATAATTAAACTTATAATTTTCAATTGATTAATATTTTTATGAGTGTACCCTATTTCATTTTTTATTTTTCCATATTTTTTATGAATTGAATATGAATTTCATGTTATGAATTGCTCCGCACAACTGGCGGGTTTTAATGCTATATATATACATAAAGAAGAAATTATCTGTCTGTCTGTGTATGTATGCTTGAATATGAGGTGACATAATTGCGCTGGTTCATGGTTCGCTGGTTCAATGATCAGGGGCTTCAAACGCAAACGAAGCGATGGCTCATTTTTATTAAATAAAAATGTCCCGCGGGCAGCAATAAAACGTTCAATTTCACCGTGTAGAATGAATTCATATACAAAACTAATGGATTTGACTTCAAGAACCAGAACGGATGGTGTTCGAGTTCTGAATTATTCCGCACGTCGGCCGGGTTTAAATATGAGGCGGGCTGAGTGAAAATATTTTGTCAAAATGTAAATTAAAAATAATGAAATTTAGACTTTTTAATTGATTAAGGTTTTTATGAGTTTGCCTTATTTATTTTTAATTTGCAATATTTTTATTAATTCTTCCGCACAACGGGCGGGTTTTAATGCTAGTATATATATATAAAAGAGCACCACAAGTAAAACCAGAGTGTCGTTGTAAGAAGCGATGAATCTGTCAGTTGCAACATATATACTGGGTCAACCCCAGTGAATGGGAATGCGTCAAAATAGTACATGTCGCCAGTGGATCGTAAACCGTGGGGAATTCACGACTAGCTGGGAATGGAGGGGTGGTCAAATGGCAATTAAAAGTAGGACAGAAGGACGGATGTGTGATTTTATTATTCCGAATTCGTGTCATATTCCGGATTCTAGTGACTTACTAATATTTGATGGATCAACTGAATTTATTGGAATATCAGTGTTGTTGCGGAAAAAGAATGGCTGGATCATTAAGAATAGGGGATCGGAGATGAAAGATTACAGATCAGAGCCTTATGTTGTGCGCTCTATTGTCACAGTCATTGTCGGGGAGACGTTTACATGCGTCTAGTGACTCCCCGTCTAGTCCAGCGGGATGCTGTCGACCTAGCCTGTGTCGAGACGGAGCTACAGACATTGCATCCCAGATACTCCTGTCTCTTTCCATTCTCTAACTAGCCTAGACTAACAGAGAGAGAGGAAGAGTGCCGAGGCTGAAGCGAGACCAAACGAACCTGGGGCGAGGCAACATGTTTCCCTCAACATTGATTGACCTTCTGTAACAGCTTGATTGGTGTGATCATTCGAGATACACACGTCAACCAGTTGATAACTGAGCTGGTTGCAAGGTAAGCAACTAAGCAACATTGACGGAAGCAGATTGGTGGAGAAAAGGTCGCCAACACTAACCAGCTCAAGCAGTTGCCGTCACTACAATCTAGATCAGGGACCTCAGCTAGACAGGGATATATTCAAGAGCAGGCACCTAATGATGTCATCTATATTAATTCCTTCTAGACTGGTCCAATGTATGATCTATATAAGGTATATTTATATAATGTCATATATAACCACTATTTCTCCCCACTATGAAAAAATTCTGCTTCAACTTCTGCAACCAGGGAGTGGTCGAAACAACCTTCACTGGAGAGTCGAGTCCCCAAAACAATAGTGAAAGTAATCGACGGATGCCATTGACTCAAATAGTCCTTCAATATTCCTACTGCGCACCAAAACATAAATAATGAATAATTCATAGGAATCCTCGAACAAGAGAAAACGAACATGACAAGGACGTGAGTAACTCGGTCTCAATATGTCAGTACGTATATGTCAGAGCATACGCTTGTCATCGCATACGATTGAGCATACATTGAGCATACGCTTGAGCATCCGACTATGGTTGCCCCAATAACACACCAGTCACCAGAATTCACATCAAATCGAATATCGCAAGTGTTTGTGTGTGTTGATTACAATACTGCTCGCTTTTATACGTGGCCTTGATATACCATCGCCTAAATAAAAACATACAATGTCAAGCGCACCACAAAGCCACATGAGCAGATGAGTGTTCTGTAAATTTATTAAATTGCTAAACGTTGGTGATACACTACATCAAACACACCCACACACACGCATACAAGCATACAAACACGTAGTTCACTGGTCAAACGTACTACAATGCGGCTAGATTATGAAGCGATTATGAGCGAGTATGTGTAATTCAACGTCATTGAGCCGCTGTATCCGATTACAATTGCCAAACACAAGTGACGTAGTGATGTAGTTAACCACACCAGATAAACACCAGCATAAAAACTTTCTCGTCTGAAACGAATCAAAATGATTGCGTTTCTTGTCTACTTTGAATCAACGTGTATTTCGCTTGTCACAAGCATCACCTGTGATCATCACGTCTGTGTGTGTATGCGTGTATGATGCGGATCAATACACTATGAGTAACCCATGGTGACAAGTGAAGAAAGAGACCTTAGAAGACAACAAAAAGCACGCACTACCACAGTCGCCATGACAACGCCAAGGTCGTAATTCAACGCTTGCTCATACACACACACACACACACACACACTCAGGTAACAACAGGATTGGAGATATCAACGAGACATTACGACAGTGAGGTGTCGGATAGCCGAATTAACAACGCATTTGATGATGTCAGGGACGCCGACAACCAGGACTGTCGGTCGAAACGACTGATTTCAATCATACAGACGGGGATGAGGGGGATTCCCGTGTGAATTGAGCACAAATACCCGGGATTCACGAGAGTCCACAGAGTCCAGATTCAGGAGTCCAGAGATATTCAAGAAATATGCAAATCAGCGCGGCTTCAACCTTCAACATTCGGGCCAGGAACGGGGAGAATGTCACACCAGTTTCTCATACTTGCTTGTTTATCGACATGGTGAAAGAATCAATGATACCGAAACTAAATGTGCGATTTTCTGAGCCAAGCACTGAATAGAACTATTCAATTTGAATTTTGGTTTCATCAGTTTTCACCGTCTGTACCGGATGATGCTCCAACGGTGTTCGCCAAGAGCCATGTGTTATTCCACGTGAAATCACCACATGGAAGAAAATAAGAGAAAAATTTAAAAATAAGCACTCATCACAAGCATAAAACATGAAAATAAGTGTCAATTCTGCTATTTCTCAGCATTCACACACACACACGAAATGCCAGTGTGTGTGTGTGTGTGTGTGTGCGCGTGCGTGGATCTGGTTGCACGCGCACTCGTGCACACGCATTGCACAAAATTAATGCATGCAACAAATTCATTGACACACGACATTAACACACACACGCACGCACACACAGACATCGTCCGTCAATAAACATAGCTAAAAATACACACACAATCGCTGCAATGACACATGTGGTGGTATCGTATAGGAAGTTAGCACGGGCCGACATACCTCTACTGCATGGGCCTTGGGGGTATATACATATCCCCCGACAAACTGGCTGGAGAGGATTAATATGCAATTATACCCCCCCCACCGAGAATTCTGATGAGTTCAGCACATTGGGCATATTGGCATCAAAATTCGCGTAGCAAAAAAGTAACGATACACGATAAGTATGTGCGTGTGTATGCAAGTGTTATAGACAATATACTTTTCATTGGGGTATTTGTGCTGTAATTGAATAGACCGAAAATGGCTGAGGACACCAATGTAATTGATCAATTGGGTCAACTTTGAACACTGATGCATGATGGCTGTCATCCCCCCCCCCGGGTCTCGACACAAATCTCTACCTTGTTCTTCAGTGCCTATGCGAGACGAATATATCATTCCTATCGGAGCACATGCGTTTTTATGCGCTGCTTGTGTGTACATTGTACACACATCGTACATCAGACATCGGTGTCTTTTGAATAACCGGCTCTCTGCACAATATAGATTAACTATATATAGATTATATATATATATATAACATACATAACATTTATATATTCATATAACAATATATTTATATATAACATTATATATAACTTAAAATTAGATTAACTCACAATATAGATTTGGTATCTCCTTATTACACACACACACAGACAGACATACAGACAGACACGTAATGAGCAGGTCTCTGATCGTAGTGAGTGCATAATAGACACGACATTGATTATTGCTCGCGCGATGAGGCGTAGCTGAACAACGGACAGAAGCAATAAAGCGCAGCCGCACAGGAGAAAAACACACATACACATACAAACAAAAAAAACACACACACACACATACTACAAGTCAGACGCAATAACGTCATGAACAGAAAGGTGACGGGGAAGAACAAGTGAGTGAGAGAGAGACAAAAAAAATCGGAGCGGTTGATGAATCAAGTCAAGCAGAAGAGAGAGGGCAGAGTCGATCGGATGCACGCGCAAAGCCAGCAGCAACACAGATAATTATCGGCAGGCACGAGCAAAGTTGCAACCAAAGCCACAAGTTGCATACATGCATTAATCGAATCCTTCATGTTCGAAGTGTTATTAGAAAAATCACAAATCACGTACAATCAAGACAGTCACACAAGTAGGCTAATACTGAGTGGACCGAGTTGCTTGCGGCAAAGATAACAAGGCCAAGCGATGTGGCGTTATTAACTGCAGCCAATGATGACCAAGCAGAACTGGACATCACAAATCATACGAGTAGGTGAGCCAAACCGCCGAACCCCTGAAACTGACTTATTGAACCCCTGGGGTTCGATCTAACCCAGGTTAAGAAGCACTGAAGTAGAAGAACAGAACATGTGCGCGAGGACCAAAAACAAGGCGAATAACTGCAATATATTTTAAGGCAGCTTGTCACAAACACGATTCTTTATTGTGTCTGCAATGTTGAATCGACTATTGAAAGGACTACTGTAATTTCGATCACTCGATGAAGACATACAAAACATTCAACAAACTTCAACAAACTTTGTGCAATCTTCATTACAAACACACAAACAAGTTAGCAAAATCGAGAATCAAGCAACTCGGATGCCGACAGTGAAAGTCGCGCAGAGTGGCACATCCACAAATTGTGGCATATCCACACATGTCTTCCAAGAAATACCACACATAACAAATCATCAGCCTTTGATGTCCTAATGCTCTAAGACACCCCTCATAGTGCACTTACAAGACGGAAGCAAACGCGCGCGCAACATACAGGTGCGCGCGCACATTTGTATGTGTGTGTGTGTGTGTGTCACATTTAACCGTTAGCAACAGCCACGCCTGTGTGTGTATGTAACAACACACACACACATACACATACACAATGTCACAGTAGAAACATCGTCGACAGCATCGATTTCGACAGGCGTCGCGCAGACTGCCGTCCAAGTCTCTCCGACCCTCTCACACACACACACACACACACACACACACACACACACACACACACACACACACACACACACACACACACACACACAGACCATGGTGAATTGCACGACACATGTTGTGTGTACACCATTGTGAGTCCGCCTGAAGCCCACAATAAATTGCGCCCAGAAGATAGAGCACGGACAAATGTGTGCATACACAAACTCTCTCATACAAACCCCTGTCTGTCACGAGTTGCTTACTCTCGCCCTGGATAGAACGTGTGTGTGTACGTGTGTGTGTGTGTGTGTGTGTAAATAGCGTGTATTGTATCACACATATTGGCTCTGAATTACAATAACACACACACAAGGCTTGAGCAAAGCACTTGAATTTGGAAGTCATACGCAACAACGCGGCCCCAATTTAATTGTATGTGCGTGTACGTGTAAATATGTGTATATATGTATCAGAGTGGCGAATACACACATATGGCAAGACAACGATGACTCGTTGAATCAACAGATGGAGAAATAAATGCAAGGATACATACGACGATGCTTACATACAAAGGTAACTTCAAACCTCCGCTTTTCGACTGCTTGATGCTCAAGCGATGAACCCAATTCGTAAGGCGTTCATACGATAAGAAGAGGGAACACGTTTCGCTTTTAGTGGTTGTTTACTATACGCAGCGCGTACACACAGCAAGCGGAACAGGAACAGAAGGAACTAGACAAGCAACACTACAAGCAGAACAGACAAATAGACATTGAATAAACCCCAACTGAATCGCTTTCCAAACGCAGATTTTCAGCAAATATTGAATGATAATGAAAATAAGTATTGAAATGATGTATTGGAATTAGTATTGAAAAATGTATATTGAAAAATGAATATATGTATATATAAGGAATATTTCCAACAGATAATGAGTGATAATGAACTCTAAATGAGAGCTTCAGTAGAATTTTGAGAAAACAATGGTATAATTGTGCGTGGTCGAGTGCTAATCTAACGATACGAATTTCACAGTGTTTACAAAACAACACACCAGAAATGACAACACACACACTCTCTCCCTCTGTGAGAACTGCGCAAATGATATACCTTGCACACACACACACACACACACACACACTAGCACGATAACAAAGTTGCTCGACAAAGTGGATATATTGGACAGACAACGCAAAACCAGTTTCAAAAGACCAGTTTGACACGATGTTCGCTAAGAGAACGTCCGAGTATGTGCTTGCATGAACACTGAACTCCTAATGCCAGAAAACAAGCCAAGTTGAAGAAAACACAACGTTTTGATCCAAAATAAGTGGTGCGTAATCTTTTTTACCTGATTCCCCACCTTCCATTGGAGCCGACTTTTCATTTTCCACAACAACACTGAAAAATACAATGCATGCAGTCGTTTCATCGAACTAAATGTCCGGAAGCGACTAGAAACGAAAATAAACGAATTCGGATTGATAAAAACACACATTTGTCCTCTTCAGTCCGACCTTAAAATTCCCATTTGGCAGCGCCTCCATTCCCGCCACCAGTAGGGAATTCCCCACAGATTACAGGACCACTAGGTCACAGTTGTGATAGGACCTGCGGATCCTGAACTAACAAACTATTCTGTGGGAATCTGGTACGACCAAGACAGCCACAATTCAAGCAAACGAAAACTTTCACTTGTTTATACACAGCGCACATACACGCACACACATGTTCACACCCAGGAATTATATACAAACAAATACACAACATATGCTGCATAGATTAATCTTCAAGTGAATTATGCTTGTCACATTCTACACACAAACGAAGCGAGAAATAACGAGCGTGCAAACAAGTGACACTGACCACATTCACATTCAGAAAATTTCGTCATCAAACGACCGACAAACTAGGCACTCACCCACCCACACACACCCACATACGCATATTCTTGATCCGTGCAGAACAGTGAAAACGAAGACATTGCGATGCTAACACACACACACTAACACACACACTTACATACAGACGACCTTCTAGTGTATTGCTCTGTTTCAACATACATTTAGCAAAACACTATACTGATTGATGGTGGACCTTCACTGCAAGCGTATGCGTGTATGTGTGTGTGTGTTTGAGTGTGTGTGTGTGTGTGTGTGTGTGTGGCCAGCTATAGTAGCGACAGAGAGCACACACACACACACACATACACACACACAAATTGCACATAGTTCGAAGCTGTTACGCAAGTCTGTCTGCAGACCAAAATCAGCCAACGAATCAGGCAATTCTAGCAAAACGGGCGGTACACGTTGGTTCATATGGGCGTATGCTTCTTCGTGAACCTCTTCAATGGAAAAAATACCCACACCCACAGAAACAACGCACACACATTGGATTCAACAATTCCACAAGCATAAGCTGTGGTCATAACACACACAAAAGGTGTCAGTGTTTTACGTATGACGGAGTCACGCCGATCAATGTCTATGTTTTGTGTGTGTGTGTGTGTGTGTGTGTGTGTGTGTGTGTGTGTGTGTGTGTGCGTGTGTGTATGTATGCAGATGACTCAGTCAAGGTGAAAAACAAACGTCGCACATACAACACTGGTGACTCACATGACTCACGCACACACACACACACACATTATAGTCGCACATCCGCGTGTCCACCAAGACCGACACACACACATATTCGCGAATGTGTGTGTGTGTGTCGCGATACGGGCACTATGCAGAAGCCACGCGCAAAAAGACGCAAAAACAAAAGTGTGCAAAGCAAGACAACACACACACACAGGCATACATGCAAAAACGGTTATGTGCGACGCATCACACGCACACGCACACACACACATACACTAGCAATTATTCCTGAGGGAATCCAATTAATACGAAACAAATCCAAAATCAAATCCTGTCCGAGAAAACAGCTCCAATTTCAAGCACAAAAATAGCGTATGACGACACTGAACTTACACACTGATAGAGGCTAATATTATACTGTACAAACACAACGAAACACGACGCCAACACCGCACCAATGGTGATGCATGCAAGTGCATTTTTGAAATGCAAATGTTTTCAGTGGCTCGCAACTCAAGAGCTGGCGATTCTCAACGTTCAAACCAGAAAACCGCCAAATCGTCTTGGCAAATACTCTCAGCAGGTATTTTGTATTTTGAGAAAGTTTAAAAAGACAAGACTCGTATTTGCAGCATTTAAATCAGTGAAATTGTGAAACTAATATTATAATAAGATTACACATTTATATTCAATATTGACGCACAACGTCACATACACGACGTGAAAATTTTAATGCTTTCCATTTTTTCACGAACAAAATGTTTGTCTCCCACAGCAGCAAGCTAAAAACAGAGCGGAATTGTCCGATTTCAAGAGATTTGTTTGGTCCAAATTCAACTGTCTACATCAGATTCTACGCAGAAGTTTATCGTATTTTATCATATTATACATGACACGAGTTTCTATACAAGTAGCTAGCGAATAGCTAGCTATACAAGTAGCTAGCACATAACGTACTGTGTGGTTATTGATTAGGTTAGGTTAGGTTGGTCACTTTAGGTCGAGTTTGGTTAGGTCAGCTTACAGAGCCTAGCCAATAACCCCACACACAGTGCGTTAGGTGCTAGTCATCTGTTGTATAGAAACTCGTGCGTTGTGTTGAAAACTACTGAAATTTCGCTATGGTGAAAAGTGAACATATTGGCCACAAGCCGCAGTCGCACTCACCGCACTTGGTACGCCTTTGACACTACACTGGCCGAGGTGAACATATTGCCCTATTGCAGAGTATAGGAATATGCGGGAATTTGTGGCTAATGTGTTCATAGGGCAATATTGTACTAGATCCGTCCAAAGCTTGACTCCTTATCAACACAACAACAGAGCGACGTAACGACACGACCCACTGTATATTAACGTCTTCTAAAACACCGAAGCAAAAAACTGCCACTTTGAGCTAAACCACTATTCCAACACCAACATGACACACGATACAAAGAGCATGAGGGCAAGACAAGCCAGTGTGTGTGTGTGTGTGTGCATGTGAGTGTATGTGTGAAAGCAGACGTTAGCACGCACGTCGTTCGACTAAAAACTGGACAAACATCTGCTTTGCTCTTCTCTTTCTCTGTCTTTTTTCTCTCTGTGTCGATGCTAGCTCTCTCCTGTGCCACAGATAAATGATTGTGAGAACACTGTGTGTATGTGTGTGTGTGTGTGTGTGTGGAGTCAGCTACTTCGTATCAGCACATGTCTTTGTGCGAACACACCAACACACAACAAAGTTCGTGTGTTCCATGTGAGAGATATCGCAGGCACGACCGTGGAACGGACAGAAGGACGGGCGAGTGGAAAACTGTTGTCCAGTCAGACTGACACGCACGCTCACATGCAGACATTCAGCAACACAAAACAAACTGTATATTCGCTACTCCAATGCGACGCGATGGCGCAATATCTAAACAGAAGAGATCAGAGCACAGCGAGGATACGAGGATACAGGTTTAGCAGATACTTTCAGACATCAAAACAACTCCAGCCGTGTCCTGAACTGGTTTCCACATGTTTGTCCCAGAGTAGAGGTTTGTCCCAGTGGATAAACAAGGATGACTGCAGTGTTTAGCAAGTGGGACATAAGGGTGAAACAAAGCAGAAAGAGAACCAGTTTTGGTATCATTTTACATATCGTTGAATTCCACTTCTTGTCATGAACAACCAGCTGGGTATGCAGCGAGTAGCAATCAAGTTGGTGATGTACCAGACTTCCTTGGAGATAAGCATATCACGTCTACGAACCATTACGCCTACGCTTCAGTCCCGACATCCTTTCTATTTCCTAACTAACCGAACCGAACCTAACAAGAAGACAGAGAAAGACACTGAACTGAAGCGTAGGCGTAATATCCTGCCTCCCATTTCCTTATGTTTCAAAGTAGAAAGCAGATAACTTGCGTGAAATCAAGGAAGATGTCTTCTGCGTCCCATAGAGCAGTGGTTTTGAACTTTTTCAGTGTTCGCACCCATTTAAAATCAGAAGGCAGTTTTTGCACCCCGTTTTTTATATCTACATGAATATGAAATGAAATATAAGGTAGATAATGATGAGGTAGGTAAAAAATATTTTATTATAAAGCATAGGGATTCTAAACTCAATTTTTCACAGGAATCCTAGCACCCTTTAGTAACCAGGCCGGCACCACCGATCATAAAGGGACAAGACGGGTGATTCTCAACTACATATAGCCATTATGTGTTTGTATATGTATGAACGAACAAGTGAAATCATGTGCGATGTTTGACTGTGCTTATATACAATACGTGTATACAGTACACACAGACGTCGTACCAAGTCGGATACACACACACGCACACAAAGCATGTGGGCGTTGTCGCCAGCTGCTGATTACATACATACACACGCACACACAGACACGTTGATCACACGATAAACACACGCGCGCGCACACTGAAGGGACTGAACACACTGCAGTGACATGAACACATTCACGTGACGTGTGTGTGCGTAAGTTCGATGGCGGAGCATGCTAGCTATCTCTGCTTTAGCACCACACGCACACACACACCCTCATCCGCGCGCGTATGTATGTGTGTGAGCTTTTGACCATGCCATTAGTTAGTTGGTTCACGCGCGCAAAAACACGACCACACGGGCCCACTACCCGGATATCAGAGTCACACGAACACACACACACACAAGCACTCTCTACACAGAATTACGAGCATACAATGTGAGGCTTTGTGAAGACTACTGCTGATTTGTGAGGGCTGCACGTTGTGCTGTGCTGATAAATGAATGAGTCGCAGAGTTGATTCGAACCATATCTGACGCGAGAGCAAGCTTGCATGTGCAAACTACATCGGACAGCAAAAAGGAGATTATGTTATCTTCAAATAATTTAAATCTCTTCAAATGTTCACTGTAGACAACTGCAGCTCCATTGTATTCCCTACAGATACAATTCCCAGAAGTCAATCTGGTTATTCCCATTGTCCGCTCATCATCCGTCTTCTAATTGGTTGAGATAATGATGATGATGGTGGTTGAGGGGCGCACCGACCTGATCATATGGCGCCCCCGAATTGGCTGAGAAACAACCAAATCCGAGAAAACATTCCGATTATCGTATGTATGGTCTTATTTCTTCGCCACGCTATCAACGCTGAAATTCCGTAATTTTGCAACTGAAGTCAAGAACAATCGGAAACTATTTCAGACGCAACAAATAGTACAACTGCAAATTCGAAATATTACATAGAAGCCCCAATCAAGTTGCAGTATGCCTTCAAGCCTGTGTTCTATTGTCCGAGGGCTAAGGATTCCTCCCACCATTGTAAGTGAACGATTAGGGAGTCACCAGGCATATTCACGATACTTCTCAACGGAGATATTGCAACAATTAACAGCAGGCTGACAGCTGAAGGCGATTGATGGAGTATTGAGCAGAAAATGGAACGAGCCTCCAGAGTGAGTCAGTGGTTTAGACGCTCAAGGACGGTTCAAAACTTGACCTTTGTTTACAAACATCATATACGTCTACGGTAGTTACCGCTATAGATGAGCATACAGTAGACCTGTCATAAAATCTCAATTGACTGGAGCAGAACCTAAACGCCAATTATCATTGAAACAAGGCTGCAGCGGGACCATACGGCAGAACCGTCCCGAATACTGGTTATGGAAGTAATAGGAAGAGTACCAAACCAGAATACCACCAGTGAGTCGATGTATGACGTGACGGACTCCAGACCGCACCTTGATCAGTACACAAAATAACACAGGTGAAAAACATGACGTCAACCGCCTGACTTTTTGTTCCAACATCACTCAAGTTGGTTTTTCCCATTTCCATTCATGGACAACTTGACTTGAACTTGCTGCAGTTGAAATCTCCATGAACGCAACGCAACAATGATACCTCATCCAGAAACAGACGTAATTACCAGATAAATAATCTAAACACAAAGCAACAGTCGCATACGGAGAACCAAGGCTAGCAAACTGGCGTAACAAAACGGCCACAAACTGCTGCCAACAACGACTATGTGCAAGTCGCACGGTGATTTTCCAAGAAAGCAAGCACAGGTATCTTCGGGCAACATGACCACATTCACAAACCACCATATAGCTCAGCAGGGAATAAGTACAGACAAAATATCACCTATGTCTAGTGAGGAACAACTATTCCTTTATTTCACTTCCCCCAAATATACTCTATTTTTGCACCGTATTTATGTGGTACACATAGCACCGATACAACGAGAAGAAAAAACAGTCACCGCTCAAATTTCACACTCATCTCCTCCGATTTACCTCCGCTAGTGCACTCGCCTCTGCTGACGCGCATCAGTGGTTGCATCGTTGCAATGCAACCACACACACACACACATAGACGATACACAGGCAGATAGCGTGATCGAGCACACACCCACAGAACAGGAGGGAGTGTCAGCTGAGCGACTGCTGTCACTGGGCCTCGTTCGGTCGGTCATAACATGACAGTACATGGATGGACGTCATTCGCCGAACAACGGGCGTTATACGGCTTAACAGTAGATTAGAATACAGTGTAGCCCGGATATGAAAGAGCTGTCGGGAGTGGAGAAAATCCTCTTATATCCGGGGAGAATTACACGTGAAGTATGCAAAACGAACTCGATGAAATACTCTCTTATAACCAGGGATATCTCATAGCCGGGGTACACTGTAAAACAGAAGCTGATATCGGACTACCACACGGCGTATTCCAGCAATAGACAGGGAGGGGGCAGAACCAGATGTCACCATATATGGATCTATTCAACAGAACCGGTCTAGTCCGCTGATTTATGCAATGAAACACCGACACGTCAACGTATAGCAACATGAAAAACCTAGCTAAAACTCACCCGAAGGATAATTACGTATATGTTATATTGAGCAATTATTCAAGGTTCATCACTTAGTAGCATATTACTCACTTGTTAAATGACATACCACAGTTGTGACAGCTACACACGATATAATACATCAACCACAAGCTGAAACCCTACTGATCACAAACTAGCAACCATCCAATCAGGAAAATTCCTAAATCCTAGCGCGATAAAAAAATATTGGCACACGGAATACAATAGAAAGATGGATGAACGCATGGACAAACGGCATTCAATGGCATATTGTTTACCTCGATGCAGAGGTAATTGTAGTAACCATATGATTCTAACATGATCAAAATTTACTGCGCTGACTTACACTACATTCTTACAATAATGGATTGGATTGAGAAGTGTAGGACATCAGCATTAGATTGAAATACAATCTGTGTCTATGCACTCCCACAACAACTACAACCCAGTCCAGCAATAGGCCGTCATCCAATTCCGACTGCCAAAACTTGGAATCGACTGGGTCGAAACCTGGCGGACTCTACGATATGGTTTTTAGAAGAGCAAAACCACACTTTACCACAACACACAGAGCAAGAGCACAAAATGAGCAGACACGATTGAACGCTAAGCTGCAAACAAAGTTCGATCAGCCTGCACAGAAGCGTGAGAACGAGAAACGAGAAAACGTCCAGTTCGCACAAGTCATCACACCAACACAAACTGTATCGGGGTGTCCTTGAGAGAGATATTGGTATGTCACATGCAGCATGTTGATCCGTCATTGGAATGTTCCAGTCTTCCGTTACAGTGTATGAAACATCACGCAGCTGCGTCCGATATGGAATCATGCACTGGCCAACATCATGTGCCCGCTGCGAGATGGTTTTCATAAGTTGGTCTATAATTTATTTATGCTCGAATTCTTAGTTTTGACACAATATTTCCCAGCAGAACCCGTGAAAAATGACTAGAACAATTAACGAAATAATAACAGTCAACATAAAGCACAGTGTCACAGTGCACAGTGTCATTCAAGCGCAATTATATATCTAAATCCAAAGAGGCAAAATAAAACAAAAAACAAAAATATAAAGTGAGCTTGGTTTGATACAGCATCACAGATATAATATTCGCTTCACGCTCTCTGTTCTCACATACACTCAACACACATACACTGCAATGATTCGAGATATGTTTGCAAGAAAAGCAATCAGAAAGTCAGCCAGAATAGCGACTAAGATCAGTCAATCTGCAGTCAGTTATCTTCGTTCGCCCGAGAATAACACATCTCGCCTTGCTTATGACCAGATGACTGGCTTATGAAGCAACATGACCATAATGAAGTGCTTATGAAGCAACCGAGCTGCGACAACGACCCAGCCATGTGTCTGTCAGGCCCAGTATACATATACATAGCAATCAAACAACTATACCAACTATATCATTTGTCCCAACTGAAATCAAAATTGTCCCAACTGAAATCAAATTTGTCCCAAGTGAGTTTAGAATTGTCCCAACTGAATTTAACACTGTCCCAATTGGAATTAAATACTTCCAAACTGGAATGGCCAGTATTTAACGGCTTATACAATTGTTTTTTCGCAATATTTATATTTAGAGAATGTTAGGAGGACCTGTTCAACTGTAAACTGTTATGTGCTCACGGGCTGTTCAAGGCTGGTTAGCTTGTAAAATCATCCAGCATATAAGACAAAAGTTGTATTAGAAGACGGGCACAAGCCACCTCACACCTCGCACACGACTGCGTTCACACAACTCGTGTCTAAACATCCATTAAATCGAACAAAAAATGAAAAGTGAAAAAATGTACTGATTATAACAAAGTTTGATGTTAAATATAAATCAATAACATATATTGTGGTCCTAGTTGGGACAATTCTGATTTCAGTTGGGACAATTCTGATTTCAGTTGGGACAATTCTGATTTCAAATTGTCCAACTGAGACAAATCAAATTGTCAAAGGTATAAATTCACTCATCACAAGTGTTGAACGTTGAAACCCGACATCAATCCGAATATCGCCGACGAATAATGAATATTCTTCAACATTTTTACTGTTTGTATGTCAGAAACTAGCGTGTACAAACCCGACTGGGAGAATAAGCCTCTGTGTGTGTGCGCGTGTGTGTGCGTGTGTGCTTGAGAGCAAAGAGACGACCCTGGCATATTACCGTCAGACATACACACACCGTGTACACAAACAGAAAAACATGCACACACGACTGGACATGCGAAATGTGTGTGTTTGCACATAGATGAAAATAACAAGAGTAGGGAGAGAGAGAGATAGATGTACAAAAAAGAGAGAGTGAAATACCACAGCGGCTGAGAGAGACAACGAAACACTCGCGCAAACAAAAACGACAGCACGAATATAAGGATGATATGACCGCATACGAAACAACTGAACATTGTTGTTATTCAACCGAAATCATCTCTGTTTGAGAACCAATAACATGCAACCAGCATCTATTTGTGCACGCTAACATAAGACTCCATCAACTACCAAGATAAAACGTAATTAAAAGTTGCGCCAAGATGAAACACTCCATCAGCCTACTTATAAGGTAGGATCATATTTGAATTCTCCAACGATGAATATCAAGCTTAAAGCCTTAAAAAGTACTGAAAACAAATTATGGTGAAAAGTCATGAAACATAATATATAATGTCAGTGGTTGCCGCGTACGATAAAAATGAGCGATAAACGATAATCATCTCTGAGGTCAAACTTTCTATGGTTTATCGCAAAATTTTCTAAAATTATCGCTCATTCACTTACCACTAGTCCAAAAAAATGAGGAACGATAAACGATAGGTTCAAAAGAACTTTGTAAAAATTATAAAAATGTGCACGGCGGCAATAGTCACAACAGTCCGCCTGACGTTTCAAGACCATTTCAAGCTGAGAGTATATCTAGAGTAGAGACTAGAGGGATCAACACTGGCTTGTAAGTGAATCCTGAAAAACCTCATATGAGAGCTGTCAAGTGAGCTGAGCTGAGCTGAGCTTGAGCTGTCAGCTGGACAATCACATTATTATTCACAGCTGCAGTGCGCCAGTCTCGCTGGAGTTCTCGAGTTAGGAAGGTGTGAGCCGCTCTCTCCCATGCGTCTTGACCCACCCCATCCAAGGGCCCTTCATGTTGAAGCATGTGGTCCTTGTCCATGAAGAAAACATCAAGGAGCGGTTCATCAGGGTATCGTCACCTCCATCACATCCACACCTAACCCTCTACCCTCCAGCCAGAACCGGTACATGGTGACAGAAAAGCCTAAAGAAGCCAGCGACGACCCATTTGTTTTCCTGGAGAGCTCCACTGTCATGGAGGAGGATAGGCCCAACATTAAGAAGCTCATCAAGAAGGAAGTGGACACCTGGGGCAGGAGCAAGGTGGCAGAGGTGAAGTCTGGGCAATTCCCCAGCATGTACAGGGAGAAGTGATCTCGCTGTTCATCAAGTACAACACGGCCTTGTCCAGCTCTGCTGCCGTGTAGCGCATGTTCAGCACTGCTGATGATGTCCTCAGGCCCAAGCGTGCAAGCATGACCAGCGACAGGTTTGAGAACCTGGGCTTCACCAAGGGAAACATGCAGCTTCTGGATGCTGTCTTGAGGAAGGACTCAGATTCAGAGAAACTAATGTGGAATAGAAATTGTAGGTCATAGACTGGTTCAAGTAAATTTTCGCCTGGTTAATTAATTATTTAATAATTTAATTTAATTATATAGTTAATTTTCACTGTGGAAAAATAGTATGTATGTTATTTTGAAAATATTTATACTAAATAAAGGTATTTATCACTTATTTATCGCAAGTCAACATTTGTATCGCTATCGTTTTATCGTTTATCGCAGGTTGGGGAAAAAATTGTTTATCGTTATCGCAAGTTAAAAAAAGTTCTCGAAGAAACCACTGTATAATGTCTATGATATATAATTGTATATATTATATACAAAACATATTATATAAATAGAAGCATAATGTCAACTATATGAATTATCATTTACAAATACACACACAAGCACACCGTGCACCAACACTGGTGTACGACACACACACGCATACACTCTTCCCGTAGGAAAATATACCAGTCACACACTCTGACAGGAGGATTCACCTGGTGTCCCCCATACTCTGCCCAACGCCCAAGCGACCCTCTTTCCATCTAGACACACCGCCGTACGTCACGCTGGTAACGCAAACAGGCACA
The DNA here is from genome assembly GCA_916048095.2 of Sacculina carcini. Taxonomy (NCBI): domain Eukaryota; kingdom Metazoa; phylum Arthropoda; class Thecostraca; family Sacculinidae; genus Sacculina; species Sacculina carcini. Next base: position 6,742,287 of record OU696583.1, read on the forward strand.
CCAGACGAACGGACGGTGGAGATGAATGGGGGAAACTTAAAGGGACAGACTCGACGCACTCACAAACACTCACAGGAAAATGACACGACTTAGCACACGCACGCACACTTACACACGCACGCACACTTACACACGCACGCACACTTACACACGCACGCAAACGATGTGCGTGGTTGAGTGAGGATAGAGTGCATGTCGTTTGTAGTTTGCCAATTGGTGGAAACACCACACCCAAGATTGCAGTGTGTTGTATAGTCAAACAAGTACGCACATACAGATGCAGACGCACACACACATAAAGGTGTTGCTGCAACAGATATTCGCAGAAATTCATGATCATAGAAGCGGATATAACTACGATAAAAACATCATTAAAATACAATATTTCTATTTATTTATTACGTCTAATCTAACCCTTATATGACCCTGCTATCAAGGGCCACTGGATACATACAGGCATACTGAGACGGTACAATCATTACACCATAATAAAAATAGTAAACAATACGCCACACAAAAGCAAGGACCCTGTGAGAAAAAAAACAGATGCGCTATTTAGGATTATTTTAATGAAAATCGCTCAAATTAGATTCATATTCAGATGATTCAGAATTCTAGCGGAGGAAAACATATGAATACATTGAACAATAACAAATGACTAACTCACCAGTGTGCGTGCGCAGATGCGCTTTCAAATGCGAACTTTTGCCGTAGACTTTGTTACAGTCTGAGTGATTGCATTTGTACACCTTGACAGCGCGAGCTTGCCGAGTACGCAGACGAGCAGAACTGACCGCTTTGCCCTCGGGCGAAGCACAGCAAGACGGCTGAACTGGCGGCGGCTGCGAATTAACGAAATTCTTGGGTGTTGTGCTAGCGGGAGCAGAAACGTTGCGAGTCGCATCGCCGGTTGCCATGACAACGCGGCCGCCGCCGACAGCGCCCACCTGTGACGTCACACTTGTCATGCTGACGTCATTGTCCAAGCAATTCATTAGTGAAGAGTCGAGCACGGGCTCTTGGCGAACCGTGGCCAAATCGGAGAGGATGCGGGCGATCTTGAAGGCTGTTTCTTGATTGAGATTGTTGGGCAGCCTGCCGCTGGCCGCTGCCGCCACTGCTACGGCCGAGGCAGACGCTTGAGGCGCTGAGGCAGAGGTGAGGGCAGAGGACGGCAGCACGTTCGACAAGGAGCCATTGGTTGCCTGCGAAAGCTTGACCAACGCTGATGCTGCCTCTTCCATCTCCTGCCATTCCTCAGCCGTGCAAGGAGGCGCCATAAACTGAAGCATCGTAGAGTGCACACACCGCACCGACACACACACACAGACACGACCTCCTCACACAACGGTCACAACTCGACTAACACGCGCCGCTGAATGGCAAGTCCACTGAGCAGAAACGCGAGCGCATGCGCGCACGCGCGTCACCGCCCTTCGCACCACCACACCACCACCCTTCTCAAGAGGGGCGGGGCACTGAGATGCTGTGGGTGCGATAACATGCACACACACACACGCACGCACACATCAGCAAGAGTCATGCGAGCAGCCAGACAGGTTTGGTGAGGATTTCTTGTTTCGACACATCCTACACACACACACACACACACACACACACTCACACTGATGTTGGTGCATGTAAAGAAGGCATGTGTAGGTGGTCTAGGCTAAGTGTGTAAGGATTCAAGAACATTAAACTCTCACAAATATATGTTTCTATATTTTTCATAGATTTTAGGTTAGGTTAGGTTTAGCTGGTTAGGTTAGGCTCGGTTTTATTATTATCATTATTATTATTATTATTATTATTGAACAAAACGAACAAAGTGACACAGGAAGAGCGCAAGCGCTATAAACTGCACCATGCAGCCCCTGCACACTTTGAACGTGGATAATAAGAGAAAGAGAAAAAATACACAAAGACAATATGACACACATAATCATGACAGATCAATACATCACCATCCACACACACACACACACACACACACACATACATACAATTGATATGATACATACGAAAATGACTAGATCAAAAGAAATTGCACAATATGCTGCACGAGAAGTGCAGAACAACTATTTGACTAGATTAATTCGCAAGAAACACACACACACACACTAACATAAACGCACTCGCACAAACACACATACACACACATCACAAAACGATCCATAAATAATATAAATAAATAAATACATAGGTCAATCTCAAAATAAATTTCAAATAAATGAATAAATAAATAATTTAGCTGGAACTAAACTCGTCAATTTCTCAAAACTTTGTTGGCAGCACTTTTGAATGATCGGACTGTGCTGGCCCTGCACACACCCTCATCCAACCGATTCCACAACCGCACAGAGCTGGCAACGAAACTACGCTTAAACTGATTCGTTCTGCATTTTGGCTCTTGTAGGCAGAGCGAATGTGAATTTACTGCCAGTCGAGTGACCTTAGCAAAGTGTCGCTGATGAGACACAGCACCGTGTAGAGGGTGTCTTTCGTTGGTCAATATCTTGAACAGCATACAAACGTTGGAGATGTCCCTACGATGACCAAGATTCCAGCATGCATCTCCACCACAGAGGAAGCTGGCAGAGGAGCCAACTCTGTCAATGAGCCAGAGATGCGAATCAGCAGCTGACGACCAAACAGGAGCACAGTACTCGAGAACAGGAAGAACGAAGCAGCGCAAACACGAGGCAGATATCGAACGATCATTGAGTACACGATATGCTTTTCGAAGAATTCCAAGTTTCTGAGAAGCGGAAACCACAAGATGACGAACCTGTTTCTCAAAAGTCAGCCTTGAATCGAATCGAACTCCAAGGAAATCGACTGCGTTACATTCTTCCACTGCGCAGCCATTGACCAACAAAGGATCGAACGATGGATTCAATGTGCGAGACCGAGAAACACACAAAAACTTCGACTTTTTTTAGTTAAGCTTCATATTCCAAGTGTCACACCATATGGATATTCGGCGCAGGTCTTCGTTCAGTGACCAACTCACATTGGGTCGCCGCTCTGGAGTGTCAACGGTAGCCACCATAGTTACATCATCCGCGTAAGCAAAAACAGGATGCGAAGTTAGGCTGAGCAAATCTGATGTGTAGACATTGAACAAGAGAGGTTTAGTTAGGTTAGGACTGAAATATATTCGTTAAATCAAATTTTCTATATCTAATGTTTTTGATTCCTGGCACCTATAGCTTCAGCCTGTGTAGGGCTGTTAAAAGTTAATGATGTCAGTAAGTTGGGTTACTTTTTATCAAAAACAAAGTGACGTTTTCTATTCATGCTTGTGTATTTAGCGTAGAGTATTTACCAAGAGTTACGATTATATTTGTCGCTTAGCCGTACTCGTAAATCTAAGGGGACCATGTTCCCAATCTCTAAAAAGTAGACTCTGTAATGCACGCGCAAAAAATGCCCTTTTATTTAACAAAATTACACGTTCACTGAAAAATTTGTCTTTTTAGGTTAAATGTATCAATTGACATTTTTGGGCGGTGATCAAACCATTATGCACTCGCAGAAGGAACATATCGAATCTAACTACTAAGCTATATAACCACGGCACAATTGAAGGATTTTACAAAAAGAACCTGAATAGGCCTGACATTCTACAGAAACAGGATACATCCGGAGAGAAGAGGACGTGTGGACACCCTGGTCAATCTAAACACTCGTCACCCTGCCACACCTTTCCTATTCATTTACAACAGTAAACGGCATGGGTTAAATGGCAGTAAATGGCATGGGTAAGTAGGGGTGCGAGTCTAACTCCTGAAGGCTTCGAGTCTAACTCCTGAAGGGTGCGAGTCTAGCTCCTAAAGGGTGCGGCGATGTTTGTGAGAAATAATTAATATATGTTTTACCCATGCTTTATATTTTTCCTGGAAACAAGTTTTTTATTACAGTAAATTTAAACTGTTTAATTGAATAGTGAATTTAGAAAGATTTGTTATTTGGTCGTTTGTTTTTTCATATTTTCATATATGTATCAACAATGCATTGGGTGCGAGAACTGACTTCGGATTTATAACGGGTGTAAACACAGAGAAAGGTTGACAGGCACTGGTATATGGTACTTTTCTAGCCATTCCAATTAGCGCTATATCATTGAGAGCGTGCATCGATCAACGATGATCGTCTAGCAATAATGAAATCAGGAGTTTCTCAGCGTGAATTTTGCTCACAATTGGAACCAAATGCTCGCAATTCGGATGGAAAAAATGTTCTCAAATACTACCATAGATGTAACCCGTAAGAAGAGACTTATGTACATGCACACACACACACACACACACATACACACACACACACACATACATACAGGGGTGCCGTATGGTCCTAGAGGCCGGTGCACCCCGAAACACAAATCAACAACAACACACACAAACACATGTACTGAATTCGCATATACGAGTGCATATGTAAGAATAAGTACAGTGGATCCCCCAAATAGCAGACCTCCAAGTGACGGAATCCTCCAAATAGCGAAATAATTCCTCGGTCCCGATTAAAAGCATACCAAATACATGTTAATTATACATCCAAATATCGATAATAATAACTTCTAAATAGCGAACTAGCTATTTGAGGACTCCGTGGTGTAGTTAGAGATGCGACCTCAAAAGAGCCGATAGTTTTTTTAATCCGTTTTTTGTCAAAAAATATCCTCGACCAAAAACACGTTTTTTTGAAGAGTTATGTAAATAATTCAAATTATGGAAATGATATATTTGGGATGTTCAATTGAATATTTTTATCAACACATGAGTTATTGATGCTATTATTGACCTTATCAATTGAATTATCATAAAATATTCACAATAAAATTGTTATAATGTGTCATAGTGACACACCCATGTTTGAGGTTTGAGGTAAGGAGGTTTCTTAACAGGTGGCATAATTTTTACTATTTTTTACACATTACATTTTTCCTCCCAGAAACGAACTACGTTTATTATAATAACTTTCATCATTTCATTCAGCAGATCATTTATTTGCAAATATAAAAGTACAAACACTGCAAATATTTACAAAAGACTACAAATATGCACACAAACCTAGTGTCTCTAATGAGACTACGAATAAAAGCGGGTACGAATACGAATAAAAACGGGCAATATTTTCGTGTAGGAAAAAAACCACTGAGGAAATATATTTAATGCACAAAAACGTATTTGAACACTAATAACTATATCAAAGAAACCATCATCCATAAAATATGTTCTAAAATGGTTATTAATAAAATACCAATTAATGGTTCAACTTTCCTTGATCTGCCGACACTTTTTCTCAAAATCTCTACATCTACGAAAACCGTCTTTAAGAATCGATTTTGAAAAAAACAAGTGTTTAACAGTTCAAACAAAGTTTAAATCAAGTGGTTTAACCAGCCGCTTATACCAGCAGGCTACTTGCTATACAAAAGGTATTTGAAAGTAAATCAATCAAATCTATCTTCCATAGAGACTGTTCTAGAAAGCATTGTTTCATTAAGAAGCGTTAGTATAAATAAACGTTCGTCAAAAAAACAATTGACCAACCAATTAACTTGTCTTGTTCTGTTGTCAACATTTTTTGAATCTGTACATTATTAAAACGAATTTAAAACGAGTTTTAAAAACATTATTGTCTTTTTTCATAAAAAACATTATTTCTTTAAAAAAAGAAACACATGATTACTCAATGAATTTGTTTTGTTCTGCTGACAAATTATTTCAAATATCCACATCATTAAAAACATCTTTAAAAAACATGGTTTTCTCAACGAAAAACACCTAAACCACCGGACCCGGATGCACTTTCAAACAGTCTCCTGGGATATTTATTGATAAATATTCTTGTTTTTTATACTGTTATCAAATTATCTTTGAAATAAGACACGTAAAGATGTACTAAACATCAATTTAACTCATTTCTATGTACTAAAATCCAACATCCGATGACAATTGGGGCTAATTCTAAACAAACAACAAAAAAACCTAAAAAACATGTTTTTTGCAAAAAAACGCATCCAAAAAAACGTTTTTTTGCATCTCTAGGTTAAGTGGTAGCACACCCGCCTCACAAGCGGGAGACCCATGGTTTGAAACCCGGCGGAGCAAAATTCCTTGGGTGAATTCTACAATCCAACAGTCCCTGTCCACTCAGCAGTAAATGATGGTACCAGATATCAGTCATGTGTTGTGTCATGCATTCTAGCGAGGTGTGTGTTCATAAGCTTCGGCTTCTTTCCGTGTAGCAGCTGTCAATTAGGCCTTTAACCTTTAGCTGAAGCTGAATAATTTTAGGGGGTATTGAAATTGTTTGTGTAGAATCATATAAGAAAGATGCTTAGTGGTAAACAATGAGGGAATAATTTGTAAACATATATCGTTATATGGTAAAAAGGCTCATAACCATTGCTGCAGAGCTAGTGATGCAAAAGAAACGTTTATTTTTGTTGCGTTTTTTTTGCAGAAAAACTTGTTTTTTAGGTTTTTTTTGTCTTTTTTGTTTTTTTTAGAATTAGCCCCAATTGTCATCGGATGTTGGATTTTAGTACATAGAAACAAGTTTAATTGACGTTTTGTACATCTTTACGTGTCTTATTTCAAAGATAATTTAATAATAGTATAAAAAAATATTTATCAATAAATACCTCAGGAGACTGTTTGAAAGTGCATCCGGATCCGGTGGTTTAGGTTTTTTCATTGAGAAAACCCATGTTTTTAACGATGGTTATAATTATGTGGATATTTGAAATAATTTGTCAGCAGAACAAAACAAATTCATTGAGTAATCATGTGTTTTTATAAAAGAAACCATGTTTTTTATGAAAAAATGCAATGATGTTTTTCAAATTGGTTTTATATTTGTTTTATTTATTTACAGATTATGAAAATGTTGACAGCAGAACAAGACAAGTTAATTGGTTGGTCAAGTGTTGATAATTGGTTGGTCAAGTTGTAGTTCTGTATTGGCGTGTACGTGCATTTGTGTGTGAGTGTGAGCGTGTGCGTATGTATGTATGTATGTGTGTGTGTGTGTGCTTGTGTGTAGTTTTGTATTGGCGTGTGCGTGCATTTGTGTGTGAGTGTGAGCGTGTGCGTATGTATGTATGTGTGTGTGCTTGTGCGTATGTTCTAGTGTAGTGAGTGCTGAGTGCTGTGCTGTGTGCTGAGTGCTGATGCGCGTGTGTGCGCATACAGTGGTGCGTTGTTGCGCTTATGAGCTTTACAGTTGGGAGTTCAGCTATGAAGTTGTTGGTAAGAAGGGCAGTGCGATACGAGGAGTGGTTGTGTGTGTTGTGAGCTGTGGTGGTACAGGAATTGTGTTAGTGCGCGGTTGAGTTGTTCTCGTGGCGTTCTGTGTATTCTTCTTGGTTGCGTTTTTGCTCGTCATTCTCATCTCTACGGCCTTGTTTCATCTTCATCTTTAATACATCGTGCAATCTTCCGTTTGTTATTGAGTGAAGACATGGAGCACAAGTTACAAGCTATTTCGGCGCCGCGTACGACGGCCCGTTCAGAGTGATTAACCGCACCAATAAGACTAACGATCCAAGATCCGAGTTTCGAGTCGTCTCCTAATCAATAATTCTCCAATAGCCTTGGTTTTTACCCTTACGGCTCCGGTAAGCACATCTTTCATCCATCGAAAAACAGTGAACGAATCGGTGGTGGTTTTTGTCACGTGTCAGCTGCTTTTGTGCGTGTTGTGTTGTCAAGATGACTGGACGTGGAAAGGGTGGCAAGGGTTTGGGAAAGGGAGGTGCCAAGCGACACAGAAAAGTGTTGCGCGACAATATCCAGGGTATTACCAAGCCCGCAATTCGTCGTCTGGCTCGTCGTGGTGGTGTGAAACGCATCAGCGGTCTTATCTACGAAGAGACCCGCGGTGTGCTCAAGGTTTTCCTCGAGAATGTGATTCGTGACGCTGTCACCTACACCGAGCACGCCAAACGCAAAACTGTTACCGCCATGAAGTGGTGGATGCCTTGTCTGACAGTGACCAGCTGGATATGTCTAAATTGGAAGAGGAGCTTCAAACAGCGTTCGGAATGGATTCATTCACTGCTTACGACGAATTCACAAAACGGAAGTTAGTGACTGGCGAAAGTGTCAACGTTTTATTGGCAAGTCTACGCAGGCTGGGCAAACGATGCAACATCTCCGACGACGTTTCGTTAAAATGTGCGTTTGTGGCGGCCCTCCCTCAACACGTGAGGCAGACCATGCGAGCAAACGCCAGACTTGATGCTATGGGCATGGAGGAAGTTGTGGACCGGGCGAGAGTAGTGCTGGCAGAGTCAAACGCTTCTGGATGTGGACCGGCAATTGACCAGCAGCCTGAAGGGGGCGCAGTCGCTACCGTGGTGGCACACGCCGCATCACCGCGACGCGTAGGAACGTCTCCAGCGAGGTGCTATGTGTGTCACAAGGTGGGTCATATAGCGCGTTATTGTAGTCAGCGACAAATGGCGACAATTGAACGAGGCGTTGGCGATCCGAAAAGCCGTGCACGACTGACGTGTTATACCTGCGGCAAATACGGACATATTAGCCCTGTGTGTCCTTTAAATGCCAAAGGAGAGGAGGCCTCGACGCGAGCCTTTACTCCGCAGTGAATCGAGCGTCGCTGATCACACTGATGGTCACCGTAAATGGCAGGCGGTGCCGAGCAATGCTGGACACTGGTTGTACTAGGAGCCTAGTATACAAACGTTTATGTGATAGCCGTTTAAGAAGAACTGATACAACATTGGTAACTATCAGTGGTGACGAGATGGCGTGTGAAGGAGAGTGTCGCGTAGACGTTGAAGTGGACGGTGCAAAAAGAATTGACATCGACGCCCTGGTGGTGAACCACAGGCCTGTTGGTATGGACGTCGTACTTGGATTGGACTGCGTGAAAGCGTTGGGGGGATTATCGTTGGATGTCGACCTACATCCCTCCTTTGGACTAGATTCACAGGCATGGTGTGTCAGCCGCACAGAGGACGCTATGGCGGTGGCGGAAACCCAATGTCTCTCGATAGAGCACAGCGATTTCTCTGCCACATACGATAAAGAGGGAAATTTTTGGAGCGTCAAATGGAAATGGGCCACTCAACCAGAGATTCTGACTAATCAGACGGCTGAATACAACATTCCTCACAACCTTCGGGAAGCATACAAAGATGAAATTCATCATTGGATCAGTGAGGGCTGGTTAATAGAGCACGACTCGAAGATCCATGGACCAGCAAAGGGACTTATACCACTGATGGTGGTAAATCAGAAAAACAAGTCCAAAGTTCGCCCAGTTATGGACTTTCGTCAACTCAACCACTATATCGAGCTGCACACTGCAGAAGCTGATGTTTGCCATCAAAAGTTGCGGGATTGGCGAAGAAAAGGTGACAAAATTGCACTACTGGATTTGAGAAAGGCATACCTTCAGATACATGTTGACCCCGAGCTCTGGAGTTATCAAACGGTGATTGTACAAGGGAAGAGATACTGTTGGACACGGCTCGGATTTGGACTCAGTGTTGCACCAATGATTATGAAGGTTATCGTCGAGTATGTGCTGGCTCAAGACGACGTAATCCAGGGTTCAGCTTCGTCGTATATTGACGACATCATTGTGGACGAGTCGGGAGTAACTGCGGAAAAGGTGAGCGAACATTTTAATCAGTTTGGCCTGGTGTGCAAGGCGGCCTCGCGGGCCAATCCGACTTGTCGCGTATTGGGGTTGAGTCTTCAACGCGACAATGGCAAGTTGTCATGGACAAGAGACAGCATCATAGAAGAGTCAAGAGGCCCGATAACTCGGAGGAAAGTTTTCAGTTTCTGCGGGCAGGTGATTGGGCACCTACCAGTGGGAGGATGGATGCGAGTCGCGGCTTCATTTGTAAAGAGACTGGCAAATGAATCAAGTCAAGGTTGGGATGACGAGATTGTGGATCAGAGATGTTTGAGTGTATTGAAACAGTTTGCAGATAGAGTTAAGAACGAAGACGCTGCGAGAGGAACGTGGAGTGTGAAAGGAAACCAGATGAATGTTTGGGTAGATGCAAGCCAGTTGGCGCTGGGGGTGGTGCTTGAAATAAACGGCGACGTGGTAGAGGACGCATGTTGGCTACGAAAGGACAGTCAGCATATTAACATGGCGGAAATGGATGCTGCTCTAAAAGGGCTGAATTTGGCTGCAGCGTGGAATATGGAAAATATAACAAAAAAAACCGATTCGTTCACTGTTTTTCGATGGATGAAAGATGTGCTTACCGGAGCCGTAAGGGTAAAAACCAAGGCTATTGGAGAATTATTGATTAGGAGACGACTCGAAACTCTCAAATGTGTGAGGGAGGAGCTGGGACTGGCAATAGAAGTTGTCCACGTACCATCGAAAGAAAACATCGCCGATGTTTTGACCCGAGTGCCTCTCAGGTGGTTGAATGCTTCAGAGGAATCGAATGTGTGTTGCAGCGGCACCCCACTGGAGAGCATGAGTGAGGCAGAGATGAAAGAGGTGCATCAGCTGGCAGGACATCCGGGAGTACGGAGAACGCTGTACTTTGCCAAAAGGAGGAACCGCTTCGCGACAAGAAGACTAGCACACAATGTAGTTACATCATGCGACTCGTGCCGTTCTATTGACCCCGCCCCTGTGAAGTGGGAGCGAGGCAGCCTGACTGTGAAAACCGTTTGGCAGCGACTGGCAATGGACGTCACTCACTACCGCGGGACATCGTATTTGTCTATTATTGATTGCGGTACATCGCGTTATGCAATTTGGAGAGCGTTGTGGCGAGAGGACTCCAAGCATATAGTAGATCAATTGCAAGAAGTATTCTTGGAACGAGGAGCGCCACGAGAAGTGCTGCTTGACAACGGAACAGCATTTTGCAGTCGGGAATTTCGATGCTTCTTAGCAGGGTGAAAAATCAACCCCATGTATCGTTGTGCCTACGAGCCACACGGTAATGGTGTCATTGAGAGGTACCACCGGTCGGTAAAGGTCATTGCAGCTCGGTGTGGCTGCTCGGTTCAAGAAGCCGTCTACCGATACAACGTGTCACCGCTTGACGATGTGAATGAATTTTCAGCTCCAATGAATCGTCTCTACAAATATGTTGTAGGTGTCCGCGGAGTTGATCCAGAAGCAGCACAAGTGACGAGGCCCATTAGAGGTCCAGGAGCGTATCGGCCGGGTCAAAGAGTGTGGGTGAGGAGACCTGGCACACGATGTGATAGATTGTCTGCGCGTGGTGTTGTTACTTCCAACATATCTGAACAGGCGGTGGAAGTCAACGGAGTACCGTACCACTACAAGGATATTAGACCGAGGGGCGAGTCGGAAGAAATGAAGACAACACTGCATCAGAGCGCAGTTGACTCAACTGATGAGGTTCCTATGACTCTGCGGTTTCAACATGAAGTTCCGGAAAAAGTGGCCCAAAGCCAGCAAGCGGAACTTAGAAGGAGTGAAAGAATCAGACGAAGGAGAGAGTGCCAACTATGTGATTCTTGAGAATCAGAGGGAGGTGTAGTTCTGTATTGGCGTGTGCGTGCATTTGTGTGTGAGTGTGAGCGTGTGCGTATGTATGTATGTATGTGTGTGTGTGTGCTTGTGTGTAGTTCTGTATTGGCGTGTGCGTGCATTTGTGTGTGAGTGTGAGCGTGTGCGTATGTATGTATGTATGTATGTGTGTGTGCTTGTGCGTATGTTCTAGTGTAGTGAGTGTCAAGGGCATAAGCGGAGCTAGTGTAGTGATGATTGAAAGCTGTAGTGTAAGCTGATGCGCGTGTGTGCGCATACAGTGGTGCGTTGTTGCGCTTATGAGCTTTACAGTTGGGAGTTCAGCTATGAAGTTGTTGGTAAGAAGGGCAGTGCGATACGAGGAGTGGTTGTGTGTGTTGTGAGCTGTGGTGGTACAGGAATTGTGTTAGTGCGCGGTTGAGTTGTTCTCGTGGCGTTCTGTGTATTCTTCTTGGTTGCGTTTTTGCTCGTCATTCTCATCTCTACGGCCTTGTTTCATCTTCATCTTTAATACATCGTGCAATCTTCCGTTTGTTATTGAGTGAAGACATGGAGCACAAGTTACAAACGTATAACAAACGTATATTTAACGTTTTTTTTAATGAAAAAATGTTTTCTAAAACAGTATCTATGTAAAATAGATTTGATTGATGTACGTTCAAATACCTTTTGAATAGCAAGTAGCCTGCTGGTACGTATAAGCGGCTGGTTAAGCCACTTGATTTAAACTGTTTTTTTAACCATGTTTTTGTTCAAAATATTATTTTTGAAAAACGCTTTTCGTAGATGTAGAGATTTAGAAAAAAATTGGCGGCATATCAAGGAAAATTGTACCAAATTAATTGGTTTTGTTAGTAACCTGTTTTTAGAACTAGTTTTATGGATGATGGCTTATATGATGTAGTAATTTGTGTTCAAATACCTTTTTGTATCTTTTATTAAATATATTTCCTCAGTCGTTTCTTCCTACACGAAAATATTACCCGTTTTATCTGGTCAGGATTGCCACTCTGATTAATGCGACCCGCTATTATTCGTAGTATCATTAGGGACACTAAGTTTGTGTGTATTTTTGTAGACTTTGTGTAAATATTTGCAGTGTTTGTACTTTTATTCTTGCAAATAATTGATCTGCTGAATGAAATGATGAAACTTATTATAATCAACGTAGTTCATTTCTGGTAGGAATAATGTAATATGTAAAAAATAATAAAAAATTATGCCACCTGTTGTTTTTTTAAAACAGTTTCAGATTTAGCATAAAAAAGGTTCTCAAACCCTGCTTTCTTAAACAATGATTAACTCAATAATTAAAATAAAAAGGCTAAATGCCTAAGTGACAGCTGCTACACGGGAAGAAGCCGAAGATAATGAACGCACAGGTGTGCCCCGTGCAGCTCGCTGCCACCGCAGAACCGACCCTCTCCACGGTCTCCACTCCACGACCCTCTATGGCGCCACAAGGACGAGTGGACAAGCCACAATACGTATTAGAGAGGGCCACCTCCCCACAATGCATGACAAAACTCATGACTGATATCTGGTACCATCATTTTCTGCTGGGTGAACAGGGGCTGTGGGATTGTAGAATTCGCCCAATGAAAATCTGCTCCGCCGGGTTTCGAACCACGGACCGCTTGTGAGGCGGATGTGCTAACACTACACCACGGAGTCCACAAATTGAATTGAATTGAATGCAAAACTTCACTGTACATAGAATTGCCGCACAGTACTGTGCAAGCAATGATATTAGGGCTTTCAGACATATTATAACAATTATATTGTGCATATTTAATGATAATTCAATTTGATAGGGTCACTAATAGCATGTATAACTCATGTGTTGATACAAAATCATTCATTTAGCATCCCAAATATATCATTTCCATAATTTCAATTCTTTGCATGACTCTTCAAAAAAAACAAAAAGAACGTGTTTGTTTTTGTCGCGTTTTTTTGGGAAAAAACTTTTCCTTTTTTTTAAAACGTCGGTTTTTTTATGTCGCATCTCTATGCAGAGCACACCTCCAAATGGAAGAAAGTTCGAAATATCGGAAATATTTCTCTGTATCTTCGAGTCTGCTATTCGGAGGCCGACTGTATATACGGACGCTTATATAACGTTTTCACTTTCCCACGTTTTCCCAAAATTCATCAAACATTTTTATATTTCGCTTGGCAAAGCGACAAATACACGTGTACCTCCACCTATCAAAAAAGGGCGTGCTTGTATATATGCATTTATGTTTGTGTGAGTGTGTGCTTGCGGGTGTGTATGTGTGTGTATGTGTGCTTGCGGGTGTGTATGTGTGTGTATGTGTGCTTGCGGGTGTGTATGTGTGTGTGTGTGTGTGTATGTGTGTGTATGTGTGTGTGTGTGTATGTGTGTGTATGTGTGTGTGTGTGTGTGTATGTGTGTGTGTGTGTGTGTGTGTGTGTGTGTGTGTGTGTGTGTGTGTGTGTGTGTGTGTGTGTGTGTGTGTGTGTGTGTGTGTGTGTGTGTGTGTGTGTGTGTGTGTGTGTGTGTGTGTGCAGCTCTGCGTGTGAGTGTTTGCACATATACACACATACACACACACACACATACACACAAACAAACGAGTGCGTCTGGAATTTGGTGGCTTTAGGTGGGGTATGTTTAGCATCACTTACACACACACACACACACACACACACGTACATATATGCAAATGTAACTTGACAGGACTCTATGCAGCCGTTTAAAAAAATCACGCAATAATTTTTACAGCCAAGTGAATTTTCATATGAGCTGCAGTGAAATATCACCTGGATATACCCGATCATATTTCGCACTTGCATTCAAAAGACAGGACACAAGACAACGATAAAGACAGCGCTCAAGTGTCGGAAATATATATATATATATATGAAGTTTTCGACATATATGAAGAGATAGGAGAAAACACAAATAACTCCCACTTTAGTCAAACGTTTCGGTCTTGAGACCTTCGTCAATGACTATAGACAGACTAGTCTATAGTCAATGTCTATGTGATCTGTCTATAGTCACTGACGAAGGTCTCAAGACCGAAACGTTTGACTAATGTGGCAGTCATTTGTGTTTTCTTCTGTCTATCAAATTATTATTATTTATCATATTTATTAATAATATTATATTAACATGACAATATAGCGTAATTTCCACGTTTTCCGCGTTTTTTAGGTTACTCGGATCGCGATAATTTATCAGATTATTTAAATTATAATTCCCAATTAACATTTTCTTTTAATTGTCCTTATAATTAGACCCAGACAGTGGTGGTGCCAATGGGGGTCTTGAGGGGCTGAATCTCCTCCCACAAACGTGCCAAGCCCCCCCCCCCCCTGGGCCATCCAAAAATGCCGACCAAGAACATTTCTGGTGCAGTTCCTCTTGTTTCGCCAAACACCGCATCTTTTTCCTCAGCCTCATCCCCCTCAGCCCCTCGCCAAAAAAGTCCTGGCGCCGCCACTGGACACAGAGGAATCATTTTAAGCTCCGTAGAGGATAACTTTAGTACGCCTCTGTGCATAGCAAACGGTATTTATCAGAAGCCAACATTATGCATCACCTTTCATGCAAATCAACGTGAAACTGGCGTGCATGCACTGGCGACCCCAGTATTTCTCCGGTGGGGGGCTGATGGGGCTAGGCTAAACAATGCTTGGCGAAACATGAACAGCTAACGACGAACTTTGGGGGTGCTAAATGCTTTGTGGTGGCTTGACATATTGATTGGGGGCAGCCCCTCCGAGCCCCCTTCAGCCCCCGTTGGCGCCGCCACTGCGTCTATGATAATGCTGGTATGTTCTTGTGCCGATGTGTGTTGTAGTTTTGTGTCTTTTAAAGCCAGATATTGTAGTAGCAAGAAAT
This sequence comes from Sacculina carcini, assembly GCA_916048095.2. Lineage (NCBI taxonomy): Eukaryota > Metazoa > Arthropoda > Thecostraca > Sacculinidae > Sacculina > Sacculina carcini. Next base: position 6,757,681 of record OU696583.1, read on the forward strand.
GAATATCCCTCAGCGCAGACGAACAATTGTGGGAAAATGAATTTGTAAAATACTGCTGACAAGATTAGTTACATTAGAATATTTTGATCATACAAGTTCCTTATTCTCCCCACACACGAACCAAATTAAAAAGCTTATCATTTTTCATTTTTCTATCACAGTGAAATGAATTGGACAAAAACAAAAACAAAGCCCTACGTTGTCCAGTTACAAGAAAAACTAGAAAAAATATATCAATCTTACAAACTAGAAAAATCAATCTATCAAACTAGAAAAACATTCAATCTTATCCTGAAGAACCTGACCAATGAAAAGAAAGGATATAGTCGAGTGCGATGACTCGTGATTGTGCTAACTGTGTGTATGTATGTGTGTGTGTATGTGTGTGTGTATGTGTGTGTATGTGTGTGTATGTGTGTGTGTGTGTGTGTGTGTGTGTGTGTGTGTATGTGTGTGTGTGTGTCTGTCTGTCTCTGTGTGTGTGTGTGTGTGTGTGTGTGTGTGTGTGTGTGTATGTGTGTGTTTGTGTGTGTGTATGTGTGTGTGTGTGTGTGTGTGTGTGTGTGTGTGTGTGTGTGTGTGTGTGTGTGAGTGTGATTGTTTGCATCATATGTTTCTCAGCATTTCTTAGTGTTCACATATGATTATACGAGCACGTGTATGTATTGCATTATATTAGCAATTTTATTAAACTCAGGGAACACAAGCTATTCAGCTTCAATTGCCTTTCCGGTTTTTGTTGAATCACTATTTATGATTCTGTTGAATTGTATGCTGTAAAAATTCATGAATGAATGAATTATTTGAAAATATATTGAAATTGTGCTGATAAACAAGGATATGCAGAAAGCGTAAGAAAGACTCAATTATCGAGTTTCTCGAGCTTCAAGCATTCATTGCGAGAAATTTCCACTCAAGATATCAGCAATTTATATACTTCCAATCAAAAACAGATTTGGAAATTTTTATAATTAATTATAGGTAGAATCTTCTCTGACATTTGAAAAAAATGTGCGATATGAAAAACACTTTCCGGAGTGTTTCCAATCAAAATCATGTCTCCGCATCAAATGAAACTATTACTTCGAGGTGCAACTGCACAAGAATGGTTTGGGATTATTAAGGCTATATATAGGAAAAAATGGTGAACTCTGAATTACCTGGGAAGATCTTTCGGATCAAGATAAGCCTTCAAGGCGCTTCGAGTACATGTGACTACCGCAAGCTGGTAATTGTACTTGCACTCTTCCCATGAGTCTATATTTGTCTGTTAGAGTAATAGTAATAATAAAAGAGTTTTAATCAAGCTCTATTCTGTTGTCTATTGATTGCCAGTAGTTCTTGGTTAATACAGGCGGATCCAGAGGGTGTTTCAGGGGGCTGAAGCCCCCTAAATGTTTTCCTCAACTCCTCATAAACAAGAGGTTCGCTGAAAGAGGTCAATAAGAAAATATTTATGCATAATTTGTTGATGTAAGCATTATCGCAAAGACTTTGCATAATGATGCATGTACATGACTGATCGCCCCCAAATTTCAGCCCCCCAAATTAATTCAGTCCCTCCACAGACTGCACTCTGGATCCGCCACTTTCTTCTAGGGATATGTATCTGCAGTGCCTGAATTTGGAATCTCCCAAGTGCGACCATTATAACGAGTATGTGCCTCGTTTTCATGAATTATTTCATGCGATGACTCCGTGACGCCTTCACAACAGCAACATAGATTCCTTCAAGCACAAAACCACAGCCACCCCGATAATCTGGTCTTAACAAACACAATATATTTCAGTTAGTGAATATAACCCACTGAATGATATAATTGACGATATATGTTGAAAAGTGTGTCAAATGGCTCGTTATAGTTCATTCAGGCAAATATATCTTTATATTTATGGAAGAAGACAGAACAGGAGAAAGCTGCTGAAATACAATGGGGTGTCAACACTGCTGGATTATCGCTCCCTCCTTGGATATGACACAAAGAGGGAGGGAAGAAGCAGAGGGTCGGCTTTGAGTCGCCTCTTACACGACACGCAGCGGGTACGGCGGCAGTATTTGTATCCCCTACCGCATATAAATGTGTGTGATTCTAGAATATTCTTTAGATAAAATAGTTCTTCAGTTTTAAGTTTTTTTCTCGGCAAAACCCATTGCGGCGACATCTATATTTTACCGATATCAAGGCTACACTTGCCAAGCAAACCACATAGCGGCCCATACACGCTCAATAATGTACAATGTGGATTGCACAATATTTTGTACTTTGCAACTTTGTACGCATGAATAGAAAAATGTTTGACGAACTACTGTCCTTGGTTGCTCCTTGTTAAATAGGTTAAATGCCTAAGTGGCAGCTGCTACACGGGAAGAAGCCGAAGCTTATGCACACAGATGTGTCCCGTGCAGCTCGCTGCCACCGCAGAACCGACCCTCTCCACGCTATGGCGCCACAAGGACGTAAGACGTATTAGAAAGGGCAACCTCCCCAGAATGTATGACATGACACATGACTGATATCTGGTACCATCATTTTCTGCTAGGTGGGCAGGGGCTGTGGGATTGTAGAATTCGTCCAATGAAATTCTGCTCCGCCGGGCTTCGTACCACGGACCTCCCGCTTGTGAGGCGGGTGTGCTAACAACTACACCACGGAGTCCACCGAGTTGTCTTTTTACTACGTCCTTCGTATTTGTATTGAATCTTTTTATATAGTTCTTGAGTATCCAGGGGATGCGAGAACTGGCGGCTGATTTGAAAATAATGGGAACACTGGAAAAGGTTGAGAACGGCTCATACACGCGCCATCGTCGATAATGCGCGACGGCGCAGCGACAACCTCCTCACACGACCGCTGGCGAGAGATTGACGAGATATTGCGCAATACAGCCCACACACGACACAATATTCTCCAGTTTGTACAATATATTTTCATGTTTCTGAAAATCGTACAATATATTGCACAGCCCTTCAATATCGCGCACACACCATCAATAATCTTGCGCAACCTGATGTCCAATAAAAATGAGCGTGTATGGCCGCTTTAGTCTGTGCGTTTATTCATAACCAAGCAGTGGTGGCGCTTGGGGGGAGGGTAACGGGGAGGGGCTGAAGACCCCCAAAATCCCGACCATGAACATTTGGGGTGTAGTTCCTCATGCTTCGTCAAGCCCGGCATCTTGCTAAGTCTTCATGTCTGTCAAGTAGTGTTATTTTTGCTGAGGAATCAATACGGGACCGATGTCAACAAGTGAGGAAAATAGATGACGTCATAAGAATTCATAAGTTTTCGGCGTAGACGGCATCATAACATAATATGAAGAGCTTATTAAAAATAGTATTTCTCTAAGGCAAATTTTTATTTGTATTTTTTCGCAATTAAATTCGACAATTCATTATTTAATTACGGTTATACAGCATGTCTGTATACAGTATGTCAGCCCTGGTTATACACCATGTGTATACAGTACGTATGTATTTGTGTGTGTGTGTGTCTGTGTGTATGTGTGTGTTATGCAAGCAGGCAAAGTGATAATTATGCAAATGAAATAATTAGGCGAAAAAAATTATTCCCAAAGATAAACTGTGGCATAACTCACATACCATTGCTCACAAGTATGACCAAAATTACACGCACAACAGCACAAATCCACAACATGCAAAATTATCACACCGTGTGATTCACGTGTGCACACAGACACACAAACACGTACGTGTATGCAAGCATCACGTCATATAGTGGAATTTCCAGTTTAGAAATGAAGCTATTTATGTATACGCATAAATATACATGCATGTATGTATATGTATGCATAATATGTATGCACCACTCTGCATATAAAAGCCGCCATTTTGTATCAATAAAGGATTTGACTTGTTTGACTTGAGTGAACGTGTTTATCGTCATCGTAGCCAACAAAACATGGTCGTCAATTACACAATTCATAATATAACAATTTGAAAACCAGAACACCCCTTTAATTCCTTTAATTCTTGTAAAAGTGGATTTTGTGAAACTTGTAACATACTCTCAGCTTCTCATCAAACGTCATCAAATAACGTCGCAATGAACGTCTATTTGGATTAATCCTCTCTGAACTACACAGTTGCGAACAACACATTCAGAGGTCAATGTTCTGTTGCGGTGACCTTCACTGTGTCGGAATACGTTTTGATCGATTGAGCCCGCTTGACTGACACAGAGAAGTCGGACACGTCGTGCATCCTGGCGTGAACATCGAGATGTTGGCCAATGTGGTGTGAGCACTTCGTTCTTGAAGTACCAGCAACGTCGGCAAATCACGGTCTGACATTCACTCATTCGATCACCTCAATCGCTTATTCGATGACCTTGTCATTGAGCTAACACTGCGCACCTATGTGTGTGTGTGTGTCTGTGTGTGTCTGTGTGTGTGTGTGTCTGTGTGTGTGTGTGTACCTAAGAAACGCGTAAGGAAAGAGAGGAAAGGAAGAAAGAAAGAGTTAAGGGGAAGAATTCACACGGCGCTGTTGAGGGCTCGTCTATTGCGTAGGTGACAACGTTGCCACGCAATTGGTCCGTGGTTCGTGAGGATTTCTGCGCAGGCGCACGGTTGACCCGCCAACGATGTAGGCCACGGTCACGCACACACCGACATTCATCCCGTCCTCTATCTGTGCATCTCCCACACTCTTTCTCATTATATCCGCTTGTGTGTGTGCGTGTGTGCGTGTGGCAAGCAGTATGTGAGTGTCGCTTGTCGATTCACGTGCGGTGTGTTTGTCTACGCGAATAAACAAACAACACGTACACACACACACACAGACAAGCATACAAACACACAATCAAGTGGATTATCAAGCGGAGTTCAACAGTCAGCAGAAAAGGTGAGATAGGCTCGTGTTAAATAGTTCGTTGTGTAATAGTGTGTTCTAACAGTTAATCAGACTGATACTTGTCTTTGGTGTGTGTGAGTATAAACTTCGAATAATATCAAGTAGTCATTCCTGAGGGCATTTTATGTGTGCAATTGGCAATGTTTCTCTGGTTGAAAAAGCTCACAGAATTTTTAGGATTGATATTTTAGCAAACCAGCATTTGTCTTGAATGATTTACAAGAGGACATGGGAGCCTGATTGTTTACACGCGCTGAGAGAAAAATAGTAGAAAAATTTACCATCCAAAATAATGGAACGCAAACAAATTTAGACTATTTCCGACACTTGGAAACATTTTGATTGGATACTTCCTCAAATTAGATTTTGCCCAGAATTTTCATCTCGATTCATCAATAAATATTAATTATTAATCAGCAATGATATTGGATGTCATGATTCATACCGTATTCAATGATAACCTTTGAATTTCATGTTTAATTTGATCCTTTGAATTTCATATTTCAATTGAATCTTTGTTTTTGATTCATTCATGAGTTTACTTTATTTAAATTTGCCCAAGCATCACAAATGTCCTTATCCATCGTCGTGTAGTAGCGAATCAACGGTGATAGCGATGTGTGGTGCATTGTTGCTAATTCATTATGTGTTATAAAATGATATGTAAATAAATAAATATTATAAGTAAGTAAATATTATATCAATTATTGTGATGCATGTTTTATGTGAGATGAAAATCTCTGCGCCGCCTCTTCTGGCTCAATGCCAACAATTTCAAGTCATACATTTGACATGACATCACATTTGACATTATGTCGTTGTTCGGGTTATAATGCGCTAAGTTATTTTTATTTTTATTATTATTATTAATTACAAGCAACTCCAGTAGCATGGGAAGATTGCAAGCGCTATTACCACCCTGCGGTGGCTCCACGTACTGGAAGCGCCCAAAATATTCAGAGAGAAAGAGAGTTAGAAGAGTAAAGAACTTTAGAGAGAGAAAGAGTTAGAAAAATAACAATAAATGGTCCGTCCGATAACATTCAATATGGTCACTCCGCCTACATTAATAAATAAATAACAACAACCAACAATGATGTGTTCAACGGGCGTTTCCGCGTTGAAGTTGAGCTAGCAATTGATTGGTCTCAGTTCTACATACAGCCTGATTCGTCCTCCCAAATGCCATCCGGGCAAAAAAAAACTCAAAATCCCCTCTGTAACGCCCCATCCAGAGTTGATGCGAGATCTAGTCTTCTCGAGTATCTGGTCGCAGCTGACTTGTCAGAGGCGGCACTAGACGAAATCCAAGAACAACAGCATTTTGTCACGACATCAAAATCATATACGCTTTTATGTTGAGTATGTGTGATTCGGCACTTGTATTTCATCCCATTTCACATATATGTAGTTCAACCATATGGCTCTATTGGGCGGTTATATTTTTGTAACATTGTCTATAATAACCATTGTGTGGACAGACATGAAATATATATATATATATATATATATATATATATATATATATATATATATATATACACGTATATATATACCTACGTCTTTACAATCAACTTCCTCCTCATGTCCTGAAGCAAAAATCATACTCCTCATTCTCTTCTGCTCTGCAAAAATTTTTGCTATCTTTGCCCACACCTCTAACTCCTCCATTCCGACAGCACTAAATCTTGTTCTCTCTACATTCGTTTTTCTTGGTTACCAGTGTTAATCTATGATGTGATGTGTCATGTGATGTTTGTTACTGTGTAAGATATTTCTTTTGCTGTTTTATACTCGTTTTTCTCTTTTTTATCATGTGTGTTATTTTTGCTGGCTCATGTATTTTCCCTCTATGAGCTAATACTCCTTTATATTGTTCGCACCAGTTTATCTCTTTTACGCGCCTCTGCTCTACTTGGCGCTATATCAAATACATGTTTGTTTTTTTTTTGTTTTTGTTTTTTTTTTATGTCCCCGAAGGCAATCCTTGTTACACCATTATAAATACACCAGCATTATCATAGAGGTCCGACTTTGGGAAAATGCAGTTACGAACATCCTCTCGGTCTCCTTTAGGCTGATGACTTTCTTGTAGCACTTTATGGTACATTTTAATATCATGCGTGATATATCGGGCCCTTCAGCACTCGGTCCCTCCGACCAGAGGGTTCGGGGGACGGTTGCTACCGATACGGGCAAAAAACCTCAAACCCCCTCTGTAACGTCGCACCATCCACTTGAATTCGTAAACCTGGGTGGGTTAGACCCGCAGACCTTTGCACTACAAGGTCGACACGTTAACACTGCGCCAGTTACGAAGCTGGCCAGATATTACTGGTATATCCCGGTTGGTTACTTGAGGTCAAACTATTGGTGCACACCATGAGTGTTTGTATCCAGATGAAAGCCGCCTCTATACCTTATATACCTAATATAAACAAGCAGTGGCGCTCCCAAGGGGGTTAGAAGGGGCTGAATCCCCCCCGAAAAATGTGCTAACCCTTCTGAGCCCCCCAAGAAATCCTGACCATGATACATACCATGACCATGAACACCCAATCCATACATTTCAAGTGTAGTTCTTCATGTTTCGTCAGGCCCCCACATCTTTTTCCTCAGCCCTCCTCAGCCACCCACCGGAAAAATCTTGGCATCACCAATGAAAAAACCATACACATAAACATATATATATATATTCATTTTGGGAGGAGGCCATTATGTATGCACGATTTGTTGCAATCAACAGCAATCTGGGCACTGTTGTGCTGGTACGATACCTTTTCTATGCTTCGCACGATTTTTCTGTGTTCAGGAGACAACACACTCAGTTGTTCACTTAAGTTTAATTCTCGAGGTACCTTTCGGCTATCACTAGCCATCGTGAGGAGAAGCAGATAAATCTGCTTCTCCTGCTTCTCCTTGTATATATATACACGTTTAAAAACTGCAGTTTGGATAATCAAACATGTTTGCTTGTGCCAGGGGTGGGCTCAGAAGATTGTTTCGAATAGGACAAAGTATATAATGAACACATTGTACATGAACAACATACAACCGGCAAAGTAATTTGTTTCATTTGAAATTACTAGCATACGTGATAGCAAATGCTTTGCAACAATAAATTTTTTAATACAATTGTCTCAAAATTCCATTCGACCCAGTATTTTGGCCAGAGCCGTAGCAAGGTCTTATGGCCCACACGAAGGCAATACCTGGGGTCCCATTATAAATAAAGCACCATTATGATAGAGGTACGACTTTGGAAAAATACAGTTACGAACAACCCCTCGTTTCCTGGGAACTTACGGTACTTTTATGCGCTACTTTATGATCAAGTGTAGCATGCGTGAGGCAACGGCCCCCTCAACACTCGTGGTCCCGCGGCTGGGGGGTGCGGGGGGCGGTTGCTTCGGATCTGATTTTGGTTGTGGTTTTGATTGTTAAAGTGTGCTTGCCGATTGATCTCACTCCCTGTCTTCAATCGCAACCTAACTCTGCTGGGGGCTAATTCACAGTGTATTTATGTACCAAGTCATTTAACCAGGTCTCACCTGCAGCATTTGACCGTGGAGTTACTCAGGAAACGTTGTAGACATTTGTTCCACAGCCTAAAAACATCGGCAATATCAGTTGTGACGACGAAACAGAAATAAGTCGCTGCGAGTTGCTGCTTGAACAAACTTGATTTGACGGCGAAACCACATGATGCAACCGATGAAACGATGAAAATTAAAGGTTTAACTTGAAATGACGGACTTGAAACTCGCACAAACATCACTGCTGCTCTGACCAAACTTTGAACACCAGTTGCCGGAATATAAGACCTTCACCTCGTTTTCCCGCCTTGATCAAATACATTTATTGAGCCGATACAACGCATTATGTACAGAAATGTGAATAAGTGCTTAAACGTTGGGCAAAAATAACATAAAAGAGGAATTTATAGCTACGAATACAATTAACAAATTAACCTCCGAATTATGAAAACTTCTGGTGTCGCGACATAAATGCCGCATCATTACATTTTTTCATGTGTCGCACCAACAGACACGCACACATACACGCACGTGCAGCCTGGCAGTACCAAGCAACGACGATGGTGGCGCCCCCAAGGCGGCCACAAATGAAAACAACGCCGGCCGACGCAACAGTCAGGCCATCTGGCGGGATCGTCATGAACGATTGCGACGCGGCGACAAAATGCGACGCACCAGCCTGTTGGCCGTCATAGCACGCCCTCTTCCTGCTACCGAGGGGGAGCTGTCGTGGGGTGGAGGGGGGTTATGGGACCATGTCGACAGTCTGGACATCCTGAGCGACGACAGCGAACCTCTGTCCACCGGCTTTCGTCTGTTTTCACCGACCGAGGTCAGATCTTCTCCATTCCACCCCGAACACTAATAATTCCACCAACGTCAAGCTCTGGAGGATTGTCAAGCAAAGATTTAACACAATATTTTACGTATGCTACAGCAGCCACTGTTTACTACTACATATCAGATTTAATTTACTTATGAAAAAGAAGCTGGAAGTTGAATCAAAGAGGTTTAGAACTTAGTCCAGAGGCTCTTAACCGGAGGTCGTTAGATAAGGTTACCTGTGCGTTTACCTGTGCTATATATATTCCCTAAAACAGTTTTTCCTACAGGAAATTTAAGCTGCATGATTAAGTATTGCATTTTAAAACCCATTGTTATTACGTTGTTTGTATTATTAATTTTCATATAGTCATCGAAATGGGGTGTGAAAACTAACCTTATTTGAAAAGGGTGCGAACACTGAAAAAGTTGAGAAACACTTAGTCAAATACCTACAGTGTATATAACTTTTAGTGCGGCACGGCCAGATTATGGGGCATAAATGAATTTTATGTGACATTTGTCTTCGATCAAAATAGCCGAAAGACAAGTTATTTTCATTGAGGATAACATCACTATTTCAGTGTATTTCGAACTAGCTGTTGTGTCTTACATTGTTCAGTGTTGTTCAGTTAGTTAAAATGACGGTTCTGACTGCTAGCTTGAGGAGAACGTCAGTGTTGTTGGTGTGTAATTTATCCACATGTGCCATGGAACATTTTCAATTTTTATATAAGAATTTTTGGTATAAAACGAATTAAATAGTAATATTCGTATATTAATCAATTGTATTCAATATTTTTTTCTCTCACAAGCTTACATGTGTGTCTATGGCTTCCGACTTGGTCAACCGTCGAATAGTTAAAAATTCAGGAATGTGATTTCGCAAAGAAGAAATTTTACATCGTTGCCGACCATATTGATTAATTAAATTTGAATCCATGAGTGAAAGCATTTAAGAATGTTGTGATTTATTGCGCCATATTGAATTGTATTGCTTGTTTCTCTTTATAGTGGTTTATTTTGTGTTTATTTAAAATGTTGTTGTTTAGATGTACATAGATTCTTTATTTATTATTACATTTTATGGTCATTCGCTCATCTGAGTGTTTATTCTTGCCGATCGACATTTTGCTCTTTGACTGATATGCGCGCCTGTGTCGAATGGGCGCTATACCAAATACAAATGAAAATATATGAAATGAAGGATTGTGAAAAAGTAGTACAGCTAAATTGATGATTGATTATATTTAACGAAAATTAAATTAAATAAAACATTAATTAAATTTAGCATTAATTGATACAATTAATGTTAAAGTGTACTACATCACAATCGCACCAAACAGAAGAACACAAGGACACTCACGCCCACCCACAATACACCACAGCGAACAAACACTGAACAGATACACACGCAGAACACTAGCACAACTCCGCACTAACAAATCTCCATTCCTCACAAAATACCTACACAAGATCAGTCCCAACACACACACACACACAAACACTCACACACACACACACACACACACACACACACACACACACAGACACACACACGCACACACAGACAGAGCCGTAGCAACCGCCCCCCGCACCCCCCGGCCGGGAGGGCCCCCGAGTGTTGAGGGGCCCCGTTGCCTCACGTATGGCATTAAAATTTATCATATTATGTATAGCCTTTACCTTTTTGCTCAGATGTTTTCACCTGAGCTTGTATTATGGGATTATATCTAATGAATAAATTCATTATTTGATGGTTTATTTATAATGGGGGCCCCAAGTGTTGCCTTCGGGGGGGGGGGTAAGTGTTGTTTTCGAGAGGGGCCCCAAGTGTTGCCTTCGGGGGGGCTCATAAGTCCTCGCAACGGCTCTGCACACAGAGCCACATGCCCCATATGCAAGCACGCACCTCACAACACACCACATTTGTTTCACTGTCCTCGCGTGTCCACTGGTCTTCAACTGGAGGACCTGTGGCGACGCCCGGTCGAGGTGGCTGTCTGCTGGTCGCCTGGGGCGTCGGCTCGGCTGACCCGAAGAAGGGCTGCAGGTCCCCTCGGCACATAACAGATGAGGGCAGGGTCGACGACTAAAAAAGTTTAAATGGTTAAAAAGTTTTAAATTTATCTTGATTGGTCATTTCAGATTCAACTTGAAAACTTGTTGTTTTGTAAGGAATAGTCACCACATATTTTACGATTTTAATTTGCTTGATTTGAAAGCTTGCATCTTTTACACCAATAAAATGACAAAATAAGTATACGAGCACGTTTCAACACACAATTTCAAATAATCGTGAATACTCAATTACTTCTTGTCTCAGTCAATCTCTTCACCACTCTGCCGTGCACCAGCACGGCGGCAGCAGCACCTTATTGATTCCAGCGCTCAGCACTAAACGTTCTAGCACTAAATTCACATGATAAATAGATATGCGAGACGCCAAACTTCTATTGATGATTACACTCGATCGTGTGTGATTTACCGTACTTTCTGGAGTATAGATACCCTTATGTATGAGAGACTCTTCAACTTTTAGGCAAAAATTCTGATGAAAAGTTTTTTGGTAATGAATAACTATATTCATGAAAAATAACTAAATAATACATAATTGCTATTATCCATTAAATCAATAAACAATTGCTGAAAATATGTTTTGGTCAGCTGAAAATGAATGATATATTTTAGATATGCTTACATTATATCAATATTTCTTAAGCTTTCTCAGTTCTCGCACCCCTTTGAAATCAGCACTCAGTTCTCGCACCCCCTGGACTCTTGATTAGTATACGAAGATATACAAATACAAACGACGTATTAAAAGAACTTTTATATTCACTATACATTCATTCACTTCATTCAAGAGTATCAAGCAAAAAGGCGTTTTCCACAAAAATGTGATGCATAGGTGAAACATATGATATTCTTAACCGTTGGTACTCGCAGCACCAGTTAAGAACCCGTGCATTAAATCTGGTGCTAATATATTTACTCCCGTGCATAAGAAGCCCCTATATTAAAGTGCAAATTTCGATAAAACATGGTCTGTGAAACACGTGGAATATACAGTGGTTTGACTGGTGTTGTTCGTTGTTTGGCTACAGACGCAACAACAATGGCGACTCAACCAGGGCTCGGCAATATCGGAGCTGTGTCAGCGCAGCTTCCTGCCCTTCTCCTACCCGGGCATCTCTGCTCTGGTGCAGCAAGCCGCCTCGCTGGCCATCTCTGCCCCTCATTCCCCGGCCGCTCTGCCTAGACTGCCCGTGCCGCGCATCGAGGATACGCTCAGCAAATATCTCAGGTCTCAATCCGATCTTGCTGTGATCAAAACTGGATTTTTCCGGTATTGACGTCAGAGTGGATTTGGTTGAGGATTTTATGAATTGAATTGTGATGTGATGTGAATGATGTCAGTCATGGGCTTAGATTTGTGTCAAGGCTCGAGGGGACGACAGCCATCATGCATTAGTGTTAAAGGATGGCTCAGTTGGTCAATTGCATGAGACCCTCAACCATTTTATGCCTATTCAATTACAACACACATACCTCAATGAAAAGTATATTGCATATAATTGCATGCACCTATTTGTCGTGTATTTTTACTTTTTAATGACATTATACCAAATGAACTGAAATCAGCAGAATTCTCGGGGGTTTAATTGCATATTCATACCACCCAGCCAATTTGTCGGGGGTATATATACCCCCATACCCCCCGGATCTACTCTCATGATGTCAGTGATGAATTTAATTGCTTGGTTAAATCTGATCATTTTCTCCCTATAACCAATATTCTCCTATTGGTTCTATTCTTCTAACCAATCTACAATCTTCTCTATATTATTTGAACTTGATACCATGGATCGAATCATACTTGCGTTTCAAAATTAGCTAATTGAGAGTCGCTTTATTTATCGATACCAAGTGGAATGTTAACATTTCAGCAACCGTCAGTATGAAAAAACGCCTATATTTGTTCTGATAATTCAGTGGTTCTTAACATTATTGGAGGTACTGAACCCCACAGGTTCCATGCATTTATCAAACCATTCGTGTGTGAAGTAGTATGAGAAAAATCACAAATCACGTACAATCAAGACAGTCACACAAGTAGGCTACTACTGAGTGGACCGAGTTGCTTGCATCACATGTATCAAGACCAGGCGATGTGGCGTTATTAGCTGCAGCCAATGATGACCAAGCAGAACTGGACGTCACGAATCATACGAGTGGGTGAACCAAACCGGTGAACCCCTGAGACTGACTTATTGAACCCCTGGCATTTGATCTAACCCAGGTTAAGAACCACTGGGCTAATTGAACATAGTTTTTGCAGCAATAATTGGTTATATAATGTATTTCTGGTCGGTTAAGTGCTGTAGGATTGTATTTGGCTGTATGTGTGTGTGCCTGGGTGTGTGTGTGCCTGGGTGTGTGTGTGTGTGCCTGTGTGTGTGTGTGTGTGTGTGTGTGTGCCTGTGTGTGTGTGCCTGTGTGTGTGTGTGTGCCTGGGTGTGTGTGTTTGCCTGTGTGTGTGTGTGTGTGCCTGTGTGTGTGTGTGTGTGTGTGTGCCTGTGTGTGTGTGTGTGCCTGGGTTTGTGTGTGTGTACGTGCCTGTGTGTGTGTGTGTGTGTGTGTGTGTGTGTGTGTGTGTGTGTGTGTGTGTGTGTGTGTGTGTGTGTGTGTGTGTATGTGTGTGTGTGTTTGTGTGAAGATCTGTGAAGCCGTTGGTTTCATTGGATGCATTCCGCAACGCTGATACTTTGGTGCAGGATTTTCTGCGACCGCACGGAGTCGGTCAACAACTGCAAGAGATCCTGCTGCAGCGAGCCAACTCGTGCGATAACTGGGTGAGGATGTCACCATGTCTCGACAATATTCCCACCATGGGCGTAGATTGTGGGGTGTATGGATGGTATATCGGTATATGGGATACGGATCTGCTCATTTTAATCGGCTCTGGTAGCTGATTCCACAGTTTTACTGCAGCATGGAAAAAGTTTTTTGTTTTAAATTTTGTCCTTGAATTTGCAAGATATAATTGTATGTATTGTTGTATTTGCTATAGTTGTTGTTATTGTCTTTGCTGTCTGCGTTATTCTTGTTGTCATTGCTACTATTGTCGTTGTTATTACTGTTCTGAATATTACTATTGTTTTACTTATTGCTAGCGTTGTTATCGTTGTCATTGTAATTGTTGTTGTTATTATTGTTGTTGTCATATTAATTGTTGTTGTCATATTAATTGTTGTTGTCATATTAATTGTTGTTGTCATAGTAATTGTTATTGTTGTTACTGTTATTGTCATAGTAATTGTTGTTGTTATAGTAATTGTTGTTATAGTAATTGGTGTCATAGTAATTGTTATTGTTGTTACTGTTATTGCCATATTAATTGTTGTTGTTATAGTAATTGTTGTTATATTAATTGTTGTTATATTAATTGTTGCTATAGTAATTGTTAGTGATTGTTATAGTTATACTAGTTATAGTAGTTAATGAATGAGTTAATAATGTCGCTGTGTTGTCGACAACGCGCCAGCTTGCCGAGTGGTGGTTGAACACGGCCTACCTGGAGTGTCGGTCGCCGGTGGTTGTGTGGTCCTCGCCGGGACTCGTCATGCCGCTGCAACAATGGGACACACAGCTGCAACAGCTCAAGTACGCCGCGCGCCTCGTGTCCGGCGCGCTAGACTTCAAAATTCTGCTCAACAGGTGAGACCAGTGGCGGCACTAAGAGGGGAGGATCATAGCCGATGCGAGGTCTTACGTCCCCTCCCCCCTCCCGAAGGCAATGTTTGGGGTCCACATTATGAGTAAAGCACCATTATATTGCAGGTCCGACTGTGAGAAAATGAAGTTACGAGCAGCCCCTCGGTCTGCATTCACTTGGGCACTTGTATGCGCCATTTTATCATGCGTGAGGCAACGATGTCCCTGAACACTCGGGATCGCCCGGCTGAGGGGCTTGCGGGGCGGTTGCTACGGCTCTGCTTTAGATAACATTGTCTATACTAGCCATTAATGTAAGGGCTGCTTTTTTCTTTACTCTCTTTATTTTTCACCCTGTCTATGTGTTTGTGCGTGTGTGTGTGCGTGTGTGTGTGTGTGTGTGTGTGTGTGCAGCGCCCTAGAAAGCCTCGAGGTGTAGGACGCTATATAAATATCTACCTAGTGTAATGCAAATGTGTTTGTGTGTGTGTGTGCTTGTGTATGTGTGTGTGTGTGTCAGCGGTCAGCTACCGCAGGAGTACGCCGGGGTTGATGCGCTCGATATGAGTCAGTACGACGATGTTCTGGGCACTTGTCGCGTGCCGGGGGTTCGCTCCGACCAGCTGTTGTATCACCGCCACTCACGACACATGGCCGTCGCGCACAATGGACACGTGAGGCGCTGTATGATTTGAGATTGTGCGAGTGAGGCGAGTGGGTCATGGGCGTAGCAAGAAACTCATATTGGGCGGGGTTGGAGCTTAGATCAGTGGTTCTCAACCTTTTCAAGTGTTTGCACCCTTTTCAAAACAGCAGTCAGTTCTCACACCTGCCTGGAATCTTGATAATTATATATAGAAGATAAGAATACAAGCGACGTAATAACAACTTTTTCTATTCAATATTCATTCCTACAATTTGAATTTCCTTTGAGAAATTGTTTTTGACATAAAATATGAAGCTTAGGTAGTATATATTTCCATTAATTTTTTACAGGAATCCTAGCATCCCTTAGGAACCAGACTCGCGCGCCTAGGGCCAAGAACCCATGGGTTAGACTGTGTCGAAACGCTACTGACCTACTTCGGCTGTCTGTCTGTATGTTTTTGTATGTCTGTCTCTGTCTGCCTGTTTGTCTGTGCCTGTATGTCTGTGTCTGTATCTATATGTCTGTCTGTCTGCCTCTCTGTATGTATATGTCTGTGTGTATCTGTCTATGTGTCTGTATGTCTGTCTGTGTCTGTCTTTCCGTGTTTGTATGTGGCTGTGTCTGTATGTGTTTGTGTGTGTGTGTGTGTGTCTGTGGGCCAGTTTTTCAGCGTGGACGTGTTGGACGAGAATGGCGGGCGACTGGGAGAGACTCAGATTTACGAGCAGTTGTGTCGTCTGGTCGAAATGTCGCCCCGCCGCGCCACACATCAACTTGGCCTGCTAACCACTGAGAACCGCAACGTGTGGGCGCGCGCCTACAACACGCTGCGATCGGGTGTGTCTGTCTGTCTGTCTGTCTGTCTATCTGTGTGTCTCGCCGATTTGTACTATAGGAAAACTATTTATTGACAAAACACGTCTTCAATTGACTGACTACAATATGACACTTGATATGACTTCAATTACGATAAACAACAACAACCAACGTTGTGATAATTCAAAATTCCCTCATCCGTTCCCTTGGCAACATCAAACATTCGTCAAAACGCACAATACACAATACTATTGCATAATTTTACAGATAACACACACACACACACACACACACACTCACACGTGTATATAGCATGGTTTCCTACGCAACACCCTTCCATTGACGCAATAAATAAAGGTTAAATGCCTAAGCGACAGCTGCTACAAGGGAAGAGCTGAAGCTTATGAACACACAGATGTGTCCCGTGCAGCTCGCTGCAACTGTAGAACTAACCCTCTCCATGCTATGGCGCCACAAGGACGTAAGACGTATTAGAGAGGGCCACCTCCCCAGAATGCATGACACAACTCATGACTGATATCTGGTACCATCATTTTCTGCTGGGTGTACAGGGGCCGTGGGATTGTATAATTCGTATAATGAAATTCTGCTCCGCCGGGTTAATGAATATATAATAATACTAGTACATACGGGTTAATAAATTAATATAATACTAGTACATACGGCCTCTATCTAAAAGTGTTCGTAATCTCGGCCACATCCTTCACTCGCTAACTAACGATTTCCAAACCACCCTTAACCAGCGAGTAGCGCGCAGAACTGAGTCCAGAACTCGTGTGTCTCGGCTTGCAGATATCGAATCAGTGTTTGAATTATTTGATAATAATTTTGTTTGTTACATTGGCTGACATATTCGAATCCTACATAACCCCATAGGAAAAAATATTTTTCACATCCCGTTTCCCATTCATATATTTCCATATATTCTTTTTTGTCATTTTTTTCCTGTCTCCTGGTAGATTTTGATATTTAGAACATTCTCTCATTTTGAATTGTGTCTACTGTCTGTCTGTCTGTCTGTGTGTGTGTCAGTGTATGTGTGTGATGGTGTTACCCCGGTGAGCAATGCTTGTTTGAAGTGGACACAATTGAACGGTACATATTTGTGCCTCCTATTGCTAGATATAATCAGAAGCACACACACACACACACACACACACACACACACACGTTTATTTATATACTTCATCCTAGCTATGTACGTGTTATCTTGGTAAAACATATTTTCCCTGGGTAAATATATTTTGTAATTATATATGTGTACGTGTGCGTGTGTGTTTCTGTGTATGTTTTGCGCACACAAAGACTCTGAGAACTGCGCCTCATTGGACGCCATTCACTCTGCCTTGTTTCTGGTATGTCTTGATGGAGGCACTTGTGACACGCTCGCAGCGCCACCTAGCGGCCAGTCCATGAACCGACAGACACGGGCCGCTCTGCAGTGTGTGCACGGCAACGGAGCCCGAGCCAATGCCGGCAATCGATGGTACTTTTGTCCGGTGTTTATTTGTGTTTTTGCAATAGTCGGGCTCATTTGCCTCGCTACATCAAACCTCTCTGTGTGTTTGTGTACTTTCTTCGTTTCTATCTGTTTCCACCTAGACCAGGACTTATTAATCGGACTTGCTAGCGCTCCAATGGATGCGAGCCTGGTTTCTCAGAGATGCGTGGATTATTATGCAAATTAATGGAAATGTTCTATGTTTTTATTTATGTTTTATATTTGCTTCGGAAATATCACATTCTCATCTTAAAGGAAATTTAAGCTGTATGAATGAATAGTGAATACAAGTACTACATCATCTTCCTTTCTCGTTTGCTTGTTTCTCTCTTCATCTATTATCTGTGTATCTATTTGTTTGCCAATATCAATTATGGGACTCTCCACATCTTCTACATGTGTATGTGTCTCTCTATCTTCTCTGATTATGTTTCTCTCTACGTCAACCCACTGTGTGTCTGCCAGCTCATCAACTCTGTGTGTGTATGTGTGTGTGTGTGTGTATGGTCAGGTACGACAAATGTATTCAGTTGGTGGTGGGTGCCGAGGGTCACGTGGGCATCACATACGAACACTCCCCGGCCGAGGGTGTGCCCGTCGCGCGAATGATGGACTATCTGGTACAGGGGCGGCGCGACTCGACGCTGGCGACATCTGGCGGCCAGATCGTGGCGCCACCTAGACGGCTGGATTTCAAAGTGGACGAGACGGTGGCCGAAGCGATTGATCGCGCCGCTGATAATCTGCAAATGTCAGTGGAGAATCGCACACACACACACAGAGAGACACACACGCACAGACACACACACACACACACACACACACACACACACACACACACACACACACACACACACACACACACACACAGAGACACACACGCACAGACACACACACACAGAGACACACACGCACAGACACACACACGTACATACACATACTCACACGTACATACATATACGCACATGTCTGCACGTTGGTGATGTTCTAATTCTAGTATTGTGGCGCTTTGGAGAACATCTTAGTCCTGGAGCTTAATGCAAGGGCGGACTCAAGGAATTATGCTGATGTGTAAGGGCGCTTCTTTCTCCAGACTCTGTATGACCCACAGGCTGCAGTAGAATCCAATGCTGGACGTTTGATGTACCAGCATGTTTGTGTGTGTATGTGTGTGTGTGTGCGTGTATGTGTGTGTATGGACCCTAGAATGACATAAATAAATATATCGGCGCTGACACTGTAAGTATGGAGCACAGAAAATGGGCACATTTTATAATTCAACAGTCCCTGTCCACCCAGCAGTAAATGATGTTACCAGATATCAGTCATGTGTTGTGTCATGCATTCTGGAGAGGTGGCCCTCTCTAATACGCATTTAGTCCTTGTGGTGCCATAGCGTGGAGAGGGTCGGCTCTGCGGTGGCAGCGAGCTGCACGGGACACACCTGTGTGTTCATAAGCTTCGAGTTCTTTCCGTGTAGCAGCTGTCACTTGAGACATTCAACATTTAACCTATGTAGCCATTGTACAAGGTGGGGGGTCTCGACAATATTTCGACGTCTACCGCATCAATAACTGATGGTGTGTGTTTGGCAGGATGGTGGAGGATTTGGACATGTCTTGTTTCACGTACACCGGCTACGGCAAGAAGTTCATCAAGTCACAGAAGATGAGTCCCGACAGCTACATCCAGATGGCCATTCAGCTGGCCTACTTTAGGTGAGTCAACATCACCAGCATCCTTCAACAACGTCCTTCGATAGGATCATCCTTCAACATTATCCTTCAACAACATTATCCTTCGGCAACATTATTCTTCAACGACATTATCCCTCAATAAAATTTTATTTTAACATCATCCTTCATGATGTAACATGTGAGAGATGTTTGTCGTGGCCATAGTTTGTGTTATCTTTATATACATGTCAATGTGCGTGATTGTGTGTGTTTGTGTGTGTGTGTGTGTGTGTGTGTGTGTCTCTGTGTGTGTGTGTGTGTGTGTGTGTGTGTGTGTGTGTGTGTGTGTGTGTGTGTGTGTGTGTGTGTGTGTGTGTGTGTGTGTGTGTTGGCATGTCAGAATTCACGGCGAGCCTGGCTCCACTTACGAGTCGGCCGCCACCAGGAAGTTCTCCGGTGGACGCACGGAGACCATTCGCTCTTGCTGCGAGGAGTCCGTGCTGTTCTGCAAGACCATGTTGGATCCGGGACAGTCTGCTGGC
Organism: Sacculina carcini; assembly: GCA_916048095.2. NCBI lineage: Eukaryota > Metazoa > Arthropoda > Thecostraca > Sacculinidae > Sacculina > Sacculina carcini. The sequence goes on from OU696583.1 coordinate 6,777,835, forward strand.
AACAGGGCCGACGCGTTGTCGAAGGCCATCAACGCACACAAGGACTACGCCAAACAGGTGACCGATTGTGTTTCTCAACGTGGGTCCTGGGCCTCCTCGGGGACCATAGAATTTTTTGAGGGGCCACAAGTCCAAATTTGAAAAACTGGGGTCCACCATATTTTCTCTGGGATATTGAAAATGTATGTTGTAATATATATAATGTAATATAATATATATAATGTATATAACAATTTATTCCTTTCTGTTATTATTGTCGATGTTGTACATTTCAATCGTGTGATCTTTCGCGGCATTGATGCCCCCGGTGTTTGCCTGGCGCGTGTATTTTATCCGCCGACATCCTTGTGTATGTCTGTGTGCTAACCCCACCTGTACGTACGGTGGTTGTTTTGCGCTTTGTTGGTCGGTGGAAATAGTCACCGGCGAACATGAGCTCTGCAGAAGTTGCGTCGCGACGATTCATGTGTATACGGGGGCCACAAAAACGTCTAGGGGAACCAAGGACTGTTTCTGGGGCCGCGGGGACTCGCATTGTGTTGAAGGGGCTTATGGCAGGAAAATGGATTGATACGCATTGTTATACGTGATGTAACGTTCACGATTTTTGGCTGCTGTTTGCTATTGATGTTCTACGTTGTTGTCTTCCGATACAAAAGGATTATTTACGGGAACTGTATCAGTAAATCTAAATATTCCTAACTCGAATAAACTTGTCTTATTCAATTACTGGTTTACAATTTTTGCCACTCTTCCAAATTAACGCTATTTTTCCAGCGATTGTTGTAAACAATTAAACATTTAGTTGTAAACATTCATACTTCAAAAACCTGCGCGTGATTCCAAGGGCAATATATCGGAATAAATGCTCGCATGCCGAAAATATCACAAATTGAGCTCCTGTTTAATTAAGTCCGTGCTTTTTTGTCTTTTCTGCCTTGAAACGTGGATTTAGCTAATTGTGCATATATACCGTATTTATCGAACTATATAGCACACATAAAATCGCAATATCTACTAAAATATGCAAACATGTATTTTCTGCATTTTATGGCATCTCCAGTGAACAACATTTGCAGGAGTAGCTAATGTTTGGAATGATGCCTGAACTATACGAGCTATTTTTGTGTATTATTGCGTTTTTAATGCGTGTTACACAACGAAACAGATACATTCACTAATACTGTGTATTATAATTCGATGTGCCTTATAATGCGGACAATGCAGTATATGTGTGTGTATTTGTGTATACATGTGTATGTGTGTGCGTGTGCGTGTTTGTGTGTATATTTGTGTACGTGCTTGTATGTGTATATTTGTGTATGCACGTGTTTTTGTGTGTAAGTTTATGTGCGTGTGTGCGTATATATTTGTGTATGTGTTTGTTTGTGTTGGTGTGTGTGTATATTTAATGTATGTGTGTGTGTGTTAGGCGGTGAACGGGTGTGGTTGTGACCGTCACATGCTGGGTCTCAAGTTGGCAGCCATAGAGCGAGGCATGGACGTGCCCGCGTTGTTCATGGACGAATGCTGGGCCAAATCTACACACATGAAACTCTCCACCAGCCAAGTACCACATATACTACTACCTGTTTTCCTATTTTGATTTATTCTATTTTCTCGATTTTTCCCTTTTCAGTCGAGGCGTGTTTGATTTTGTCTATTCTCGTCCTGTTTCGTTTTTGACTCACTTTATGTGTACATTACTTCATATATGTTTATACAGTGAAATTCAGGATATCTGATTTTGAGTGTTGAGATGATGCTAGTTAATGTAATATTGCCAATAATAATGGTATATATAGCTATCTGTATATTTGTACTCACCCTAAATACATCATGGCTCCTATAGTGAACACATACTATGACCATTAATTAATGTGTAATATTATATTTGTATGTATTCATATATTGACAGATATTAATTTATATGTAATTTTGTTTTGTTCAAACTTTCTCAAGTGCAGTATATACTTTCTGAGTTGTAAATTCGAGTTTGTTGACTCCATGAAATCCCTTCTATGCTTCCTTATAAATTATTCGGTGTAGCCCGGATAAAAGATGACCCCGGTTATAAGAGAGTATTTCTTCGGTCTTCTATACTTATCGTGTAATTTTCCACGGATATAAGAGACTTTTTCTCCGCTCCCTACAACTTCCTTTTATCGGGTTACACTGTAATATTTCCTCATCAATTATATATAACTAAACACGGCAAATATTTTGACATGAAAGGACGAATTGTCGCCATATCGGAAGACTCAGACAATGCATATGTATGTATATGTTTTCGCATTTGCAAACGACATCAAATTCAATTGCAATTTCACATTTTGCAATATTTTTCTATTATAATCTATATTTCTTGCCAGCTTGCAAGAGTTTGCAGTTTCGCAGTTTGCTTAATGCGACACTGCAATCAATCTCGTTTGCCAACGCGAAAATCTTCTGCCGGGCGACACCAATACCAAATTGTATGTCTATGTGTGTGTGTGTGTGTGTGTGTGTGTGTGTGTGTGTGTGTGTGTGTGTGTGTGTCAGGTGCCTGTGGTGGCCGACGCTTTCATGTGCTACGGCCCGCTGGTGCCGGACGGGTACGGCTGTTGTTATAACCCGCGCGAGACGAGCATCAATTTCGGCACGTCGGCGTGCAACTCGAGCCCGGCCACCGTGGCGGCAGAGTTCCGCGCCGCTCTCGAACTCTCTCTCAACGATATGTTCTCCATGATGCAGAGCGCCAGGCGTCACTAGCGCCATCTGTGGCAACATCTACAACCACTGATGTGTGTGTGTGTCTACGTATCAAACACTGTATAGTGGTGTCTCTGTTGGAAGCCACGAAAGGTGGAAAGCAAACTGCTTTTTTAATAATGTCAAATATTGGGCTTGGACTGCGCTGCTGTGTTCTACAATATTTATTTGTTGTTTTTTTGCGGCGAGTGCGCAAGTCTTGTATTAATCAGACTTGATATTGTCTCCACTTGATGACTGGTGGTGTCATGTTTGGTTCGCTCGCTCTCATCTTGTGCGTCATATTCCACGTGACGAGCACTAGTAAGAATCAAGGTTATGACAGGTATCTTAATTCGGGACTGAATAGGAAACTTGGAAGATGAAATCATTTTTCGACTGGTTTTAAGACATATTGGTAAGGTTTTTGGGACACATAGGTGAAATATATTATTTATATGCATACTTCCGTTTCTGCCTCGTTCATACCGCGATCCGTTCTCCGCCATTTTCGATTATGCATAAACGGCATGCAATGCTGTGTGTATACTTATTTATGCTGTGCTTTGTGTATGTATGTGTGTATGTGATTTGTGTATGTATGCATATGTGCGCTGCTGTTTTTTCCTATGATTGCAACCGGTTTCGTTTTCGGGACATACATATCATGTGAGTTGTTGTTGTGAAGGATGATCAATACATTTGGATTAAAAAGGGGCCTCAGGTTATTGTTGGAAGCACATTGGGCTAATTATCTTTATTGAAAACATAAAGTCGGGTATCGTATAACGTATATAGGTAACGTGTTTAATAGATAAATGAGCAATTATACACGGATACATGAATTCAACGCATCATTCGCAAACGTTCGCATATCTGTTGCTTTGACAGAATGACAGAAAACTAGGATACGAGAAAAACCTGACAAATGTGAATATCTAAATATAGAATTTTACGAATTATTTTACCAACATATATTGCTTTAAATGAATATCCGTCTGATAATATTTATCATTTATCTTGGCAAAATTCATTGTGCTTGTGCGTACTTGGCGTATTCGTCGCAAAGAAGCACGTTCTTGCTTGAAGCATTGATCGGGCGCGGCAGTGTTTGTTTCTGTAGTTCTGCCTGTTAAAAATTCAAAATGATGGCGGCAATGCCTAGATCACAACCAATCATAGTTCTGAGTAAGTTGGTTTTGCGTTAACAAAGTTACGTGTATTTGCTTCTGATATTGAGTCATTTTATCCTTCAATTTCAATCTACATGATCTTGGTGATTTTTTTTTAAATGTTTTGTATAGTCGTAATATATGCATAAATAAGACGACGATGTATAATGACATTAAGTGAGTCCATGAAGTATTAAATGGGCCTTGTGGTGCACCACGTGGAATTACGCCGCGCACCACCTCGGCGAGTCTAGCTGCCCGCCTATTCGTTTATATGTCTGTGTGTCGTGTATGTCTGTGACACTGCATGTGTGTTTTTGGATCATGTGCGTGCTTGACCAATTGTATGTTTGTATGTTTGTATGTGTGATCTGCTCTTTTCGTCTTCCTATATCAAATACAGTCGGTTCAAAGCACTCGCGTTGTTCAATCGTATTGTTCCGTGGCTACCCAACCGCCACATTGGAAAGTGCGGTCAAAGTCGCAGCCTGAATTTTCGCACTGAGTTGCCCCAGTTTCTGTTCAGTTTTAAGTGTCCTTGTTTCTGGCTGAGTTGCCCCAGACTCTGTATTCTTGCTGAGTTGCCTCACATATCGCTTGGTTCTGTCATGTTTGACTTCACTGTTAGCTTATGTGCAGGCCGCATCGGTCCGTACTTTCCAATGTGGCGGTTGGCGGTTTCCAATGTAGCCACGGAACAACACAATTGAACAACGTGAGTGCTTTGAACCGACTGTATTTGACACAAGAGGACGAAATGAACAGGTCACACACAAGCATACAAACATACAATTGGTCAAACACACACATGATCCAACAACACACGCAGTGACACATACAAACACGACACACAGACATACAACCCAATAGGCGTGCAGCTAGACTCGGCGAGATGGTGGGCGGCGTAATTGCACGTGGTGCACCACAGTCTTATCGGCCCTCTGAAGGAGCCTCTTATTACCAGTGCATATTCTAATACATTAATGTCAATAGCGTTGGGCGTACATTTTGATACATCAACATTAGTTTCCCATTTCAGCCCATGCGCCTTTGTACTATGTGAATCAATATGCTGGGGAGTGATTGTACTCAATAAGAGTAAAACCCCGTGCCAGTCTGAATTATCATTGTGTGCGTGTATCGTTTCAGGCCAGAACACGAAACGAGACAGCGGCAGAAAGGTTCAACTGGAGAATATCAATGCAGCCAAGGTTAGCTCACACTTTGTCGAGCTTCACACGTGGTCCAACTGTATTTGATGTGTTATCCTGCGATTTTGTGCCTTGAAGTTCCAATATCATATCACAATCATCATCGTCGTCAATTTATTGGTCCTCCATAGAATGCTTTTTAAAGCCAATTTTCACGATTTTCACACATGACACACACACACACACACACACATGACATCAGTACACATATTCGTTACACACGACTCCAAGTGAAACCGAAAGAGTGAATGATAGAACAATAAAATGATAAGATAGTAAATAGTAAAATACTAAAAAGTAAAAAGTGAAATATAATCGGTGATTAATTGATAAGACGGATCGCAATGTAATAAAATGTCATGGCGGTGAAGATATCAATTAAGCGGTCGTTACCCGATTGTAGGCTGAAATGGCGCTACAAATGAGCTGTCTGCGCTCGCAGCTTAGTTTTGCAGCTGATGTGTCACACATACCAGCCTCACCAAACATGCTAGCCTTGCTGTGACACATTTCTTTTGATCTTTGATTATCAGGATGTGCGGTGATTTTATTTCAGTGCAATAGCACGTTTGACAGATGTACGTGTTTCAAACAGACAACCTGTTTGCTTGAAGTCATAGTTCATTTGCTGGATTATGTTAGGGCGAATAGATGAATAAATAACCAAACTTTTTGCCTTCCTTTTCGCTAAACTGAGCATTTATTGGACCAAATTGTATGAATCCTCAATCATTTCGATCGAATTCATCTATGCTTTTGTCTATTTGCACATTTGTGTTTCCACTTCAGTTTAGTTCGCAATGTATTCATAAATGACATCTATATTTCACAATCAAGCATTAAATCACACATTAATCCGGCTACCACCTGTCCAGCTATTGCGCGCGCGCACACACACACACACACACACACACTCACAACTCAACTCCAATTCTCAAATAGACTGTATTGTTACACACAAACATGATAACATACACACAATACTACAACACAAACAGTAAGGATCAACAAACTCACCTCAATTTCTTATTTGTGGTATAGGTGTGTGTGTGTATTGTGTCGGTATTGTGTGCAACGTTTTTTCTCAGACGATCGCCGACGTGATACGCACGTGTCTCGGCCCGCGCGCCATGCTCAAGATGCTGATGGACCCGATGGGCGGCATTGTGATGACCAACGACGGCAACGCCATCTTGCGCGAGATCACCGTCCAACACCCGGCCGCCAAGTCGCTCATTGAAGTGGCGCGCACGCAAGACGAAGAAGTGAGTAAAACAAATAAAACAAGTTTTCCTGCTATGAGTTATTATGAGCAACCTAATTCCCCAACACAGCCTGTTAGTTGTTATGAACGTTTCATGATCTGGCACCGTGTTTGAAGCACTTGATTTAATTTATCTCACATTAGTGTGAAAATGAATGCTGGTGTATTTATTAATTCAAACAATCAATTGTGAAACGCTCACTAAACCAACACAAGCGCATAAATAACAGTTAATATGAGAACAAGGAAAGAGGACAACTACTAGAACACTTGTTCAATACCAATCCTGAAGCAACAAGCGCATTCTATATAGTGCTCACACGTACACTGAATCTTCGCGCATAATATCAAACACTGCACACACACACACACACACACATACACACACACACACATACACACACAAACACGCACACACATGCACACACAAACACACACACACACAAACACACACACACAAACACACACACACAAACACACACAAACACACTCAAACACACACACACATCAATAACTGATTGCATACACCACAGGAACACAAGTGATTTTCACCTTCCACCACCGAACATACACACAACTGTACATTGGCCTGAACAAACGTCATAACGCACCATAGGCGTGCACAGTTCATTCACAACGTAAAACCAGACACAGCACACGCACACACAGTTATACGCACCCGCCTTTGCACACGAACAAGCTTTAATTATAGGCGCATGGACGTGTTGGACTCCGTGGTGTAGTGGCGGCACATTCCCCTCACAAGCGGGATGTCCGTGGTTCAAATCCCGGCGGAGGAGAATTTCTTTGGGCGATTTCTATCATCCAACAGCCCCATTCACCCAGCAGTAAATGTTACCAGATATCAGTCATGTGTTGTGTCATGCATTCTGGGTAGGTGGCCCTCTCTTATACGTTTTCCGTCCTTGTGGCGTCATAGCGTGGAGAGGGTCGGTTCTGCGGTGGCAGCGAGCTGCATGGGACACACCTGTGTGTGTTTATAAGCTTCGGCTTCTTCCCGTGTAGCGGCTGTCACTTGAGGTGTTTAACCTTAACCTTTAACGCTCAAGCTCATAAGCGCATGCAGCTCCTTCACACTGTGGCGCTAACACGTAGGTATGCCACAACAGGCGGAGTAAGGGAGGAGTTATTGGCATAGTTTGTGTTGAGCTACACGACTGCATCGGTCAATGTATGCATTACATTTGTCAATGTGCTGATTGTAATGTGTGATGTCAACTAGTTGATGTGTATGATTTCTGATGTGTGTGTGTGTGTGTGTGTGTGTGTGTGTGTGATGTGGTGTGATGTGACGACGTGAGGTGGGCGATGGCACCACATCTGTGGTGATTCTGTGCGGCGAAATGCTGGCCGCCGCCGAGCCATTCATCACGCAGAAGATGCATCCGACAGTGATCATCAAGGGATACCGGCAGGCGCTCGAGGATCTCGTGCAGATCCTCGAGAACGAGATCAGGTGATCAATGTGCCTCGATCTCTGATATTTTCCCATGTCTGATATGTCCGAGTAATGCATGTGAACTTTTTTCTCTCTCTATCTCTCTTTCTCTCTCTGTGTGTGTGTGTGTGTGTGTTCGTATATGTGGGTCTTTATGTGTATATGTGCGTGTGTGTGTGTCTGTCTGTGTGTTTGTTTGTACATGTCTGTCCGTGTGCCCATCTGTTTTGTGTGTATTTATCGTATGTTTGTCTTCTTGTGTGTGTCTGTGCGTCTATGTGTGTCTTTTTGTCCGTGTGCGTGTGTATGTATTTGTCTGCTCGTGTGTGTGTATTACTGTCTGTCTGTCTGTGTGTGTATGTGCGCGTGCAGTGTTCCCATCGACGTTGACAATCGGCAGGAGGTGCTCAAAGTGATCCGCTCCTGTCTCGGCACCAAGTTCCTCTCCAAGTGGATGGACCTGGCGTGCAACATTGCACTGGACGCTGTGCAGACGGTGTGTGTGCGTGACCGAGATCGCTGCGACATCGACATCAAGCGCTACGCCAAGATTGAGAAGGTCTTGTGTTTGTATGTTTGTTTATGTTTGTGTGTTTATGTTTGTGTGTGTGTGTGTGTGTGTGTGTGTGTGTTAGTGTTAGTATGTGTCAATGTGTAGGTGTGTGTGTCTGGTAGTGCGTATTTTGGCGTGTGTTTGTTTGCGTGTCTGTTTGTGTCGGTGTCAACATGTGGGTGCTTGAGTATGTCCGTCTGCATGTTTGCGTATCTATCTGTCTGTAAAGTAATGTAAAGTAAATTGCACATATTGTACATCCATCAACATTCACACGATTGAGGCTTTTCAGTACAGTAGACTCAAATATACAAACATACAAACACACACACACACACACACACACACACTCACACTGACACTCTACATGTTCTATTCCCACATGTATGTTTATATGCGGTAGTGGATACAAATACTGCCGCCGTACCCGCTGCGTGTCGTGTAAGAGGCGACTAAAAGCCGACCCTCTGCTTCTTCCCTCCCTCTTTGTGCTATATCCAAGGAGGGAGCGATAATCCAGCAGAGTTGACACCCCCTTGTATTTCAGCAGCTTTCTCCTGTTCTGTCCTCTCATCCGAACTAAACACATGCATGTATGTGTGTGTATGTGTGTGTGTGTGTGTGTGTGTGTGTGCAGGTGCCGGGCGGTGAGATAGAGGACTCGTGCGTGTTGCGTGGAGTCATGCTCAACAAGGACGTGACGCACGCCAAGATGCGGCGACGCATTGAGAAGCCGCGCATTTTGCTACTCGACTGCCCGCTCGAGTACAAGAAGGGAGAGAGCCAGGTGCCGAGCCATTGCAGAGTACAGGAACAATTTGTGCGTGTGTGTGTCTGTGGGCAGGCACATACAATATGTGTGTGTGTCTGTACACACACACACAGTTGTGTGTTTGCATGCATTAAATTTGTGCATAAAGTTATAAATTATTTTGGTTTTCTGTTTTGTGTTTGTTGATTTGTGTTTTTGTTTTGTTCGGCGGCCAGGTGAACATGGAGATTATGAAGGAGGAGGACTTCTCCAAGATCCTGGCGCAAGAGGAGGAGTATATTCAGCGAATCTGCGACGATGTCATCAAGTTCAAGCCCGACCTGGTGTTTACCGAGAAAGGAGTGTCGGATTTGGCACAGCATTTCTTCGTCAAGGTAACACCAAACATCTTTTGATAACTGTTGAATTTTTTCTCACTGAGATGCAGTCTATTAACTTGCTTATTAAGTTCATAAGTTAATAATTTATTATTCAATTTGCAGTTTATTAAGTTTGTTAACCCTAACTTTGTTAGCTGAATACGAAAAGGGATTGTAAGACAATTTTAAATTATGCAATTTGAGTGTGTAAATTATATAGTTAAATCTAAGTTACAAGTGAATAATTTATGCAAATGATATAATAATAATTGTTCAAGTCAAACATATATGACGCTCTACACTATAGTTTTCTATTTTACCGAGTGTTTGATAGAATCAGACCAAAAAGCCGACGTCATGTTGAAATCTATGAATTGTTTGCTTTTTCGAGTTGGTTTATATCTGTCTGTCTATATTGCTGTTATACTGATGTTAGATTATATTTCATTCATATTTTTATTTTTGTTTGATACATTCCTGTCTCTATCTGTGTATATTTGTACTGTATATATTTTGCACTCAATGTGCATGTGTGTGCGTGTATGTGTGTATGTGTGTATGTGTTTGTTGTTTGTGTGTTTGTTTTTGACTGTGTGTACTCGCATATGTGTACTCACATATGTGTAGCTACGGGAAATGGGCTAAGCTCGAGCTGTCAAGCTGTCTCCTTGTCAATATCCAGCTTTATCCAGCCTCTCTTTGTATTTCCCAATACACTCTGCATTCACTATTTGTACACTCAAGCCGTTCCATGCGTCCACACACCTACTAGGCAAGCTGAACAATTTCACATTGCTAACACACCTCGTCTTTCTCAATTTACTGTCATGTCCTTTTCTATCTGATCTATCCCACACTAAGCAATCCTCTCTGTCAATATTCTCCATTCCGATCTTATTTTATACACGTTGATCAAGTCACCTCTCAATCTCCTCTTCTCCAGAGTCGGCAGACAAAGTCTAGCTAATATATCCTCATAGCTCAATTCCTTCAGCTCTTCCATCATCCTTGTCGCCACTCTCTGTATTCTCTCAAGCTTCTTTTTGTCTTTGGCCTTATGTGGACACCACACCACAGCTGCATACGCCAACTTCGGTCTTATAATATAAACAATAATCTCTCTTAGCATATCGGCATCCAAATAGTTAGACGCCAACCTCAGTATTTTCAGTGACGCGTAGGCCACTGCAGCAATTTTCCTATATGTTTCTCAGCCGAAAGTGTTTCTTCAATAACAATTCCCAAATGTTTTTCCTCGGATAATCTTTTCAATACTTCGTTTCCCAATCCATACACCCTGGACAGTCTTCCTTTGCCGCTACCTATTTCAATAACATGCCATTTATTGATATTGAATGGCATATCCCATCTCACACTTCATCTGAATATATTATCTAAATAATTATGATGTTCCTAGCAACTATCACAATTTACAACCTTTTTTTTGTATCTTGGCATCATCAGCGAACAAACTAATATAAGTTTTAATCTCTTCAACAATGTCATTTATATAAACGACATGAGGGGTCCCAATACAGACCATTGTGGCACTCCACTCTTCACTGGTCCCCATGCCGAAGATACTCCTTTAACCACAGTTCTCATTCTTCTGTCGATCAGGTAATCCTTTATCCACTCCAGTAGCTTTCCTTTGATTCCTCCCTCATCCTCAATCTTCCACAAGATCCTCCTGTGTGGTACCTTGTCAAAAGCTTTCTTCAGGTCAAAATATATTTCGTCTACCCACCTATCTCTTTCTTGCACATCATCCACTACCCTTGAGTAGAAACTCAACAAATTTGACACACATGATTTACCTTTTCTAAAACCATACTGAGCTTCACAAATTTTGTTATTTTCCTCCAAATAGTGAACCCACATTATCCCTTCCACCAATTTGCTTAACACACTCGTTAAGGATACCGGCCTGTATTTCAAAGGATCTTCTTTGTTCCCTGCCTTATAAATGGGTATGACATTTGCCTGCTTCCACTGTTCCGGAACCTTACCCTCTTTCAAGCTACACTGCACTATGTCTAGGATTGGCAAGACCAAAATTTGACTACAGCCTTTCAAGATACCTCTGCAATCCCATCAGGACCCACTGATTTTCCGCTATCCAGTTTTCCCAGTATATTTATAATATGTTCAAGTCCCACACTTATATTTGTTATCCCATTCGCACTTTCCTTAGGTTCATTGCTAAAAGAACTCTTCTCAGAAAAAAACCTATAGATTTTGCATTCATTATTTCGCAAATTTCCACTGGGTTTCTATACACCACACCATCCAATTTCAATTGATCAACTCCCATCCTATGTTTCATTTTGCTGTTGACAAATTGAAAAAAACTATTTCGGTTCTTGCCTGCACTTATTCGCAATGTTCCTCTCATACTCCCGTTCCTCTTGTCTCCTGACTCTAACATATTCATGTCTTGCATTTCTAAATTGCTCTCTGGCCTTCACTGAGTTTCTCTTCCGAAGTTTATTCCTTGATCATCCTTGCCTTCTCGCATTTCTAATTCTACCATCTATTTCTACCAGGTGTTAACCATTTTTACTTTGGCACATATCTTTTTACCGCCCTTTTGTACACCTCCATGCACAAACCATACTTATTCTGTTTGCCTTCTGCCGATAACAGCTCATTGCAGTCTACTCTACTGAAAAACTGATTCAATTTTCCAATATCTGCCTTCCCGTAATCATTCTTATCTTCTGTTTTCATTCCTTCTCCCTCCTTCTTGATGTCTTCTACTTCCAATTCTATAAGGACGTGGTCACTTTTCTCCAGGGGACATTTATAATGCACCTCGTTTAATGTTCAATTCCTTTCGTGAAAACCAGATCGAGTCTTGATGGGTGATCTTCCCCCCTAAACCTTGTGCTCTCTGGAACCCATTGGGTCAACAACTTTTCCATAGCCATTTCTAAAAGTAGCGATCCCCATGAGCTGCTGCTTCCTTCCGTTTGCCAGTTTTCCTAATCAACCTATCTACAATTAAAGTCCCCCACCAATATCAATTATCATTTCTGCTTCATCATGTTTTCCAAACTTCCATGGGTATCCTTCAACATTTCATAGTATTCCTCCGTGTTCCGTGATGCCTTTTTTGGTGGAATATAAGCGACAGTTATGGTTTTTTCCCACACCCACAGTAACAGCTAATGTCTCCGCTTTCCTTTCTCCCACCCATGTTTTTACTATCTTTATCTCTTTGTGGACCAGGATCATCACCCCCCTCCATATTCTCTCTTCTATCTCTCCTATGTATATACGTTCCATTAAACATTCCACTAATATCCATTTCAGAATCCAGTTTAGTTTCCACTACACATATTATCTCCGGCTCCTCCTTAAATAATCTCCCATATCAAGTTTGTTCTCCCATATCAAGTCCATCAACATTCGTATACCCAATCTTTAGCCGACCCTTGCATCGCTCCCTGCCAGCACTATGTACTGCTCGAGTGTTTAGCTCGAGCTCGGTTTCGCCTTGAACCACTTCCTCAGTCTTCCATCCAACACCCTCCAATACAAATTTGCTTTCTCCTCTGTCCTCTGTGCATTTTTTTCTTTCGACTCATGAAACAGCTCATCCCTTTTTGTTCTCTCTTCTTCACTTATATCTTCCCTAATCCATTCCTTTCCATACTTTTCCGACTTCGTCAACATCCATGTTTTCTGTATAACCTCGCTGGCCGCTTGCTGGCTCCTAAACTTAATCTTGAGCGGCCTTAGTTTTCCTTTTCGATGCTCTCCCAGTCGATAGACATCTTCAATTTCCCCAACCACATCGCTCTCTACGTCTCCAATGATTTCCTTAGCAATTTCCATCTCTTCTCTTTTTCTCTCTACCCTCGTGGAGTGCTCCTTCTGTTTTACTCCGAACGCTATAACACACTGCTTCTTCTCCACTATGTTTCTCACTACGTCTTCCCTTTCCCTCAACACTTGTACCACTTACTTCTTCATTCTCCTTTCTTGTTCCTTCTGCTGACACACTATTTCCTTGAAATCAGCAATTTCATTTCCCTGTTCTTGCACCCAGTGCTCCTGCTTTTTTGTACTTGAACCAAATTTTCACCATACTTTCTTGCATCATCCTCTGTTGCTTTCAATCTCTCTTTCAACCTCTCATTCTCTCGCATAATCTGCATTTTTTGTTTCAGTACATTGTTTTCATTGCCAACAATCTCGTTATTTTCCTTCAGTCCTTTAACCTCTTCTCTCAGAGATATCATTTGTCTACTCACATCCTCAACCTTTTCACCCATCTGATCAAATCGTTCCTCATCCTCTTTTCTAGATCCCCTTTTATCATGCTTTTCAACTCATTGATCTCCTGTTCGATCTTCATGATTTTCGGATAATTTTCCTCCACCTTTCTTTCGTGTACTACCTTGGGAGATTCATCCTCTGGGCCTGTGTTTCCCTTTATAACTCTACTGGCGAGTAACTTCTGTTTCGTTCCTCTCCCGGACATTTTTATCTACACTTGGAGACAGCTCACTCTTACCGCTCAATCCAAATAGCACAAACAGTGAGCTTGTAGCCCTCCGTACAGTCGTACAGTCGCACAGGCGGTTCAGCACAACACTCCAACACAGCCTCTCAGTGGATATCACTTGTCGTTTTCCAATGTGTTTTCCATATGCCAACACTATTTGTGTGTGTGTGTGTGTGTGTGTGTGTGTGCGTGTGTGTGTGTGTCTATTGAGTATGTGTTTGAATGTGAGGGTTTTTAGACGTTCGGGCGAAGAGCGCTGTATAAATGCCTCGATGCAATTTAATATCTGTCCGCGTGTGTGCTCGTGTGTGTGTGTGCGTGTGTACGTGTGTATGTATGGTAGGCGGGTATCACCGCTATTCGTCGGGTGCGCAAGAGTGATAATAACCGCTTGGCGCGTGCGGTCGGCGCCACCATAGTCAATCGCACCGACGAGATTCGCGAACAAGACATCGGCACCGGGGCCGGACTATTCAACGTCTCCAAGGTTGCGCCACGCGCTCACATGCACTGACACACACACACACACACACACACACACACACACACACACACACACACACACACACACACACACACATACACACACACACACACACACACATCAATACATGCATACACATGAATACGAACACATACATACATACACATATACATGCATGAAAACATACGAACACGTATACATGCGTATACTCGCATATAAGCCGACCCTCTAAAACTGCTTTAAAATGGCCAGTTTTTGCAAAAACCCGCATATAAGCCGACACTCAACTTATCTAATTTTTCTCCATATTTTTGGTTCATAGAAATTTGTTACTGTAAAGATGGTTGTTTTTTTCCAGGTTGCTTGTTTCTTCAGCGACCTTTATCACTTTTAGCTTGAAGTCAGCAGTATACGTTACGTTACTACGTTTTCTTTTTTCTCCAGACATGGTGTATTGTAGAAATAATTTTACAACTAAAATTATCTAACTTCAGCACACTTTTAAATTATGTGGCCGCGTGCTCACGTTTGCCCCATTGGTTTGCTGTTCTTCTATACGCCACGTGACCCTCGTCCCCCTTCCCACGCGCTGCCTACCAATTGGCTGCCTCTGATTTCCCTCTTCGACTGCCTCTGTTTGAGCGTGTTATTTCTAAGAAATCAAACCGTGTACCAATGACGTCGGTTTCATCACTAGCTCTAGCTTGGTTACGGCTCGCCACTGGTGACACACAACCAAATAAAGAGTCAGATAGCGATGAAAACGTGTGGCTGTAAAATTGGCATTAGTATCTGTCCTTGTGTTCATTTTGTTTTATGCGCATATAAGCCGACCCCCTGATTTCAGCATTGTATTTTATACTTCTAAACTCGGCTTATATGCGGCTTATATACGGTACATACATTCATGTGCATGGAAGTCAGGTTCCTGTACAGTGGACACACAGGCGTACATACACATCTGTGTCATTGCGCCTGTGCCCTATGTGTATGTGTGTGTGTATTTATGTGTCTATATGTCTGTGGGTCAGTGTATGTATCTGTATGTCCGGGTGTATCAGCGGGTGTGCATGTGTTATGTCTGTATGTTTGTCTGTGTGCGTGGCGTCAGATTGGCGACGAGTACTACTGCTTCATCAGCGAGTGTCACGATCCGAAAGCCTGCACTGTGTTGCTGCGTGGCGCCAGCAAGGACATCCTGGCCGAGGTGGAGCGTAATCTGCACGACGCCATGCATGTGGCGCGTAATGTGGCGCTGATGCCTCGTCTGGTGCCGGGCGGCGGCGCGGCTGAAATGGCCGCCTGTCAAGCGCTGACTGCACGAGGCCAACTGGTGACCGATGTGCATCAGTGGCCGTACCGCGCGCTTGCCAACAGTCTGCAGGTGAGGGTTGCCAGACACGGCCGGTGTTGGTGGAATTTCGCTAGAAATTTAGCGAAATTCCACCAATTTGCTGAAATTTTGCTAACAGTTTGGAGAAGTTTCATGAATTCGCTACGATTTAGATACAAAAGATTTCGATTTCGATAAATTTAGCGAAATTTTACCAAGTGTAACTCGTTCGATGGTGTTTTTTGTGCAAATTATTTGGGATTCTTCTACTCGTGTATGCTGATTGACAAGCGATCGGTGGTCGGTGTTGATGGTGGAATTTCTCTAGAAATTTATTTGATTGATGTGTGGTGTTGCCAGGTGGTGGCGCGCACTTTGGCTGCCAATTGTGGCGCCAACACGGTGCGCACGCTGACCGCATTGCGCGCCAAACACGCGGCAGGAGAGACGACGTGGGGAGTGAACGGTGAGACGGGCCAGCTGGTCGATATGCGCGAGTACAACGTGTGGGAGCCGCTGACAGTCAAACTACAGACTGTTAAAACGGCTGCCGAGACGGCCATGTTGCTGCTGCGCATTGACGATATTGTGTCTGGCATGAAGAAGAAGGGAGACCAGTCGACGTCAGGCCCGCAACAACCAGCTGAGGAGGCTCAGTAATCAACCACCCCGCCTCCATACGACGTATTTCCTGTGTGTGTGTCACTACTAAACACCTTTTCGTGTGGATTTCGTTCATTATAAAGTTTGTTTTTGCTATACTCGCGTGTCAGGTGTGGTTGATAACCTTGTAAAGTACCGGTTACACCACTGAACTGGGTGAACTGGGAGGTGGTGAAAACATGAAATCACGCGACAACGTTCAATAACGCACGGCGAAATGCATGCATGACTGTTGACCGTCAATAATTGTAATTTAGTCATAAACGTTGATTAAAGCTGCAAATGATTAAATTCAAACTTAAAAGAATACGCTTAAAACAATTTAGACTCAGATAGGTCTGACAGGCCGGTGCGCCCCTTAAACACCAATTATCATCATCATAGGCTCAGAACAATTACAACCAGGACTCAAACTGTGCACGTCGAAGTCAAACTGTGCACGTCGCATGTCTCGCACATGCGTGCGTAGACATGCATACAAACACAAATGTTGGTGTAGCCTAGAATAATATTCTCATTCAGACAAACGAGATCTAACTGTATGACGCCTTGCAGTTTAATCGGGTTTAATCTCGTTTGTCTGAATGAGAACAAACGCAAATGTACACTCAAGCACAGACAAAAGTGTTAAAGGGTAAAAGGTCTAAGTGACAGCTGCTACACGGAAGAAGCCGAAGCTTATGAACACACACAGGTGTGTCCTCGCACTCACATTATACAGTCAACACAGTCAAATGTATTCGAACCACGCGTGGGAAGACGATCTGCAGGAGCAGGAACAACTCCGACGTGCCAGTGACAATCAACAAGCTCTTGGACGAATCACCTGCGATTTTATCTTACAGACACACACACACACACACACGCGGACACACCCAAGGCGTGAAAGACGTGAGCAGGGTCGGTCACTGTCGCAGCAGATCAGCCAATGCGTGGGGCCAGTGGGGAGGCACGCCCACCAGCAGGTGGTTCTTGGGCGAGCAATGTGCCGGCTCTGCCTGTGTCAACATCACGCTGTAGTTGGCCTCGACGGCTGCTAACAATCTATCAGCGTCGACCAGCTCCATGCACCGCCGACCTTGTTCGTTCTTGCTTGTGTCGGCGTGCGGAGCGGCACTTGTATTTCTGTCGGCCGCATGCGCCAGAACCAACCAGTCGTCAAACGACATCACACGCTGCCATTGCTGGCTGCGCGGATATGCCACGCAACCGACGCGGCCGTCACCCACGGCGCCATAGCAGCACGGACACACGACAAACGCGGCGCGCGCCTGCACGCAGCGTGCGATCACCTGGTCGGTGGCCAGGCCGCACGCGTGCACCGCCACTCCCACGTGAAACTCGCCGCCGAACGCCGCCATGTCGCACTGAATCATCGCCACTTTACAGGCCTCCTGCGCCGCTGAAGCAAGACGTCGCTCAGCGCGAGCCAGCGACTCGCTCTTGTTCTCCAGCAGCACGACGCGCGCGCACGGCACCACGGCGGCCACCGCCACGCCCACGTGCCCGCCGCCGCTGCAAAAGTCCACGAGCACGTGGTGCGGTTGCGCCAGCCGTCGCACCAGCCACAACACGCTCTCCAGCTGTTGGCGCTTGCGTTGAGCCCGTACGACGGGCAGCTGGCCGGCAGAGGGGTCCGCCCAAGCCGGCAGCTGTTGCCATGGCAACTGCAACCGGCCGCTGCCCGGGTGTGTCTCCAAGTGAGGCCAACAGTTTCCGTCCTCGTTGGCGGCGGCGATTTGCTGGAGACGCGTCATTATTTCATCCAGCTGACGTTGAGAAGAGGCGGACAACAGGAAGCCGCTGCCCCGAGTGTCCTTCCTGTATAGACTCGCCACCTGCTGCTTGTTCCAATACTCCGTCTGTGTGAGGCACTCTTCTTCTTGTGCTACCCCTGTCTCATCTGCCGCTGGGATCGCCGGCGTTGGCGGCTGACTGACAGGCAATAATTGCCAGTCGCCCAGCAGTCGCCGACACGTCGCCGGCAGCGCAGGAGCTTGTTGCTCCAACGTGCGCAGCCACGCGGCCACACATGGCGCCACTGTGTGCAGCCAGTCGCTGTTGAGTTTCGCCAGCCGGCGCAGTAATAGACCAACGCAAGGATACAACAGCAAATCGGTAATGGTCAACACATGACCCTCGGCGAATCTGTGACGAACGTGGCGCAGTCGGCCGGCCACAAGATGGTCTCCCTCACGCCAGCCGCCGACACACTCACGACCACCTACACGCCGTCGGTGCGGGTCCTCGTTCTTGTTCGTCACATTTGCCTGCGAACTCAAATCTGCTTTCAAATTGAGACCATCCCTAATGTTGCTGCTGATGCTATTCATCTGTGTGGAGCGAGACGAGACGTCGCCACGCGTTGCTTCCTGCAGCAACCGGGTTGATTTGGCGGTGCCGCAATCAGCGACCTGGTTTGAATCACCACGCGTGGCATGCCCACCATCACTGGCTTCGTCCAACACGGCTGAACCATTACCACCTCCGGCGTGCATTTTGGCCGCGTCCTGCTCCTGTTTCCACACGTTGTGCACGCGCAGTGGCCGCTGTAGATGTCGCTCCAATCGCACCAGAACAGCAGGCGGCACGGTGTCTTCGTGGGCGGCACTGGTAGCAGCCACAGACACAGCCGCAGGCCAGTCTCGCTCGACAAACGCCGTCCACGGCGATACGTCGGCCGGCGGCGCCAGGCATCCGCGTCGAAAGCCCAGTAGGCTGGAGTCGCGGCGCCAATAGTGCGCTTGACTGGCCGGCAAATGCGCGCTATCGGCCAGCTGCAGTTGACGCACGCAGCTGCGCACCACGGCGCACAATCCGGCGACGCACAGCCGCCGCCTCCGGCACCATGCGGCCGGCAAACGGACGGACGCCACAGCCCACGACGTCGGCGCGTCGCACAACACGCGCACGTCAGTGGTTATCTCAACTGGTGTTGTTGGACCGTTGGTGGCGGTCGTCGTGTCATCGCAGCGTTTAGTCTGAGGACACAGACTCAGCCAGTGAGACGGCACTCCGGCGCTGTTGAGACACACGAGGGCGGCCAGCGTGTGCACGGGCACCAACAACACGCTGACGTCATCACCACCAATGTCGGTCGCCGGCTGCGAGGACAGCAGGCGACAGTACGGCAAGTAGACGTCCAGTGGAGCGACGCTGCTGCCATCTGCCGGCGTCGCAGGAATTTGGCCAGGCATGAAGCGCTGGCGAGAACAAACAAACCGACACGCAGACAGATACACATGAACAAGTTGATACATGATACACATGATACAAGTTTCTTTTGTGGTGTACTCATCAGACGAACGAGCAGTTTCTACCGCTTGTTCCAAGGCAATGGAGCAACAAAACAGCAGAACGAGCAACAAAACAAAAGAACAATACAGCAACAGAGACGGTTACTGTTCGGATATGTCTGGAGTGATGGAACATGAATGCCAGCGGTATACATTTGCCCTGGTCGATTTTCTACTTCCGGTGATTGGAAAATTTTTGCCAACTGTAGTCAAGCGTGACCTTCAAGTGAACTGATGCCCTAGTCACGTGACACCAAAACGACCATTGCATACATTTTTTAAATTACCTGATGTGACCTTACACTCAAGTCACGTGCCACGCCAAGAGGCCTTTACCCATTACTTCTAGCTGATGTCTTATCAGATCGCTTAAAAATTACCATAGTTCATAGTTTCTCATGTCTATTAACACATTTTTATTATTAACACTAATTATTAACACATGTAATAATTAGGCTATATTTATTTAAGACCAACGCAATATTTCTGAACAAATTTATTGAAATTAACTGATATACAAGTTTTAAAACAGCAAGCAAAATATAATTACATGAGGTAATGAATAAATACCACGTGACGCCCGCTGACCTCCAAGTCACGTGACTGTGACGTCACACGCCGGCGGCAATTTGTTGCTGAATGCGGCGCAGTGCGGCTCGACTGAGCTGTCGACGTCGCAGCCACACGACACAGCCAGACAACAGCGAGCTGAGTGCACAAGCCACGTGCAGCGACCAAAACGCGCGCAACTGCGGCGACCAATCACCCAACACACAACTGACACACACAAGACAAATATAAATACAATTAATCAATCAATATATCGCATGAAATTCCGCAAAAGCGCCGGGGTTACATTCATGCATCACATTCAATTACTCATTTCTATATAAACGCGTCGATATAGAAATAGTTTAGTTCAAAATATTGTATCTGGATTTGTTTTGTAAATCACTTGAAAACTAATTACTTGTTTTGTAACACTTGAAATTTAATGAAGATTTTATAATGTCAAATTGGATATTTGCGTTTATACTCGGCGTTAAATCCGACGTTACGTGATCAAGGAAATTGTTTCTGTGTTATTATTATTGCTATTATTAATTACAGGCAAATACAGTAGCATGGGAAGGATGCAAGCACTATTACCACCCTGCGGTGACCTCATGTGTACTGGAAATGGGCAAAAAGTGTAGAGAAGGAGGTATAAGGTTTAAAAAAATTCACATTGGTTTACAATATGCTTACACTCTACGTATGGTGTGTGTGTGTGTATGTGTGTGTGTATGGACACGCACGGTCTATAGACTTTGATTTGTGAGTGGAGACACAACACTTGCTCGGCGTAAAATTCGGCACTCCAGCTGGTGAACGTTGATGCAAGAGCACAAACGTCGTTGTCTTTGGCAAATTCGGCGCGCCAAACTGCCAACAAAACGTAATCAGGAATAATTAAAATGACAAATCAATGATTTAATAACTAATCAATAATAATTTTCGGGCCGACCCTACCAATAACAACCCATGGATAAACAAACGCACAGAGAATGAATCAAGTTCACACGGGGAGAGACGCTTATCCGTTGAAAAAACAACACAAATAATAGAACAAATTTGAGCACCGTAAGTGACCACGAGAGTGAATGTCAATCGAACAAATATGTGAGGCGGACGGTTGATCTCAGCGAAATGATCGCTTGTCGCAAAGAAACAAAGAAGAATCGCATTGGACGCAGGCGTTGTGGACGGAATTTTCAAGGCTGTCGACATGAATCGATTCAAACACGTTGCGAAATGCATCGGTCGCCAGTTGAGAACCACCTGAGCACGGACGACACTGCGAAGCGACAGAAAACTGTTCCGACTGCCAACAAGCGCGGACTTGCGGCTCAACAGTGCCGCTGTTGGTGTGATTGATAGCACGATGGCGCAAGGTCACGTTGTTGTGTCGGTTGGCGACACGAGCACTGGTCTTCGCGGTGGACGTGATGGACGATTCGTCACTCGACGTCAACCAACTCTCCAGTATCACCACCAGTATCGTCACACTGACACACACACACACAGCAATGGACAGATGCAAGTTCTGCTCGATTATATTGGTGTACAACACGGATATACGTAATATCTGTTGTCGAGATGGTCGTTCGTCGCACACAAAAGCTCTGCTCGTTGTGAGAACAACCTCACATGTTTTTTTCAGTGTGACGGAGGCCAATTGTGAGCTCTCAAACCTGAAGAGTTCCCATCACGAAGGTCTTGCCTGGATTAGCAATCATGCAATAAAGGAAACAATTAGGAATAAAGGGAAAAATTGGTAACGCATTCAACCTCACATGCAAACAAACGAGGTGAAATTTATCAGCTTCTTAAATCGACAGCATAATAATATACACTGCGAGATTCTAGCCAGGTACAAGTAGCGTAAAGAATAAAAAATTAACGTTGGTATTTTATGACCCAATCTAAACAGAGATCAATGTCAGCGGTTGAGCTCACCAAATCAGACCGATAATGCAGGCCACCATTCGTCGACGAGAGCACAATTCAATCATGACGCCATCGGAAATAATATTGAACGTTGAAAGACAAAAAACGCCAATAGAGCCTATAATATATCACCACAAACTATCAATACAAAAACGTTCAAAAGCAAAATGGCACTGAATCGGAAGAACACCGTAGCAGTGCAAAGTTTACTGCGATCTAGCTTTCATCATGCAAACTTCGAGAACAAAAAGGAACAAAAAAACGCCCAACAACACACAAAATAATTATTGATGAATACCGCATATAGACCTGTATAGGATAATTCCTTGGGAATGAGCAGGCACATTTGTCTACGGTCAGTGTAAATTGTAACAGGACTAATTCAACATTATTTATTCCACATTTTTCGTCGGTAGTACATTTTTCTGTGCTTAAATCGAGCATTTCCTACATGAGTATGTTATTTTTTCATTGTGCAAATATGAAGACAGATATTACCGTTTTGTGATAAAACTGACGGAAATCAATCTTCCTGCTCGTGAGGGTTTCGTATGTGATGAATACTGTTACCTGTCTCGTGTGATTAAACAATTGTTGTGTGCATCTGACTACAGTGTGGTAGCGTGCAATTTTATTGTTGGGTTCACTGAGATTTTAAGGTGGTTAGTGTTTTCCTGACTGCTTCGTTTTACCTCAATGGTTCTTACGGCTAAAAATGCCAAAGAAATTTGCCGGTGAGAATTCCAAAGCTGTGGCGGCTCGTGATCGCAAGGCCTCAGCTAAGTCGGAATCCGAACAGAAGAAGAAGAAACAGTTAGAAGATGAAGCGTGGAAGGATGACGATAAACACGTCGCTAGAAAACAAAACAGAAAGGTAAGTGTCCGAAAAATATTTTTCTCATTTATTCATATCTTTTTATAGCCAGAATTTGATTGACCTTCTTGTGAGCCATTGTTGTTGACGCTATTCTAATTACCTGTATGTCATATTAATCCGCATTGCCGACACAGGAGGAGGCGGAGCGCAAAAAGCACGAGCAACAGTTGAAAAAGCAGGAGAAAGACGCGCTGTTGCGGCAGGAGGAGGAACAATTGACGCGACACACCGTTGCCAAGCAGCCAACTGCCAAAATCACTCGCAGTCAGGTTAACATTGAGCGCGAGCGCATTGCTGAGAACGCGAGGCGAGCGAACAGCGGCGCTTCTGCGACCAACTCGGCGCAAAAGCCCGGCGCTGTTCTACAGCCGCCGACGCCGCTGCAGGAGAACATCAATAGGCTGACCTGCGACGGAGAAGAGGCGCGATCGGTGACCGAAGCCATAGCTGTGCTGAGCGTATCCGGATCAGGGGCGACTCCGGAGCCGGACAGACATCCGGAGCGACGGATGAGGGCGGCGTACCGCACATTCGAGGACGACATGCTGCCGAAAGTGAGGCAAGAGAATCCGGGCATGCGGCTGACACAGCTCAAGCAGCTGGTTCATAAGGAATGGGACCGGTCTGATAGAAATCCCATGAACCAGGCGCACGTGGCCTATAACACCAAATAACATCGTTCTCAATCGTGTGACTTGCCAATATATTGTACGTAAATGATTTTATGAATTGATGCATTGACTGTACCGAGGTGTTGATTTGATTTTGATTTGACGGTGAATGGCTCATGCGTGATGTAGAAATATATTGGTATGTATGTGTGCAATATATTACCGACGGACGATTGTTGTATTTCCATATTGGCTGTGCGGATGCGATTCAAGGATTCCCAGGGAGCGTATTCTGCATCTGTGTCTCATTAGGGAGTACATTTTACATTTGTTCTTCACAGTCCCGATTTGCAGTTATCTATAGTTGTTTTGTAATATTTCTGGAATGTGTTAGTCATAATTTAATCACCCTTTCACCTTCCATTTCACTCATTCACCTCGATTGTTCATTTTCCGTACTATTTATCAATCATTGAATTGGTATTTATCATTCTAGCCAATCACCAGGCGTAAATCAGACGAGTGGTCAACGTGGAAAACCGTGCATTTTGAAATAAGTTTTATCTTATTATATTTTACACTACGGTGCACACTGTGTATCTTTCAGCGAGAGTTGCCGGGTACTTGGCATCACTGGCACGTGTCGTGCGCCGGCTGTTGTCGACACCACTCGAGCACGGCTGCCAGACTGGCGGCCAGGGCCCCGACACATCCTACCTCGAGACGCGCACTCAGCGCTGCGGTCAGCGCCCGACACGCCAGCTCGTCTTGCGCAGTGAGCGCGCGCGCCTGACAACGCACCACTTCCTGCTGAAACGCGTTGAACAGCCGCGCCCCGCGCAACGCCAACGGCAGCCGCGGCGACACCACCTGTGCCACAGCCAGCGCCTCGTGCGTGTGTCCGGCGGCGAGCAGCAGTGAGTGAGCCCCATTCACCACCGAGCTTGGCTCAACGTCCGGCAGACGCACAAACATCGGCACCAGCTGACCCACCAGCCGCGCTCCCTCCGCCGCCGTCGTGGCGTCACTCAACAGCACGCGACACACGCACAATGCCAGCTGCCACACCAGACGCACTGTGTATGGAAAGACCAGCAGGAGGGCCTGCAGTGCCTCTGTCAGCTCGCTGAGTGAATGAGACGCACACGACTCACTCTCGGCACACATGGCGAACACGGCGGCTTCGCAGACGCGTAGGCGACACCACAGCGACGCGGTGCCAGGCAGCGGACAGCGGCTGTTGTGAGGCCAGCCTGGCTCGAGCCGCGACAACGACGGCCCTTTCAGCACGCTCTTGCTAGCACCATGACCGGCGGTGTGACGACGTTTTCGCCTGGCGGCTCGATGACGCATCACCGACAGCATTTGCGACTCCACAGCGTCTGAATCAGCGGCGGATAAGACCGAGGTGTAGTCAGACATCTCGCCGACCAGCCTGGACTTACATGCAGGTGCTTCCGTATCTTGTTGTGAGTCGATGTCTGATGGACACCCTGCAGGATTCGCTATGCTGAACAATGTAGACTGCTCAGCTGCTGGAAGCGGCGTCTCGTCGTCGTCCTCGTGAATCTTCTCACCGAGATCATCGGCGTCCAAAAGCACGCTGAGAGTGCGGTCGTCCTCGTGGTCCTCGGGCTGGACGCTATTGTCTTCCTTGTCACTCGAGCGCAAGTTGAGAAAGTGCTCAAGTACAGAAATAAGCACGTCGCGAGGCAATTCAGTCACTTTGTCCTCGTAGTGTGTAATATCGAAGAATGCAAACTGTTTGTTGCACCCTCGACGCCGCACTTTGTAACGAGGCTCGTTAGAGCAGCGTCGCTCCGATATAGTACGCTTGCGCTTGCGTCTCACGGGATGCGAAGCATCTCGACACAGCACCACTTCGGTAGCATCTTCTGAAGACGATTTTGTGCAGGTTTCTCGGTGAACGGCGTCACCATCAGAAGTGTAAGGTGAATTCGTGCTCAATCTGCTTACTGACCTAGTGAGATAGGGAGATTGACTCGGAGAGGCGGTCGCAACCTCATCCGAACCAGGCTTCATTGTAAATATACAAGTCCTCCACAATGGTCACAAGACCTACGATGATAAAACTGAACGCTTTACTTACATGTTATATTCGTGAGTATTGGACTCTGGTCTAGGCATTCCTCTACATCCATAGATATTACTCGCGTGCTGAAATGTCTTTACTCAAAATGCTGTGTGCGTGCTCAAACTGTCAATTTTGTAACGATCGAGTAAGGAATGTCTATGCGTTACTATTGCGTCACTACAGTCTTTTATGCGCCATAGAAGGGTGTTGCGTGTGTTGCAGTTTCTTGTGAATTTATGAATTTATCGAATTGGTACACGCTTTCAAAATATCTGTGCAGATCTCAACATATACTCAGTATTAATGAATTTCGGTCGCCCGAGTAATGGTGGATATTGGCTGGAATATTTTGGACGGTTAGTATTGTTAGAGTACATGAAGTGTTTTGTCACGCCCTGTTGTATTATTCTTGGACAAATTTTTGTTTATCCTGGTTTATATTGTTTTTCTGTTTTGAATTTGTGAGTTTATTGTATGATTTTGCTTGTGTCCTTGAATGTGTTCATTTTTCTCACCTGGTATTTCTCACCTGGTGGGCTTCCTGGACCCCGACTGCGAGATCGGTTCTCTGTACGAGGACCAAAGAAGCCGCACACTGCTGATGCGCCAACTCTAGATAGCAGAATGAACTGGGAGAGACAGCAATAAGAATGAGTTGGATGGTGCATCATAGGCAGCTATTTGCAAAAACAACGATATATCAGACTAAATGTACTAAGTACTAAATGTACTAATGAACAAAAACAAAAAAAACAAAAAAACAAACAAACAACAACAACAATCAAACAAACAAAAAAGGTTGTTTTTGAGGGGAAAGAGTTAGATGGAAGAAATAAAACCCGATATTAGCAATAATCAAATAATAACTCCCCGAGATGGTTAGATAAGGCAGATTTGAACTTGCCCAGGCTATCTACGGAAACTACATTTTTAGGCAGAGAATTCCACAGTGCGACGTGTCTCATATTGAAGGAACGTTTACGTATGTCCAGTCTGCATCTGGTGACCGCAATTTTGAAGGGGTGCCCTCTGGTGACGGAGCAATGAGGTGGTGTGAACAGATCACTAGGGGAAATCACATTTTTGTTGTGAATGATTTGCCAATATTTGATAAGGTCATGCCTCAACAATCTACCCTGGACGGAATATAAATTTAGTGCTTTGAGGCGGTTGCCATAATCTAGGTTCCTCAATCCGCAAATGGTGTTTGTCCATCGCCTCTGTACCGACTCCAGCAGCTTCAGGTCGCCAGCATAACCCAAGTTCCAGACAGATGAACAATATTCGAGAATGGGTCTGACGTGGGCCACAAATATTGGAACCATAAAAGCCGGTTCACGGTTGACAGTTGCTCTCAGAATGTTATTTGTGAGACCGCCCGCACGTCGAGCAGCGCTGGCGATATGGAGGTGGAACTTCAGGGATGAATGCACCAATACTCCCAAATCAGTCGTGGAGTCCTTCTCTGGGATGGGAACTCCGTTAAGATAGTACTGGGCAGGCAAGTCAGACTGTTCCCAAGGAATGCTTTTGTGGCCAAATCTTAACAATACACATTTGGAAGGGTTCATGTGTAGACCCCACGACTCGGCAACAGTAACAAGTGTATTAATATCGTTTTGGCAGGAAGAAATGGCGTCAAGAGGACTTCGAATTTATGCTAAAATAGAGTTTCAAGTCATCAGCGTATATTTTCACCGATGAATTGATGTTGTAGGTAAGATGATTTACGTATATTAGGAAAAGAAGGGGACCCAACACCGTGCCCTGAGGAACACCACTGGCTACTGCGTAAGGACGGCTATGCTGGTGATCAACCACCACACGCATGTGACGATTCCTCAGAAAATTTGAGATCCAGACGAGTAAGGGGGTGCGTATACCTAAGAGACGTAATTTATCTAGAAGAACATCGTGGGACACAACATCAAAAGCTTTAGAAAAATCAAAAAGAATAAGATCAACGTTAAAACCCTCATCAACCCATGAGTAAATTTGGGAGTACATTAGAATTAATTGGTCTTCAGTTGATCTACAACGTCTGAACCCAAATTGGTCATGAGAGAGAAGACTGTGGTTGTCTAAATACTCGAAAATATGATTACTAGGGCTGTCAAAAGTTAATAAAGTTACTTTTTCACCTAAAGGTCACTTTTTCACAAGCTACCTAAAACTGCATGAAAAACTTGTTTACGATAATTATTAAAAAAGTTATTAGGTTACCAAAAGTTACTTTTTCATCGTTAGGTTACTTTTTTGCTTTTAAGGTTACTTTTTTATCGTCAGGTTACCTTTTATTATTTTTCTTGTTATTAGGTAAGTTAACCACGAAGTTTGTTGACTTTTTGCAGATAAGAGGCACAAAAACGGTATATATGAGGATAAAATAGGAAAAGAGATGGAATATCAGGTCTGAAGATCAAGAAATGTCAACATTTCTGCTGTTAGGATTAAGCAATTGATCTTCATATTTATATCTGTGTTACTGGATATTTATACGTTTTTGGGTACGCAGGATAGTGTTATTCCATTTTAGGAAATGTCCACGAACCGGAGGGTGTCGTGAGATGTTTGGAGCGTGGTATAGTACGATGTGTGAGCTCTCTATACCAGATACTGCACTGTAGCACTTGACAGTACGTATTTACTTTAACAGGAATTTGCACGTGATTTTCAGGGCGTGAGATAGCGTCATTATCCCACGTTTGACATATGGGAGGACGGGGGGCATTCACACATGCAGTGTTTACGCTACTGTAGTACGTGCTATTTGATAAAAAGTTCCATTGAAAAAATATAAAGAACACTATTGCGACCATTACTACCAGTAAGGCGCCGTGTTCGGCGATGAACGAGCGAGCGCGAAGCTAGCATATGTAATCAAACTTTGTCGTAAATGCATTTGTCTGCGTGCATGGGCAAAGTTTTCTGCTAAATTATAAGAGGGCATATGGCACGTGCCACGTGCCACACTGGACACTGACATGATTCGGCATGGTCTCATTCGCGGCAGGAAGGATTGGGCTACCCAAAAAAAACGCATGTTAATCGGACTTATGGTTCCAGAGATATAAGCCTCTGAGAAATGGGTAAAAAGTGTTTTTCGAAAAAGTAGGAGGGTATTTGGGACGTGCCACGTGCCACAGTGGACACTGACATGATTCGGCTTGGTCTCATCCGCGGCAGGAAGGATGAGGCTACCCACCAAAAAAATGCATGTTAATCGGACTTATGGTTCCAGAGATATAAGCCTCTGAAAAGCGTGACCACGGCCGGCCGGCCGGCCGCTCACTCATTTTTCTAGTAACACAAGTATTTTTCTAGTAACACAAGTATCAACTTGGTCGCTTCGCTCGCTCGTAACAAATATTTACATTTGCAATTAGTGTATTTCGCATTTGTATGAGCTTTCCACTTAAAATTATATTTTGATGGTTATGCTCCTTTTTCGATGCTAGCTAAATTATGTTAAGTTACTTTTGGTTGTTTGTTGTAAAAATGGTACCAGATCGGAGAGGGTGGAAAAGTAGTACCAACTCGGAAAGATGATAAAAAGGAAGGACTGGTGTATTTTCTTCCTTCAGAACTGCAAACAGAAATTGACCTTTTTTGAAGGAGGTTATTTTTAGGTTACCTTTTTATTGGTTATTAGGTTACTTCATATGTTCACAAACAAACAGCATAGCGCACTAATGCGCGTGGATTTCACATAGCGCACTAATCAGC
Source organism: Sacculina carcini (assembly GCA_916048095.2). Lineage (NCBI taxonomy): Eukaryota > Metazoa > Arthropoda > Thecostraca > Sacculinidae > Sacculina > Sacculina carcini. Next base: position 6,807,443 of record OU696583.1, read on the forward strand.
AAAGGCGTGATAAACATGTGATAAAACGATACAAAAGTTATAATAACTTTAAAACACAGATTATTTTTAGGTTACTTTTTTAGGTTACTTTTTCTCGAAAATAAAGTCACTTTTTTCTAATTTTTAGGTTAATTTTTTGACAGCCCTAATGATTACATATGATACGTTCAAAAGATTTGGCACAGACAGAGGTTAATGAGATTGGACGGTACATGATAGGGTCGAATCGAGAGCCCTTCTTAAAGATCGGCGTGATCAGGGAGTCTTTCCAGATTTTTGGCAAAATACCCGAAGAATAGGATTTGGAGAAAATAAGGAATAGTGGGTACGCCAGGAACAAACTGCAGTTCTTCAATAAGCTGGGATGAATTCCATCGGGGCCCATGGAGGATGAAGGGTTGAGTGAATTTAGGGCAGTGAGGACGTCATCTGAGGAAAATTCCAGCTCGGGAATACAACCAGTGTGGCTCTGGTGTGGGGCAGGGTTGGCTGGGGTTCGAGAGCAGTAACTGTTGCTGAAAGTTTCGGCGAAAAGTTCAGCCATGAGTCCCGCCTCGCACACCACTTCACCACAGTTGGTCTTTAACGGGCCCACACCAGGTCTACCAATCTTTTTGTTGCGAATGTATGCGTGGAAAATTTTGGAATTGGAAGAAAGGAGGTCTACGAGGGATGATTCATGATTGTATTGTTGGGAGAACAGATGACTTCTGAGCTTTTTATTGCAGTCTAGGAAGCGTCCGAGAGCTTCCTCAGCTACAGCGGAATTTCTGCCATGGTCATGGCGCACACACTTATACTCGCTCCATAGACGCTTCCTAGCTTTTCTCAAGTGGGCAGGGGCTCTAAATTTACCACGTTTAGGACCATGGGATATGAATTTAGAGGGAACAAAACGACCAACAAGAGGTTTAACAATTTCGCAAAAACGGGAAAACATAGCGTCCACATCCAGGTGAGATAACTCGAAGTCCCAGTCAATAATGCTTAAATAGTATGAGATTTCAGAGAAATTTGCCCTGTGCCAAATCTTTATACTATCAGGAATGTCATTGGTGTCGGCTCGGTTTTGGAAGACGTAATTTGTGAGGGTGGGAGAGTGGCCGCAGTTCGGGAAGGGAGGCAGTACATGGGTATCTCCCACACGGTCGGGATCAGACACAAGGATCAGATCAAGAACGTTACCGGACGGAAAAAATGTGGGAGAAGTTATAAGTTGGGTGAGACCGAGAGAAGTAAAACAGTCAGAAAATATAGCATCTGTGGGGGAGGACTGGCTAGAACGAGAGGAATCCCAGGAAATAGATGGTAAGTTAAAATCACCCATAACAACCACCTCAATGTCCGAGCAGTTTTGATACAAAAAGTTTAACAAATTCTCATTCTCCTGTGCCGAATAAGACGGTGGGCGATAAATTACAATTACATACAAATCGAGATCAAGGAGATGGACGCCAATAGTGTTCGGAGAGGGCGTATTAAACAATTTGTGTCTCAATTTAGATTTAACGTAAATACAAACCCGTGTTTAGGTCTGCTGCCGTCGACATCACGTCTGTATACAGAGTAGTTGGGGATATCAATTATTGAAGAGGGAGTCGACGGCAACAGCCAAGTTTCGCTGACCCCGAGAACGGAAACATTTTGTGAATAAATAAAGTCGGATATATAGTGAATTTTGCTGGTTATACAGTTAACGTTAACATGTGCGATATACAAAAACGAAAAGAGGTCGGTAGACCCCGAGGAAAGGCCACTTAGTTTGAAGGCGTCTGGGTGGTAGTAGTGAGTGGTTCAGACGCACCGCTGGGAGTTGGCGCGACAGGCTGGGGGCAACTCTAGGGTCTCTCGCCCTTCTCTGAAATATGACTTGGCGCTGTTTGTAAGTTAGGTCGCGGTGTATAAAGACACCTCTGTGCTCAGAGTCCCTGAGCCGTCGAGAGTTAGCCAGCAGCTGGCTCCTGTCGTCATCGTTCGTTATTGTGAACCGGTAGATTCCCCGTGTTTTGTTGATGACGACAGGAGCGACATCCAAGTTTTTGTTGATCAAGAGCCTCGAGATTAGCGACACCTTAGCAGCCACCTGCTCCGGGCCCGCGTCAGGGAGCCCTCTCAAGATCAACGAGCAACGCCGGCGCTCCCTGTCCCTCGCCTCACGCACCTCTTCTTGGATGATGAGTCTCATGGACTCGCCCTGTTCGCTCGGGAGCGCAGAGGGAGGAGCAGCCGGCTCGACCAGGCGGGACTGCACCACCTGACCGAGACCGGCCACTGTCTGCTGCAGGGTCGAGAGCTGGCCCGTCAGCGACTGGACGGTGGCACAGAGCGCGATGACCATCTCGGAAAGCTGGGCCACCGCGGAGCCCCCGTCATCGCCCCGCACCCGAGGAGAGGAACCGCCACGTTCACTGGTGCGGCACTTGAGGCAGACATAAAGAATGCCTTCTCCCTCCAAATTAACAATCTGCTCCATTGCTTGGGCAGGGAGACCCAGGCACATCGCACTGGGGTGAAACCAGCCATCACATTTGTCACACCCAATGGCATCATCGCCAACAAAAGCCGAGCAGGATTTGCAGGCCGCAGGGGCCGCAGAGGCAGAAGAAACAGGACTGTGAGTATGACTGATAGGAGACACTGAACAAGAGGCAGCAGGAGGGGGAAGAGCAGCGCCCGCAGTGGCGTTCTGTTGTTGGGCTGGGCCACGAGCATTGGTGGTGAATCCACCACCGCTGCCGCGGCGCCGAGCCCCGGTCCGTGTTCGTACCATACCTGCAGCAGTGGGGTCCAGTGCCACCTGATACTGTTGATGAAGTCGGATCACATAAGCCGCCACGCCGATAACCGATAGCAGCGTTTACTTCCAGTTTAGGCTATATTTTGTTTGGCCTTTTTAGCTTATTGTTATCAAAACCATACATGTTCTGACTGCTGTATTTTTCGGATTTATTCCACAGCGTATGACTTGTCGGACAATTATTTGAGCATACATTACTTGTTTGTTTATCTGAATGAGCAGCATTCAATTCTAGTTGTCTATATTCTCCCAGTAAAATTATTAAATTGATGATCAATCTGTTAAACTTGGTTGATTAGAGCATTTACCAGCCGTTTCTCGATGTCACGTTCGCTGTGCAGGGCATTTCTCGCTGGTTTGCTTACTGCTGATTGACTCCGCGGATAAATAGAGGCAGTACCCAGCCAATTTCGCCTGTGGCGCACTGATGGCCTCTACAGGCGTTTTACCTTTTGTACGGGGCGTTGATTTCACGGGGAATGACTTCGGCAACGAGCCGTTTCCCGAGGCCGTCTCACAGATGGCAGGTCTGCGCTGGCTAAAGCTGAGTAGAACACAGCTGAAAGCGGTGCCGTCTCAACTGGGTCGTCTCGCAAACCTGGAACACTTGAGTCTAACGCATAACCAACTGGAAAATGTATTTGGCGAGTTGACACAGCTACCGGCACTGCGCACCATCAACTTGCGTCACAACAACATCCGCAGCTCCGGTCTTCCGTCCGATCTTTTCCGTTCCGACGAGCTGATCACGCTGGATCTCAGTTGCAACAGCCTGAAGGAGGTGCCGGACGGATTGCAGCACGCTCGCTCTCTGCTCAGTCTCAACCTGGCCGACAACCAGATCGATCAGATTCCCAACCAGTTGTTCGTCTACGTCAACGATCTGCTATTTCTCGATCTGTCGGGCAACCGGCTCGAGTCTCTGCCGCCGCAAACTCGCCGCCTCACCAACCTGCAGTCGTTGAGTTTGGCGCGCAATCCGCTTGTGCACTTTCAACTGCGACAATTGCCATCCCTAGTCTCGCTGCAGTCACTCAACTTGTCGGCCACGCAGCGAACCACGGCCAACCTGCCGCCGCTGCTCGACACGCTGACCGTGTTGTCCGAGGTCGATTTGTCGTACAACCAGCTGACCAAGCTGCCTGAGTGTCTGTTCACGGTGGCGTCGTTGCGCAGACTCAATCTCAGCGACAACAAGATTGCCGGCGAGCTGAACGTGGCCGTGGACATCTGGACGTCGCTGGAAGTGCTGAACTTGTGCCGGAATCAGTTGAGCGCCCTGCCGGCGTCGGTGTGTCGTCTCACTTCGCTGCGGCGGCTCTATCTCAACGAGAATAAGCTGGACTTCAACGGTTTGCCGGCCGGACTGGGCAAGTTGACGGCACTGGAGGTATTTTCGGCGGCTCACAACCGGCTCGAAATGATCCCCGAGGGTCTGTGTCGGTGCGGCGCGCTCAAAAAGCTCATATTGGCGTCCAACCGGCTGGTCACACTACCCGACACCATCCACTTGATCTCCGACTCGCTGACACTGCTCGATCTCAAAGACAATCCGGATCTGGTGTTCCCTCCTCGGCCGCAGCACATGCAGCAGGGTGCCGGCGTAGAGTTCTACAACATTGACTTCTCGCTGCACCATCAACTGAGGCAGGCGGGCGCTGCCGAAGCTGACCTGCCGCCGCAGTCAGCCACGCCCAGTCGCGACCCGATCGCGCGCAAACTGCGCCTACGACGCCGCAAAGACACATCAGTCGGCGACACGGCCGAGAACCACGCCTCGGCCAAGATCCTGCGCGGCATGAAGGACGTGGCGCAGGAGAAAGACAGCACAGCGTCAAGTGCTAATGGAATGGCGGCGGCGTCGGGAGCCGTGTCGCTCAAGCCGAAGAAATGGGACGAGGGCCTGGAGAAGCCTCCGCTCGACTACTCGGAGATCTTCGAGCCGGACGTGGGCCAAATGCCGGGCGTGACCGTGTGGGAGATTGAGAATTTCGTGCCGAGCCCCATGGACGACAGTGGCACACTACATGGCCACTTCTACGAGGCCGACTGCTACATTGTGCTACACACACTGCTCGACCAGAGCGGTGCGCTCACGTGGCGCATCTTCTTCTGGATCGGCGAGCACGCATCGCTCGACAAGCGTGCCTGTGCTGCCATTCATGCCGTCAACTTGCGCAATTTACTGGGCGCCGACTGTCGCACTGGACGTCAGGAGCAGGGTGACGAATCGGACGACTTTCTCGACCTGTTCGACGGTCAGGTGACGTACGTTGAAGGCGGCCGCACAGCGAGCGGCTTCTTCAGCGTCGAGGAGGTGCAGCCGCCGACGAGGCTGTACCGCGTGCATGCGGCGACGGCAGGCGGTGGCGGAGTACACTTGGAGTCGGTGGCGGTCGCGGCCACCTCGCTCGACCCGCGCCACGTGTTTCTGCTGGATGCCGGCCGGCGGCTAATGATCTGGTACGGCCGCCGATGTCGCAACACGCTGCGCAGCAAGGCGCGCCTACTGGCCGAGAAAATCAACAAGCACGAGCGCAAGGGCGAGGCGCTCGTCGCGGGCATTGACCAGGGCGAGGAGAATGACGAGTGGTGGCGCGCGCTGGGCGTCCAGGTCGATGTTGCGACCAGCGTCGATATCGCCGAGCATGTGGATGAGAATTTCGTGCCTCGACAGCCGCATTTGTACCAGGTGGGGCTGGGAATGGGCTACCTGGAGCTGCCGCAGGTGGAGCTGCCGCGTGAGGGCAGCGCTGGCGGCAAATTGACCAGCGACTTGTTGCAGGCCGGCCATGTCTACATTCTCGACTGTCACAGCGAGGTGTTTGTCTGGATTGGCCGCCAGTCGACGCGGCTGGTGCGGGCCGCGTCTTTGAAGCTGTCACAAGAGCTGGTGTGCATGAGACCGCGCTCTGTACATGCTGTGGTCAGTGTGGTCAAGCAAGGCACCGAGCCGCAGGCGTTCAAGACCAAGTTTGTCGGCTGGGACGATGTGATCGCCGTCGACTTCACGCGCACCGCTGAGTCTGTGCGCCGCACTGGCGCCGATATTCTGCAGTGGGCCCGACAGCAGCAGACGCGCACCGATCTGTCGGCGCTGTTCACCAGCCGGCAGCCAGCTATGTCAGCCGCCGACGCCCAGCAGCTGACTGACGAGTGGAACGAGGATTTGGCCAAAATGGAGGCGTTTGTGCTCGAGTCGAAGAAATTTGTACGTCTGCCGGACGCCGAATTCGGTCAGTTCTTCTCAACCGAGTGTTATGTGTTTCTCTGTCGCTACTGGTACCAGCCGGCCGCCGAAACAGATCGTCAACAGGATCAGGATGAAGAGAAGAACGGCGGCAAGGATCAGGAGACCGGCGAGGGTTCGGACGATCAGCAGCAGTGTGTTGTCTACTTCTGGCAGGGTCGCGATGCGTCCAACATGGGCTGGCTCACGTTTACGTTCAGCCTGCAGAAGTGTTTCGAGTCGCTATTCGGCGAGAGTCTCGAGGTGGTGCGCATGCATCAACAGCAAGAGCCGATCAAGTTTATGTCGCACTTTGAGCGGCGTTTTGTTGTGCGTCGAGGACGACGTCCCTCGTCGGCAGCGGCGCTCGCCGCAGCGTCAGTTCCGTCGGACTTTCCTGTGACGTCGCCAGGAGTCGCTGGCGGCGGAGTGGAGTTGTACCATCTACGCTGCAACGGCAATCCGATCTGCACCCGCTGCGTGCAGATCTCCGTCGATGCCAGTCTGCTCAACTCGGAGTTCTGCTACATCCTCAAGGTGCCGTTCAACATGTCGTCAACGTCGGCGCCGGTGACGCAAGACACGGCGCGGTCGAACGGCGTGGCGTGCGACCAGGAGACGGGCATAATCTACGTTTGGCTCGGCTCCAAGTGTGCCGAGGACGAAGCGCGACTCGCCGAACAAATCGCCGCTGAGTTGTTTCCGCCGGAGCGCTACAGCAGTCAAGTGGTGAGCGAAGGCGAGGAGCCGGACAACTTCTTTTGGCTGGGCATCGGCGGACGGCGGCCGTACGACTCGTCAGCCGAGTATCAACGTCACAGCCGACTGTTCCGCTGCACCAACGAGAAAGGCTATTTCTCCGTCTCGGAGAAGTGCAGCGACTTTTGTCAGGACGAGTTGAACGACGATGACATCATGATCCTGGATAACGGCGAGCAGGTGTTCTTGTGGCTGGGATCTCGTTGCAGCGAGGTCGAGATAAAGCTGGCCTACAAGAGTGCCCACGTCTACATCCAACATCTGCGCGCCAAACATCCGGAACGTCCGCGCAAGCTGATGCTCACGCTCAAAGGCAAAGAATCGCGTCGCTTTACCAAGTGCTTCCACGGTTGGCAGTCGAATACGCGGGTGCTTCCACGCTAACCTCAACGTTGTGTGCATGTGCCTGTGTGTGCATGTGACCGCTAGGAGAAAAATGGTCGCAGATTAAGTCATTAATTTATACATATTCATATGTGATTTTTGGTGCATGCATTTTTTATTTGTTTTTTTTCTGTGTTTTTTTCTTCAAAGGCAAACTTATTTCGACTGATTTCATTCATAGTTTTGCGTAAAGCGTTTTTGTTTTGTTTTGATTATTGTGCTTAGTCTCATTTTGTGTGTTTTGTAATATATATTTTGAAATTGTTTTTTATAACTTACTATGGCTGAGTAATGAATGCTCCTTTTTCGTATTTTTTGCTTTTTTAAGTTTGCCTTTACTACTTTGCCTTAGTAATTCTGCCTTTGCTTTTGTTATTTTGTGTATAACTAACTTCACTCACATTTGTCAAATGCGAAAACATCGTTGAATTATTTAAAAACGGCTTGATTTGCGTGGTCCACAAAAGTCATAGTTGTGTGTCACTTGTGCAAGTATTTGTGTGTGACTTGCTTGCGACGTTTAGTGGTGTTTCCGGAGCTTCTGGGTCCAAGTTTAGATATAATCTTGTTTTCTTCGTGTTCTTGAAAGTGTCTTGTTTGAGTGCGAGCCGCTCTTGAAGTTTCGTCTGCAGTGCGCTGTGTTTTTAACGCTGTTAAATCGATATCGACATATTTTATAGAAATATATGCTTTGTGTGTGTGTGTGTGTGTGTGTGTGTGTCTGAATTTGCATCGCACAAGGGCGTAGATTTGTGTCGAGGCCCGGGGGGATGACACCCATCATGCATCAGTATTCAAAGTTGCCTCAGTTGGCTAATTGCATGGGTCCCAGAGCCGTAGCAATCGCCCCCGTACCCCCCGGCCGGGGGGCCCCGAATGTTGAGCGGCCATGTTGTTTCACGTATGATATTAAAATTTATCATATTTATTATTATTTATTTATTCATATTTATTTATAATGGGGCCCCAAGTGTTGCCTTCGGGGGGGCATAAATCCCCCAACGGCTCTGATGGGTCCTAATTCATTTTCGTTATATTGAATTACAACACACATTTCACAATGAAGAGTATTATAATTGCAAAAATTAAGCGCAACATTTGTCGCATTTGTCGTGTATTGTCACTTTTATTCCCAATAAACGGAGCTCAGCATAATTCTCGGATATCTAATTGCATTGCATATTTACCCCCCAGGCAATTTGTCGGCGGGTGTACTCGTAGGTACCCCCAGGGTCTTAACCCATGAAATAAGAGATCATTTAAGATAATTTTGTGGTGTTATCGCCATATATAGAGCTTGAGGTGTATTTTAATTGTAGTTATGTTGATGTGCGAACAAGACTTTCAAATATGCAAGCTACACAAGATACTAGGTTGTGCTAGTGTGGGATTTGTTTGAGTTATTTGATGATCTTCATAACCTTCTGTTAACACGTGTGGTGTTCTGTTGATCAGATGGTTTCCCCTTTGGATATCCATATAATTATAATTTGCCATCCATCAAATAGAGCTATGGCGGCGGCAGGTTTTTTCCAGGGGAGCTAAGGAAATATATGAATAGGGGCTTCACGAAACACGAAGAACTACACTCGAAATGTTCATGGTCATGCTTTTTGGGCTTCAGTCCCTCCATGCCCCCCTTGACACCGCCGTTAGAATAGAGGTCGTGGATGGGCAATGGATACTCGCTGAGTTCACCCTGATAATCCGCGCAGTATGGCTTTGCTGTATCTCGACCGTTTACACTGGTAACAAGAATAGTCCGGGAGTGGAGCACCATATCACGGGCCCACCTCAATCGACCACGAACCGCAGCCAAACTCGCTGAGATGAAATTTAATCTGGTTCGCATCTCGCTTGAACTCCTAAGTTTTTTGTATTACACTCCCTAACTCCTATATTGTTAATAACTGGAGTTGGGAATTTTATGTGATAATTTTCGGCGTTTTATGTTTTTATTATGTGACGAAAAATGCCAAAATATGTTGTCAAAACCCCCAAAATATGTTATTAAATTTTAATAATTTTATCTAATTTTGGACTGTTTCGTAGATTATTTGCACTTTAAGCATGTATCTATCGACATTCTATTGGGAAGCCACCCTTAGGGAGGTGACATTTTCGTAGCTAAATAATTGGGCCCTTCCGATAAGGTAGGGGTACAGTGGCGGCGCCTGGTTTTCTCGGGTGGGGGGCTGAGGGTGGCTAGGGAAAAAGATGCGGGATTCTGCGAATCATGAGGATCTACAATCGAAATGTTCATGATAGAGGTGTCATTTTGGACTGCTTCGAGGCGCAATTATCCCATGGTTCCATTCTTCATTTACATTTTTATTTAATGTTTCTCGAATGAGCAGCCGATTTGTTGTGTTGCTCGAGCTGCGACTTGTGGCCAGCGGACACGTCTTTGTCACATGCAACACAACACATGCTCCTCCCATCATACATGTTATTCTGGGAAAATACGACTTCACATTGAATTCCTTCAACCTTTTTGAGCGTGACAATACGAACACCATTTGATCAATTTGTGTTGAATATTTCCCGAAAAAGTAAATAGTAAGTACATGTATGTAGAATTCTTCATTCTCAAAAAGACAATGTCACGTGCACCCAGCTTGGAGCAATTTGATCTGCATAGCGAGATATTGCAGACACTCTGAATCCCGTTACCACGTTGTCGGACATGAAAATCTATCAGGAACTTTACTATACATCCATTGTTAGCGTTTCTGGCATTAATATTGTACCTATATGCAGAGCCGTTACGAGGAAATATGGTGTCCCCCCGAGGGCAACACTTGGGGCCCCCATTATAAATAAATCACCAAATAATGAATGTATTTATTAGACATTATCACATAATACGTGAAGGAACGAGGCCCCTCAACATTCGGGGCCCCCCCGGCCGGGGGGTACGGGGGGCGGTTGCTACGGCTCTGCCTATATGCAGTGTTCGAGTGTATGATAACATGATGAATCCGTGATCTGTGTAATTACAATTATTAACAGAATTAACAATTATTAATTCCAGGCGAAACCTATATAATTATATATGTGGGCAACATTTGTCAGTGAAAATGGCCTTTTATGTTTTTTTTTCGCTTTAACATGGCATTTTATGTGATAAAATATGTTTTATGTGACCACATAAATTTCTCAACTCTATTCATAACATATGTTGTTCGTATTTCTATATAGTTTTTGTTGGCTGTTTCCTGTTTATCAGATTCAATTGAGAAACAAGCGATTTCACCATATGTCTCTAATATAACTTCCTCGCTTCGCTCTTGTGTATATTTGTGTATATGTGTGTATCTGTATTATTTCTGTCTGTATCTGTATCTGTGGATATATAGTGCGTGTATATTCCTGCCTTTTTCACACAATTCTGACACACACACACACACATACATGCAAACACACACCCACACTTACATGCATACTGTGTGAAGATGATCGCAAGGGGTTAATGGTGTTGTAGGTTGGATTGTGGATCTACTGGTTCTATAGATGGCGACTCATACGTTCATTGGTTAGTCTGTTTCGGTGTTGAATTAGTTTGAGTGCATTTGATTATTTCGGCTGTATTATCTGAACTAGTAATTCATCGTGAATTTCACTTGAGTGGAATTCAGTCTGTGTTGTGATTCTTGGTGTAACACGTTTCCTTCGGATTGTTGAGTGTGTGTGACAAGGTCGGGAGAGAAGTGAGGTGTTGATGGGCGGAAAGGGATTGAGGAGAGTAGAGTTTTTGTTGGTTCGCGAGACTGTCGTTGGTTCTGTGTGGTTTTCCAAACGTTGAGTATTTTCATCACAGTGAGTGTGACCAATTTGGTTGGTTGTTTTTTCTGTTAATACATCTGTCATCTTCTTACAAGCTAAGCGGCCCAATGCCTAATCAAGATCTGTTTCCTGCTGATGGTAGTGGGTCTGTGGGTAGTATTAATGCTGAGGTGGATCGACTGGTGCCTGTTTTGATGGCACAGGCGATGTGGTTGAGTGGTACACTTGTGCAGAGATTATTTGCACACAGGGAGGAGTTGATTTCGCCAAAGTGTTGCCTTCTCGCTTGCGAAGCCTTGCACTTTATACATGGTTTCATTTGTCAGCTGAAGAGAAGATTGATCCTAAAGTTAGTCCGGGAGCCAAAGTGATGATTTTTGTTTAACCTTGCAGTAGAGGTCCCATGAAGGGTTTGATGGATTTGGTACCCCAGACATTGTAAAATCCAAAATCAGAGGGTGGCAAGCTGGCACTTTTGGGCGTTTTCTGAAAATCGTTGATTCTTATGGTGCCCGGTACCCCCCCTTTATCGCGATATGCGTAAAACGAAAATATTCATATCTTCACCAATATAGCAGATATAAATACAATTTTGGTATCAAATTGTATGTTTTCAGACACGAGGAATCCAATGGACACATTATTGTCATGATCTGAAATAGTCTTCATAGCCAAACATTGTCATTCTACCCCAAAACATCAAATAAGAAAATATTTTTTCCTGAATTTGTATTTGTATTTGTACTTCAGCCTATCACAGGCACAATTAGCATAAAGAATTAAGTAGACATGCAATAATAAAACTATATAAAATAAATAAGCCAGGATACATGTAACATGCAAATGCAGAAACTACAAAACTGTAGAGAAAAATATGCGAACATACATGGCAAATTATAGAGGTCGTGACAAGAAACAGAATATAGGTGTAATTACAAAAGGCAGCACGTAAGTGAATAAAGATGCCACTATAAATATATCATGCGAATCAGGCAGACATGCAAACATAAACAAGCACACATACAAAGAAGTATAGAGAATGCAGTTATGAGCAAGTCATTTAATCTAATGTCGAGAGAAGGTCTAGCATGCACACATATAAAACAAGTACAAATAATGCAATTATGAGCATGCTTCTAGCTTTTATGCTTTTAGCATTTTGAGCAGGTCATTTAATCTAATAGCGAGAGAAAGTGAGAATGTTGTAGAAGCGCTGCTCACTACAGAGAACGAAACAAGAGACTGATGTATTGTCACGCACACACACGCAAAACCCACACACACACGCACGCACAGAGGCGCTAGTGGTGGGCGGAGTCTATGATCACACCACCAAGGCGCCACTCGCACAGGTGGCCACAGCTTCCCCCCAGGTGCCGGGCACCGATATACTGAAAATACAAAGATTGTAAAACGCATACACGATAATGAGGACGATAATAACAATATGAAAGATCTACATAAACCAATAGTACACAGTAATGCCTAATCAGCAAACAAATTACGTGAAACGAGCAGGTGGTCGTATAGGTCTGCTACGGCGAGACCAGACGACCCTGGTCGGGCGTTCTTGAACGGTAGCAGCAGGAGTAACTACAGGAGCCGGTGGGCGTGGAGGGGGTGACGTGCAGTCGTCCCTCTCCAGGAACGCCGGCTTCAGTCTATCCACTGAAACTGTCTCATGACGACCGCCGCGGTCCAGCACGTACGCTTTGCGGCCCCGGTTTATGACGGCGTAAGGACCCTGGTACGGCGGTGTCAGCGATGGTCGGTGTGCATCCACTCTTACGAAAACATGAGCTGCTGTAGACAGGTCCGGCGAAACAAATGGTCGTTGTTGCTCGTAACGGCCATGCCATGTGGTGGGCACTGGACGCAGACGCGACATGACGGTGGTCAAGCGACGGACCGTCTCAGTAGCCGGCTGCGGCACTGCCGGTGAGAAAAACTGCCCTGGCAATCGCATTGGCTCTCCAAACACCAGCTCAGCTGATGAAGAGCCCAAGTCAGGTTTATGCGTAGCTCGAAGACCCATCATCACAATCGGGAGAGCGGACGGCCAGTCAGGATAATCACTCAAGGCAGCCATGAGCGACGCTTTCAGTTGCCGATGCACCCTCTCGATGATCCCGTTCTGCTGCGGCATGTAGGCACATGTGGTCCTCAGCTTGACTCCCATGATTGACCACAACTCCTTCCACAGATCTGAGACAAACTGAGTGCCTCTGTCGGAAGTGATGTGCAGGCAAAGACCGAAATGTGCGATCCACTCTAGCGAGGCCTTGGCGCAGCTAGAGGAGGTAATATCCAACAATGGAACGGCTTCCGGGTACCTCGTATATCTATCTTTTATCGTGAAAAGATATTTGTAGCCGTTGACCTCCGGTAATGGTCCGACAATATCCACGTGTAAAGCCTCGAACCGGGTGGTCGGCAGTGCTGGTCGACTCAGAGGTGTGCGCTGATGTTGAATGACCTTGCAACGCTGGCACTCGACGCAACATTTAACCCACGCCGCCACTTTCGAAGAAAGCCGCGAGAAAACATACCTCTCGGATATGAGTGTACGTGTTGCACGTGCACTCGGATGACTCAATCTGTGAATCGAGTCGAAGACCTCGCGCTGCAGACACTCTGGAACGAGTGGACGGTCCACACCGGTGGAAGTAGAGACGAGTATGCCAGACGGTACGTCATCCACCTGTCGACGCTCGACGCGAAGAGAAGGACTCATAGACAGGTTAGACACTTCGGAGTCATCTGCCTGAGAAAGAGCTAGTCTCTTTAAATCAATGCTCTGCTGGCCGGGGCAGGTAGAAATGGTGGTACTGACTGCATTTATTCGCTCAGGTTCGTGGGCTGATCTACTCAGGTAGTCGGCCGCTGTATTTTCAACACCGGGCAGATGTTGAATGTCTGTTGTGAACTCGCTGATGAATGCGAGTTGCCGCTGAACGCGAGGTGACCTCTCGGTTGTGCTGGTGAATGCGTACGTTAGAGGTTTATGATCAGTCAGCACACGCAAATCTGGTCGCCCTTCGAGCAGATGTCGGAACCGATTGATCGCACTGAAAATTGCAAAAAATTCCTTTTCCCCTGTACTCCACTTCGCTTCCGCAGGAGACAGCACGCGAGAGTGGTACGCCAGAGGCACCATGTTGACACTGCTGCACCACTGCACCAACAGCGACGTCTGAAGCGTCTGTGACAAGCTGTGTTGGAGCGAATTGCTGTGGGTAGGAAAGACGCGTGGCTGAGGCAAGGGCGGATTTTGCCCTGTTGAAGGCTCTCGACTGCTCCGGGCCCCACTGGAACTGTCGATTGGAGCCTCGCACTACGGCGTGAAGTGGTCGAAGAGTTACCGCCAGATTAGGAATGAAGCGATGGAAGAAGTTAATCATTCCTATAAAGCGGCGACATTCTTTGGCATCTCGGGGCTGGCGAGACGTGCTGAGATCACTCACTCGGTCTGACAGAGGAGAAATTCCACTCGATGACACTTCAAGACCGAGAAAACGCACGGTCGGGAGGCCAAATCTGCACTTTTCCGGTTTCACCACAAGACCTGCAGCAGAGAGACGTTTCACCAGCTCGCGCAGATCCTTGTGATGAGTCTCTTCGTCGGGTGAGTATACGAGTATATCGTCGATATACGCGTATACACGTGGCATGCCTCTCAGCACCGTGTCGATCACACGCTGGAAGGTCTGTGCCGCATTACACAAACCAAACGGCATCCTCGTGTGTTGAAAGAGGCCGAAAGGTGTCGTGATTGCGGTTTTGGGTTGATCCTCAGCGGCAACTGGTATCTGCGCAAATGCCCGTGCGAGGTCTAGTGTGCTGAAGATGGTGGCTCCGTCGAGTAGATCAGCAAAAGTCTGCAAGTGAGGTATCGGATATCTGTCGGGGGTTGTCATGGCGTTGAGACGCTCGTAACAACCAACCATTCTGTACGTCTTGCCGCCGTCTTTCTGCACCAAATGAATTGGACTGGACCACGGAGACGATGAAGGTACGACTATGCCGCGTTCCAACAATGCGTCGAGTTCGCGCTTCGCCGCAGTCAATTTGCCGGGCATCAGGCGACGAGGACCAGCGTGAACAGGCGCACCTCTGGTGACAATTTTGTGTTCGATTCCAGGAATATTTCACCACCAGCGATTGACATAATCGCTCGTTGACATGTGTTCTGAGGCACGATCAGACGCTGCTTGTCGCCGACCACGATGAGACACAACCACGGGACGACCTGGAGCATGTTTTGTGGATAAAACAACTGCGTCATCCTCTTCGCACTCCGATTCGTGGCGAACTGTCGCGACCGAGTGCAATGGCCGGTGATAAGCGTCTGCTTTGTCGGCTACTTCCAGGAGAGTCATCTTTTGAAGCCAATCGCGGCACAGCAATTGCAAGGGCGATGGCAGACGCGACAGAAAGGTCTCGATGATTATTTCGTGTCCTGTGTCGTTTGGATACAGAGCTTCTATGTCACTATAAAGATCTGAGGGTCTACGTGAGCCCAATTCAGCTGGCAGACTGTTGAGTCGTCTTAGCCGCTCTGCGGGGCTGAGATGGAGACGCTGCTTCAGTCGTGCACGCAGCTGTGAGTAGCAGTCGGCAGGTAGAGGACTTGCTGTAGCCAAATCCTTAACCAGGCGAAAGTGTGATGCTGGCAGTTTGGCTAATACTTTCCTCAGCATAGTGCTCTGCACTATGATGCCTGCATCCGCCATCAAATTGTCACACATGGCAAGCCATGTATCCACATCGATGGGATCGAAGGTAGGTAATTCAACCCGAGCACCGAACGAACACTGCATTGGCGTGCCTTCCATTTTAGGAACGCAAACAAACGGGGTCACCACTGTAGAAGCGCTGCTCACTACAGAGAACGAAACAAGAGACTGATGTATTGTCACGCACACACACGCGAAACCCACACACACGCGAAACCCACACACACACACGCACGCACAGAGGCGCTCGTGGTGGGCGGAGCCTATGATCACACCACCAAGGCGCCACTCGTACAGGTGGCCACAATGTAGTAGCTTCGAGAATGATTTAAGAGAAGTGGAGGAGAGCAGTTCATATGGAAGGTTGTTGTACATACGTGGTGCAGTAAACTGAAGAGAGCGTGTCGACCAGAAGGATTCACAAGGAGAACGAGGTTCAAGGAGTACTTTGAACTGTCGTGTATCACGAGGACCAACATGTGGCGATAGGAGTTCTAGAAGATACTGCGGTGAATCAGAAAGATGTAAGAGCTTGTATGTCAGTAAACAGATGTTATGATGAATGCGGTAGGGTATGGGTAGGATACCCAGGTCACGTATATGGGATGATGTGGGGTGATGTGGAGGAAGGCGAAGGATGAAACGACAGGCTTGATTAAGGATAGACTGCACTATGTTATAGGATTTCTGTGGAAGGTGTAGAAATAGTGAATTGCAGTAGTCAATGCGGGGAAGTATGAGAGCAGATACCAGAGAGTGTGCGAGAGGAGAGTCAATGTAAGGACGGATCAAATATAGATTTCGGATAATTTACCGACAGATATGAGCGTTAGAAGTGAAGTGTTTTTGATAGGATTGGTGCGGATCTAGTATAATACCGAGGTCACGTACATGGGATGAAAGAGGCAAGTCAGACAGAGCAGGCTGGATCTTAGGCGGGTGAAGAACAATATATTCAGTTTTAGAAGGATTGATGATCAGTGATCGTGAGGAGGCCCAAGATGATATAGTGTCCATGATATGAGGAACAGACTTTTGATAGGATAAGGGAAGGAAAATCTGGACGTCATCTGCATATATATGAAAAGAAAGGGATAATTTGCGCAATATGGGACAGAGAGATGACATGTAAATGTTAAAAAGAATAGGCCCCAGTGATGAACCCTGGGGAACTCCTGATAAAAGAGGAAGAGTTTGTGAATGACAGGAATCGAAAAAAACAGAGTAGGAGCGATTAGTGAGGAAGGATGTTAAGAGAGCTGAATGGGATATTCCAATGGAAGAGAGGTCTTGAATTAAAATTTTATGATCGACGAGGTCAAAAGCAGATGACATATCCAAGAGAATATGTAATACAGATGTTTTTTTGTGAAAAATGAGAGAGTATATCGTGCTGAAGGCGACCAAGGGCAGATTCGGTTGAACATCGTGGAACGAAGCCTGATTGAAGATCGCCAAGGAGATGATTATGATGAAGATAGGCTGATAGTTTATGGCAGATGGCAGATTCAAGGATTTTGGAGGAGAATGGAAGGAGGGTAATAGGTCGGTAGTTTTTTAGAATTGTCGGATCAAGAGAGGGTTTTTAAGGATAGGAGTGAGAATGGCATGTTTGCTGGTGATGAAGGTTCCATGAAGAAAAGAGGCATTGATGAGATCGGTCAGAAAAGGAGCGAGTAGATGAAGAGAGGACGATATAGCAGAAAAGTTTATTGGATTAGATGGACAAAATGATTTTTTGGTGTGTGTGATGAGACGATGGGTGGTAGTTATTGAGATCTTATGAAAAGAAGTTAAGGAACATGTGGTAGAAGAAAAAGGAAAAGTTGTAGTACGTGCATGGTTTGATGGTGTAGGAAGTTCAGAGCGTAAGGAAATGAGTTTATCAGTGAAATATTTGGCAAAATCGGAGCAGGAGATGGTGGTCTCAGGAGAAGTTGGTTTGTGACCTAGAAGGGAATTCAGGGTTGACCAGAGTGGTTTTGGAGAGGATATGAGGGAAGGAATGTGATTAAGGTAGTATGATTTTTTAGCATCGAGAACAGTACGGACGTAGTCGGCACGAGAAAAAGCGAAGGATTTCCAGTCGTTTGGAGATTTGGTGCGTCGCCATCGTCGTTCTAGTCGACGCTGGGAACGGTTTAGAGATACTAGATGAGGAGTGGACCATGGTGGCGGAGGAGGTCGTTTATCACCTCGGAAAGTGCGAAGAGGAAAGAGATGATCAGCGATCGAGGTGAGTTGAGAAGTGAAGAAGTAATCAAGTTGAGAATGGTGAAGATTCAAATACATAAATGGAGATAGGTGATGGTAGATGAAAGCAGAAAAGGTTTCAGGACTGTATGATTTGTAGTCACGATAAGAAAAAGTTTTGGTTTCAGAGGGGACAGGATGAAGTGGGAAGGACGTGAGAAGAAGGCTGTGGTCAGTAAAATTGGAAGGATAGAAGTGACAGGAGGAAGGGATGGTTCTGAGTGATGTGATATGGAAGGGGTGATAATTAAGTCAAGAGTATGTCCAGCAATGTATATAATAGCAATGCAGCATTTGTATATAATTTAAGCAAATTCTTGCCGATGTCCTTTGCTAAACGAATATTATATGATCAATTTGCATATACGCTCTGATACACTGATGACCGCCTTGCTGGGGTTGAGCGTAGCACAATCATACACACACTCACACTCACACACTCTCTAACACACACACCCACCCACACGACCACACACACACACACACACAAAGACAGCATAGAGGAAGCAAGGAGGAAGTGAAGATGTCTAGCGATATGGCGAGGTATCTCGCTGACATCCGTTTCTGTTAATGCTTCGCTGAAGCTATCTGAAGTTGAACAATCATATGTGTACATATTGAGTATACATATGTGTGTAGAAACATAAGGAGTCATATCTAGTGAGTGAGTTTCTAGGATAGATAGGAAATCCTTAGTATAAGGTTTATTTGAAGGAGAGTCGGGCCAAAAATTGAAATCACCAAGGATCAAGAAGGAATGTGAGAAGCGAGATATAATGGCTTCAATCAGGACAGGAAATACTAATAGGAATTTAGGAGTGGAACCAAGGTGATCATGACGATAGATAATATTAAGACAAACACGAGAAGAGGAACAGCCTTTGACAATGAGTGAGAGAACTTCAAAGGAACTAGGCGGAGTCCTCAAGAGCGAGCAGCGCACTACAGAGAACTTGGATCGAAAAATGATGCCAGTACCGCCACCTGAGGAACGTTCTAGGGACGAAGGACGAGGCGCGTTAAGGTAAGAGTAATGAGAAGGAAGAGATGCGGAAAAAATGGATGAGTCAGATTCTTGAAGCCAGGTTTCTGTGAGACAGAGGATATCAAGGTTGTGTGAAGAGATAAGTTCAGATATATAGGATGATTTATTCCGGGCAGAACGTATATTCAATAACGCCAGGGAAGGAGAGAAGTTGTCAGGAATGGATGGATGAGGAGAAGACGAATCGGAAATGTTTGAGGAAGTGTCCGAAAGCTGAGAAGGCAGAGTGGTGGAATGTAAGATGATAGGATAATTAAGAGTAGAGCATGAAAGGAAATGAGAAGGCGTGAATTTGGAGAGAGAGCAACGTTTTCGGTGAGAGGATTCAGGAGTAGGATCGTTGCGATGAATACATGAAGAATTAGGAGAAACAAGTGATGATTCAGTGAAATGATAGGAGGATAGTTCAATCGAATTTAGTTTTTTGATGGGAAACTACGTGTAATTAGAGAGTTCCTGGCCTTAATGAAGAATGGGCAGGAGGAGGAAAAGGCCGCATGCTTGTCAGGAAGTTTTGATTGGGAACAGCGAAAGCAGCATGGTGAGGACATACTTTGGCAGGATGATGATTGGTGCTCACCTGCACAATAGCCGCATCTAGCAGATGAAAGTGGTGATTTGCAAGATGAGGGAGAATGACCAAGACCTAAACATTTGAAACAGTGGGATATCCAATATCGGGTGTTAACAGGGAGTCGCATCAAGTCAAAAAAAATTTGTCACCATGTTGAGATATGGCTTGACTGCATTCAGGAGTAAGTGAAAGAATGGCACAGTTGGAGTTAAACTTGGAGCGAGTGAAGAGTAGGAATTTGAGCTCATTTGATGATATGTAGGATGAAAGATAAGGATTTTTGGCAGCGATGGAATTGATGAGGGATGATGAAGTCATCGATGTAGGAACGTTTGGTACAGTGATTTTCGGAAGGATACGTGGTTGAGCAGAGATAGATGCTTGAGGAAAGGAGGATGAGAGCGATTCCTTGGCAGCAGTGAGGTCGGATTGGTTGGCACACTTAATGATAAGGGCAGACTTTTTTGGAATCACTTTAGTGATGGGAACTTTATGCAGAGCAGTGGAAACCTGATCTGTCGATAAAGAATGGGTGCCTTTGATGATGCATGAGTATGAGGGTCGTGGAGGTGAAACAGTAGTGGACACAGTAGTGGTATTGCCGGATGGAAGTGGAGGTGGTGGAGCAGCAGTGGACATGGGTGTGATGATACCAGGTGGAGGTTGAGGTGGTGGAACAGCAGTGAGAGAGATGAGTACAAAGTGGTGATATTAAGGAGTGCAGTTTCGCAGTAAGTTCATTGAACTTGTTGTCGATCATGGAGAGATAGACTTGGAGAGAACACTTGCTGACGTGTACAGAACAGACTAACAGACTGACACTTGACGTGAACAGACTAACACTTGGAGAGATAGTAGGCATAGGAGGGTGGACAGGATGAAATTGGTGGGACGAGTGAGAAGGAAGAAAGGAGCGACATTTCACACAAATCCAAAATATATCAAAGGATAGAATAGCTAGTCCAGCAGCCTCAGACAGATTGATACAGGAAAAATGATACACAGAAGAACAACATTTACACGTAACAAAAGACCTAACATTCACACACGGCATGCCACAACTACATACAGTTTTATAATATTTATCAGATGATTGGTAAGCTGGTGTAAGTGTGTTACTTCCGGAGAAACATGCAGCGTTATTTGATAGCTTAGTCGTAGCCGAATGTGTTTTGCAGCTGGCTGAATGAGAATCACCGACAGAACTCGTAGACCCAGCAGAAGTAGAAGTATTAGTCGACAAAGTGGGGTTAGTAAATGGTGAGGGGTTAGCAGGTACGGTAGCACAGATACTGGAGATTGTTGGTAACGCAGGGCTAGCGGAGCTCGAGCAGCTGGGGCATAACCAGGTGGAGCGCGAATCTTCCAGCTGTTGGCCCTCACCAGGAGCAACACCCACACATGCACCATGGAACCAGTCTTGACAGCCATCGCACAAGATCATAAACCCATCATTCTGAGGCTTTCGACAAATGCACCAAACTTCATTGCTAGCGGCCTTCTGCTTTCTCTTCTCTCCATCTTTCTTGGAAGCAGGTGTCTTTTTGGGAGGCATGATATGCTTATGACTTCAGAAGCATTCAAGAGCAATCAGATCAAAACTCAGGCAAATCTTCACGAAAATTCAAGCACGTGTTGTTACTGAATTATATATTTGATCTGGTTTATGATGCATTTAACTGAAAATCAGTACAATAGGGATATTAGACATTATATGAACATCAGAAACGTTGGTGACAAACACCATAGAAACTATATAGGATCTAAAAAATAATAAACAATATCTAAAGTCTAATTATTATTATTATTATTATTAGTTACAGGCAAATCCAGTAGCATGGGAAGAGTGCAAGCACTATTATCACCCTAAGGTGGCCCCATGTACCGGAAGCGCCCAAAAGCTTTAGAAGCTTTGTTTCGAAGTTTCTAGCTCTAAGCTCTAAGAAGCTTTGTTTCGATCATCGTCGTCATCATCATTTTCGACAACTGTTCTAGTGTGCTCATTGCAGCAATCCGATCCACCTTCACAACTGCAAAATATTGTGCATGGAAGCAAGCATCTGATGAAAGGAAGACAACAAAACTCTGGGTAGATAACCTGCTCAAACCTGTACTGCTGATGATGATGTTTTGTCGAGCTGAGAAGGAAGCAGATTGAGCACTTCATTTGTATGCTGTAAAACACATGATTCCCTACTTTTTTTCTGCGCGCCACCCAAATTATGCCCACTATGGGCTATATTACCTTCGCTCACTTACAGCAATATCACCAGACCTCTTGGAGAGATTCATGAAAGGAGAGCATGTCACCCGTCATACCCCAGGTGTATGGAACGGAATGTGGACGGACATGATGATCGAGACAACGTTCATGCGGTATGGAAAAAGGACCCAATGGTATTATTGGCATCACACTCAAACGAAACACGCTGAAGACCTGGGCCTTAAGTCTCCATACTTGTAGTGTAATAGCCAAAGACGTGTGTGATATGAACTCACATGACCAACATCAGCACCTTCACAAGGAAGAGATGAAAGCTCGGATGGCATCAGATGCTGTGGACCGCGAGAAGATCAGAGAGAAATTACAAGGTTCTATTGATCCACTTGATCCATCCTCACACTCACATGGTGATCTTGTCCACGTTGTGAGCGGTAGAATAACAACTGACCCAACAGTGAACGTTCATGAATCAGTATCAATAGGAACGGAGATGATGTAGCAATATGAAAGCGCATGGCCTGACGGTTTCCATGATACGCTTCCCAAGAAAGTGCATACACTAGCAATCATCAAGAAGCACATCCAAGTTGGCAAAACGAAGGTACATGACACCAATTTGATATATTCACGCATCATTGGTCTGCATGCTTCTGGTCGAGAGATGAACCTAAATGAGGTTCTGATGTATGAACTGTCACCGATTCCTACTTCCATGTTCACCGACAATGGCGAGATGAGATTAGCAAAAAATAAATCATCACTCAAAAACATGCTGAAAGTTTAGATAACTGGACGATCTGCACCCAAAGCGAACATTGTGATCATTGATGGCTCAGCTGTATTGTGGGTAATTCACTGGCCAACACAAGGAACAGTCAAAGACTTCATTGACAATGTTGTATCATACGTAACAACCAAGATGAAAGAGGCTGACGTGTACCTGATATTTGACCGATACGAAACTTACAGCACCAAAGGAGTCACTCGTACTGCAAGAGTAAAGGGGGCAAGCAGACACCACCAGCTGTCGCTGTCAACACAGCTGCCTTCTCAGAAAGTGGTGCTGACAGTATCATACAATAAAGTACAGCTCATTGCTCTGATTGTAGACGCACTACAAACACTGAAAGACCGCATAGGATTGACCAATCACAAACTAGTTGTCACAGGGCCAGATCCAGTACCAGTAGAAATAAGCCATGGCATGACCATCCATCGAGCAGATCTGCGCAACACTCAGGAAGAAGCTGATGTCATTATAATAAACCAGCTTTTGAGTATTCTGACAGCACAAGAGAGGGCAACAACAGTTTCAGCGTCATTTCAGATGACACTGATGTGTTCGTCTTGTTGGTCCACTTTCATCATGAACGAAACCTCACTTGTAATTTGACGATGGAAGCTGCATCCAAAGAAAGGAAGTCCATTGACATACAGGCAACTGCACATCGCCATAAAGACATCGCTGTCGCTGCATTGTCAGGTTGCGACACAGTAGCTCAGTTATGGGGCATCGGAAAAACCAAAGTTGTGAAAGTTCTTCAGGTGGGTCATCAGTTGTTAGAACTTGGGAATACGACTGCCGCACTAGCTGATGTAATCCAAGAGTTCACCAAATTCATAGCTCCTTGCTATGGGCATGTAGAAGCCGTGACGATGACCGATGTACGATTCAATATGTGGAAAGTGAAAACAGCAAATGCAAACATTGTTTCTGCACTAAAGCTCATGTCTCTCCCTCCGACCAATGAATCTTTCCATCAGAATGTTCTAAGAGCCCATTTGCAGTGCTGTATTTGGAAGCATGCTGCGGAACCAAGCCCACCAGAGATTGATCCGAACATGCATGGATGGCACCGAAATACCGTCAACAAAACGCTACAACCCACTATGCTTCTGCCCAATACCTCTGCGGCACCTAAGGCCATTCTCAAACTGATCAAATGCACTTGTGAAAACTGCAAGTCAGCCAGATGCTCTTGCTCTTCTGCAATGCTTCCATGCACAATATTTTGCAGTTGTGAAGGTGGATTGGATTGCTGCAATCAGCACACTAGAATAGCTGTCGAAAATGATGATG
Source organism: Sacculina carcini (assembly GCA_916048095.2). Lineage (NCBI taxonomy): Eukaryota > Metazoa > Arthropoda > Thecostraca > Sacculinidae > Sacculina > Sacculina carcini. Next base: position 6,831,310 of record OU696583.1, read on the forward strand.
ACGACGATGATGGAAACAAAGCTTCTTAGACTTTAGATATTGTTTATTATTTTTTAGATCCTTCATACAGTCTCTATGGTGTTTGTCATCAACGTTTCTGATCATGTCGTCTCTGTACCAACGTTTCTGATAATGACGTTTCTGTTCATATAATGTCTAATATCCCTATTGTACTGATTTTCAGTTAAATGCATCATAAATCAGATCAAATATATAATTAAGAAAAAAAGAGTTTTTATTTGGTGTTTTGGGGTAGAATGATGATTTTTGGCTATGGAGACTATTTCAGATCATGACAATAATTTGTCCATTGGATTCCTCATGTCTGAAAACATACAATTTGATACCAAAATTGTGTTTATATCAGCTACATTGGTGAAGATATGAATATTTTCGTTTTTCGCATATCGCGATAAAGGGGGGGGGGGGTACCGGGCACCATAAGAATCAACGATTTTCAGAAAACGCCCAAAGGTGCCAGCTTGGCACCCTCTGATTTTAGATTCTACAATGTCTGGGGGTACCAAATTCATCGAAACCCTTCATGGGACCTCTACTGCAAGGTTGTCTCACACTTCCACCGGACTAAGTGGTCAAGCAGACATTGTATGATACTTTTGGCGTTAATATGTACACGGCATAAAGTCGATTTGCATGACGTCGCATGCAACCAGGTGAGAACCCATACACATTTTTGATTGCTTTGAAAATGCTTGCAGATGCAATGGGTGGTGTACCAGAAAAGTTGTTGAAATGTGCGTTTGTGACTGGCTTGCCAGTTGATATGTCACAGACAGTTGAGAATAGCACTGATGCTGGGAATACACTTCAGGTGCTGCTTACTCGTGCTCGTGGTATTTATCAGAGGTCACAGACGAGTGAGGCAGTTTGTGCTGTGGCGACAAAGCAGCCAGCTCGTGCAGTGCCCATAGAACGGAGAGTACAGAGGTGTTTTAATTTGGTCAGCCGGGTCATATGGCAGGCCAATGCCAGCATGCAAATACAGTATGCTTCAAGTGTGGACAAGAAGGTCACATGGCACGAGGATGTGTGGCGGAAACGGGCGAGGTGCAGTTGTGTCGGTAGCACCTGCACCGTACTTGCCAGTGCCGGTGCTACCGTGACAGTGAACGTGAACTACCATCACTCACTATGCTGGTGGATGGTTAGCCATGCGCAGTGCTGGTTGACAGTGGGTGTTCCATGTGCATTGTGAGTGAGAAGGCTTGTAACAAGTGCATACAATCAAGCTCAACACTTTACACACTCAGTGGTGCAAAGGTGGAGTTGATTGTAAAGACAGAATGTGTGGTTGAAACAGGTTGTGGTCAGAAAGTGACACTGCCAGTGGCTGTTATTAAAGATGCACCTCTTGGTTATGATATGATCATGGGCATTCCAGGTATTGATGCCCTAGGTGGTGTATTCATTTTGTTCAGCATGTTGAAATTTCGAATACAGGCAACAGAAGAGAAGAGAAGTGTGTGTGCGGTTGGCTCAGCTGTTTACTCAAACTGCATGTGACAAGGTAGTGGATATGCCAAAAGAGAGCTTAGTGTGTAGTGATGGTGCCTCTCAAGATCATCGTCATGAGACTTCTGATTTTGAAGTTTGGTTTGACCTTACTGAGCAGAGATGGCAGTGCCGTTGGAAGTGGAAAGATGGCTGGCACCAGGTCATCTTGGTAACACTGTTGCTGCATATCATGTACCAGAGGCTGATATGCATGAGTGGATACTGTAGATTCAGACATGAATGCGCAAAGGTTGGCTAGTGAAGTACGATGAGGCTGAGTTTGGGCCACCCAAATGTCTGGTGCCACTAATGGCAGTGCGGCAAGACAATATAGATAACATTCGGCCTGTATTGGATTTCCTCCAGCTGAACTCATTTCTGAGTACACACACTGCTGATGTAGACGTGTGTCAGGAAAAACTGCGTGTCTGGCGTCGCATGGGGGACAACACTCACTTGTTGGATCTGACTAAGGCGTATTTGCAGGTGGGTGTGTCGCGAGAACTTTGGCCATATCAAACCGTTGTGATAGATGGACAACGATATTGCCTGACACGTTTAGGGTTTGGACTGAAGACTGCACCTCTAGTCATGCAAGCTGTGGTTCAGTTGGTTCTGCAGATGGACGAAGATGTGCATCATGGAACGTCAGCTTACGTTGACGATGTGTTTATATTAGCCGGTCGCGTGTCGCCTGAACGAGTGAAAGCCCATCTTGCAGCTCATGGACTGGAATCGAAAGAGCTGGTAAAGGTGGCGGATGGCGCACGCGTGCTGGGATTGCATGTTTGTGACACAGTTGACGGTTTGTGTTGGCGTCGTGGCAATGCGTTGCTGGTGTGTCCACCGCCTCCGCTGACGTTGAGGAAGGTGTTTTCTGTGTGTTCTACGCTAGTAGCACACTACCCAGTGCTTGGTTGGCTGCGAGTAGCAGCGTCTGCGGTTAAACGCATGGTGTAATCGTGTGCAATGCAGATATAATGGGATGGGCCGATAGCCGATGCCTCAGCGCAGAAGTGTTTGCAGGAGTTGTGTGAGCGGGCAGCGACGGCCGACCCGGCTCATGGCCAGTGGCGAATTGTTGGTGAACACGCCAACGTCTGGGTTGATGCGAGCAGTTTATCAGTTGCAGCTGGTGTTGAGGTTGAAGGCAAGATGATTGAAGACGCATTGTGTCTTCGTCGTGATGATCACCACATACATGTGATCGAGTGGGATGCGGTGGTCAAAGGTCTCAACTTGACCATAAAGTTGGGCATGACTGACCTTACTGTGTTGACTGATTCAATGACGGTCTATGCTTGGGTGTCATCTCTGCTGAGTCGCCGCGAAGGGCTCCATACGTCGGCTAGTAGTGAGATGGTCATCCGGCGGCGCCTGCAGGTGATTCAAAGTCTGATAGACGAGTATGCGTTGTCAGTGACCGTTGTGAGAGTGGCGTCATCGGCAAACAAGGCCGATCAATTAACTCGAATGTCAAAAACTTTGCTGCGTCGACAGACATTCTGTGCCATGGTATCATCGGAAGAGACGATACATCGCATTCATGTCAATGCTGGTCATCCCGGCGTAGGCAAGACGCGCTACTTCTGCCGTCGGAATCACCTGAATGAGACTCGCCGACAGGTGGCCGCGGTAGTCAGAGCTTGCGATGTGTGCAACTCGCTGCGTGTTGCTGCGCCCCCACGACTGCAGGGAACGTTGACGGTTTCGGAAGTGTGGTCTAGGTTGGCAGCTGACTTTACGCATGTCGGCGACGTGTTGTATCTGACCTGCATTGACTGTGGACCATCACGCTTTGCTATGTGGAAGAAAATGTCGTCACGAAGCAGCAAGGAGACGGCAGCTGCGTTTCAGCGGTGGTTTCGTGAGCGAGGACCCCCTGCTGAAGTGCTCGTTGATAACAACACTTCTTTCCATGGCGGTGAGTTCATGCAGATGATGCGGTCGTGGAATGTTGTTGTTCGCTTCCGATGCGCCTACCGGCCCGGTGGCAATGGCATAGCTGAGCGTGTACATCACACTGTCAAAGAGATATGTGCTGCCAAGCAATGTGGTGTGGACGAAGCGCCTTGGTTATATAATGTTTCGCCACATTAAGGAGGCAGTCGGCCAGTTGATGTCATTTATACTTACACAGTGCGCATGCAGGATGAAGAAGTCAGTGTGCCAAATGATTTCTGGGATGCCGAATGCATGTTCAATGTGGGTGATTTGGTTTGGATTCGCAACCCTGGAAGCAGATATGATGTGAGGAGCATACCTGGAGTGGTTACCAAAGTTATGTCGTCTCGCACGTATGAGGTCAATGGAGTCAACCCCAACGTCAGAGACTTGCAGCCTCGAGCAGCTGCAGAGGCTCCAGTTCCACATCGGATCACGGTCATACCAGCTGGTGCACCACCACGTACAGAAGAGGAAGATGTTGGAGCAGATGATGGTGACGATTACTCGAGTTCTGAAGGGTTGGACAACGATGATGACAGGGAGGATGACGTCTCAGCTGGAGAGGAGGAGGGATCTGGAAGAGAGTCTTAGATGGTGCCAGCACCTCGAGCAAGGAGAACACGGCGACTGCCAGTACGATTCAATGATTGCGTCATGCAATATTCGTCTGAGGATGGTGGTGATTCATACTCAGAATCAGGAGGAAGTGTGTGAAGATGATCGCAAGAGGCGAATGGTGTTGCAGATTGGATTGTAGATCTACTGGTTCTATAGATGGCGACTCACACGTTCATTGGTTAGTCTGATTAATGTTTCGGTGTTAAAGTTTGAGTGCATTTTATTATTTCGGCTGTATTATCTAAACTAGTAACTCATCGTGAATTTCACTTGAGTGAAATTCAGTCTTTTTTGTGATTCTTGGTGTAACACGTTTCCTTCGGATTGTTGCGTGTGTGTGACAAGGTCGGGAGAGAGGTGAGGTGTTGATGGGCGGAAAGGGATTGATGAGAGTAGAGTTTTTGCTGGTTCGCGAGACTGTCGTTGGTTCTGTGTGGTTTTCCAAACGTTGAGTTTTTTCATCACAGTGAGTGTGACCAATTTAGCTGTTTGTTTTTCTGTTGATATATCTGTCATTTTCTTACACATACACACACCCACACATACATGCATACACACACTCGTTCACAAGTACAACTCGACACACAGCTGACCTCAATCGAATCCAACATACAGGCGACACACGCGCATACAGTTATAACAACATACAACCTGTACACGCACAACATACACGCTGCTAAACATGCACACACTAGAATTCACTGTACAAGTGTCACTTACAAAAGACGGTGGCTTCTGCGATAACTTTTTTTTCTAACTTGTGATAACGATATAACGATACTGTTTCCCCAACCTGCGATAAACGATAAACGATATAACGATAGCGATAAAAATTGTTTACTTGCGATAACAAAAGCGATAAGTAACCTGAGTACCTATATTTAGTTGAAATATTCTAATAAAACATACATACTATTTTTACACAGTGAAAATTAATTAAACCAGACAACAACTGTCACTGGAACCAGTCTATGGCCACACAAGTTCTATTCCACATTAGTCTCTCTGACTCGGACTCTCCCTCCTCAAGACAGCATCCAGAAGCTGCAAGTTTCCCTTAGTGAAGACCAGCTTCTCAAACCTGTCGCTGGTCATGCATGCACGCTTGGGCCTGAGGACGTAATCAGCAGTGCTGAACATGCGCTCAACGGCAGCAGAGCTGGGCAAGGTCGTGTTGTACTTGATGAATAGCGAGATCACTCCTCCGTGTACATGCTGGAGAATTGCCCAGGCTTCACCTCTGCCGCCTTGCTCCTGCCCCAGATGTCCACCTCCTTCTTGATGAGCTCCTCAATGTTGGGCCCATCCTCCTCCATGACAGTGAGGCTCTCCAGGAAAGCAAGTGGGTCGTTGCTGGCTTATTTAGCCTTTTCTGTCAACATGTCCTGGGCCTGGCTGGAGGGGAAAGTGTCAGGTATTACTGACGGATCCAGAGGGGGGCTCAGAGGACTGAAGCCCCCAAAAATGTGTTTATCAACCCCTCATAACCGAGAGGTTTACTAAAATGTCAAGAGAAATATTTTTTCGGCAGAATTTGTTGATATAAACATTGTCACAATGACGCTGCGTAATGATACATGTACACGACTGATCGCCCCAAATTCCAGTCTCCCAAAATTCCACTTTGGATCCGCCACTGGCAGGTGCGGATGTAATGTAGGTGACGATCTTCCTGATGAACCTCTCCTTGATGTCTTCTTCAAGGCACTATACCCTATTTGCGCGTCGCTCCAAAGTGCGCGTAGGGCAGGGGCTATATGCTTCAACATGAAGGGGCCATGGTTGGGGTGGCTCAAGGCGCATGTGAGAGAGCGGCACAAACTCCCCTAACTCGGGAACTCCAGCGAGACTGTCGCACTGCAGTTGTGAATAACAATGTGATTGGGGGATGTGGTCCCTTTTGTCCACAGGTCGAAAGTGCCTCAAAATTTTGCCGCTCTCACACTCTTTCTACGCGTTCCACAGTGGCCGCGCTCGAGTGGCGTAGCTGATGCGTGCGTGATGAGTCATGGTGGTTTTTGTCCACGCTCAGTGGTTTTCAAACTTGGTGTATGTGGTCGAATTGTTCACACTCGTGATACTGCTCAAGCGATGCTGGTTTTGACTAATTCCAGTGTTGAGCAGGAAGTTGAGATTGAATTGACTAAATTTGTGATTCCGCTAAAAAACTAATATAAGTATACTTTGAGTGTAATACTATGAGTGCAAACTACACTGATCTGTATAGTTACAACCTATATTCGGCCGTCATCCGCATGTTCGGCCGGTCGTCAGCATGTTCGGCATGTCGTCGTCGTCCGCGTCCTCGAACGGCGCCGGCGGACGTGACGAAGGCGCTAGGTGTACTGTGTTGCGCGATGAACCGTCCGACAGCCTGAACGACGACTGACCGGTCTGTCCAACCACCGCGAACGGCCCGCGAAACCTGGACTGGCTGCTTCGTCCTGCGCCATCATGAGCCTGGTGAGCCGCTTGGACAGAATTCGCACGTCATTTTTGAGGTACAACAACCTTATGGCCGTTGCGAAGAACCAAGTCTGCATCTGTGCTTACCTCGTGGCGAATGTGGAAGTATGGACGGACGTTCGCGTCGCAGTTCTCTCGTGCCAGGAACCCTTCGACAATTGCGCGGCGCAAATCAATCAGGTGCTCATCGCTGCGCGCTGCCTCTGCCACTCGTCCTGCATCGTGATGGTGTCCCCCTCGACGACAGCAATAACCTCTTTCAGGTCCTCCGCCATGTCGGGCTCGTTGACCGGCAGTTGTGACAGTGCGCCGGCCCCAGAAAGTCTTGAACCTGCCACATGCTGCACCGGGAAGCCGTACATCATTATCCGTGCTCTCCATCGCGCGATGCGTTCTCCGGCGCGGCCCTTGTAGCGTGTTAACAACACAGTGCGCAGGGGAGAATGGTCGGTCCGCATGAGGAAGCGGCGCCCCCACAGGAAAAGCTTCCACCTTTCGATGGCACGCACTGCATCTAACGCCTCTCTCTCAGTGACGGAATATTAAGCCTCAGCGTCTGAGAAGCGCTGACTCCAGCACGGCTTTCAACTATCGACGTCTTCAGTTGCGTAAATGCAGCTGTGTGAGACTCATTCCACTCAAACGGTATTTCCTTCCTCAGCAGACGTAACAATGTAGCAGCTTTAGTCGTTAGTCCGGTAGGAAGTGCGATAACCAAGCGCACATGCCGATGAAACTGCGCAGTTCCTCTGCTGACGACGAAGTACATCCATGATATGCATCCATGATAGATCTGATGTGGGTCTGCAATGGTAAAATTCCCGTTCTGTTGATATGTTAGCCGCAGAAGTCGATCGAGACGAAGATGTATCGTAGTTCACCGTGACGTTTGCTTCTTTGAGAGCGGCCATGACACGTTTCAGTCGGACGTCGTGTTGAGATTGTGTTTTACCGGACACCATGATGTCGTCCAAGTAGTGTTGGACGCCCACAATACCCTTCAGTACACGGTCGAACAGTTTTTGAAAGGCTCACCCGGCTGACGACAATCCGAAAGGAGCACAGCGGAACTGAAAAAGTCCGTCGTGTGTGATGAAGGCCGTCAACGGACTCAACTCAGGAGTGAGATCGATGGTGGTATGCTGATGTGAGGTCGATTCTACTCAGAAACGGTCCCTGAAGCTGTGCTTGGAGCTCAGTCATGGTGGGCAGCGGGTGTGCGTCCGACGCAATTTAACTGCCCGTTCTAACTGCGGAAGTTCACGCACAGCCGGTTGCGCCCGTCATTGCGTTCAGCAACCACCAACGGGCTGATCCAGGGTGACGGGTCAAGGGGTTCAATCATGCCGGCTTGGTGCAGTTTCGTCAGCTCAGCAGACACTGCCTCCCTCGCCGACAGCGGCAGTCGTCTTAAAGAACACATGATTGGAGTAGCGTCCGAACGAAGCACTATCCGGTGTTGGTAGTTCTTGATCGGCAGCAGTATCGCGTGAACGCTGGTATCGACTTGCCTCACGATTCCCTCCCTCGGATGAATTGTGATCCTAAGCGCAGAAATGGCGGATGACCCCAGCAGGCGTTCCGATGACGCTGTGTCGATTATGAAGAAATCGGTGGTCGCCGTTCGTCCCGGACCGAGAGAGGCCCCCAAGGCGCCCTCGAGCGCCTTCAAAGCACTGAAGATGCGGCATGGAACCTGCTAGTGCAATGTGCACTACGCCTACAGCAGGTTCCACTGCCAACACGGCCTGACACGCACGCGTTGGCCCAAAGCACTTATACTGATCTTGACTCGAACCATGCAAATGACGACAATACCTGGATCGACAGCCTCCTCAACACATCTCTCGACGAACAAGCCACGTACGAGGCAGCTGCCGGCTTACAAGACACTGCTCTCACGCAGCCAATGACACCAACAGAAGACGACGCCGCATGGTGGCGTAACATGTCCGCCGCATGGGACGTCCTGGATGACCCGGACATCGACCCAGACTGCGAAGACACGCAACAGCAATCGCCACAGAGCGAATCCGAAGCCTCCACAAGTGAACAGTCACAACAAGTGTACTACCATGCCTGTCCCCAGGAGCCATGGCTCAAGTTGGCGCGCTCAGATCGCCCGATTTCGAAGGGTTGCCCGCACTACAACCCAATATGGCCCTCAATGATCGTGTGAACAGCATGTTGCACAAACGTCTGCGCACAGCACTACCCCGCAGCGTACGAGCGGAATGACATCCAACGCGCAAAACCGCAACAATGGATGCAGTCGTACATGCCATGCAACAAGCGGGAATACTCCTTGAAAGCAATCACACCAGCGGCACCAGACCAGATCACACTGGCGAATTCTGTGATTGAACGTACATTGGAGCAGTAGGCAGATATCAGGCCTTTGGGATTGAAGTCTCGCGGCATGCCTTGTATACTTTGGGTGAGGCGACCCAGGGCCCGGTTGGCCTTACGTATAATTGAGTCGATGTGAGCCGCAAACGTTAGCTTTTCGTCAACTAAGACTCCCAGGTCGCGAAACGTGTTGACTTTTTGCAACTCTTCAGACCCAAGTCTGTATTTACACTCCACTGGTTTTTTGTTTAGAGTAATACGCAAATGCGAGTATTTACCTAGGTTGAGATTCAACCGCCAGTCTCTGCACCACGTACTCACAATGTCCAGCTGTGCCTGCAAAAAATTACTATCTTCTGATTTTTGTAACACGTGGAACAACTTCACGTCTTCGGCGTACAGAAGGGCCGATGACCCTACGCTCATTGCTAGGTCATTAATGTACATGACAAACAGGAGCGGGCTCAGCACCGATGCCTCTGGCACTCCGCTCTTGACGTCAGTCCATGCTGAAGTGACTCCATTGATTAATACGCGTTGTTTGCGCTCGGCCAGGAAAGAGTCCATTAGACTAAAAAACGGGCAAATGTTGAACGCTGCTGACAGCTTGTGAATCAGCAGGCGGTGATCCACGCTCTGGAAGGCTGATGTGAAGTTTGTATATATCACATCCAGCTGTGCCTTCCTGTCAATGGCGTACCAGCGTTTGCAGTGAATTCTGCCAGATTTGTCATGCAAGACCGCCCAGCGAGGGAACCGTGCTGGTTGTCTGAAATATCTGGCAGCACATGCTGCATGAGGCGTGACTGAAGAGTCCCTTCGAAGATCTTTCCCACAACAGGGAGAAGGCTTATCGAGCGGTAGTTTTCAGCCAGTTTGCGGTTTCCCTTTTTAGGAATGGGAATTATGTTGGCTTCCTTCCAAATTCGGGGAAATACGCAGCTACGAACACAGATATTAAATAGCAGAGTCAGCGGAACTGCCAGCTCGTCTGCGCACTCTAATGATGCGACCGCTGATACCATCGTGCCCACATGCGTTTTGCGGGTTCATTCTGTGCAGAGCTGCCTCACCTCCGACTCAGGTATGATCACGGTGCTCAGCGAGTCTGCGTTGGAGCTACTGACACACGGCAGAGGACCTGAAGTCTTCCCGCTGAACTTATCCGCGAAGCGTCGGTTCAGCATATTGGCCTTACTGTTATCGCAGTCAGCTATAGCTCTTTTTTTAGGTGAGGGGTGGAATGGAATTGCCACCGATATTTTTCCGACCCGAAGGAGAAAAACCGCTTGGGGTTGTCGCAGAAGCCGTCGACCATGTTCGCCAGATATTTCTTATATTTCTGAGTCAACATTTGTGTCAGCGACCTCCGTTTTTCAGAATATAATTGATAAGCCTTTGGGCCGCCAAAGCGTTTATAAAATTTACGTGTGCTCTTGCGCAGCTTCAATGCTTCTTTGATCTCACGATCGAACCGCTGCGGGTATTTGCGAGGTAAGCGTTCTACAGGTATGCACTCGCGAATTGCTGTCGTGTAGATATCGTGAAACATATTGGCAGCCTCCCCGGCACCAAGAGACGACAAAATGTTCCACGAAAACAGGTGTATTCACTGCCTAAGACCGCGCCAATCAGCTCGCTTATAATTGAAAGCGCTGCACCTGCTCACTAGTGGAGTGTGCATAAGCTGCAGCGGTACAGAGGCACAAATCGCGTGGTTATCAGATTCAAATACATCCTGATACAACTCCGCACTTGCTGCTGGTATATTTGACAGCACAAGGTCAAGGTACGTGTTGTTCGCGCCGGTCGGGCTTAGAATAAGCTGACTACAGTCAGCGCGCTCAAACACGTCCAACAGAACTGGGTTTAACGACCGTTGGCTGCCAACGACCGCAGGCCCGTTCACCGACCAACTGACTTCGGGCGCCTCCACACAAGTCTGCAACACGACCGAAATGTGACACACGCAAGGCCGCGAGGAGGCATTGGATATGTCAACTTTGATATAGTGTACCATATCATGTTCATGTATGTTGTATTGTATTGATAATTCGTGTTATATACATTCTTGTATATATGTATCTGTTACCCAAGTTAGCCATATAAGGTGAGACATTCGTTGAGTTGGTGGAAAAATTGTGAAGGAATAAATAAATAAATACATAATGATCGTGTTTCAGACTTGTGTGGAGGTGCGCCAATGAGCGCAGTCTGAACTTTGTGCGTGTAGAAACCCGACTGACGGCCCTCCACTGCGTTAGCAGTGGCGGTAGCCGAACATATTGGACGGCGTCACCGCATGCTCGAGATGGGCCGTCAGCTGGGTTCATGCAACCGCGTAATGTTGTTGTGCAATGTACCGCAGGAAGTATGGCGTATACATCAGCGGTATCCGTCGTCGCGCCACGTTATATGCGACGACAATATTGCCCGTTGCGATTAGCGGTTAGACGTATCCCATTTGCCGTGCTGTTACGATTGCGATCAAAGTGCCTTTAATCTCGGCGAGATATATTATTATTATTATTATTATTATTGAACAAAACGAACAAATTGACGCAGGAAGAGCGCAAGCGCTATAAACTGCATCATGCAGCCCCTGCACACTTTGAACGTGGAGAATAAGAGAAAGAGAAAAATACACAAAGACAGTGACACACACAATCATGACAGATCAATACATCATCCATCCACACACACACACACACACACACACACACATACACACACACAGACACACACACGCACACACACACACACACACACACACACACAGACACACACACACGCACACACACACACACATACATTCACAGATATACAATTGATATAATACATAAGAAAATGACTAGATCAAAAGAAATTGCACAATATGCTGCACGAGAACTGACGTACAACAATTTTGACTAGATTAATTTGCAGCAAACACACACACACACACAGACATACAATTGATATGATACATACGAAAATGACTAGATCAAAATAAATTGCACAATATGCTGCACGAGAAGTGCAGAACAACACTTTGACTAGATTAATTCGCTAAAAACACACACACACACACACACACGCACACTAACATAAACGCACTGGCACAAACACACATACACGATAGTCGCACACATACATACACACACCACAAAACGATCCATAAATAATATAAATAAATAAATATATAGGTCAATCTCAAAATAAATCTCAAATATATGAATAAATAAATAATTTAGGTGGAACTAAACTCGTCAGTTTCTCAAAACTTTGTTGGCAGCACTTTTGAATGATCGGACTGTGCTGGCCCTGCACATACCCTCATCCAACCGATTCCACAATCGCACAGAGCTGGCAACGAAACTACGCTTAAACTGATTCGTTCTGCATTTTGGCTCGTGTAGGCAGAGCGAATGTGAATTTACTGCCAGTCGAGTGACCTTAGCAAAGTTTCGATGATGAGACACAGCACCGTGCAGAGGATGTCTTTTATTGGCCAATATCTTCAACAGCATACAAACGTTGGAGATGTCCCTGCGATGACCAAGATTCCAGCATGCATCTCCACCACAGAGGAAGCTGGCAGAGGAGCCAACTCTGTCAATGAGCCAGAGATGCGAATCAGCAGCTGACGACCCAACAGCAGCTCGAGAACAGGAAGATGAAGCAGCGCAAACACGAGGCAGATATCGAACGATCATTGAGTACACGATATGCCTTTCGAAGAATTCCAAGTTTCTGAGAAGCGGAAACCACAAGGCGACGAACCTGTTTCTCAAAAGTCAGCCTTGAATCGAATCGAACTCCAAGGATATCGACTGCGTTACATTCTTCCACTGCGCAGCCATTAACCAACAAATGATCGAACGATGGATTCAATGTGCGAGACCGAGAAACACACAAAAACTTCGACTTTTTTGAGTTAAGCTTCATATTCCAAGTGTCACACCATATGGATATTCTGCGCAGGTCTTCGTTCAGTGACCAACTCACATTGGGTCGCCTCTCTGGAGTGTCAACGGTAGCCTTCATAGTTACACCATCCGCGTAAGCAAAAACAGGATGTTAAGTTGGGCTGAGCAGATCTGATGTGTAGACATTGAACAAGAGAGGACCCAATACACTCCCTTGGGGAACACCCGAGTGAACATCATGCCATTCACTGTGCCTACCAACCCGGCGGAGCAGAATTTCATTGGGCGAATTCTACAATCCCACAGCCCCTGTCCACCCAGCAGAAAATGATGGTACCAGATATCAGTTATGAGTTGTGCCATGCATTCTGGGGAGGTGGCCCTCTCTAATACGTCTTACGTCCTTGTGGCGCCATAGCGTGGAGAGGGTCGGTTCTGCGGTGGCAGCGAGCTGCACGGGGCACGCCTGTGTGTTCATAAGCTTCGGCTTCTTCCCGTGTAGCAGCTGCCACTTAGGCATTTAACCTTTAACCTTTAACACATACTCTGTGCTTACGACCTTGAAGGAATTGGGTCATCACTGATAGGACTCTTCCTCCGACCCTGAGAGACTTTAGCTTTTGGATCAGGCCATCGTGATTGACTCTATCGAATGCGGCTGAAAAGTCTAGCTGGACTATCACAGCTTCCTGTCCTCGATCTAGGGCCTGTTGCACAATATGAGTGATGGAGAGCAAGGCGTCCGTGGTGCCGAGATTTTTGCGATATGCGAATTGATTAGGCGGCAGCAAACTGTGTTTTTCAAGGTATTGAGCGAGACGACGACAAACCACATGTTCGAAAACCTTGGATAGCAGAGGTGTTATTGAAATAGGCCGGTATTGACTGGGATCGGATGACGAAGGACCTTTTGGAATTGGAGTGATATTGGCGATTCGGCAGCACGATGGAAAACTGCCGCACCTAATTAGTCGTCTAAAACGGCACTAAGTTTTGGAACCAATGCTTCAGCAGTCTTCTTCAGAAATAAGGGAAACATACCCAGAGGATCAGTGCCACCATTGGAGTCAAGAGATTCTAGCAGACTTTTCACTTCCTTAGATCTGAAAGCCACTCCTGTCAATGCAGGTTTATCATAAACAGTGCCATCAGTAGATAAAGGACGACGAGAGAGTTTGCTGTCGAAATGACGCATGAGCAAATCTGCTTTCTCAGTCGGACTTGACACCACCTTCCCCGTTGCAGAGAGGAGAGGCGGGAGAGTTGTTCGCACACCGTGAATGATGAACTTGAGAGTGGACCACCATTTGTGAGGGTCAGACGTCGACGACAACAATTCTTTGGCAGAATTGTGTCCCTGCTGTTTGGCCTGCCATTAAGTCGCCGCACAAGAAGCCCTGGCCGTCACATACTCATTCCAAGCTTCGGAAGTCCTGGACCTGGACCAATGATGGTAAGCTGCCTGTTTCATTTGACGGGCAGAATGGCAATCGGCATTGAACCAGGACTTATCATTGGAACGGAAGGAAAGTTTCTTAACAGGCACACGACGAGATATGATCGTTGACAGCTGGTCGTTTAATGATGATACAGGGTCGTCGCTACTCAAAATCGGACCTAGACGAATGTTACGCACATCGTTCATTACATTGTACCAGTTAACACGTGACTTCATGAACACTTGTTTTCTGATGGTATGCACGGGCACAGACTGCCGAAGATTGAGCTGAATGCTCAGAGCAGAGTGATCAGAAGATCCAAGTGGAGCGAGGATGGTCACTTTGACGACATCAGGTACATCAGTGAAAACCAGATCGAGACAGTTGCCGTATGATTGAGTCGGACTGGTAACCAACTGCTCACAACCGGAGATATTGGCAAAATCTAATGCAGCACGACCATGTGAATCAGTCGGGCTTCTAGAAAACCATTCGCTCTGATGTGCGTTGAAATCACCGGCAAAGACATAGGCCGCTTTACGGTCTTTCTCATGGATCACAGACATTGCACGAATGAAGCAATCATATATGGAATCGTCCGAGTCCGGGTTGCGGTAGTAGCCGAATATATAATAATTGGTCAACTTTGAACATACACGAATGACAAGGCCTTCATGACAGTCGCATTCGAACTTAATGTACCGGTGAACAGAAAAGCCATTGCGTACATAAAGCGACATGCCGCGTCTGCGTTTGGAGGCATCACGGTAGATAAGCGCAGGCTCTGAAAATCCAGAAATCAACAATTCAGATTTGTGGCGATGACTGGACACAATGGTTTCAGAGCAAATGATGATGTCATGCGACTGGGCAACGAGCGAAATGTCCTGGAGGTTTTTCGCAAGGCTGCGAACGTTTGCGCATAACACCCTACATGACCGCCGCTCAAACACAGGCCCGGGATTTGTTTCGATGTCGCTGCAGAGGAGTAATAAGCCAAAACAGTACAATCCAACGTGAAGACAAAATCGTATCCAAGGACTTGTTGAGGTCAATAAATCCATAGAAAACAGTCCAAAAAATGTGTGTGAAAAATCCATGAAAAGATGTTTGAGTTGGCGGATCAAAAGGTCATTCCTGGAGGTGCCGCCACACCATGTAAGGCAATTAGTTTGTGGAACCGTGAGTACGCCCAGAAACACGGACCCTGACAGTCACGATGGCAAATAAGGCCGCTGCCACCATTCATCTCCTCACCCTGCCTACACAGCTTGAGATTGCGGCAAGAAAAGAAGGAAGGAGAGGAAGAGTCTAACGTGCAACCCGTTAAACAGATGAGAATGAGAACATCGCTGGAAGACTGGGACACACAGCTATGGCAACGAAATTCATATTCCATCCTCGAGCTAAATGGTCGTCGGCTTTAGTTAAAAGCTCATCCGCCCTTTGACAGGTTTTGTATTTCGTCCTGTAGGGTGTTTAGCCTGTAGAGAATATTGGTCGCTAATACCGGTTGTGCTACTCCGATGCTGGACCGCGGTGTTGCCAGTCCTATTCCTGTTGTGGATGCGTCCGTGGCGATCATGGCATCTACCCGCTGTGGGAGCTGAGGTGGCTGTGTGTTATCGACGTGGTCGGCGATGTGTCTGGCGAGGCACGGGTGATATTAAATCACTGACAATGTCGATGTGGGAAGTTGCAACGTCCGCAGTACAAAGGCTGTGTAACCTTGTAACGGTAGTAATATGTTGTGATATTGTTCTTCGCTCGGCTGATCGTGATGTTTTGATAGTTCCTCTTGATGTTGTGTTCTGCGATAACAAGTAATAGTCACCCAGTCGAAGTTGAATTGTGTATTCAGGGCAACCAGTCAAATCTACTCTTAACACTTAATAAAGTCCTGAACCTAATGCTCTAATGACGACTTAATAATGGTGAGTCCTACATCGCAAGTCGCTAGTCCAAGCCAAACTAAACCAACTCCCACCAACAAGCACAGCACAAGCACTGCCCAAGCCCAGCCAATTCTTAGTAACCCTGGTTTATATACCCACGAACAAATGTCGTTGGCATCATATACCGCGAGCAATGCCAGCTGGCAAAACCGCTCGAACTACACAACCGGGACACAAGCTATTTCTGAACGCGATCTGACATTACACAGGCGTGTTGCCTCGAGATGATCAGCCAAGTCAGACGTACAAAAAAGGGTCATAACGACAGCTGCACAAGCAAGCCGCGAAAGAACGCGAAATTAAACTGAGAGAAAGAGAGAGAAAACCGAGTAAACTGACAGATAGAAAACTGGTCTGATTATAACTTTGTTATATCACAGCTGCGAGCTCTTTTAAGCGAATGTGAACACTAGACACTATCACGGCCATCAAAGCCAACGGCTCTACTGAATCGTGATAGTTGCAATTATAGCAAACTGCCAGTCATTATTTGCAGAGTTTCCACTTCAGGGTAGGACTGAGGCATAATTCTGATCAGTGATTATACAGCGCCATTTCTCACCATACACACATACTCCGCAAGTATGTGCATACAGCATTGTGCGTCTGTAATAATCAACTGTCACATCGAGTCGACACACATACATAACACACACAGGAACGTCCTGTGTCACCAGTCAATTGCTGGTGAATTCTGGCACATTAACTGTCCTTTTTCGATGTTTGCCTCATCCCAATATTCTTGTGGTATTCCTGCATCATCAATAACTGACAGCTCCAGCGTTCAGTATTAACCCAAAATACTCGACAGCTTCACGAGTGATGTTTTAGAATTATTCAGACCAGTAATCATTACATTTTAATTACAAATTATTAGCTAGAATCCTCAACTAGTCATTACGACCCATTTCACCTACGTTTTCGAGTGTGTATATCAAAGTACTTAAACACAATTATACAATGAAACAACACGAATCTATATCTCACAAATATACATGAGAAACTAACTTAGTTGTAAATAACACACGGTTATGGACATAAGGTTACGGTTATCTGACTACAAAATTAACACAATTAATTCTAACTAGCTCAACACATTATACATATAAAATGGGTGATATATCGTGTTAATAAAACCATTTGTCGCCGACCACGAACGCGTCCACGGCTCGATCCAAGCAGGTGTTGTTGATCTTTGTAGTGTGGCCCGGGACGTAACCTGCAGAACTCGACTCACAAAAGCACCATATATTATAGATACGAAACGCTAGACTACAACGAACATAATGACCCAGATTCCACAACAAACCCGCCTTACATAAACTCACCGATTGCCCGCCAGGCACTGACCAACAAGTACACGAATCAGCCAATGAGCGATAGCATACAACAACCACGACCAGATATAACCAAATATGGTCACAAGGGTTGAAACCCGTGAATGTTACGTCTGTGACGCGACGAATACATAACACACGAATATAAAAGAAATATGCCAATCACGCCACAGGCCACAAAGCCGACGACATCGATGCCCATCTTTTGCCAGGGTTCCGCTGGTAACTCAACCGGCTTTAATGGAGCGGGGCGCGCTCGGCCGCTGAGAACCTTGTCGCTCGTCTGACACGAAGAACATTGTTCGATGACACGGCGTACATCGGTGTCCATACCTGGCCACCATGCCAAACTCCGCAGAAGCTGCTTGGTCCTCACACAGCCATCGTGTGACGAGTGGGCACTGGCCGCACGTCGCAGGCTCGTCACGCCGAGGAATCGCCAGCTCTGTGCTCGCGTTCTCAGCAGGTTGTTCCGCCGACAGCTCAGAGGTAGGCGTCGGCAGCTCTTCCGGTTGTGGAGCGACATCAGCGACATCTGTGGCGGTAGACCAGAGAAAGTCTTTCTCAGTCGGCGCAGTCTTTGCTTTCACCAGATGTGCCGGATTCCTGACGGAGCCGTCGTCGAGACGAAACGATGAGCCTTGACGGGCTGTTATCCGCCTCGGAGAGCTGAACCGCCTGTCGAATTTCGACACGTGCCCTGGTATTCGCACATGAACTGCATCTCCAGCTCGCAGTTGTACATCACGCACAGCGTGGCGGCGATTATAATTTCTGCTGTTCCTCCTCTGCTGCTTCTCCACGCGTGCTCCGACCTCGTCATGTGGTGCCGCTCGTGATGCTCGCGGAAGTATCGGCAGCGACAGTCTCATCGCGCGGCCATGCAGAAGGACTGACGGTGAACAGCCTGTACTGCAGTGTGGCGTGGCTCTGTAGGCGTCCAGTTGCTGACGAACATGATCACGAAGCCGGCTCCCGCTGACGCATTGCAACCACGACTTAAACGTTTTGTTGAACCGTTCCACGGCGCCATTCCCCCTCGGCCAGTATGCTGCGGAGCGCAGATGTTCGATTCCGCGGTGACGGACGAACTCTTGAAACTCACCGCTGGTGAATTGGCGGCCGTTATCCGATACAATTTGATCGGGGTACCCTTCGCGGGCAAAAACAGCCTTGAGGAATTCTATGATGACACGTGTGTCCACCGATTAAGTCAGGCAGACCTCGGCCCACTTGGAGCGGTAGTCCACCAACGTGATGGCGAAACGGCAGTCTTCTGGTGCTCGATCCATCGGCCCGACGACATCGATACCCATCTTTTGCCAGGGTTCCGCTGGTAACTCAACCGGCTTTAATGGAGCCGGGCGCGCTCGGCCGCTGAGAACCTTGTCGCTCGTCTGACACGAATAACATTGTTCGATGACACGGCGTACATCGGTGTCCATACCTGGCCACCATGCCAAACTCCGCAGAAGCTGCTTGGTCCTCACTCAGCCATCGTGTGACGAGTGGGCACGCGCAAGGTACTCTTCTCGGAGACTGGTGGGAATGACCAGTTGGTGGCCGGCCCTGATGACCAACTCGTCGTCGACGGATAGTTCGTGGCGTATGTGGAAATACGGCTTTACCATTGGACTGCACTGCTTGGCTGCGCAGGGAAACCCGTTGACGATGTGGTTCCTGAGAGCCTCCAATTCAGGGACGTCGCGGCAAGCGTCACGTACTGCGGCTAGTCGAATACTCGGCCGGTCCTCCAGCGTGGCGATCACGTCGAAGTCGGCGCACTCGTCCTCGTCGCACTCGGACTCGGCGTAAGTCGGTGGCAACCGAGACAGAGCGTCAGCACCCGGGATCCTGTGACCTGGAACATGTTGCACACTGTAAGCATACGGTATTAGACGCGACTGCCAACGAGCTACACGAGCTCCGGCTCTCCCGCTGAATTGCGCAGATAGAATCGACTTCAGCGCATTGTGGTCGGTACGAAGAACAATTTCGTGTCCCCACAAGTACACCTTCCACTTTTCTATCGCCTGTACAGCGGCCAAGGTCTCTCGTTTGGTGACAGAGTACTTACGTTCGGCTGGCGTGAATCTCCGGCTCCAAAACGCAACCACCGACTCTCGGCCACCATCGTCCAGCTGTGACAGTATAGCACCGGCGCCCTTGTCGCTACCATCGGATGTGACCGTCTTCTTGGCCGGGTCAAAACGGCTGAGTGGGCTTGACGATACAATGAAGTTCTTGACGTCGTTGAACGCTCGATCGTGTTCTGGCGTCCAGTCGAATGGCGCTCCCTTTTTCAGCAAATCCTGCAAAGGGCTTACGGCGGACGCATACTGCGGCACGAATTGCGACAGCCAGCTGCACAATCCCAAGAAACTGCGGAGTTCCTTGGAGTCAGCGGGCGCCTGTGCGTCGCGGACCGCCCTGATGTGGTCGTCCGATGGAGACACGCCTCTGGACGATACTCTGAACCCGCAAAAAATCAGCTCTGACTTGGCGATGGCTGATTTGTCGAGGTTGAGCGTGACGTTGGCGGAGTTGAGACGTTGCATGATCTCCTGTAGTCTCTGGTCGTGAATCTCGCGCGTCAGCCCGCAGCACACGATATCGTCCATATAATGGATGCAGCCGTCGATACCAGCCAGTAGATGGTCCAGCAGACGCTGAAACGCTGCGCCGGCCGATGCGAGACCGAAAGGTACGCGCTTATAATGAAAAAGACCGTCATGCGTTATGAATGCAGTGATGGCACGAGAATCGGGATGGAGCGACATTTGGTGGTACGCAGAGCGTAGGTCAAGTTTGCTGAAAAACTTACCTTCTAATCGACTCATGAGCTCCTGAATGGTCGGCAGCGGGTGAACTTCCGTTATACTCTGGCTGTTCGGCCCTCGCAAGTCGACGCACAGTCTGATGCCGCCAGATTTCTTTTGCGCAACAACGATGGGACTCACCCATTGTGAAGCATCCGTCCTCTCGATCACACCGTCCTTGATCAGCTTTTGAAGCTCGGCCGACACCTCGCCTCGCACCGAAAACGGGAGGCGCCTCAAGGAGTATGTCGTTGGCTTGGCGTCAGGCTTGAGCTTGATGCGGTGGCAGTATCCGTCAATCGCCGGTAACCGCTGAGTTTCGGGTGCCTCGTCGTCGACGCTTCCGACGACTCCTTCGCCTTGTCTGATCGTCATGCCGAGATCGGCCATTGTCGTGAGGCCGAGAAGCCCTTCAGACGACTGTGAGTCAATTATAAAAATCTCCGAGCGTGACTCGCGTTGACCCACCTTGACCGTCGCCGGGAGATTGCCGATTACTTTGAGCGATCGTCGACCCACGCTGTATAGCCGGGTGTCAGTGCGCTTGACCTCAGCGCCCTTGAACAGAGATTTGGCCAGTGGTAGGCTGAGTACCGACACGCTGGCGCCTGTGTCGATCTGTAAGGTCACGCTGGCGGTCTTACCGGACTCGGTGGTGACGCTAGCTTCGCACGTCATCTTGCGACCGGACGATGAACAAGAAAGGATTGTCACGTCTTTGACGCAGCGCCTGTTGTTGCCGCCATCTTTATTGGACTTCGACGACAAACACACAACAGCCCAGTGGCCGGTGCGACTACATTTGTTGCATGTCGCCTTCCGAGCGGGGCAAAACTCACTGCGTGGCAGTTTGTGAGAGCGCCCGCAGTGTGAACAACTGTCGGCGACGTGCGAAGCTGCTCGGTGTGTCCTGGAATTGCCGGTTTTCCTTTCACACACTGGGTTTGTCTCCTCGAAAGAAACGTCGCTCGGCATTTGCGGTGCGGTCATTAGCGCTGATTGACGCCGCGACATCTCGAACGCGCTGGCGGCTTGCAGTAGACTGTCTAAGGTGAGTGAAGGGTCCTGTAGGAACCGTTCGCGCAGTCTGGGATGGGGAGTGTGCTCCACCACCTGGTCACGGATCAGTTCGTCGGTCAGTGCGCCGTATTTGCAGTGTAGCGCCAATGTGCGCAACGCCGATATATAGTCAGCGGTCGTTTCGCCGGATTCTTGTCTTCGCTTCTTGAAGGTGAACCTCTCCGCGATAACGTTCACTTTTGGCGAGTAGTATTCGGTAAGCTGACGCGTAGCCTTTTGGCTTTCTGACTCACCTTCGATTTTGGGTTCCGCAGGGAGTGATCGATAGACTCTGAAAGCTTCTGCTCCGATGAAATTTAGCAGCAGAGCTCGACGCCGGGCATCTGAGAATGAGTCACCGTCGATGGCGACCAGATAATTCTCGTACATCTCCTTCCAGTCGGCCCAGGGGACCGCAGGCTTACCGGGGTGCGGCAAGAATGGTGGAGGCGCGTGGACAGAATCGGGCTGCATCATCAGATGATTATACCAGAATTACACCCAAAATTAATATCCCATCCTCGTCGCCAATTTGTAGTGTGTCCCGGGACGTAACCTGCAGAACTCGACTCACAAAAGCACCATATATTATAGATACGAAACGCTAGACTACAACGAACATAATGGCCCAGATTCCACAACAAACCCGCCTTATATAAACTCACCGATTGCCCGCCAGGCACTGACCAACAAGTACACGAATCAGCCAATGAGCGATAGCATACAACAACCACGACCAGATATAACCAAATATGGTCACAAAGGCTGAAACCCGTGAATGTTACGTCTGTGGCGCGACGAATACATAACACTCGAATATAAAAGAAATATGCTAATCACGCCACTACAATCTTGAATCACATCAGGCAAAAGACGTATACCGGCGGGGTATACTCTGTCGGCTCGTAGTCCACGCACTGCTCCACCAGTCATCCAGCTGCTGTCGTCGTCGTGCGTAAACACCTGCAGTACTTCGTTGTGAATCTCGTTGATAAATATTCGACCGTCTTCCATGATTACTCGTCCCCATCTTTATCGCAGTTGTTTTTCAGGTTGCTCGGTGAACCGCTGGTGTTGTCTCGGCTCGTGTTGATGATGATTTCGGCATTGACTTATCTCAGTCCGCTAATTGTTTTCGTTGTCGTTGTTAGTAGACTGTCAGTTCAGCACACGGTTGATCAGGGGGTTCAGCACACTGTTGACTCAATCTCGCCTCTTCAGACCGAAAAACGGACAAATCTCGCCAGTGACTCATTGTTCTGTGTCGGTGTGGTAGCAGGATTGAGACAGGGAATTGAATGAAAAACGCATGCAATGTCCACTTGGAAATACGAAACTAATTTACAACAAGGTAGGAAAACAGAGGCTACATCCATGAGAGAAAAATAGACAATTAATAGGAAACAATTAATAGGAGCAATATCCAGAGCCGTTTTACTTTTAATCATTATGAAATATTGTTGTATTTATATATTTTGATTAAACCCAATTTCACTTTATTATTGTTAAGTTAACATATATTTTTCTAGTTTTAAGAATGTATTTCTCACACCTACAGATTAATGTTGTTTCGTCTGTTGTAACTTTGAGTGCACCCATACTTCTGCGTATATTCTCCATGATAATTACAATCTACTTTATTGGTTGTTAATTGATGTCATAGTATACTTCTGTGTATGCCTCCAGTTTCAACTAACCGACTTAGTCAACAAAGTAATTGCTTCAAAAACTCCGCTTGTTTATTAAGTAGCATGTTAAATGCTTTCAATTAAATGTCTTATGTATTTTCACAGTTAGACGGTTGACACAAGCCTCTTCTCTTGACACCATTTGTGCCTCGTACATTATCTTGTTTCTCAATATTAATCGCATTCATATATCCATCAGTGAAGTCCATCAGACAGTATCAGTCATCAGTCATCCATCAGTCAGCATCAGTCATCAGTCATCCATCAGTATGGAATTTTCCTCGATATCCGTTTCGTATTATATAACACCTTACACTCTCATTTTCTGGTATGAGATACACAGTGTCTACACCAACATCTACTTAATCTGGTCATTTAGTCATATAGTCATCAGTCATTTAATTATTTAGTCATCATTCATTTATATATTTAGTCATCTGCGGCGTATCGTGCCCTGACGTTCCAATGCATCTTATATGCGTAGCTATACATACTTTAAATGTATGTTCTCAAATATCTGTCACTTTTGACAGATAGTTCTACATTCCATTTCAAATATTTCAACATCTCGTCCTGATTAAAAAAATGTATTTGTCAGTGATTGTCTTCTCATATTTCTCAGTCGTATATAGTACATATTTTGACATTATAATAAAAATATCAAAGTCGAATTGTACACCATAATAATTATACAAATAATTAAACATATCCCAGCCTAATATCCAACTGTCCTCTAATAGAATATTTAGTGTCAAAATTCACAAAAGACACCGATCATTTAATAAGTGCAATATTGTTTAATCTTGTCCCCTTTATACTAGTCAAACGCATCCTACAAGACATGCAACTTGGTTTCTTCACGCAATATTTCGATATTATTCATACATCACACCCAGCATCTACTAAAATATTGATTGGAGGTCCTCCTATATTTACATAACATATTGATTTCTAACATTAGCAGCAAAATTAGTTCTGGGTTTTGCTTTCTGAAACACATGCTGACCTTATTCAATAGTGGTTTTCGTTAATTTTTTCATACTTGTTTTTTTACGGAATTTTCTTATCTATATTTGCTGCGGTTGTACCATTAACTATAATACCTATGATTAAAATACATACTTTATCCATATATATTTCTTATATTTCCTAATTTTATTCTGAGTAAGGCTCTGGATTCTGACAAGGCTTAAGGAAAATTGAGATAACACTCACCTCACAGTTCATTGAGCCACCGGTGGAAGTGACCGAGTTTCGACTATGCCGAGAAGATAAACACAATTAAAGATCCTGAGTCACGGCACCAAATGTAATGGTGGTAATAATAATATGTTGTGATATTGTTCTTCGTTCGGCTGATCGTGATGTCTTGATAGTTCCTCTTGATGTTGTGTTCCGCGATAACAAGTAATAGTCACCCAGTCGAAGTTGAATTGTGTATTCAGGGCAACCAGTCAAATCTACTCTTAACACTTAATAAAGTCCTGAACCTAATGCTCTAATGACGACTTAATAATGGTGAGTCCTACATCGCAAGTCGCTTGTCCAAGCCAAACTAAACCAACTCCCACCAACAAGCACAGCACAAGCACCGCCCAAGCCCAGCCTATTCTTAGTAACCCTGGTTTATATACCCACGAACACATGTCGTTGGCATCATATACCGCGAGCAATGCCAGCTGGCCAAACCGCTCGAACTACACAACCGGGACACAAGCTATTTCTGAACGCGATCTGACAGTACACAGGCGTGCTGCCTCGAGATGATCAGCCAAGTCAGACGTACAAAAAAAGGGTCATAACGACAGCTGCACAAGCAAGCCGCGAAAGAACGCGAAAGTAAACTGAGAGAAAGAGAGAGAAAACCGAGTAAACTGACAGATAGAAAACTGGTCTGATTATAACTTTGTTATAAACCTGCTAGTCGTTGTCGTTTTTCCTGTGGCCAGGCTGCACACCGTCTCAATGCTTGTGCCAATAGACATTGTGTATGGTCATGGAGGCGGACGTGTGCGTTTGGTCCCATGTGTATCTGGAATCCTAGGAATTCCAGCTCACGAGTGGGGTTCCATGTACTTTTTGCTTCGTTGGTGCCCAGTTGATGTACGGTGTTGCACACCTGTTGTAAGCTAGCCGGATGGCCCACGACGAGGAAATCGTCGAGGTATGGTAGTACTTTTATATTGGGTCTTGCAGTGCGCTGCCGATGTCGAGACCGATGGTTTGCATCTAGGCTGGCGCACTTGTCAATCCCATCGGTAGGCGTGTGCATTCGTAAATTCTGTGATTGTATGCGACTCGCATGCACGCTTGCAGGCCTTTGTGGATTGGCAATTGACAGAATCCACGCCGGAGATCAAACTTAATTGCCTGACACTGTGGTTGCGTGTGTGCGACTTGAAGTGCGTCCGTTATCCGCGGTAGGCGTAACCGATAGGTTCCCACATGCTCTGTTATCGGCTTTGAGTCGTATAACACCCGTGCTGATCCGTCTGGCTTGGGTATTGTAAATAATCGGAATGCCGAACCTCGTCGGCTATTGCTGTCACCGAGTATTCCCGCTTGTTGCATGACATGTACGACTGCATCCATTGTTGCGGTTTTGCGCGTTGGATGTCATTCCGCTCGTACGCTGCGGGGTAGTTCTGTGCGCAGACCTTTGTGCAACATGTTGTTCAAATGATCAGTGAAGGCTTTATTGGGTTGTAGTGCGGGCAACCCGTCGAAATTGGGCGGTCTGAGCGCGCCAACTTGAACCATGGCTCCTGGGGCCAGGCATGGTAGTACACCTGCTTGTGACTGTTCACTTGTGGAGGCTTCGGATTCGCTCTGTAGCGATTGCTGTTGTATTGTTTTCTCAGTCTGGGTCGATGTCCGGGTCATCCAGGACGTCCCATGGGGCAGACATGTTACGCCACCATGTGGCGTCGTTTTCTGTTGGTGTCATTGGCTGCGTGAAATCAATGTCTTGTAGGGCGGCAGCTGCCTCGTACGTGGCTTGTTCGTGGAAATATGTTTTAAGGAGGCTGTCGAGCCAGGTATTGTCGTCATTCGCATGGTTCGAGTCGAGATCAGTATAAGTGTCTTGGCCCAACGCGTGCGTGTCAGGCCGTGTTGGCAGTGGAACCTGCTGTAGGCGTTGTGCACATTGCACTAGCAGGTTCCATGCCGCATCTTCAGTGCTTTGAAGGCGCTCGAGGGCGCCTTGGAGGCCTCCCTCGGTTTTTGTTGTTTGTCGGCTCTCTTCGTGGTGCGTTGGGCTTGCGGCCATATTATGCTGTCCGGTTCTGCAGTAAGTGTGGCGGTATTCCCAGTTGCAGGGTTTCCGCTTCTTGCGCCTGTAGGGCTTTCACGGCTACGTCCCACCCGTACAAGCTTGCCGTGAGGAGCGTCTGAATGCGTCGTTTGCACCAATGTTTGTCTGTGGATGATAGATTAGAGTAGTATTTGGCTAGGATGAGGGCGCCTTCGATTTCAAAAATGTCGCGTTGTTTGAAGCGTGACTTGTTGTCATGCAGGTGACGTTACAGTTCGTCGACCCACTGCTCTGTGGTGGGCAGTGTCCACGGTAGGCTGTCGTTATCGTCGTCGTCGTATGTTGCTTTGTGGGGGTCTTCTGGTTCTCCTTCTGCGTCGCTGTCTGCTGATGCTGCTACGGCTTGAACCAACGGTGTTGAAGCGACGGTGTTGTCCCCACACTTTGCTCGCACCTCCGTTGTGGGGCTACTCGTTGTTGCAGGTCTTCCTTTGCTCGAATTAGGGGCAGGGCACACGCTGGTGGTGCTAGTAGTTTCCTGCTCCTTGTTCGTGGTGGCGTGGTGAGGTGCAATACGGGGCCGTGCAGCTCCGTTTGCACCTTTGTCGAAAACCACAGGACACTACAGCGGCGTGACAGCGTGGCAACGGGATTCAGAGGGTCTGCAATAACTCGCTATGCAGATCAAATCGCTCCGAGCTAGGTGCACGTGCCATTGGGCTTTTTGGGAAGGTAGGATCATGCTTAGATGTACTTAGGGTTTGCATTTTCGATTATTCAACACAAATGCGTCTGTATTGTCACGCTCAAAAGGATTGAAGGAATTCAATGTGAATTCAAAGTTGAATAAAAAACTTGAATGACAAAGAGAGCATGTTTTGCGTTGCATGTGAGAAAAACGTGTCCGCTGGCCACAGGTGGCAGCTCGATATACACAACAATTCGGCTGCTCGCTCGTGAAACATCAAATGCAAATATGCTTGCAGAATTGAATCATGGTATTATTATAGGTTGAGGCAAAAGTCCAAAATGACACCCCTATCTCATCTGAAAGGCCTAATCAAAGTAAAACTTTCGCCATGTAATTTGAAAATTTTGCTCTATAAGTGTGGCTCCCCAATGGAATGTCGCTGGATTACATGCTTAAAAGGTATTCAATATACCAGAGTGGAAAATTCAAATATTTTTATTTTTATTTTTATATATTTCAAATATTCAATATTTTGGCATTTTCGTCACATATAATAAACATTTTTCTCGCATTTTTGTCACCTAATAAAAACATAAAACGCCAAACATATATCAAATAAAATTCCCAACTTTAGTTATCAGCTACTGGTGACATTTTTTAATATTTTGATCACTAGAGCTGGGAATTTATGTGATAATTTTTGGCGTTTCATGTTTATTATTATGTGACGAAAAATGTCAAACTATGTTGTCAAAAACCCAATAATATGTTATTCAATTTTCATATATGTGAATTTCGGACTCTTTCGTATATTATTCGCATTTTATGCATCCAGCGACATTTCATTGAGAAGCCACCCTTAAGGCGGCGAAATTTTTGCAGTACACGGCAAAATTTTTACCTTGATTGGGCCCTAAGGTAGGAGTACAGTGGCGGCGCCAGGATTCTTCCGGTGGGGGGTCTAAGTGGAGATAAGGAAAAAGATACGACGCTCTGCGAAAGATGAGGAATTACACTCGAAGTGTTCATTGTTGGTGCGCCACTGTAGGGGTGTTATTCATTAATTTTTGCTTCGAAGCACAATGATTCCATGATTCGTTGCTGCATGTATAGTTGATATGATGTGTTCGAGTGATCAGCCGATTTGTTGTATCGATCGAGCTGCGACTTGTGACCAGCGGACACGTTTTTTCTCAAATGCAACGCAAACATTCTCTTCAACAACAACAACAACAACAACAAATGTATTTTCTATAGCGCAAACAGTAATCAGAGGCGCGAAACATAAATAAATGGACGAAAGAAAAGAAAATAGAATTAAGTAGCTCGGCGGGGTAGAGTCACAATGAGCAGTGGAAGAAAGTAAATATATATGTTAATATTAGACTAAATACATGAATATGAATAAATATATGTAAATATAGAGTTAGTGAACAAAATTATCGAATAAGTGAAAGTAAGTGATGGCACTAACAAGCAAGTGGCAATATGAGGGCTAGTGGCGTCGAAACGGAGGAGTAAGAGGGTGTTGCGCTCGTGGCTACTTCGCCAAAAGCAACACAGATGCTGTAGTTTCGGTTATATTTACTATACATTAGCAGTACATAACAACACATAACAATACATCATACAATCATGTACAATACAGAACATACCAGTGTAATATACAGGTAATACAATCAATCAATACGCGCAGCTATACACAAGTGTAAAAATAGGCGCAGCGGGCCACAGTGTACATACGCGCAGCGAGCAACAATGTTGTGTAAGCACAGTGCACACAGTGACAATAACGTTCGCGTTGCAAACGTGCAATATTTATATAAATTACAAAAAAGCAGAAATGGGCGATACTCCCAGACAGAGGTGTAGTCACTCTCTGAAAAGGGTCACGAGCTAATATCTAAAGCAATGCTAGCGGGCGAACAACGAACGAGTGAGCAGAAGGAATACCCCTTCACTGTGGCGTTATGCAATACCCGAGTGACAGGATACGCCAAACTACCGAGAAACAGAGAGTAGCTCTGACAGACCCGAACTCTTCAGCGTATCTGCCCCGATGCGAAACACAGGTGCCTTTTTATACGTACACACATGACGTATAAAAATAATTAATTTGTGCTATTTATAATCGCGAGGTTCTAGGACATTCTCGAACCGACGCGCATACCAAATATACGGTATGACTCCGCTCTGTGCTTGCAAACGCTGTTGCTAAGTGTTTGTGCAAACGTCAGCATTCTCATATGCCTAAATTTAGCACCGTAAAAACGCTAGTCGCTAGTCACTAGGCACAAAGCATGTAGCACAAAGCATCGACTAAATACAGGACATCGAAATATGAATCACGCAAATTGATTGACGCAAATACGGTAACGCAAAGTTATTACAAAAATATGCGCGTTACACCGAATCAAAACGAATTCAATTACACGAAAAATATAATCACAAGAAAACACAAAGCTATATAGATGTGTACGCCATAAGGGGACGGCAAGGATAGTAATTATTTGCGCAGTGAGGTAGAAAACGACATGTAAGATTTCTTCTCCAGTATGTGAGGAGGTAGATAATTATATAAACGAGGGGCAGAGAAAAAGAATGACTTAGTGGACCAGCTGGATACATGGAGAGCAGGAGGGGATACGAGGGGAACAGGATGACGGCTAGAAAGATTGGTGTTACATGTTAGTAGCGAAGACAGATAGGCAGGTGGAGAAGACGTGTGAAGAAGTTTATATACAAGACAACATAGCTCAAAATTAATCCTAGAGACAGCGGGCAGCCAACCGAGTTTGTGAATGTGAGCGGGGGTAGGTGTTCTAGGAGGCAGACGTAAGACAAATCTGCAGAGAGGTTGATGATAGACTGGAGGGAGCGAATATACTTTTGAGGTAGATGGAAAAATAAAGAGCTACAATAGTCAATACGTGAGAAAATATATGAACTTACAAGGAGAAGAGCGGATGTCTCGTCTATGTATGGGCGTATAGGGTAAAATTGTCGAAGGGTGAAACGGCAGGAACGATTGATGTACGAGAAATGTTTGCAGAAATCGAGGGAAGGATAAAAAATATACCTAGGTTTCGGATGTGGGACGAGAGAGGCAGATCAAATGAGCAAGGACAATTCTGGGGGGATGAAACAAAGTCAAACAAAGTCCGTTTGGTCAGGATTCAGTAAAAAAAATTCTGGAGAACGCCCATGTAGAAATGTGTAATAAGAGTTGACCAACCAGACCAAGTTTAAAAAGAGAGAAAGGAAAGTAAACTTGAATATCGTCCGCGTAAATATGAAATGAGATAGGATAGGAGCGAAGAATACGGCAAAGAGAAGAAACATAAAGATTGAATAGAAGGGGACCGATAAGAGAGACTTAGCGAACACCGGATTCGAGAGGTGCATGAGTGGAAAATTCTGCATTGGAGCGTACAGCAAAGGTCCTGTCAGTCAGATAGGAAGACAGGAGATTTAGGGCAGAAGATGAAAGGCCAACGTGAGCAAGATCTTGACAGAGAGTAGAATGGTCGACGAGGTCAAAAGCAGAAGAGAAATCTAGAGAAATAAAGAGGACACAGTTGCCGATAGAAAAAGAAGTAAAAATATCATTTCAGATGGAAAGAAGAACAGTTTCAGTAGATTGATTTTAAATATAACCGGATTGACGAGGATCAAGGGCTGAATTTATACAAAGTCGCAGCTGGGGACCGGAAAACAAAACAACACTGAACGCACCACCTGTCAGTCGGAGTGGTATGACTGAGACCAGAGGAACTCTTTGTAAATGGCACACTGAATCAGCTCTGGTGAACCACTCAACGATGTCTGATGTGCCATCATATTCTGCGATGCACCTTGCGTCAAATGGGCCGGCTGGCAACAGCACACGGTCTTCACTTACTTGATTTGGAACCGATACTTCACCTTTACGTTCACTGGACGCCATATTGTAGCCGAAATAGCTTGTAATATTAAAAAAATGTATGTACAAATATACGAACGCAAACAACCACGCAACACTATCACACACACCACGATCACTCTATCACACACCACAATCACAATCACCCAGCACGATCACTATCACACACCTACCACGCAACGCTCTTACCCTGTATTATCGCTCTTACCCTCTATCCTCAACGCTCTATGATCAACGACGTTGACAATCATTTGCCCCCTCGATTGGACGGTCTCTATTTGTGGATGACTTTGCCGTATGGTGTTGTTCCCGCAGCACTGTTGCTGTCCAGCGTCAACTGCAGCTGGCGGTGAATAAAATAGAGACTTGGGGAACGCGTAACGGCTTCCGCTTCTCGACGTCCAAAACTATCGGTGTACACTTCTTTCGCCGTCGAGGTGCCTGCCCTGACATGGAAGTGGAATTGTACGGCAGTACTGTCTCATTCCAACGCACGGTTCGGTTTTTAGGGGTCACGTTGGACGCGCGCTTGACCTACACCGACCATATTTCACAGCTGAGAACCACATGTCTAAAGGCACTGAATGTGCTAAAGACTGTTTCCCGCATGCGGTGTGGAGCAGATCGACAGTCCCTTCTCCTTCTGTACCGCTCGTTAGTCAGATCGCGTCTCGATTACGCAAGCATCGTATATGATCTGGCTTCGGAGTCAGCAAAATGCCGTTTGAATGTCGTACACCACGCAGGGATACGCATTGCCACCGGCGCGTTTCGCACGTCGACAATCGTCAGCCTCCTTGTTAAGGCTGATGAGGCTCCGCTGGCGCTCCGTCGTCAAGAGCTGGGCATGCGTTATTCTTGCAAGCTGGCAAGCACCCATGAAAACCCCGCGTATGACGTGAGATTTTCCCAGCATGTGCCTGAGCAGCAGCACCTTCCAGGACCTCAGTGTTCTGTGTTGTCTTGCAGCAAAATGAAGGCACTGCTGGAGTCATGCGGGATGGGTGCTAACGACGTCCTCAGACAAGAATACGCGGCGGATTCACCCTGGGAATTGGCCACACCCGAGGTTGACGTCTCGCTAGCAGCTCTGCCGAAACACCGTACAGTGCCCAGTGTGCTTCGCTCAAACACACTGTAGCGAATTCATTCTTACGGACGGTATACTGCCGTGTATAATGATGGATCTAAGTCGGCCAGTGGTGTGGGTTATGCGTTTGTAAGTGGAGGTACGTGCCGCTCGAGCGCGCTGCCACCGAGCGCCTCCATTTACACGGCTGAACTTCACGCTATCCTGATGGCCCTGGTATTTATTCGCTCATCTTCTTTTTCATTGTTTTTAGTTTTATCTGACTCCCTTAGTGCTTTTACTTCATTATCGTCTTTCTCCTTACATCCTCTTATACAGAGGATGTTTATCTCTCTTGACATCATCCACCACCAGGGCAAGCGTGTAAAGTTCTGCTGGATTCCGGCCCATATTGGTATTTTGGGCAACGAGCGAGCTGACAGAGCCGCAAAAAGAGCTGCTGAACGGGACTTTTATTCATTTTTTTTATCTTTCCCATTCCGTATTCGGACTTTTATCCTATTATACATCGTTTTATCCGTTCTCGCTGACAGCTCTCCTGGGATGAATGTGGTACTAACAAACTAAAAGCCGTGAAGCCTGAAATCGGACATTGGATGTGCTCTTATCGCCGGAAGAGGTCCGAGGAGGTGGCGCTCTGTCGTCTGCGTGTGGGTCACACGTACGACACGCATCGCCATCTTTTACTAGGACAACCTGAACCCACGTGCAGCGCATGTAATGCACGTCTTTCCGTGCAACACATCCTGGTGGAATGTCCATCATTCTCAGAGGCGCGTCAACGTTGTCTTGGATCCGTTCGGACTATTGACGAGGTTTTAGGACATGAGCAATCGGCGTTCATTGAGGGCCGCATTTTTGAATTTTTACGGCTTTTGCCTTTTAAAACTATTTGTTGATTTTTATTCTTCTGACTTTCATATTCATATCATTCACCCTCACGCTTATATATCTCATCGCTCCATTACGTTCATTTGCATAGCTTTAGTTTAATTTAGCTAACAACAGACTGGGGGGTGCCATATGGTCCTAGAGGCCGGTGCACCCCAAAAAACCCAATAATCAATCAATCAACGCTCTTATCCCAGCTCACACACAACCACCGTCCTCTACGCATACACACACACACACATGCACACACACATTCACGCACATCTAGTGAACTAAACGAAGCGAACGCGAATCACACATCCAGTAAACACTGCTAGCCATACTAAATGCGACAAGAGCACACGCGCATACATACACACACACACACACACTTACTCGCGCTATCTTTCTCACAATACAAATACAATACAGAACACAACACCTCCGCCTGTTTCCAAAGAAACAAATACAAACAACTAAAACAAAAGAAACAATGCGAAGCAAAATCCTGACAAAACATTTCACGACCAACGATGGCCCAGTTAAACGCACACAAAACTTAGTAAAGGCAACAACAGTACACAATACGCAACACCACACAAAATCACGACCTATTCTCGCAGCAATAACGAGTGGGTGGACGTCGCATCCGTTCACTCCGTCTCAACTGCGTCGTCACTGCTTAGGTCTCACCAGCTGGCGTTAAGTCTGAGCCGCCTGACGGTACAGCTCCTGACAACTCATCAGTTAAAATGTCACCGTCCCGTGAAGGGACTGGTTGTAGATGCACGCGCTGGCTGGGTTACATCTCCAACCAGTATCGGTGGTTCGTCAGACTCACCGAGTGGCGCTTGATGACCGCGTTGACGGATGTCTTTCACATGACGAGGCATTCCGTTCACATCAACGACACAATCAGACACGGTATCGGTGATGACACCAGGCTGCGACACGTCAGTACATCTGGTTCCTTTCCTGCGAGTCCACACCAAATCACCAACTATGAACTTGGACCCGCCACGCACGTTGCCGGTTCAATCGCTGTTGCTTTGTCGTTTGCAACGAAGACCGCGCGTGCTCACAAGATCGCGGCACTTGTATTTGTAAACACCGGCAAATGGGGCTGATGTCGCCGCCTTATCATCGCGAGGAGTGATGTTGCACAGGTGCACAGCCTCCGCTACGGTACATCGCCGACGTGCACAATTTTTTTGACAGAACGATGGTTCCGCTCAATGATGCCGTTTCCATGTGGCGAATATGCCGCACGAAACGAAGATGGACGTTCCATTTAGCACACAGAGCCTGCAGTGATCTCCCACTGAAGATAGTGTCATTGTCGGCCAGTATCTCACTTGGAGCGCCACGTTCATAAAAGAGCTCCTCAAGATGGTACACGACAGTTGCAGCGTCAGCCCAGCGCAACGCTCTCCAAATCGCAAAACGCGACGGACCACAGTCAATTATCGATAGATAAGACGTATGTGAATGATGGGTGATATCAATCGCCAACCTGTACCACGCCTGTACGACATCCAGCCTGCCATGACGCCACCTAGCCGGAGCAGGATCAACAGAGTTGCTCACATCACAATGGGACACAACTTCCTGCACTTGTTTTCTGCTGATTCCACTCCCGCACTTGCGTCTTGGAAATAACAGCGTTGGCCGAATGCCTGGGTGGCCTGCGCTCTCATCTGTATCCAAAATGGCAGCATAAATGTCGGGTAAATTACGAATTTCCATCGCTGCAGCGGCACATGTTGATCGCTGTTCTCGGAGCCACTTTTCAGGTACTCTAGTGAGTGTGTCGGCACGATTCTCACCAGATCTCACAACCAAAACATGCAGCGTCAATTTGTATTCGCCGACCAATTCACGCACAAGGTCTATTCTTCGCCGGATTAGCATTTCGCTCTGAGCTTTCGTCTTGAGACGATTTCGACCGCTCAGTGCGTCAACTAACCAGCGGTCACAGAATCTGTGTACAGTTCCACTATATGGAAGCCCCAAGCAACAGCCAGATTGAGTCCGCGTATGGCAGCGTCAAGATCAGCCATGTTTATGTGCGCAGCAAGATCTCTCCGGAACCAACTCGCATCCTCCACAACACTCCCATCTCCCATGGCTATAACCGAACCAACGGCAAGAGAGCTTGCGTCAGTCCAGAATTGTGCACATTCACCCGCAACGCACCAGGTCCCATGCGCGGGATGACTGCTCATAACCTTACTTCTAATTTCCTCCAACTGCGCGACAAGTGAAGCATCTTCAATGACGTCATCCCACGACTTTGAAAGATCGTTTGCTCTGCGCTTCAGCCATGCGACCGCTGGGCGTAGCCAGCCACAAACAGGCAAGTGAGCCACCAAACGGCCGCACCGGGAAAATACTGTGCGTCTCGTGATTCTCGCAGGAATGTTGTCGATACTTGCGTTTCGTTTCCACTGCAATTCATTGCCAGTCTGCTGCACTTGCAATCCCAACAATTTGGCTCCGTCTGAAACACGCTCAGGTGCCTTGCATTCTAGACCAAAGTCGCCAAAGTGCTTGATCACGTTCTCAGCGCTCATCTTATCTTCATTGACCAAAAGGTCGTCGACACATGGGAACACAGCCGCGTTAAGAGCAGGGTCAACAGCCAGTATAGCTTGCAAAACATTTTTCATGACTAATGGTGCAATGTTTATCCCAAAGCCCAGCCTGGTGAGACAATATCGCTGCCCAGAAATCACAACGGTTTGGTAACACCATAGACGCTCATCAACGTGAATCTGCAGGTACGCACTTTTTAAGTCCACTACGGCCAGGTTATTGCCATGACGACGCCACCGTCCAAGCTGGTCCGGGCATACATCAGCATCGTATGTATAAGCTGTGATATGGTCGTTCAGTTCGCGATAATCGAGAACTGGACGGACTTTAGCCTTGTTCTTTTGATGTACGGCCATCAATGGCACAAGACCGCGGGGCTTTGCATGAACACGCTCATCATGTCTTACCAGCCATCCACGCTTGATACAGTTGCTCAATTCTGAATCGTATTCATGCCGAATACTGGCTCTTACACCGTACTGAGGTGTGGAGCTGTTCAGACATGGAGGTCCGGAACCATCGGTCCATTTCAAGGCTACTGTCCATCTCTTTCTGTCATCGTCATACCGCACGGTGAAATCAGGCGTGTCAATATCCGAAACACGGCTATGACGCCGTGTTGATGCAGCGATAACACTGCTGGAATCCTCGCAGCCGAATCTCACACACTTCGGAGACGTCACATTCACTCCACCAAGTGCCACCAAGTACCTGTCATACCAAATATGACGTCGACTCCGAGTGGATGTTCATTCACCACCAAAACATCCACTTCGACACAACTTTTGTTCTTTACTCCAATATCCACACTTCCAATACCAATACATAACATAGATGTACCACCCAATGTAGCAACACTGACCTGCTGTCGACGCCATTTATTAGTACACGATACATGCACGATCGTATCAGTAAGCCCTGTATCAACAAGCACTCTACACAGGCGGCCACCAACAAGAAGCTGAACAATTGGCAGGGAATCAATGCGCGCACTCATTTCTTGGGAGATGGTGCTGGCGCTGATGACCACCTCCCTCTGGCGTTTCCCGATTGACGGCAAGCAAATGCAAGGTGACCGACTCTCCCACAATTCCAACATCTACGATCCAGTCGATGTGTCTGCTGTGAATCATCAATTGGCCTTGACAAAGAAGTATTTGCCGTAGGTGTCTCCGTAGCATAATCTTCTGGTTGACTAGACGCTGAGCCTGCTCCACCAAAAGCTGTTGTCATTGCGCGATCACTGAGAATGGCTCGAGATCTCACTAGCATATCCTGCAAACCCAAATTATCAGCTCGAGAGCCCGCGCGAATTATCTGTCGCACAGCATCTGGTAGTCCAGCCGCAAACGCACACATCAAAACTCGATCGGGAACTCCCCAAAAAGACTAGCGAGACGACGAAGGTTAGACAAAAACACATCTACATACTCGCCCATGCGTAGCCGTCTTGCAGCAAACTGTTCGTAGGCTGCGTGCTGGTCTAGAGCAAAATCAGAATATATAGCAGCTCGCAATGACTCCAAAGAAAGCCGACTATCTGCAGGCAGTTCTGACCACACGCTGAACGCACCACCTGTCAGTCGGAGTGGTATGACTGAGACCAGAGGAACTCTTCGTAACTGTCCCACTGCATCAGCTCTGGTGAACCACTCAACGATGTCTGATGTGCCATCATATCCTACGATCCACCTTGCGTCAAATGGGCCGGCTGGCAACAGCACACGGTCTTCACTCGCTTGATTTGGCTCCAATACTTCACAATTACCTTCACTGGATGCCATATTGTAGCCGAAATAGCTTGTAATATTAAAAAAATGTATGTACAAATATACGAACGCAAACAACCACGCAACACTATCACACACACCACGTTCACTCTATCACACACCACAAAGATCAATGTGAGAGAAGGACGTAAACCGGTAATGAGTGGAAGTGTGAGTGAGATCAGCACAATTGGTGGGAATACTAGATTGTGTGAGTTTTACTTTTTCAGAGAAAAATGTTGAGAACTCGGGAGCCGCTAGAGAAGAGGAGAAAGCAGGAGAGTGAAGACCGCAGAGAGAGTTCAGAGTGGACCACAATGACTTTGAGGAACGAGAAAGGGACCAGAGTTTGGAGCTATAGTAGCTAATCTTAGCAGCAGAAAGAGCAGAAGTGAAAGATGAGAGAGCGGAGCAAAACAAAAGCCAATCGGAAGAAGATCGTGAACGCCTCCAGGTACGCTCAAGACGTCGTTGAAGAGATTTGAGTACACTAAGCTGAGGAGATGACCAAGGAGGAGAGCGAGAGGAAGATGAGCGAGTGATGATGGGGAACATACAAATACAAGAACATACAAACGGAAGAGAAATATGGGTAGATATCATGGGTAGGAAAATAATACAGAGCAGTGATAGGGAGACAGGAGGATAAAAGTGAGTGAAATTGAATGGAATTAAAACATTTGTAGTTTCGATAGCAGGACGGAGTATGAGAAGGGGGACAAGTGAGCGGCAGGGTAGATAAAAGTAAACTATGTTCAGAGACAGAGGAATCAGGAGGAAATACAAAGATATCGGAAGGGACAGGATCAGACGAGAGAAATGGGGAGGGAAACAGGTCTAGATCAAGCTTATGGCCAGATATATGTGTAGAAGAGAGATAAGAATAAGAGAGACCATGGGAAGTAAGTAATGAGATTAAGTTCAAGCAGTTAGGATTGGCCGAGGGTGAGTCAAGCCAGAAGTTGAAGTCGCCGAGTATGATAAAATGGCTGGAGAAAATAGACGAGACCGCTTCAATGAGAGGAGGAAACTCTTGAAAAAACATCGCGGAAGTGCCGGGGTGATTGGGACGGTAAATGATAAGGATGCAAAACTTAAAAGAGGCGACCGAGAGGGTGAGAGCTAGGAATTCGAATGAGGTGGGAGAAGAAACCAGATTGGAAAGGGACGAAATGGTGAGACCTTTGGAGAATAGACAACCTACCCCGCCACCCGAAGACTTAGAACTGTCGCACGATTTGTGTAGGAATGAAGAACAGGAAGTTAAGTTAGCAGAGAATGAGGAAATATCAGAACCAAGGAGCCAGGTCTCGGCAAGACAGATAATAGATAGATTATGTGAGGCAAAGAGGTGGGATATGTGAGTCGTTTTATTTCGAGCCGATCTGATGTTGAGAAATGCAATTGTAAGATACTTAGAGTTATAAGGTGGACTAGGTGGAGGGGAGGGAAGTGATGAACAGGATAGGGAAGATATGAATGAGCGACAGGGGAAGTGCGTTGAAATAGAAAGAGGAAGGGAAGAATCGCTAGAAGGCGATAGTCAATTTAGCATTGGCGAGGGATGACGAGGGAGGACGGTCGATGGTGAAGAGGTGGGAGCTAAGAGCGTGCGGGCACGGATAGAATTGCGGACACCCAAGAAGGAAGAACACTGCGGAGAAAAAACAGAATCGTTAGAAGTGTGGCCATGATTGGTGCAGTTGACACATTTAAGTGTGCTGCGATCAGGACAGGAGGAGGAGGGGTGGGGACCAGCACAATAGCCACAGACGGGTACTTTTGTGGGGCAACGCTCAAACTTGTGACCAAGTCCACAGCAGCAAGAGCAGCGAGTCATCCAAAACCTGTCATAAACGCGACAACAGCGTAGGTGGACGAAGAGGCGATCACCTCCCTCGCGAATTTTTTGCCGAACTCCCGGGCATGGCATGAGAGCGACCTTGTTTAGGCGGGGTGATGAAGAATAACTTGAGATCGGCATCTGGGACATCAGTGAGAAAACTGTTCTTGGCACGCAGGGAGGCCAGCAGATTATCAGGGGACGAGGGTGGCACATCCACGCGGGTGATTTTCGGTATAATTTTTTGCTGTTTATTCAGCACTGCTACTTGCACTCCGTCGATGTTGTCCGCCTTGGCTTGCCTGGGACTTGGCTGGGACTTGGTGACTTGGCTGTCTGGGAGCGGCGTCTTCGGTGGAGCAGCGCAAAACACAACCACCAGATGATGTAGGACGGGCCATTTTCACTTGTACTGTTTGCAGATGTTGTTGCAAATTATCAGCTCGTAAAGGCTCTTTACTTTTGTTTTTCACCACAAGAGCAATGGTGCGGGCTGGCACGTTGTGGTGGGAAGCGGTATTTTCATCAGCGTTGGCAGAGGCGCAGCGAGAGGGGTGAAAGTTACGCAGATCATCAAGCAGTTCGGTTTGCAGCTTGGTGAAGCGGGACTCCATCACCGATGACATTTTCTCGACGACTAAAGATAAAGAGTAAGAATAACTCAAAACACAAAATATATTTGTATGCGAATACATAATCAGTCAGGGGGATTGTAATACATCCTCAAGTAGGCCTCCATATTTTTTTATCAAAGTTCCGGTCCTCTGCAAGCAACTTGCTCAGCATGCTGAAGCACCTTTCAACTGAAACAGATGTTGCCTGACAATGCTGCAGACTCACATACAGCGCCGGTGAGATGTCACTGCGCTCGTACTTCAGAATGGCCTTCAGGTCTGTGTTTTTCTCGATCCTTTTGGTGAGATACTGTTTGAGATCAGCATCTTCACCGAATTTCAGCTTGGTCAAATCACTTAACGCTGCC
Source organism: Sacculina carcini (assembly GCA_916048095.2). NCBI lineage: Eukaryota > Metazoa > Arthropoda > Thecostraca > Sacculinidae > Sacculina > Sacculina carcini. Next base: position 6,871,428 of record OU696583.1, read on the forward strand.
TTTAATGTGTAATAGGGGCTTTTGACTCTGGGAAACTATTGAGTGAGCTCAACGTAGCTCCGCTTGATCGCAGCCAGGTCTTCGATGATCGTTGGATTCCCAAGTGCCTCCTTGGCTCGAGACACCAAAAGACCTCCTTCGAAGCCAGAAACAATCTCTTGAACCTCTGGCAAATTTTAGTCGTAATAAAACGCCGCGTTCAACCAACTTGCCCATTGTGTGACAACAGGTTGCGGTGGACATCCTATGGCATTGAACACGTGTTGGCCACTCCGATTTTTCGTAGGAGCAGCCCTCACTCGAGCGATGAGTGTGTCTACACTGGGAAACTTGACTCGGACCTTTTCAGCACAGTTGTGTAAAAGGTGTGCAACACAGGTGACATGAGAAAGCCGCGGGTAAAGCTTCTTCAGTGTGTTGCCTGCACTCACCATGTACCTGACAGCATCTGAAATGAGCAGGACAACCTTGCTTCGTTGAATGTCGACTCTTTTGACAGCGTCATCTATGTGCTCAATGGCCACTTGGCTGTTTACACTGGAGACGGGTTTACAGTGAACCAAATATGTTTTTGTAGGTGCAGAGACGTTGCCAACCAGGACACTGAAAAACTTGGTTCCGTTCACTTCTGATTCATCGGCCACGAAAAACAACTCCAAGTTCGACAGTCTGTCGATCATGTCCTGCAGTTCCATGTCAGCCATCTCCATCACACGAGAACGACATGCTGATTCCGATGGTGGACAATGCCCCATGAACTCAAACAGCTCGCGCACATTTTGATCGCGGAGTTTTTTCAGTGGTATATTGGCCGAGAGAAAGGCTCGCGTAACTCGATCAATAATATAATCTCTGTGTTTCGGAATGAATAACTGTTCATTCTGCGATGATGTTTTCCTCATTTTAGTTTGATGCTTAAATCATCTGTGCTTGTCCACTGAAGATTTCCTCTCTCCGTCTACCGAACATACACAATATTTGCAAAACAAATCTCCTTTCGGCGTAAGCTGGAATTCCTCGGGATACCTTTGCACAATGGCTTGACATTCAGCCTTCTTGGATGAAGCACACTCGGGCATTATGAACAATAAACACACACCCACAAACTATCACCAGCGCACTAACCAGCATTCAACCTTTGCCCTATCAACCCATTGTGAATTTTAAATGGACAAATGCACGTGCCTATGTCAATCAAAGTGCTCCTCTTTGTCGATGTGCGCGCACACACTCACGCGCACTCATAATGCCTAGCAACTCACGGGTACGTCACACGCCTTTCAAAGACATGTATTTAGTTTGCATTGGCAATGTGTCAATTTAATTTGTATTAAACAGCTTCAATAACTAAAACTGTATTGGAAGTGTAAAACGGATCATAAAGTTCAAAAACTTGTTCTCAAGCCAAAAAACTTGCCCTCAAAAACGAATAAATTGCAAAAGTTGCGCTAAAAACGAAAAGTTGCAAAATTTGCGCTAAAACCAAAAGCTGCAAAAATTTGCATTCACAACTCACTCAATACTTACCTCAGTTAGAAAATAAACGTATGCTTGGGCTTTTCAGGATGAGTAGAGTCTATGATAAAAAAGTTGCATTTGCACAAAAAATTTCACCCTAGTGACAACATAAAATTCCCCACTCTAGTGATCACCATCAACCGCATGAATAAACAGGAATGCAGCGCAAAGATGAACTTGGACCATAGAAAGAACGAGAAACAAGAGCGGAAGGAATCAGAATACACGGTGACATTGCACTGCTACATGGCGGATTATAGCAGCCAATGGATGTCAGTGTCAGCGAGTATAACTGCATTGTTGACAATATCGCCTGACTGCACAACTGGTGTTGAGAAAGATTGCCGTCTCATGCGTCAGGTACAGTCTCCATCCACGATGAACTCTTGAAATTGTAATCGATGTGCACGGTTGATATTGCGCGCAAATACTTTCTCTTTGTCTTTGCCATCAATAGCTTTACAAGACGAAGCTAAACATGGTCAAGTTTCATCATGAAAATTCCAATATTTTTCAAGTTGTGGTTTCAAACTATTTTCATATATTTTCCAGCGATGATGTGGTATTTTAAATATTTCAGGAACCTATTCACTTGATCTATTTATTCATAATACACATTTAGCGATTTTCATGCGTTAATTGAAAATCGCCGACTGGCAATGTCAAGATGTGAAGATAAATCTTTCAAAACATTGTTTGATGATTACTCAAAATTTCTGCATGCTCTACTAGTTTATATCTTCATGCGCAATGTTCATAGTTCAAATAATGTTCATAGTTCAAATAATTCGCAATGCGCATGTTCAAATAATTTTTTGAACGTTTATAAGGTGAGCAAACAATTTGGGCAATTTTGAATTATCCGCAAACCATTTTGATTGGTCACCTGCGTTTAAAAACTGATCAGATTTATGTAATTGGCGATTCAATGGACATTTTTAATTCCATATAGTTCCTGAATCATCTAAGGGTATACGATTTGTTTCATTTAGACAATTTTGGACTCAGATAATGAAATCAAACACAATTTTATGTTCATGTGGTTTGTGCAATCTATATTGGCTGATTTTGCCTCAAACGCACACACACACACACACACACACAAATACATCAATGAAAATCATTCATTAAATTGGCTTGCAACAACAATGAACACTGACTACAAGGCAACTGATCACATCACTTCAGTAGTCAAACGCAGATTACTAAAACAAATTAATATCTACGGTAGATGTTGGGAATCAATTGTGGATTCAGCGCCTTGGCATCTTTCATAGTTCTCCTAATGGACAATCGATTGGGTCGCTTTGTATGGTAATGTTGTTTAAGTGAAGCACAGGGCGCACCCATTGTCATTGCATGCACAACCAGGCTGAGTAAATTAATTAGTATGTAACACAGTACATTCGGACAGCGGATGCCACGATTGTAGACTGGTAACACTGCGATTGACAACCCTGCTAAATGTCAAATCCGTTGCCGGTGTAGTCCTCAATCCACGGGTAATTTTTCGGACATTCCATGCAGGTGTTCAAGAAGATGTTTTCACCAGGCAGCTCTCTGCAATCAACATCACGAATATGGTCAGCAATTCAGTGTACCCCGGATATAGAAGATCCCGGATAAAAGAGAGATCTATTCTCTCCCGACAACTCCTTTATGTCCGGGGTACACAGGTTAAGATTTTTTGGTGTTATCGATTTTTTATATATTTCATTTATTATTTTTTTGGAGGCATTCATTGGTAAAATTAGAAATATACCAGCATAGTGATTTGGTTATAGTCAAATATTTTAATGTAATATTGTATGCAGAACGGGTTGAACATATTTTGCCTGCATGGATATTTGTTGTTCAAGTGCGTCTTAATTTGAAATAACTAAAACTTACTTTTCTGCAATTCTGAATTAATTGCACCTTATTCTACCAGCTTGAACCCCTTCTTGATCGGTCATTCTAACCTTGAAGTGAGTTGACATGTGTTGGGGATGGAGCAGTACGGCAGACCTTTGACCTCACACTTCTCCTTCCACTGAGCGAATTCGCGTATACCGTTGATCTTGGTTGGCTGCTCCATCCACTGCAGAATCTGGGTGTTGGTCACAAAGTACACGTCGTTCCTCTCCTGAAGCTCATCGATGAAATCCATCAGCTGCTGCTTGAAACCCTTTTTGTTGAGCCAATCAGCCGTGAAATGCAGTCCCAGCGGTGCTCGGTTCTGCTGGTAGTGACGATCAAAGTTCTTCATCAACACCATCTTGAACTGCTCGGGAGTGTCGATGTTGTTGCACGAGGAGAGCAGGTGACAGCCGGGCAGCCGACTGTCGGATGAGGGGTCGATGCGCAGGTCCAACTCGTTGATCACAAGCTCCCAAATGGAGTGCGACTGGGAAGGACATTTCTGTGATGTGCCCAGACACTTGTGCGGCATCCGGTAGTCGAGGGTGTATGGCCACAGTGGCACACGTGCAAAAGGCGCCGTCAACGATGAGTCGTAGTAGAAGTCGTAGTCAGTCATCATCTGGAACTGCACGTTGCCACCGACACGCAGTTGTGGAGCTCGAAATCCAATAACGCTGCCGTCGGTGATGTTGGAGAAGTTCTCCACGATGTCGCGTGCGCCCACCATCTCGGCCGCCCAGTCGTCGTAGTTGCCGTTGGTCCAATAGTCGGGATCGTTATTGTTGGTGATGGAGAACACTCCGATTTCGTGGCCTTTGCGGTGAAGCTCCTGGATGGCCGAGTAGTTGGAGTATTTGTGCGACACGAAGAAAGTGCCCTTGGCCGTGCAACCGTTGGGATTTTTACGGTCCAATGAGAAAACATCATGGAACATGCCGAAGTTGTCTACGTTGACGGCGCCGTGAAACGTTATCGATACCATCTGAGGCGTTTCTTCGGGCTCCAAATCACCGGGAATTCTGGTTCCATCAACTGAGCAGAAACACTCGGGTAGCGTGCACTTGGCCAGGTCACAAATATCCGATCCGTTGGGATCCACTCCCACTTCTGTATTGTACGAACCAATGAAAATGGGATGCAATCAGTCTTGTTTCAAAATAAATCAACTAATATGATTGAACAAAGGCACAACCATGACATGGCTTAACAACGACAATAACAACAACATATATTTAATAAAGCGCACGATAAAATGCAAAGGCGCGAAAACAAAATGAATAACAAGAGCATGCGGAAAATACAAACGTATAAAAAGCACGCACAAGGAAAGACATACCGTGCACAAAATGAGAAAAACGAGAGCAATCAGAGTTAACAACATAAAAACTAACAAAATGTACAAGAAACGCATTTATTCAGAAGAAAAGGAAGCAAGGAAACTAATTTGATGAAGCTGAGGAGGTAGAGAGTTAGAGTAGAGTTAGAGTTAGAGAGAGTAGAGAGTAGAGAGAGTAGAGGTAGAGAGTTGTAGAGGCGAGGGGCAGAAAAGTAGGACTTGACCGACCACGTGGACTCGTTGATGGCGGGAGGACAGATGAGTGGGACAGGGTGTCGAGATGAGGGCTTAACTAACTTACTTTCCGCTTGCGTAACTTTTGCCGTATCTGGGGCTACCGTGTGGTGGAAATAGTGCTTGTACTTTTCTTGTGTAATTGGACTTCCTGTAAATTATATCTGAGTAATATTAAGAGTTGGTTTCTACGAGCAAGTCTAAAATATATGGTTACAGGATCTTCAGCTTTCCAGGTAGTCGGATGCAAGTGGAAAATGTTTGTGAAGATCTGGTCCAACAAATATCATATGAGTGAGTGCAAGGACCAATTGAAATTATACGCACCACAGGCGTTCTCGTCCGACTCGTCGTCACAGTCATAGAGACCGTCGCAAAACAGCGATTTTTCAATGCAAGTACCGCTACCGCAGGCTAGTTGACCCTCAGGACACAGCGGTTCATCTGTCACCAGCCGAGGCAGCACTTTCTTCGGCTCTGCAACAAGCACACGTTGCATGTGAGTGAATTGCAAGATAGGCGTGGAATCGTCTCAAGACCAAGACTTTCCGATTGCTAAAAGTTAATATCTTACTGCGTTTATTCTTCTGGCATATGGACGGCAACTTGCACTCACTAAATTGAAAACTATGCAACATTGATGGCAGAAACGTGCTGTTGTAAGTGTTTTTTTTGCAGAAATTGAAAACGGAAGTTTTTGATACATTCAGTGGCGCAAATATTCAAGTCTGGTACTGCATACTGCTTCCATTAGTGCTTGTTTTTGAGTGCGTGAATATATTTAGAAAATGAGAAATGCTTGTCAATTGACCATTGTGCTACAATTATTCAATTCAAGTTGTAGAAATTATTATTAGAACATTATAACTATAAAAAAATGCATTCTTGTAAGGCTAAACGAATTTCCATATTTAATCAATGTGCTGAGTAATGGCCGAGCGTTTTTGGGAAAACAAACGGTAAACAAATTTGGAAATTATGTTATCATATTGCCATTTGACAGTAGACGTTACCAAATATACCCCGGCGTGGGATTTTTTTCTATCAATTTTCAACGTAATTTAACTACAAGTTTCGACATTTCAACGTAACGTAATATTATAGCTGAATTTCATATAATCATTTTTGTGGTGTGATCGGGCTATGCTCGGTGATTGGTCGAAGTGACGATGACGCCAGCTGATTACCGGCGGAACCTACTGTGTAAAGCGCGTGCGGGGTGTGTATGCGAGTGTGTATGTATGTTTGTCTGTATGTATAAGGCTAGTTGCGCGTGTGGAGTTAGTGTACTTATGACTGTTGGCCTGTGTGTGGTCCGCGTGCTGACCAGTGGGGAGTGAAAATACAAAGTGTGTTGTGCTGTTATCTGCGAGTAGCTACAAGTTATTTCGTCGTGCAAGCATGGCGAGTCGATCGAAAGTGGTTGATGACGGGGCAGCAAGCCGTCGCGGACACGATGACGCTCACTGTGCAAATGCGTCAGAGGCGGCGCCAGTAGCTGGGATCAAATTATCTGAAATGATCTAACCTTTCGGCGGGTGCGAGGGATCAGATGTGACGCAATGGCTGCGGAAATTCTAAAAGGTGGCTGAGTTGCGTCGCGTGTCGGAGCTTCATGATGTACTGCCGCTCTTCCTATAGGGTGTGGCATACAACATGTGCGATGAGCCTAGCGAGGAGGAGCAGGGCTCGTATGAAAGCATCAAAAAGGCTCTGCTGAAGACGTACGCCAAGAACCCCTTAAAGGCCTACGAGGAATTCGCGACGGGTAAGCTGACTTCAGGAGAAACGCCTGGCAACTTCATGGCGCGGCTGCGTCAGCTGTCCAAGCTTGTTGACATCAATCTCGACAGTGTCTTGAAGAAAGCCTTTATTTTTGGCCTTCCTCGCGATATCTCGAAGGATATAAGATGCTCACAGGGAGTCCACAACTTGTCAACTGCGCAGTTGGTGGACCGCGCTCGTGAGCTGCTAGCGGAAAGAGAAGGATCACCGATAGTAATGGTGTCAAGGGCTAACCGTGGGCCGCCACGAAGTGCAGAACCGAGGCGGCGTGTCGAGTGTTTCCGCTGCGGCGGCGCGTATTTTGTACGAGACTGCCCGTACACTGTCCAAGCTGGTCTGGGAAACGCGGTTGGGAGGTCTGCTGCGCAATCAGGCCTCCCAGTGGCCCTAGGCCGCGACTAGAGGCGCTGTCGTGTGTGTCAGCCACCATTGACGTCCAGGTGGTTGTAGCGGTCGTCGATACTGGCTGCACGACTTCGATCTTCGCGCACGGGCTATCGAAGAACGTGCCGCGTGTGGCGCGACAGGTGTACGCATACGACGGTCGCAGCGTCGGTTGCAGTGGTGTCATATATGGTCGGCTGAAGGTGGGTGGTCGAGAGATGTCGTTGTCGTTTATTGTGGTCGATAATCTCATAGACGGTGTCGACGCAATCATCGGCATGGATGTTGTTCGGCGCTTCGGGGGCGCGTACTTCGGCGGCGATAGCTCGGTCACGCTTGTGAGTGCGGATGGCGCTTGTGTGAGCGCAGATGGCGCTTGCTTGAGCGCGGATGGCGCTTGTGGGAGGCGGCCTGTTATTGAGATCGATGATCCTGACTGTGGCAGTGTTCGATGGTTTTGAATGGTCCGTTAAATGGAGATTGCGAAAAGGGGGTACGTTGTTGAGGAATATGGTGACCAGTTACAGCAGCGCAAATGAACCGCGGTTCAAACCACGGTTTGATGAAGAAGTTCGGCCCTGGATAGAAGGACGATGGCTGGTACCGTGCTCAGATCGCGGTGGCGTGCTGCCATTACTGGCAGTTCATCAGACGAACAAGGAAAAAGTTCGTCCCGTCCTCGACTTCTGGGAGCTAAATCAGCACGTGGAGAGCCACGCCGGCTATGACACTCCCATGTGCGAAGAAACATTGCGACGATTGAGACAAGAGCGGCCGCCACTGTAGATGGTTGATTTGAAAATGGCCTACCTTCAGATCAAGGTTGACGAAATCCTTTGAAAATACCAGCAGGTGGAGTACGAAGGTCGGCGATACTATCTGACCAGACTCGGATTCGGGCTAAACTGTGTGCCTCGTATCATGACAAGAATACTGACAGATACGGGCAGATACGGGCTGATAGACCTGCGCAGATACGGGCTCGAAGCCAAGCCACCTGAGTGCTTGAACGGTGGTCGTGTTCTCGGGTTGCGGCTAAGGATCGACGCTGGCGAGCTGAAGTTCCGACGAGGCAACGAGATGCCAACCGTCACCGACAATCTGACGAAAAGGGAGCTTTTATTTGTCTGTGGCCGCTTAGTCGGTCACTATCCTATTGCTGGGTGGCTCCGCGTCGCGTGCAGCTTTGTAAAAAGCCACGACAGAGCAGCTTTGCCCAGGACGGTCGCTTGGAAAGCCGCGTGAGCAGTCATGTGCTGCGTGTGGTGCAGGATATTTTGGAAAAGGTGCATGCGAGCGATCCCGTCCGCGGCAAGTGGCATGTGCCGGCAACGATTACTGGCAGAGTGTGGTGCGACTCCAGCAGTTTGGCAATTGGTGTTGTTTTGGAGATCGGAGGCACACTAGTCGAAGACGCGTCGTGGCTACGAAAACAGAGGGATGATTATCATATCAACGTGTCAGAGTTGGATGCTGTTCTGCGAGCCGTAAATCTGGCCGTGAAATGGGGGCTGGTCGAGGTGGAAGTCTGCACCGACTCGATGACTGTGATTGGCTGGATGAGGTTAGCGTTGGATATGCACGAGTCGTGTAAGGAGTAGCAGTGCGGCAGAGGTTTTGATAAGGCGGCGATTTCATATATTCACAGAGTTGGTTCAAGAGCTCGGATTAATGGTGACGCCTACATTTGTGCGATCTGACCAGAACCTGGCTGACGTCCTGACGCGAGTGCAGAAAGCATGGATGAGGTCCAAAGATGCGTGTCTGTTGACGGTGCGGGAACGCCACGAGGACCACCATTTTGGCGTGGATCGGAGTTTAGCGTTGGCGAGGATGGTAAACTCTGACGTTTCAATAGGAGACGTCGAGGAATGCGTGAGAACGTGTCTGGTCTGTCAAAGTATTGATACCGCTCCTTCCCGACATGATCCCGGCACACTGGAGGTCAGTCAAAATTGGAGCAGGCTGGCAGTCGATACAACGCTCTACGGCGGCCGGTGCTACTTGACCATGATCGACTCTGGGCCTTACCGTTTCGCAATATGGAGGTAAGCGCGCTAAGAAAACGTCAATGACGTTATTGACGTACTTCGCGGTGTCTTCCTGGAGCGCGGGTCCGTGGATGAGCTACTGCTTGATAACAGCGCGACGTTTCGGTCGGAGGCGGTGAACGTCTTCTGCGACAGCTGCCAGGTCAGGCGGCGTTACCGCGCCGCTTATCGGCCGTCTGGAAACGGAATTATCGAGCGACACCACTGCACAATCAAGCGAATGGCCGAGCGTTATCGCACGTCTCTGCTGAGCGCGTTGTTCTGTTACAACCTGGCACCAATGCATGGAAATGACCGGCGCTCGGCCCCAGCATGCGGAGTTCACGCCTATTGGTAGCGGCATCCGGCTGCGCCGGTCGTCGAGCCGGAATCCGATACCACCGAGTGGCATGCTGGTGAAGATGTGTGGGTTAAACCACCGGCCGCTCGATGTACTACGACGTGGACTACCCCGTCACGGCATACCCCGTCACGGCATACCCCGTCACGTGCTGGACGTGAGGCGGCTGTCGTGAGGAGACAGCCTCGGACGACGATGTTGAGGTGGAGCCGCAGTCGGTGATCGACAGGCCTGGTGAATGGTCCACGGAGCCAGCAGCTTCGAGTGACATCCTAGAGGGAAAAATTGACCGCTCAAGACCCAGACTGGAACGGCGAAGGCCGCAAAGATTCGACGATTACGAGACAGATTTTTGAATCCCTTCTAATTTTTCTTGGGTGATGAAGATATCACGGGGGCGTGTGGTGTGATCGGGCTCTGCTCGGTGATTGGTCGAAGTGACGATGACGCCAGCTGATTACCGGCGGAACCTACTGTGTAAAGCGCGTGCGGTGTGTGTGTATGCGAGTGTGTATGTGTGTTTGTCTGTATGTGTAAGGCTAGTTACGCGTGTGGAGTTAGTGTACTTGTGCCTGTTGGCCTATGTGTGGTCCGCGTTCTAACCAGTGGGGAGTGTAAATACAAAGTGTGTTGTGCTGTTATCTGCGAGTAACGACACATTTATTATTGGATTACATAAAACATACACTTGGAGCATAATGATAGAACAAGATCATGCAGTTCGTTCAAACGAAAAATATGACATAGTATATATATATATATATATATATATATATATACTATTAGTTAATAATTGTTAATTGTCTAGCTACACTGTTAATATAAACATCATGTTAGTATAATTTTGGATTATCTGTTTATGTGTGTGTTCTCTCGTCCGCTGTTGAATATCAGATACATATGCACGTTTTAAACTGAACAACTGCTCATGCATTTTGATTGTGAATAACTCTTAATTTGTTTTATGTGGTTGTAAAAAAATTGCAAGCATTACTTAACATTACTAACTACTTCATAGCAAACAATAATAATTGATTATCACAAAAATACATTTCATTTATAATCAGACATACATTATCAGCTATACATTTATATGTGTTAGACATTTTATGACTTCAAACTCCGCTTGAAGACCACTTTTTGGTGAATTCACCGCGATCAGTCGAATACCGATCAGGTTCATCATGCTATGCTGCTAAGCAGTCCATCACCCGTCTCTAATGTCGTGCATGGTAGCGACATCTAGTGATAATTTTCTCAGCTGCCACCGCCCGACGACTTACTTTCTTTGATATGACAGTTTTTAACAGATCGACTCCATGAGCACGCCTGCAAGTGAATATCGAACGCCAAACTGTCGGGACAGTCCAGCTTGGAGAGGCCGGCACGCGAACACCTGTACAGCCACGCATTTCAAGATCAGCTTACACACACACACACACACACACACACACACACACACACACAGATGCACAGCTCGCAGATGGGTGTAGTCCATTTTGGCGATGATTTAGCTGCGTGTCTCAACAGATCCCGGATGTTCAGTGCATGACGATGTTGGCACATGGATTCTCCGATTTTTGTCGACTTGTTGTACGTTTGGTTGTTGGTTTATCATAACTGCTATATTGTCACGCTGATGTTGATTGCGTCGTCTTGATGAAGTGTGCAGTTGTGTTTCATATGGAGTGGCGGATGACACACAGCAGTTTCACGTATCATTGATCTTCAGCAGTTTCACGTACTGACTGACAGCTCGCTCAGTTGATGGGTGGTTGTACTTGCTGGTGCGTTGAATCACAATACAAAAAGCTGTCCCAAGAAGAACTTACTACAGAAGTAGGGGAGTCGCAGCATGGACATCTGGGCTGTTTCTAGATGCAGGCACAAGCAACGACCGTCGCCCATTACACACACACACACACACACACACACACACACACACACACACACACACACACACACACACACACACACACACACACAAGAGCGATCACGTGTACTCACTGGTCATTTGGTCACAGTTATCCACCTTCTGTCTCCAGTTGCACGTTTGTCGCACAATATCGAACGCTAGACTCTGAGGACATTGTATTTTGGTGACGCGCACCCCGTCCTGGCCGCGTGCACACCTGTTGGTTATTGCCATAACAATTAGGCACCGATACGCACACACACGCACATACAAACTCACACGATTCTACTCGGTTAAACTACAGGTTATCAGCGGTTCTTGCATTTGTCCCGTCCCAACACTGCGCTACGTTGATTCTACACATTGCTTACTCAAATTGCAGTGGTTCTCAACCTGATTGGAGCTTTTTAACCCCACAAGTTTCATACATGCATTCATCGAACCATTCGTGCTTGAAGTATTATAAGAAAAATCATAAATCACGTATGATCAAGACAGTCACAAGTAGGCTGCTACTGAGTGGACCGAGTTGCTTGCAGCACAGATATCAAGGCCAAGCGATGTGGCGTGATTCGCTGCAACCAATGATGACCAAGCAGAGCTTGACGTCATGAATCATACGAGTGGGTGAACCAAACCGGCGAACCCCTCAAACTGACTCACCGAACCCCTGGGGTTCGATCTAACCCGGGTTAAGAACCACTGCTCTAGTCTATCAGGTTAATAACAATGTTATGCACGACGTTATACGACCAACCCTTGTAAGTCTGATATCGTGGTCTGTCTGGGTATTCAGCTGTGCAGACATCCAGGGTTTAGACAGGCCTTCATCCAATTGTCGAGGATTTTCGGCAATTTATTTGCCTTCTATGAAGCGTTTGGTTTCAAGGACAGGCAAACAATTGTACTAGTTCACACATATTGTTGTTGTCGTTGATATAGGGAACATGCTTGAGCAAACAACATGGAAACAGGTTTTGTGAGCTGTTTGTTCTCATGACGCTTGGACTCATGTCCAAATATGCAAGTTGGATGTCATAAGCGATGTTCTATATTGACATGGCGGCGGCAGATTTTGTTTAAGCCACTTCAATATATGCTGATCAATGGAAGCAAGCTTTTGTTGAATACAATGCGCACATTGGCTTATTTTCCGGTCTAAACGACATCAATACTAGGAATACAACGTTAAGGGTGTATTTCGGATAGACGAGATAACTGTAGTTAGTTTTTTATTATATTCAATAATGGCTTACTTGGTCCGTGCAGTGGTTTCAGAATTTCGCCCAGCGTAAAATATCTCTAGCTGAGGTAATTTTCTAGTATGTATCCCTAACGCACTCTAACTAACTACATACGTGTGTATATTTAGTTATCCATATTCCAATCCTCACTATACCGTCTCGTACATCAACGGAATCGAGTAGATTTTCTATGAGAAAATCACTAACACATGCACGTGAGCTTCAACTATCAACGGGCATGCAATATCGTGCATTTATACAGCATACACTAGCTACAAGTTTTACGAAGAGGCTGACACATCAAATGGAAGAATGAACAGATGATGATTCACTGCAGAACGTCACGTGGTTACCAGCGCAAAATGTATTCAATTAGTTTGATAAAAAATATACTTGAACGAATTAGTGTGAATCAAAACTAACAAAAAATGCAAGATAGCGAGATAAGATAGCGAGTAAAATGCGAGATATTACTAATTATATGTCATATTTTTATGTTTAATGATAAATGCTGTGTTTTTCATTTGAATTTAATTACATTGTTAGTTTATCTATTTATAACAAGTGCTTGGTTTTTACCCGACTCGACAATCAGGTATACTTTTCTATGATATAAATTTCAAATTGCATCAACATATTATTATTGGAAATTCTGTAGTTTTCATGCCAATCTGTACATTTGCTTTTTTGGATAAATTTATGGCATATAATTACCGAAGTAAGTTTAAAAATGTAAAAAACAATGATTGAAACCGAGATATATATATGTATATATATATATATATATATATTATGTGTAATTGTAAAGCAGTATATTTCACGTATCAAACTTTCTAGCTAATTTATAATTTTGCCGATTGTGTCTGTCTAATTTTTGGCTCGAAATCGCCCATGGTTACCTGTAGACAGTTTTGCAGTTATTGATCTCTGTCTTGTAGTCGTATCTGAAGAACTCGTCTCCTCTGTCTCTGCACATCTCCTCGTACACTTCCTGCTGATTGCGCCTCAACAACTGCCGCTTAACTCGCATATTGGCCGCGCTTGCTAAATGTACACACAACACACACACACCCATGCAGATTAGTGTACAACTTACGACAGCACAACGTTATAAATCAGGTTTCAAATATCGATAAATAATTTTGTATGACTATTCAATACTGTATATCAATTGCGTTATTATCTATTTCCTCCAATGTCTCTCCAATTGCTAGTGTTGATTTTGCATAGAATAGTGTAGACAGTTTTGCAACAGTGACGGGGTGTGTAGTGCATAGATGCAGTTATTGCAACGAGTGAGCTCAGTGGGCTGCATTGCAATACGTTGATAAACGATTTATTGGCGGCTTACTGCTTCAGAATGCCGTTTCTATGAGAAAAGTATTCTTCCAAACAGGCCAAAAAGAGCAAATTCTTTGAAAAGGCATTGTTGAGATGACCCGGGGGTCTTCTCTACAGCTGTCGTAATTTTTGCACCGCAGCTATGAATCGGAGTGGTCTGTATGGATCTGTTTTATCAGAGTGATACCCAATTTTTATTTACTCAATCCTACTTGCTGCAAATAATCTATTGTTGTCGGTTGTAGATGTGTGTGTGTGTGCGTTGTGGGTGTTAGTGAGCAGCTTGGGCCGATTCCATTTTGTTGTTTGTTTTCAGTGTGTTTTTCTAATATAGCTGCTGTTCTCTTTCTGTTTCTTGGTGATCAAGCTGGATTGCGGATTGCACTCATGTAATTTATAGCTTGTGCACTCTTCCTATTGCACCGTGCTCATATATTTCAATAATATTAATAATAATCAGTTCATGCAGCAGTTATGCAGTCATTCTATTGAGCTTGAAACTGTCCTGCATGACCAAGTGTACCCAGAGCCTGGAGTTACATCTGACAAGAACAGTCTTAGTAATATAGTTCCTCGTGCTATACAGTTGCCCATGCTTGCCCATCAGAAAGTGATTTGGAGTTTTTGAGGTGAAGGTTCTACTTTCTGCTTTCTTCTGTTTCCGATACAGGTACGAGATGACACAAGATGGCATATTTTTGTGGCAATAGGCTTAAACCTGTTTCCGTTTGACAATTTTCGAATTTGCAAAGCTCTCCTTATTTAAATGTGTTGAGTTATTTTGTTCTAAATACTCTATGCACCTAAGGTGACTCACTAGGAAAACACATCACTTCTTAGCTTGGCTTCACTTCTCTGAAATGTCTCAAAAGGCTGCTGGAAATTTCTCATGCTGGAAATTTCTCAAGTGCTGAATTATGTAAATTTTTCCTCGCACACACACACACACACACACACACACACACACATACACACACACACGCACACGCACACATACACACACACATACACACACATACAGAAAGAGAGAGAGAGGGAGAGAGACACACACACAGATACTTGAAAGTCCATCCTTAGCTCAAGCACTGTCAGCTATTTTGCGATAAATATTCAGTGTTTTACTGGTGTGGCCGGCAGCAACGTCACGATGACCTTAGCGATACGTTTTTCACTTGGTACATACGCACACACACACGCACAAGCATACAGCCATACATCCGATAATCGGATAAAGTACAAGGACTCGTCGTTCAAGGACTGACAGCTTTCACTTTCAACTGAAACCAATACGCGCTTTGTAAAATTTATACCACTCACAGATGCATTTTACAAGGGTTTTCAAATGTGACTATGGAAGACAAGTCTGGTAGACATTGTAGGAAGATACCCATACATTAGGGCCAGGATACATAATGCAGGGGCTCTTAACCGGCGATGCTGGCATTCCTAGGGGGTTGCGAGTCTGGCTCTAAGGGGTACAAGGAAAAAATGAAAAATGTATGTTTTCATTCATGCTTCATAATTTCTTCCCGGAAATAGATTTTTTCTCTATCCTTTTAAACAGTGTTCGAAGAGAGTTATCTCAATCTATTTACCTAATAAAGCAATAAGTTTGCAAACAACTCGAGAAGCCAGAGGACGCGAAAAATAACTGCTGATTTGAAAAGGGAAAGCATCTAAATGGTTAAGAACCACTGGCATAATGCAAGGAGATTATGCACTTTGCAGAATATGGGTATGTTGATTATAATATTTCTAAATAAAAGGATTTCTCAAGTAACATGCCGCCTGCAGTGCGTAGCATGCAGACTTCTGGCTTAACTCCTGGACGCTGTGTTAAATAATGTGGCATAATATATTATCTTGAATGATGGAGTTTTTGCATCAATCATATGAAACCCGAATGACCCATCCGAGTGACCGTTTTTAGGAAGCGTTGCAAGCACAATTCAATACCATCCTACAAAATCCAAGCACCGAAGACTCCTTGAAGAAGTTACCTTAAACCAGCAGTACAAATTGCAAACTCAAAGGATCGAGAAAAAGCGGGATATATATATATCAAGCTTTTAGAATTGATAAACACACACGTTTCTACCTCTGTCTGGCCTTCAATTTTCTCCACTTGACAGCCCTCCATTCACCATCAGTAGGGAATTTCTCACAGGTTACGCATCACTAATCTGCAACGTGCAACACCAGCATGCAACATTATATTGCAAGGTGTTGCACGTTGCGAATGAGGGTGAAATGCTGGGTGAGTTTTATTGGTTATGATTATTTGTTTGTTTGCTTATAGCCACCATATTGCTTACGCTTAGCGTTCCATTTTTCCATTGGCCAAATATAGACGGGCCTAGATATACATATACAATATTAGCTGACAGAATGGAGTGCTTGAGTGTTGCATGCTAGTCATAAACAATCTAGAGGCAACAAAATAGTTTGAATTTCTCAATCTAGTTTCCTGGACTAATTTCCTGGACTAATATCATTTCTTATCCTTGCAGCCAAGACTCACCGAATTTCGTCGGTTGCCGACTATTTCTTCATGTAAGTGTTGTATTCATTATGTTTGTGTTTAAACGTTTGATTTCACGTTCATAATTATATAGTTATCTATTACTGCAGGCCAGTGAATGCGTCAATGTAAAATTAACTAACAATTTTATCAAAACAGTTATGTTTAAAACTCATTTAAGCTCAATTACTTGGTATTCATGTTATAACTAAATTATTGCAACACACACAAGCGCGCGATTATCTCCAAACATCAATATATATCATCAAAATAGAAAATGCAAGCGAGAAACACACGCATGAAACTCACCGGCGGCGACAAAAAACAGCAGTGCACACAACGGCTTCATTTTGACGTGTGAGATGCCGTCGCCGAGACAACCCACTTTTTATAGGCAACCGGTTGGCGTTGGCGGGCTGCAGCTGGTTGACTTTCACCGGGCGCGCGCCGACGAAAACTTGCACGTGACTTTGTGTGCACGGCACTTGCGTCTGTGTACAACTGATGTGTACAACAGCGCGCGCGTGCTTTATGAGCTGTCTGTCCTCATGTCTGTCGGTGTGTTTGTCTGCTTGTCTGCCTGTATGTGCGAGTCTGTTAGCACGTATGTGTGTGTGTGTGTGTGTGTGTGTGTCTGTGTGTTAGCGTGTCATTATTTGTGCGTATGCTCAAAACCAACGGGACTACTGTGGAGACTGCATTGTTGCATAGGAAACTAACACCAACCACGCTGGTGACTTCAATCGATCATATATGAATATCACTGGACCATAAATACGCTCAGAACATGAACATGTTGTTTTCCGTTGAGCTGAATGTTCAGTGAAATTCTTATGGCGAATTAGAAGTTGATATGGGCAAAATCTTGTGCAAATGCTGTTATATGTATGCCCTACGAATGGTTTCGTTGATGAATGATAAAAATGGTAAACATATGAATTGTGATCAGCGATAATTTTTCCTGTTCAATGGAATAGCATGGAAAATAGCCAATAAAACATTTTTAGGTATAACTAAAAATCAATGTTTTTAGATATAGCCAAGTCTGCAGATGTACATTGCAATGAAACTGTACTGTTTGTGTGCGAGAATTTGTTGTGTGATGGTATGTTTGAGAACCACTAATATATATCAATCACATGCCCAAGTGACAGGTCATGTCTTATGTGTTTTCCTGTTTTTTGGCCTCTAGTTTCGTTAAATATGTTGTTTTTGAGTGTTATCGAATCACTTATAAAAGTTTATTGAATTTACTAACTGATAGCAAAGTTGAGCAATTCAACAACAATATTCTTAAAGAATGTTGCTGTTGTTAATGAATGGTGCTGTTGTTAATGAGTGATAATTTTAGACGTACGAAAGCACGACCTGTGCAAAACCACCACGTATTGTATGAATCTAAGGAAATCCTAGAAGCCTCAATGCAATTGGATTAGCAATACTATATCGGCGCTATAGCAAATACACGTTGTTGTTGTTGTTGTTGTTAGATCAAATAGTATCATGTTATTTAAACATAGTTTGATATATTAATATAATATAATTATATAATTAATTAGTATGTATAATTTAATAATTTAATTAACGTTATTCAATATTTTAATAGTTTACTTATTATTTCATAGTTGGAAGTTATTGATACATATATTTCTGCTCAATACGGTTGCTAAAAATTTGCAATATTTATTTGAAACATATCAGCTACTTCCTATTTAATAGATGAATTATTTATTGAAAAGATGTTGCATTTATTTCAACGAAATCTATTTACTCTCTTCTATGCAAACGCAGTTATATTATATTTATTATTTTAAATAGTAATTTTATCGATGAATGTGAACTGCATTATGTCCCATTGTATATCATTGATATACATATATATAGCGAAAAGGATACATTGAACATTTCGATCAAGAATAAAAGATCACAAACTGTTATACATTAAAACAATACATTCTAGCCGCATCGCTTTTTCCCTCCTTGTCCTTCCTATTCTGCTTATACAGTCGCGTTTTTTGTCAACACTTGCTGGATGTGATCGTATTTGATCTGCTGTGCTGGACGAGTCAAGATCACAATGTCATAGATCATGGATCATCTTGTCTGGGAGCGTACAAATCGTGAGAGGCCGCGCAGCCACCAATGACTGACACACACACGCACACGCACACGCACACACACACACACACACACGCACACACGCATGCTCAAGTACAGTAAACAGTCAAAGGTTACCGTCAAAGTACTTCATGACCTTGGTCACTAGCCGGTGTTGTGTATGTGTGTGTGTAAGTGTGTGTGTATGTATGTGTGTGTGTATGTGTGTCTTCTTGGCGGCTTTGAGGTTGCATCAGCTGATGTAGCCAGGTCGATGCGTTTCCCAACACACCAGACATACATACACACCACACACACACACACACATACAAATACACACACACACATACATGCACGCACAGGTCTCATGTGTGTGTGTGTGTGTGTGTGTGTGTGTGTGTGTGTGTGTGTGTGTGTGTGTGTGTGTGTGTGTGTGTGTGTGTGTGTGTGTGTGTGTGTGTGTGTGTGTGTGTGTGTGTGTGTGTGTGTGTGTGTCTTCAACCCTGAGCTAGATGATTAGACTTATTGAAGAACTGTAAACACGCACACACACATACAGACAGATTGCGAGACCTAGGTTAGAATATACGGTAATAGTATGGACTACACAACTCATAATGATATATTAGAAAAAAAATCAAAAAGTATCAACTGCGTTATTACAAGAATCAAAAACTTTGGATTATGAAGAGATATCAGATGAAATTGGGCCAGGGACGCTGGAAATAAGAAGATGTGGAGGGGATCTTATAGCTCTTTCTTGACATAATATAGCCATGGAAGTAATAGATAGAAACGATTGGATAGTATGGAGTGAAAGAAACAACAGGAAACACGCTAAAATCCTTAGGAAAACCGTAGCAGTTATGGATATCAAGAAGTATAGTTTACCCGAATAGGACCGAAGATGCATGGAATCATCTAGATAGGGAAATTGTTCAATGTAGCAGTGTGCAAGAATTTAAACGTAGGTTAGACCAATGTTGGCTGGGAGACAGGACAGCTCGAGCTTAGCTCATCTCCTGTATTATACAACTCGGTGAGTACACAGACACACACACACACACACACATATATATATATATATATATATATATATATATATATATATATATATATATATATATATATATATATTTATATATATTCACGGGGAGACATTAGAAAACTTGTGTATTTAGCGAGAAAATATATAAAACAATTAGGGTATCAATGCTGTTTTTGTTGACAAAATAAATGTGATGGCTTAGCGTGCTGTTATTGAAAGATACGTGTATTGTAAAGTTTGAAATGAATACAGACCGTCAGACTTGGTGATACGAAATAATTATCATTAATACGAACTAACAACAGCAGCAACAAGTTATATTTATAGCCTGCGTAAATATAATTACATAACAACTTAACAGACAAACAACAAAATTATTCAAATATACTTGGTAAACATGATATAAATGCATGAACCAGCCTGCGCCGTATAGCATTGGCGAATCCAGAGTGGGGATCAGGGGGCTGAACCCCCCCCCCCCCAAGTGTTTCTATCACCTCCTCATAACCAAGGGGTTCACTAAATGAGACCAAGAAAAAATATACCTGAAGAATTAGTTAATATAAGGATTATCAGAAAGACGTTGCATGATGATGCATTTACATGACTGATTGCCCCAAAATATATTCAGCCCCTCCCAAAATTGCACTCTGGATCCGCCACTGCCGTATAGTTTTTATTGGCGACAAATACTACACAATAACTTACATGCAGCAAAAAAGAACATGATTTAATATAGTACGAAAAAGATTGACAAAGCACGTTATACGTGATGTAGAAATTTATACGGGATATAGTAATTTTATACGTGATGTAGTAATTTATATCGTATAATAAACTTTCACTCTATTACTACCACGATGGGAATGCCTTCAGTAGTAGCGGATGATGGGAGTATTTCAGCGAGATGGGTTCTGAATGGCTGCATATATAGACCATTACTGAGACATGGTTCTAATAAGGCTACGGCTCTAAGGCTCTCCCTGCCTTGATGAGCGCGCGTTTTTGCCGAAATTTACACCTTAATTGTCTCCTAGCTCAGCAAATACAGTATATTTTACGTTTATCTTATAGACTGACTCTCATTAATCGAAGCTCAAACCTTCGTCTCCTCGAAATTGGTTTCATAATCTCATGTGTGCATGGTAGTGCATAATTGTTACGCGAAATTCCACCTCAATCTAACTGGTTCTTGAGATATGCATGCTCAGACATCGGGTGACATTTTTTTATCCGATATATCGTAATGCTACAGCCTTTACACCAGTGGTTCCCAACCTTTTTCAGCTTGTTACCTAACTTAGCATGTCACATTTAGCATGCTACTTCCTTCACAAAATGTTGTCAACATTGATATATATGGCTAAACTAAATCACCAGAGATAACTGCCTCCATTGCCCACTATGAATTTCTAAATTACCCATGGGGTCATTACTCCGGGGGTAATTTAACAAATTACCCGAGATATAGTCACCCCAGGGGGTAATTAACCCCAGGCTGGGTACCAATGCTCTACGCTGCCATGCGCCCTGAACAAACTGGAGATACGGACTAAAGTCTTATATACACCGCCTCTGTGAAATCTGTGAAATCCACCAGTGAAATCTGTGAAATCCACCAGTGAAAAATTATCCACAGATTGAGCTTATTTGCAATCTGTGTCAACGCAGTGCTAAAGAGGAAGTGTTTTTTCTCTGAACACTAACTGTGTTGTTGATGGATAGTGTGATGTCTGTACAAGAAGTTCCAACTCAACATTCAGCCTACGGTATCAGGTAGCTGCATTTTGCTAAGCCCCCTTCAAGGACACCAACAAACACATACACACACGCATACACATGTACAGGTTATGATACGCACACACATCCACACACCCGTAACACTCGCACACACAAACACACACACACACACACACACACACACACACACACACACACATGCATTGGCACATAGACACACAGACACACAGACACATAGACACATTGATACATAGACACACAGACAGATAGACACATACATAGACACACAGACACATAAACATATAGACACATAGATAAATCTACATATAAACACATAGACACATATGCACATAGACACACATACACACCGACACACATATACATAAACACATAGACACATATACATATAGATACATAGACACATAGACACCCATACACATAGACACATGAACACATAGACACATGAACACATAGACACATGAACACATAGACACATATACACATATACACATAGACAGACACATATACACATATACACGAAGACACAGTTGTTGAGGGACAGTTGTGTAGACACACAGTTAACACACAGGGACAGTTGTGTAGACAGACAGTTGTGTAGACATAGTTGTTGAGTTGTCAGCTGACAGTTGTTGAGGGAGGACGTGTGCGATCGAGCTCCGAATTTACAGGCGATTTTCGACAGTTTTTAGAAGTTTTAGTGAGCTAATTTTTCGTGGACGTGTATAGTGTGTTGTGTGATTTGGCCTCGCATTCGGTCCTTTGGCAGAAGAGGAGTGGTGAGCCGTTGAAGGCCAAAACCTGAGCCAGGATTTTAGGATTTTGAATATTTTTATGGTTATTCAGCAAAACATTTGATGCTTCAATTGCGGAGGAAAAGTATGTGGTAATATCTCGTGACTCTAAAATCGATGGCGCTTCTACTCTAAATTCTATTTGGTAGATAGATTTATATTTAATGATAAACACAATCACATCGGTCGTTGCGGCGATCAAATTTGCCACACCCCTGCCAGCGATCAGCGAGCTTTGTACGGATGAATGAATCTGATGTGTGCGGTAACACGGGCCCGTGCCGACACAGACATGTAACCCTTCTGTGTCGTGCCTGCCTGGTGTTCTTTGAGCGACATCAGTATAGCGACAGGAGCAGCATCGTATGCAGACGAGGAGGAGGATGTGCCGTGTCGTCGATAAGCCGTTCCTGCACTGCCTGAAAACATTCCGTCATCGCTGCAGTCGATTTCGTCAGACGCTGTCAGCGTGCCGGCCTGCGGCTCGTGCGGGTTGGCAAACGACAGGAAGCGCACGGTAGCGTGTGCCATGTGTCAGCGGCCCTTCCACCTCACCTGCGTTGGACTGACGCGCGCCCAGGCTACCGAGTTACCTATTTGGCACTGTGACGGCTGCCTTCGGGAGGAAGCGTTAGAGGAGGCCGTGGAGGATCCCGCTGTGTCGGACGACTCGGAAGCGCCACTTGACCATGCAGCTGCACTGGCGGAGCTCCGCTCAAAAACGCGAGTTATGCAGCACATTTCACGAGGCCTGCGGCATCGGGTGGCATCCGACCTAACCTGCCTGATTACTGCGGCGCTCCAGCAGCGTTCGTTATACTCCTGGTGGCGCCTCATGTCCTACGCCTACGTCGGTCCCATGGCTAGCACCTCGGCGGCAGACGCCGATATGTCGACCCGCAGGAGACAGGAAGCCAGTCAACCTGAGTCCTCCGGCGACCCGTTGGCCCGCCAGTTGAAGAGCAAATGTGTGGACGGCGATATCCGTGCTGCGCTGCGTCTGCTCACCACTTCTGACAGCGTCGAGTCACCGAGTGAAGAGGTCGCTGAGGCGCTACAGGCCAAACATCCTCCCGCCCCAGAGGGAGAGGAACTTCCTCCTTGCCCAGACGACCTGCCCCGCATAACGGTGGACGCCAACGACGTACAGCTGGCCATCTGCGCTCTTCCGACGGGCTCGTCTGCCTGCCTCGACGGCATCAGACCGCTGCACCTGCGCCAACTGGTGTCGCTAAGGACGGCTGAGGCCGGTCGCCGGTAGCTTTCTGCCCTCGCCGCCCTCTGCAACTGCGCCATTGCTGGAGAAATCCCAGACCTCGCCCGAGCGATATTCTACGGCGCCCGACTCGTGTCTTTGCGCAAGAAGACCGGTGGCTTGCGTCCAATTGCGGTGGGCGGTCTCTACCGCCGCCTGGCCAGCAAGTTGGCGGCGAGGCGCTTGACCGCTGCGGCCGGCACCCAGTTCAGACCCGTCCAGCTTGGTATCGGCACGCCGCTCGGCTGTGAGGCTGCGGTCCACGCCACCCGAGAGTTCGCCGCCAGCCACGTGGGTCGAGACTACACCATCGCAAAGCTGGATATCAGCAACGCCTTCAACTCGGTGTCCAGGAGGGCTGTACTTGACGCGGTGTACGGCCGATTTCCCGCAGCAGCGGCGCTCGTCTCACAAGCGTACTCGCAACCGACGCCGCTGTATCTGGGCACCACCCGCATTTGGTCAAACCGTGGCGTTCAGCAGGGTGATCCCCTCGGTCTCCTGCTCTTTGCCCTTGCGGTGGACTCAGTGGCGCGGTTGGTAAGAGCGCCGTTAAACGTTTGATTTCTGGACGACGCCATGCTCGGCGGGCCGACGGATGTCATTGATGCCGATGTGGAAATGTTGGTGCCAGCCCTCAGCACGATCGGCCTAGAGCTCAACGCCGACTAATGCGAGCTAACCAGGCTGGCGCCAGCCTGCGAAGTCAGAGGAACTTCGACCTTCTCTGGCACCCAAGGACACACCGACCCTGCGGAGCAACCATTCTCCCGTCAAGCGCGCGCAGACGCCACACACAGCGCGGGTCTTTCAACGCCGGGAAACGGGGTGACTGAGATGCTGGTTAGTGTAGCAACGGAGACGCCGCTGCAAAAGCTTACTCTGCTCGGCGCGCCTGTCCAGCAGGGTGGTGTCAGGGCTGCGCTGGAGAAAATACAGACCACAAATCGTCTGCTGATCGAGCGCACGGCGCACATCGGCATTTATGCGGCCCTGTTTTTCATGTCCCGCTACGCATTGGTACCTCGGGTCACATATTTGATGCGGACCGCGCCTGTTTACGTAGCGGAGGAGGAGCTTGGCCACGTCAACCTGCTGATACGAGTGGCCATCTCGCGCAGCTTCAACATTCAGCCTGATGACGACAGCTGGACGCAGGCATCGCTCGTCCAAGCGGACGAGCTGGCGTCCAAGTGGCGCTGGTATTGGTAAATATGACCACGTGACGCCAGCGCTGCGGGAACTGAAATGGCCGTCTTTTCATCAAATGGTCGCCAAAAGAGACGTCAAGGCTGTTCTCAGATTCTCAGATGAAGACGTCCCTGGGAATAGCAGCAGAAACTTTTTTTAGCTCCGCAGCGCAGTTTCATCTAAATCAACAAGAGCGACCGGCGATGGCCAGCTGCAAATACCAAAAACACGTCTATCCTTGACAAAAAAGCAATTCAAGAGCCAAGCTGTAACAAATTACGACAAATACCTGAGCAACTTTTAACTTTTAATCTTAGTTTTAACTTTTTTCCGTTTTATTTTTAACTTCAACTAGACATAGACTTTATATTTTCCTAAATGAACCATACCACAATGGTGTTTATGTGTAATCACTTTGAATTTTTTTATCAGTATTTTGTGTGAATTACTTGGAAATTCGTTGATAAAAACCATGAGTGGACAACAAATAAACATTGATTGATTGATTGATTGATTGATTGACGCTACCAGCGCCTCCTGACTCAGGCCAACCAGGTGGACCGCGCTCGGCTCCTGGCTGCGGCCGCCCCGCACAGTGGAGCGTGGCTGTCGGCGCTACCGGTCGCTAATCTCGGTCTCCTACTGCCGGGTTGCCCTGCGCTTGGGTGTGACATTTCAACAGCCACACAGGTGTCGATGCGGCACCATGACTGACAAGTTCGGTCACCACACTTTATCCTGCCACCGCGATCCTGGCCGTCTGCCGGGTCACAGCGCGAGAAGCCACTTGGCTCCGACAGCGCATTGGCATGGCCGTTGTCCGTGGCAGTGCGGCTCCTGTGTGTGTGACTTGTTTGTGCGTGTTTGTATCAGTATGTGTTAAAATACAACGTAGACATATAGACACATAAACACACAATCACATTTTTGACACGTCTCTATTGTTCATATTACGTAAAAGCTATCACAACAGGATATACACAACCACATATACACATAGACGTATATACACATAGCCACATAGACACATACACACATAGTCACATAGACACATACACACATAGACACATAGACACACAGACACACAGGCACACAGACACATAGACACATATACACATAAACACATAGACACACAGACACACACAGGCACACACACACATAAACACATAGACACACAGGCACACACACATAGACACATAGACAGACACCTAGACACATACACACATAGATACATAGACACACAGAGACACAGGCACATACCCACATAGACACACAGACACATAAACACATAGACACACAAACACACAGACACATATACACGTAGACACGTAGACACGTAGACACATAGACGCATAAACACATAAACACACATACACATATACACATAGACACATATACACATACACATATACATACAGACACATATACACATAGACACATATACACAGCCACCTAGCCACATATACACATAGACATATAGACATATATGCACATAGACACACAGACACACAGACACATATACACGTAGACACGTAGACACGTAGACACATAGACACATAGACACATATACACACAGACACACAAGCACACACACATAGACACACATAGACAGATATACACATAGACACACAGCCACATCGACACATAGACACATATACACATAGACACTGGCGGCCCGGCCACCAGTGTCCGAAACGACATTAATAAAATAGTGCCCCTGCTGAGATCAATCGGCCTCGAAGTCAACAGTGCCAAGTGCGAGGTATGCAGGCTCAGCAACTGCGGAGCGATCCAGGCTGATAGCGACCCGCTCAGTCAAGCTAAGGTAATTCCTTTGTCCGAGCTGACCCTGCTCGGTGCTCCGCTGATGCACGGGGGCATAGATTTCGCACTGACCAAAATTGCAGAAGCCACTAACCTACTGCGCGAGAGATCGGCTGGCCTGCAAAGCCATGTGGCACTGTTTTTTCTGAGCCGATACTCATCGGTACCCAGGGCGACATACCTTATGCGAGCAGCGCCGGTGCATACGGCCTCCACCCAGCTGAAATCGATCGATGACACTCTGCGAGCGGCAATATGCCAGAGCTGCAATGTCAGCATGACCAACTCCAGCTGGACACAAGCCTCCCTACCGGTGGGCTTGGGTGGGATTGGCTCTCGACGCATGGCGGACGTCGCACTGCCCGCGTTTGTGGCCTCATTGGAGTCCACCAGATACCTGGTAAGTCGAATCATTGGACGCGAGAGCGTCGACAGACCGGGAGCTCTGGTGGCCGCCTTGGAGCAATACGTCGCAGAGCAGTGCCCGAATTGGAGCTCAGACGAGACAATTACCCAGCGTAACC
This sequence comes from Sacculina carcini, assembly GCA_916048095.2. Taxonomy (NCBI): domain Eukaryota; kingdom Metazoa; phylum Arthropoda; class Thecostraca; family Sacculinidae; genus Sacculina; species Sacculina carcini. The sequence continues at coordinate 6,898,490 of OU696583.1, forward strand.
TGGACCGACAGGCCTCCAAGATGCGGCAGCTGAACTTGTTGTCCACCGCCAACCAAATAGAGCGGGCACGCATTCTTGCAGCGGCAACATCACACAGTGGAGCATGGCTGCAAGCGGTTCCGGTGGCCAGCCTGGGCCTTCTTCTGCCAGACGATGTGGTGCGTGTCGGCGTGGCGTTGCGTATCGGCTCGCCCATCCAACAACCCCACAGATGCCGATGCGGTGCCATGTCAGACAAATGGGGGCATCACGCGTTGTCATGTCAACAAAGCGCGGGACGAATTCCAAGGCACACGGCGCTCAACGACACTGTGTATCGCGGTTTGGCGGCAGCTGGGATCGGCGCGGTGCTGGAACCACGAGGCCTGGACAGGGGAGACGGACGCCGCCCGGACGGGATAACCGTATACCCTTTCACGAGCGGCAAAAGCCTTGTCTGGGACGCCACCTGCTCAAACACGTTCAGCACCACACACACGCTGAACTGCGCCATCAACGCCGGCGCAGCAGCCCTAGCAGCAGAACAACGCAAGCGCCAGCGATACGCATCGCTGACGGACCGGTACCACTTCGTGCCAGTAGCGGTGGAGACCAGCGGTGCTCTGGGACCAGCATGCGAGACACTGTGCAAGCACATCGGTCGAAAGATCACAGAGCGCACAGGCGAGAAACGTGAAACTGCCTGGCTAATTCAGCGAGTTAGTCTGGCCATCATGCGCGGCAACGCTGCCTGTGTCTTGTTGTGATAGTTTTTACGTAATATGAACAATACATATGTACACAAACGACAAAAAAAAAAAAAAAAAAAAAAAAAAAAAACATAGACACACAGACACACATAGACACACACATATACACGTAGACACGTAGACACGTAGACACATAGACACATAGACGCATAAACACATAGACACACACAGACACACACACACACATAGGGACATAGACAGACACATAGACACACAGACACATATACATATAGACACGTAGACATATAGACACATAGACACATATACACATATACACATATACACATATACACATACACATATACATACAGACACATAGACACATACACATAGACACATATACACATAGACACATAGACACACGTACACACATACACATAGACACATATACACATAGACAGGCACATATATACAGACACAAACACGAGCACACATAAAAGTATATGAGACGAAAATTAAACAAAATAAAAATGTATCGATTTCTGTGCATTTTATTCATGTGATATATGTGAGTATGTTGATATGTTTATCTGTTTACGTTTATGTTTATATGTATATATCTATTCACAAATGTCATACAAAACAAGTTGTATGGATATATATGTTCATGCGCTTACATGTATATGCAACCTACTGGCATAGAAATGTGTCGGGCATATAAGTTCATACACACATACACACATGTGCACACATACACACACACACACTCATACACACACACACACACACAAACACACACATGCACACATACATACACACACACACATACGTACACATACACACATACACACAAACATTCATACACAGGCACACACGCATACATACACACATACGTACACATACACACATACATACACACATGCACACACATACACACTTGCATACACACATACATACACATATAAACACTCATACACACACACACACACACACACATACAAACACACGAATATGCCAGCTCGATGCACACAAGCCCACACATTAACTCTCCTACAAACAAACAAACCCACTTACAAACAAACCCACTCGTACGCACACACTCATATACACACACACACACTCATACGCTTCGCACCTCAACTTTCACCCTGGTCATTGGTCCAATAGCTTATTGGTCAAATAGCTCATACACACTTACAGACACACGGACACACACACGCGTGTGCATACAGGTAAACACATAGGTAAACACAAACCTACATACACACGTATAACAAGTTTAAGATATATCAATATATTTTATTGGTTTTGGAGGGCAATTGATTGTGTGTGTATTTGAGTATAAAAATATAAGCTAAAATATGTGGTATAATTGAAATATAATTTTGCTGCCGATGTATTGATAACTGAGAACAATTTCAGAATCAATCACTAATTACAGCTGGATTCAATATGTGTTTTATATATCATGTTTTTGAGTTTGAATTTATCAATTGGAGCTTGGATTGATTGACTTATACTCAGTACTTGTGGATTATTAGAAAACTATTTCTGATTTATGTTTGCGGATGCAAGCATTTTTTTAGAAACAAGGTTTGACGCCGTGCTCTCGCAACAGATCGACACAGATGATATCACAACACGTGTGTTTAACAAATTTGCTGGAATACAAGGATATTATTATTATTGTTGTTATTATTAATTAGAGTTAAATCCATTTAAACAGTAATCCAGTTAAACACTACCAGTTAAACAGGTAAACCAGTTGAACAATACATCCAGTTATACACTATTACCACCCTGCGATGGTCCCATGTACCAAAAGCGCCCAAAAGATATAGAGAGAAAAATAGTTTAAAAAGTAGAGTTCTAGAGGGAAAGATAATTTTAAAACAAAATAATAAATATATAACAATAAACAATCCATCTGACTAGAAAGCAAAGCAATAAACCATGTTATCTGCGGCGGAATATAGTGGAGTGTTGTTAATTCTTAATGTTTATGTTTATTCTTATTCTCCTATGCAGCAGCGATGTCAGATGCACAAACGATGTGCACTCCCATCTCAGGGTCGACTGCCGAGAACAATCTACTGTTCAGACAGTGGAAAACAGCAGCTGTACGACAAGTGGTCGCTCCACAAGTTGATTGAGTATAGAAGCGAAGGTCTATATTGACACAGTATGCTTCTTATCTTATTCTGGTCTATCTACACCGTTTCTCACTTGCCAGTCCGTGCATGTATATCGGAGAGTACATACACGTGAGCTTGTATGTATGCGTATGTGTGTATGTGTCTGTGAGAGTGTATGTGTGACTAAGTGAGTGAGCTCTAAGATCCTGGTACTTTCACCGGCGGCCGATGGTACACGCGACCTTGAATTATATTTCAGATAAGCCCTCAGTTGCAAACACATCACAGGTTCAAGCACTTCGAGTACAGTTATGCGGCGAAATTGAATGAAATCGACCGGTGTCGCTACAGCGTGACTACAAGGAAACAAGACACGGGTGATCAATCACTGATTCCTGGTGACAAAGGTCGGGTGTTGGTCAACGAGCCATTCAATTGGCTTTCGCTGATAGAAGTGTCAGCAGCTTATCCGGTCATTCCCAGCCCATGATAGATCGAATTTTATCTTTTTTCTTTCCTATGGATCCGGGAAAGCCCGTTGTTTTCCTTTTTTGGTCCAATATAATATGTATCCACATTGGACCCATCTGAATAATGTTCTATATGAGCATCGACCTTGGCCCCTTTGGAAGTTGATAGATCCGTTCGTGCCATCTTGTGTGTGTGTGTGTGTGTGTGTGTGTTTGTGTGTGTGTGTGTGCGTGTGTGTGTGAGCTGGTGTATGTGTGTATGTGTGGGTGTCTCTGTTTATTATAAGATCGTTTGAGTGTTGACCGGTGACCTCGGTGTTGATAATACTCCACCGATTGTTTCCCGTTTCTTCGAGGTGAACCATAGCAAAACAGTGGTCTTTTTTCTCAAATATCAATTGTGTTTCTCCTGTCTTGTGATGACCAAGGTATTTTTGGATTGTAGTCATGCAATTGATATCGTTCGCTCTATGCCTCTTTCATAATAATAATTTTCATAATAATAACCACAGTAATAACAAAAATGGATTAAAAACAGGGTTCGATGACAAACAGAACGGACATGACACGATTGTATTCTTATTCAGACAACGAAAACAAACAGTCAATGTGGTTTAATCTCTAATGGCTGTGCTTGGTGAATTATGGGAAGTTTCTCGACTGTATGCGACCTCGAATCCCTTGTGATATTCGCGCTGTCGTTCAGAACGACGCTTTGATTTCAGACTCGGCAAGGTAGCGCGCCGGACACTGTTTTCACTCACACTGTTGTGACCACATGCTAACTTTTAATGGAACGTTCATTATGGTAGCATATAAACAGACTAATACACGTTGGCATATGAGCAAATCAGGAGCGATGCTTGAGCACTTTCTAACAATGTATCACTGCATATCATCTCGACCTTCGACGGAGACATCGGCGTCTTCGGCAACATCACCACCGATTGAGTCTGTCACCGATGGCGTGGAGTGATCGGACGCTTCTAGACGAAGCCTTCCCCAGTTGGATCATCGAGCCATGGGAAGTTGGCTGGACAACGGAGACACGTCTGCATGTTGAATGTGCCGGGTACTCCGTCGGTCTGCAGAGCGCAATTGTTGCCTCCAGGTTTGATGCAGGGAAATGGTTGCGGTGCCTCACATTTGGTCAGCCATGGCTCGAAGTCACGCGTCTCACTGATGGTCGGGTAGTTCTGGATCCACTCGAGCGTCTGCGTGTAGGTGACAAAGTATACATCAGGATACTTCTGCAGTGTGTCCTCTATCCACACTAACAGGTTATCCAGGTACTCATCCTTCAGCCAGGCCGAATGAAAGTTGAGCGTTAGCGGAGCTCTGTTGGTGGTATAGTGGCGCTTCAGGTTGTTGTCGAGAAGACGACGGAACTGCTCACCTTCGAGGATATTAGAGCACGAGTCAACCTGTGCGCATCCAGGCAGTTCATCGTCCTTCTCGGGATTCTCGCGACGGTCCAGCTCATTCATCACCATCTCCCACACGGGGAACGCTCGCGTGGGACACCGTTGAAAGTGGCCGTGACACGCGTGTGGCATCTGATAGCTGAGAGTATACGGCCACAGCGGGATTCGCGACAATGGCGCGGTAATGGTGGATACGTAGGCGAACCGCTGGTTGGCCGCCATTCGGTATTGACTGTTGCCACCGACGCGCAAGTACGGCGTGCGCATTCCGACCACCGAGCTGTCGGTGATGCCGGCGAACTTCTCAATGATGAAGCGCTGACCTCCCATCTCGCGAGCCCACTGCTCCTGGCTGGAGTTGGTCCAGTAGTTGCGCGTGTGGTTCTGACTGATCGAGAAGACGGCGATCTCGTGGCCGCGCGCGTGCAGATCCTGCACAGCCGTGTAGTTGGTGTACTTGTGCGACACGAAGAACGTGCCCTTGATCGGACAGCCGTTGGGATTGAGTCGGTTTTCGTTGAAGATCTCGTTGAAGAGCGCAATGTTATTATTGTTGATGGCGCCGTTGAAGGCGATGGAGACTATCTGCGGCGTCTGGCTGGGCTCGAGTCCTCCCGGGATCGAGGTGCCGTCCTCCGAGCAGAAACAATCGGGCAGCTGGCAGGAGTCGATTTTACACGGCTCGGCTCGGTTCGGATCGGTATTCATGTCTGTCACACAACATTGACACACACACACACACACACATCTTGTTCTTGCGTTTTTCTTTCAGGAATATTTTTCATTTGTTCATGTACCAGCCCCCTGGCTCGTATACATATGCCTTTTGATAAAATATTTTAACTTTGTTTACCCGTGGAAAGCGTTTGATTTTTTCCTCTTGACACCTTCAAGACAGGCGTGCACACATACATCTCTGTTGAGTCGAGGTGTTATAGTGTTTGCACTTTCACGACATGAGTGTAGCATTTGCTGTCAGTATGAGATCTTTTCTAAAATCACTCGGGCAATGCTATTTTTGCGTTCGATCGGCGTAGCATAATTTTTTCACTATAAAATGTGAAAATTAGCAAGGCGCAATATATATGCCTAGTGAGAACGATATCAGGATTGTTGCGCGTGTGTGCGTTAACGAGAACTGAGTTGATGTATCAACGGTTACAAGAATATTTGAATAAGACAAATTGATTGGACTATTAATATATATGCCAAATATAATAAGTGATATGCGTGAGTTCAAGAAATATATGAATACATTATAAAGTTATGATACATTATGTCCACTATAAGATAAACTCAATTAAATAAATATTATGAAAAAACAATCAGTGCGGGATTCCCACATGGCTGGTACGGTACTAAACCTCGTGTAGACATATACATGCGCAGTGAAACAGCTACACGTGTGTATGTGTGTATGTGTCTATGTGTGTCCTGTATGTTGTGGCTCCTTGCGCTCACCGCAGGCGTTCTCGTCGGAGCCGTCGTTGCAGTCGGCATTTCCGTCGCAGAACAGCTGTTTGTCGATGCACACCTGATCTCCGCACGCTAGCTGATCGGCTTTCTCACACAGCGGCTCGTCAGTGTTGAGCAAAGGTCGTGCCTTGCGCGGCTGAGTCTTGCGATCACAGTTGGTCACCTCTGTCGCCCAGTTGCACGACTGCGAGTCAATGTCGAACAGCAGCTTGTTCGGACATCGGATCTTCTGCAAGCCCTGCAATTGTGTCATCAGTCCAAGCAACGTCAGTCATTCGTGTTAAATGATTTGTGTTGGTGGCCCTGTCCGAACGCTTGCGCTTTGGTGTTTCATCGTGTTCAAAGCCTGGCGGTTTTTCCATGGCAATGACGGAGGCTGGCCAAGCAATTTCGTTTATATTTTCAAGCATGAATGATGTTTCCTGCAGAATGCATCATCCTCTGGTCTTGTAATACCCCGAAAAGTGCGCATAGATATACACAAACAACACAAAGCAACAATGCGCAAAGAATACGGAGTGTGTGTGTGAGTGTGTGTGGCCAGTCTTACGGCAGAGGTACATTGCGCCACGGTATTGCAGTCATCTTGTCCAGAGTTCAGTCGGAACCACACTCCTGGACCCTTGTCGGCGCACAACTGCCGAATAATCGCATCGGGGTCAATGTCACCGGACTCGGCTTGGCGCTTACTTCTGATACAATGACCTGTGTGGGCAAGTAAAGTGGTTGAAACGTCAAGCGAGTGCCGTGACATGTAGGAATATGCGATATTGTTGTGTGTGAGAGATGCCCATGCGTTCTCGAACAATTGCTCTATAAGTGCTCTTCAACCTATGATGTCACAAAACTAGGCAGCATGAATAACCACCGAATCAAAGACACCCATAGAAATTTTTTCGATGCAATTTCACGTTGCCTTTCAGAAACAGTCATTGTACTGACTGCAAGACCGGAGTTATCAACCTTGATGTAGGTATTGTTGTTGTACCACATCGTTAATATCAACATGTATGCCAAAAAAGGCGTACGACATTTTGCAATACTCTGCCCCGCAAATTTGCACATACACCTCCCTCGATATGAATATTTGCATTTTCAGACAATTTTGTTCAGTTTCAACGACTCTTTCTATTGGCAAGGAGTCAAAAAGACAAATACAGGCAACACTAGAATAGGACACTTATATATAACACAACACAACTGACCGACAACTTATATTAAATGGCTGAATTTTAGAAAGTTTTTTGAAATAATCGGCTGTTGTTTTAGGACAGTCAGAGCATGTTTCACAGTGAACAACCGCAATTGATTCTATGAAGGAGCAGATGCAAACGAAGTATGGAAACATGAATAAACCGCCGTTCATCTATTCTACCAGTAATGAAACAACAGACGAATAATTCAGGAAGAGAAAACGCAGCAAGCTTACCGCCAACGACGAGCGCCGCAAGGACGGAACATACACACCACACGGCACGCATGTTGGTCTCTGACTGAACGAGTGTCGGTGCCGGACGGGTCTTTTATAGCCTCGCGCTCCGTACACCGCGGCACTGAAGTCTGCAACTGGCTCCAAACAGCCGGCATAGTGCAGCCCTTTTACTTTCGCGCCAGTCGCACGGAACAGAAACAAATGCCACGGGACAACACGGGGCTTCAGCAAATAAGCGAGGGGAAGTTTATGCTAACGAGACCATACACTCCCGTAGTGATTGTTTTGCCAAATTCAAAGGGATGGAGGTCGTGTATTCTCAACCTTTTTCATTGTCCGCACTCTTTTCAAATAAGCAGTCGTTTCTCGCAGCCCTCTGGTTTCTTTAGTTATTTTTGCAAATTTATCCCTTCAATATGAAAACATATTCAGATATATCCCTTCGCGCAGTGTATAGGAGGATTGAGCAAACAAGTTTTTTGTAGGAAAAATGTATAAGTCATAGTAAAAACATATATTTTCTAAAATTTTCACAGGAATTATCGCACCCTTTGGGAACTAGAGTAGCAATCCAGTTAAGAACCCCTGATATAGGCGATATGGGCCACGTAACCGGACGCTACTCTTATTTTTTTTGTTGTAAGTTTTTGATGTAAAGTTATGCCATCGTGCAATCGTCACATCGTTCATTTCAAGCGCTCAGAGCTTGTTCACACTACTCAGCTGCACACGTTTTGAGAAAACGCATAGGAAACCCGAATTTAACCCAAACTACGGATGGCGGTTGTTCCACGGATGTTCGTGAACATCTAATCTGTGTTTACCGAATTTCTTCCTGTTGTTTTTATTGCCGACCTGTTTCACAGAGGCACCACCACGTATACGTGCTAATACTGTGTGATATATCAGTGTTTCTCAACGTGGACCATATGTCTGCCTTGGGGGCCATGATATTCTCCTGGGGAGCCATAGTAAATAATTTATTAAATGGGGGCCACCATGTTTACTCACTATCCACGAAAGATATTAGACAATCCATGTTTATATGGGGCCACAAGGATTTCCAGGGAAGCCATTGACTGTTTTGGGGGTCATAAGAACTCGCATTGTGTTATAGGGAGCCATGGCAAGAAAAAGGTTGAGAAACACTGTGCTGTATAAGTTGTGCTGTGCTATATGTTGTATAAGAATTGTTGGAACAACATAAGAACACACACGATCTATCAGACTGCTTGAATGTGCCAAGCTAACCAAATTTCTTCGTCAAATTCTTTCGTCCATGGTTCCATTAGCTCGATAGCTAGCTGAAATGAGGCACTCGTATGAGTAGAGTTGGGAATTTTATGTGATAATTTTTGTCATTTTGTGTTTTCATTATGTGACGAAAAATGTCAAAATATGTTGTCAAAACCCCCAAAATATATTATTCAATTTTCATATATGTGCATTTCGGACTCTTTCGTAGATTATTTGCATTTTATGCATGTATCCAGCGACATTTCATTGAGGAGCCACGCTTAAGAAGGCGGAATTTTCTCAGTACGTGGCAAAAGTTTTACCTTGATTGGGCCTTTCAAATAAGGTAGGGGTACAGTGGCGGCGCCGGGATTCTTCCGGTGGGGGATGGGGGATAAGGGTAGCTAAGGAAAAATATACGGGGCCCTGCGAAGCATGAAGAACTACACTTGAAATGCTCATGGTATGTGTGTTACTCTAGGGGAGCCAATTTGGACTGTTGTTTCTTAGCGCAATGATTCCATGATTCGATTCTGAATTTATAGTTGATCTGATGTTTTTCGAGTGAGCATCCGATATGTTGTATTGCTCGAGCTGCGACTCCTGACTAGCTGAAACGTTTTTCCGCATTCAACGCAAACCATGCTCTTCACCATGCATCTTCCATCATCATCATCATCATTTTCATCCCATCATATTAACCATGCCTTCATCCGCGGATTTGTTCGGACCAGCAAAGTCCCGGATTTGGGTTCGGAGGTTCGGATTCGGACCGACGTAAAGAATACTCGGTTTTCCGGGTTCAGAACGTCTTTTTTCGCGAATCCGAACCTCCGAATCCCGGGAAAAATTCGAAAAAATGAAGACGACCAAACATTGGTTTTTAACTTTTTCGTGGCATACAGATTTGGTGACGCATGTGTTTCCGTAACAGCTAGAGACTCCTATGATCATTAGTGTTGTGTTATACTTTATCGCTTCTCTACTTTACTCCACTGCTCGAAATGTGCTCGATATGCAAGCCTGTGTAACTGTGTTCAGCAAAGCGAAACAAAGACTAGTATTTCTGCCTGGATTGCCCTTTTTGGAATTTGGAAATATACTGGTGGTGTTTATCTCGTTGCTCTGAATGTATCACACAGCCTCGTCATGTTGTGACTGTAGCGATCAGAACGCCTGTTAGTGATGCGCAACCACCGCGCATGTGCCGGTGACTACGCTTGCGCAACTTTTTGTTTTCACTTCTTACTGTCTTGCTGTTGTCCTACTTGTTTTATAAATAATGTAGATATCTTAAACAATTTTTTATTCGGAAATTTAGATTCGGAGATTTGGAATGAGTAAAATTTAGGTTTTGAAATGTTCGGAAGGTATCGGAATTATGGTTCGCTTTGCTATTTTGTAAATATTCGGAGGTTCGCGGATAAATGTTCGGAATAAATGTTCGCACCGAAACTTTGAAAATCGGATTCGCTATTTGGAGGTTCGGAACCCAAAACCAGTGAAGATTCGGGTTCGGATTCGGAACCCAAAAAAGGTTCGCGCGCCCACCTCTGCCTATATGCAGTGTTCCAGTGTGTCATGACATGTTGAACCAGTGATCTGTGTAATTACAATTATTAATAGAATAGAATCATTCCAAGCACAACCTATACAACCATATATTTAGACAATATTTTTCAGTGATAATGATATTTTATGTTTTTCACTTGAAAACGACATTTTTATGTGAAAAATATGTTTTATTTAATGACATAAAATTCCCAACTCTACTTATGAGGAACGCTTCTTTCATTCGAGTCCTACAGATGCTCGCCTATCTTCAAATAAAATCTCCTTCATAGCAGGGGAAGTTTTGAAATTTTTTCGAAGTCATTAGCCGACCGAGAGTGAGGTAACTACAGTTATGACTCTCTTAAACCAATGTTTCTCAACGTGGGTCATGGGATATTCTTCAGGGGTCATAGGACCAAGTTTAAAAAAATGGAGGGTCACCATGTTTTCTCACGGGCCACGAAAGATAGCAAGAAACGATTTATTCCTTTATGTTATCATTGCCGATGTTGTACATTTCAATCTTGTGATCTACCTCGACAGTGCGACCCCCGGTGTCTGCCTGGCGCGTGTATTTGATCCACCGATGTTCGTGTGCTCACCCCACCTGTACTTGCGGTCTTAGCGTTGTTTTGGCAATCGGTGCTTGTGGTCACTGGCGCACATGAGCCAATTCTCTGAAGAAGTCGCGACGCGACCATCCATCTGTATATGTAGGCCGCAAGGAATTCTAGGAGGGTCACTGACTGTTTCTGGGGGGCCACAAGGACTCGCATTGTATTAAAGAGGGTTTCGGCAAGAAAAAGGTTGAGAAACGGTGTCTTAAACGACAAATAATTGCGATAAAAGAAATGCACCATCTAATGTAGTGAAATTGTGTATAGACGTAGTGATTGTGCTTTTAATAATAATTTATTGTAGTCACGGTGTACTTCTATCAAATCATGAATATAATTCAATCAAGGTCTGCTTAGAACCCTAAAGCTAGGCATCAGGTATTATAATTATTACGATATGCAATTATATTTTTAGAAAAAATAAATATCTTTCCCGAATCCTCGGTGACTCAACCTTGAGTCACGACCCAGGGGTTAAGAACTACTGATTTAATTAAAAAGCAGTATATTTGCTCGAAAAATATCGATTATTGCATCGTAAATGATGACATTTGTTATTACATTTAAATGACAAATTGGACTATCACTGGTGTATGTTGGACGAACACAAGCGTTAATCCTCAAGCGTTGATCTTCTGATTCAATATTCTTGGTCCGCCTTTGTGAAAGCCTTTTTTTTTTTAATATTCATCAAAGTTTGTATGAAGTCATTTCATGGCAGATGCGTGTCTCGCTAAATAAACGATTTCTGTTTTCTTCTTTGCTTACACTGTAGGAGACTATCCTTATTGATATATTATTAATGATATCAATAATATCTTGATAATATCAAATTTTCATATCTTAATAACATAAAAATGTAATATCTCAATTAATATTTTAATTAATATCTTGATAATAATATATTTGAATTTATAATACTGATTTATGGATGAAAAACAGTTATGTTTGTGTGTATGTCTCTGCATGTTGGTGTTTCTTGTTGCGCAAATGTTTTCATGTACTCATGCTTTGGTGTTATTGTTTGAGCAGATGACATCGCCAAAGATTCATGAGCATTCATGGTGAGCTGAATTTATGTGGCCGCGTAATATTACGACGTCCACATGACTGATTCAGTTCATGACAGAGGACCTCCATGTCGATGACTTCCGTTCCACAAGGTCCGTGTCCTCATTCAGCAGGTCATCGCAAGATGAGAATTGAGGCTGTCACCTTGTCACACCGACACACAGCGGCGTTTGTTGTTGTTTGTGAGAGACTGCACCGGACGTTGACCAACGATGTTCCCGTGTGACCCGGCATTTACAACTCTCATCAAAGTGTTTACGAGTGCCGTCTTTTACAACACCGGCACCATGGCCAGTAAGTGTTGGCACGTTGTAGCATCACGCCTGCTCCACTCTGCATGATTTACCTTAGGCTGCACACTTTATTGATGTTTTCCAATGAGAATGCTAGGCTTTCACACCTGACAAACGTAAACATAATTTTTGAATTTGTGTAATGAAAGGAAGCAAACAAAACAATCCGTATTACAATCTGCTGTAATGTCCGTAGGTGAATTTCGTAAGTTGTAGTCTTTTGTCAAGCACCAGAAACAGCGGCGGCGCCAAGGGGGGCATGGAGGTGTTGATGCCCCACTCCAAAAATGTGCCAATCCCTCCTGAGCTCCTCAAAAATCCTGACCATGAACGCTTCGAGTGGGGTTCCTCATGTTTCGCCAAGTCCCCGCATATTTTTGTTGGTCTTCCCTCAGCCCCCATCGGTAAACTCCTAGCGCCGCCACTGACCAGAACACTGTGTTGAACCAGCGAAAATCAAGGAAGAACATTTCACGAGATAAATCTGTTGCTCGAACTGAAGAAGTGACTTTCACCTGGATATTCCGTTATTTTCCGCAAAGAGGACTTTCCAGCTGATAATTCGCTCTTGCTACGAATTACGCACCTAACTGATTCATTTCAGCCAGATCCCAGGCGAACTTTGTCTTTGCTCGGCTCTTGATCGGAGTAGATTGATCACTGATAAAGCCAAGTCAACTAGTTCGATTAGATGCGATGTGACATTAGTTATCAAACAGCTGAGGCCAATAATTCAGAGGAGAAATCTTATTCAGAAGATAAATCTTACTCATCTTAATCACGCATAATGTCGACTACTTTCTAGTAGTTTGATAATTATCAAGGATATTAAATTATAATTCAATATCCTACCGTTTTCCAACTTATTATGATGCATCACCTTTCTTGTAACTAGCATGATGTGTATGTGTGTGTGCGTGTGCGTGTGTGTATGTGCGTGTGCATAAATTGTAAAACCTCAACCAACGGTCGTTCGTATCAACGTCCCATCAACATCGGAACACACACACACACACGCACACACACACATGCTCATACACACAAACACATGTTCGTACACACACATACACATACATACAAACACATACACATACAAACACATACACATACAAACACATACATACACGCGAGTACACACACAGCCGCCAGAACGCAAGCCTTGCCTGTCAACTTTCTCATCTTTGCGAGCTGGGACAACAGTAGCCTTGGATAGCAGCAAACACATACACACACACACACACACACGCGTGACAAGCTTAGGGAGAGGAGACACAGTGACACAACCTGTCGACCTTTGCGTCATCGGTGAATCCAACAGCGCGGGAGGGATGCACTCGCTAACGCTGCGCTGCGACTCGCTGCGACGCACTCGCTAACACACACACACACACACACACACACACACACACACACACACACACACACACCACCGCTACAAACACACCCGATCATCTCTTGACAAACCATAAGCGAGATTTGATGCGGTCTTGAGAATTGACCGCAGTGTACGTCGGGAATGCCAGCAACGCTTTCACGAACGAATCGCAGAACAGCCTGTGTGTGTGTGTGTGTGTGTGTTTATGTGTGTATGGGTGTGTGTGTGTGTGCGTGTTTGTGTGTGTGTGCGTGTTTGACACGTCGACCTACAGAGGTTCCAGGAATTGAGGTGTGCGTGTGGTGTGACAGGTGCTTTGAGCGCCCGGGTTGCATTTGAGCGTGTCTGTCAGTACTTTCCGACTCACGACAAATGAGTGGAAGCGAGCGAAAGTTGACGAAAGGAAAAATGAAAACTCCACATCGTCCAGTACGCTAAATGACCGTAAAGAGACGGGATTTGTGGTCAGTAGCAAGGTCGTAGATTTTTTTATGAGTATTCCACGAATACAAATCCTCAGCAAACTTTTCGGCGGGTACAATTGCATATTAATCCCCCAGCGATTTCGTCGGGGTGTAGATATACTCCCATACCACAAGGATCTATGTCCATGCTCTTTAGACTGTGACGGCGTAGGCATTAAGGCATTGTCATTAAGGCAGTGACGGCGACAAGATTTTACCGGTAGGGGAGCTGAGAGGGATCTAAGGAAAGACTTGGCGAAACATGAGGAACTACACTCGAAATGTTCATGGTCAGGATTTTTGAGGAGCTCAGGGGGAATTGCCACTTTTTTGGGGGCTACAGCTCCTATAAGCCCCTTCTTGGTGCCGCCACTGCACTAAGGCCACGCAAGTCTGTTTGACAGAGAAAGTTTGTCTTGGAAAAAGACAGAAAAGAATGCGTTGTGCGTTGTGAGCATTGGAAGCAGGCTGACTAGGAGAGAAAAAGAGAAGAAGATTGAAGCAGAGTCTGTGATGACCTTGAGGTGTTCTGATGTCCTCTGGCATGTGAGTGACGGTTCATCAATCCGCTTCGATTGAAAGAAGGATTGAATAAGGACGAACTGGAAGCATTAGTGAATTGAGAGTGTGGAGACGTAGATGTGATTTGAAGGATATGACAGATTAAGGCTGGGAATTACCTTGATGATCAGCGAATTCTTGGTGGTAATAGTGAAAGTCCATGTTGCTTGAGAATATTTTCAAACTCTGTGAGCAAGTTTAATCATTATTGATTATTATTAATTATTAATGAATTATGGACATAAATTCAATTGACGAAGTGGAGCTAAATGTAAGTTTTGGCTAGTTGGTAAATGTGAGTTCCCCTAGACCAGTTGATCTTGAGGGGATTCCCCCACTGATGGGAAATGGAAGAATTGCCAAGTGGGAAGATCGGGCAGAAGAACAAATGTGCGTTTTTATCAATTCAAATTCATTTATTTGTGTTTCTAATCATCTCTTGACATTTACTTTGATGTAACAACTGAATTTATTGAATTTTTCAGCGCAGTTGTGGAAAATAAAGAGATGGCTCATCAAGAAGTGGGGAATCAGAGGAAAATGAGGTTAAGAACCACTGTGATAGATAACACAGGGGAACAAATTTTTGCAAATATATCAACTAATGCATTTATATCAAACACTGAATATTGTATAATTTTTCAAGCTGATTACATATCTGGAGTTTTTTTTCTCAATGCTCTAGTTTTGTTGCAATAAACTTATTTAAGAATCACACAACTTTGTCATCATAGCGTTGACGTTGTAGTGTATAATGAAAGATATGCTTTAGAATATATTATAAAACTACATATAAGAAAGTAAGTGCTAGATAGCATACATGTATTTAAAATATCACAATTTGAAGCAATTCCCCAAATGAACAGTGGTTATATTCTATATTATACTGGCAATATACTATATATTATGACACTTGTCTTTAATAGGTGGCAAAGCCCGATTGCTATTTAACTGACATGAATTTGCGCCTGTAACTTCTGGGTCTGTGGATATTCTCAGGAAATTCGTGTTTGATGCTGCAGAAGTAACCTGTCATCATATGTTTGTCCCATCTCTCTTGGTAACGTTATTCCATGGTCTTGAGGTCCTGATGGAAGCGCTGACCTTACTCGTCACTTACAGCTGCTAGATTATGAGGGGATGTATCTAGATGACTGTTGAAGTAATCGAGTTTGTCATTCATGTTTTATCCAAGGTCACGAAAAGCTTAAAACATACTCGCTACAAGGGTTTCACAGCTGACATCATTTTTGTTACCGAGAAACTTTGCTATCAATAAGCGGGAGGTCCGTGGCAAGAATATCGGTGGAAAATAATTTCATTGAGCAAATTCTATAATCCAACAGCTCCTGTCAACCCAGCAATAAATGGATACCAGATATCAGCCATGTGTTGTGTCATGCATTCTGGGAAGTTGTCCCATTCTAATTCGACTTCTGTCCTTGTGGCATCATAGCGTGGAGAGGGCTGGTTCTGCGGTTGCATTGAGGTGCACGGGACGCAACTGAGCTCATAAGTTTCGGCTTCTTCCCGTGTAACAGCTGTCATTTACGCCTTTAATCTTCAACACAATCATGCAAATGAAAAACCATGCATTTCTTTTCTTATAATTCATCTTTCTGACAGATTCTTGATCACGCACAAGTGCACGAATCTGTGGCTCACACAGAAAATTTGTGCTCGAAACATTCACCTTCAGGATTTAACGCCTCCACAAATTGTTTCATCAATCCAGCTTGATATGAATGAAAATAAGTATATTTTATCGACTGAGAATTGGATTGTGGACAATATTTGGCATATCTGCTTTCAGAGTCTGGATGGGTCATTTCTTCTGGACCCAGTTATTGTCTCGAGCTCTACTGTCCCACATGCGCTGATAGCAGGGATACTTTGTAAATCCTTTTAGTTGACCTAGAAGGAAATTTACTATTTTGAGGTCCACACAAATTGTCCAGTTTTGCTCGTGGTATTTTAGTAGGTTAATCACAGTTTTAAATCACATAGGGCATACACACTCACACACACACTCGCAAACTGGCACACACACACACACATACACGCACACCGTCACAGGACATGTACAATTTGCAGACACACAATCGTACAGGCACAATCGTACAGGCACAATCGTACAGGCACAATTGTACAGGCACAATCGTACAGGCACAATCGTACAGGCACAATCGTAACCTAACCTAACCCCGCACAACCATAAGCACACTAACATGTTCACATTCTCACTCACACACAGTATCTCACTCTCTCTCTCTCACCTTACACCATCGCACAACAATATCTTAAAACATTTCAGCAGCAAAACACTTGCGGGTTAGCCAGTATAAGCATCGCAGGTAATATACCAATGTGACAACAATGGAAAAACTGGGGTGTGCCACTGAATGGAAAACTCCCAATTGCATTAAAACTGGAGCATACAGAGCTAAATCGAGTTCAGATTTGGATTCAGCAGACCAAAATACGTAAAAATGTGTGAAAAAAATCTTATGCAGCAGAAAATTCGAAAGAATTTGTTCCCCTGTGTAAGTGTTAAAACTTATATTCTTGGCGGCAAAAATATTGCAGATGAAAAACTGAATTTTTGCAACAACGTGAGAACTATATTCACCGACTGTTTGTAGGAAAAATATAAATGAAAATGATAAATTCACTTGAGGTTTCCAAAAAATTTCCTATCGAAAAATCTAAATGTTTATTAAAAAAATGTATTTTGATTGATGGTGTTTGAAGCGAACTGTCACAAAAACAAACGCTTATTTTACAGGTTTAATTCAGCCTGATGAATATGATTCCTGGGTCTTATAGGCGGTGGGCTCGGGAATCCAGAGCCGTAGCAACCGTCCCCCGTACCCCCCGGCCGGCCGGGGGGGCTCGAGTGTTGAGGGGCCCCGTTGCTCCACGTATGACATTAAAATTGATCATATTATGTATAGCCTTTACCTTTTTGCAGAGATGTTCTCACCTGAGCTTGTATTATGTGAATATGTATAATAAATAAATTCATTATTTGATGGCTTATCTATAATGGGGGCCCCAAGTGCTGCCTTCGGGGGGCCCTAAGTTCTGCCTTCGGGGGGCCCCAAGTGTTGCCTTCGGGAGGGGCCCCAAGTGTTGCCTTCGGGGGGGCCTCATGAGTCCTCGTAACGGCTCTGCGGGAATCATACTGTTACGCCCCAGGCACATTTGGCCGCGCTCCAGTCCCGACTCTATTTCTCTTAGGTTAGTTAAGAAAGAGAACGGGGACTGAAGTGGGGCCAAACGTGCCCGGGACGCAATGTCATTATTATCAAAATTAATGAGAATAAAGACACTTTGCCAATGAGATTTATCGTGCACAATAAATCCTTATCACTCTATCATGTCATCCATATACAGGCACACACACATAAAAAAACACACACACACACACATTCAGGGGCACATGTGGAGGAGCACAAACAGGTTTTCGGATTATGTAGCTAGCTAATCCCCTGGCAATCGTTGGCGTTCATGGTGTATCCATAACCACGGTGGTATTCAAACATGTCGCGCATGATACATTGCTTGCGTATATATTGACTTGAGTATGACTACAGTCATACTCATCGGCGAGCCCTTCCATCTTAGTCTTTAGAACCAATCCAAAACGAGGCTTTTCGGCTGATAACAGGTGCGTACAGAACGACACCAGTCGAGGCCCTGCGAGCGTATACCGGCTTTCCAGAACTGAGCACACGACGCAAGAATATCATGCTACGTTACACGTTGAAAGTACACACCAGCTATAACCACATCGCTCATCCTTATACAAATATCGATGCTAACATGCCCAATTTTTCCTCCAGAAAGCAGTTATACAAACGGATGCTTAATAGACGAGCGAGGGAGTATATTCAAAAGCTCAATGTGGCAGTACCTCACCGAAATGGCCTAGTCTTTCCTTGCTTCCACTACCTTATAAGCTTCTAGAGGCTGCCATCCTTCCTCAACTCCGCCCTTGCATATTTTCTGCCCTAGACCCCCGTCAATCCGGTTTCGTTTCTAATCACTCAACTGAGACTCTCCTTCTATCTTTATTGAACGACATCTTCGCTTCCTTTTCATCAGGCAACTCCGTAATACTCATCTCTCTAGATTTATCTTCCGCCTTTGATCTCGTGGATCACTCGATTCTTTGTAAAGGAAGTATCATAGATACCCATATTGGAGTATCTTCTTCAGCTCTATCTCTTCTAACTTCCTATCTTACAAATCGTTCATATACAGTTCGCTGCAACTCCGAGTTTTCCTCTCCTCTTCCATTGGATTCCTGTGTCCCTCAAGGTTCTCTTCTCGGCCCTCTTCTGTTTAATCTGTATATTTCATCCCCCTGTCCCATACTCCGGTCTTACCCCATATCCTTTCATATATATGCAGACGATATACAGATTTACTTCCCCTTTTCCTCCTGAAAAATTGGTCTAATTTCTCAACTTCTATCACACATCGTCCTCAAGAAATCTCCTTTTGAATCCTGAAAAAACTGAATATTTCTTATTTCACCCTCCCAGTATTGCTCCTTGTTCTGTCAACTTGCCTCTTTAATCTCATATTCGTAATCTGGGTGTTGTTCTCGATCCCTCTCTAACATTCTCTCAGCATCTTTAAAAAATTACCCGCCTCTGTCGTTTCACCTTGCGCCAATTCTACCCCATCCGCTCTCATATTGATATTGCGTCTGCTCTCCTCTTAGTGAACTCATTTATTTTTTCTCGTCTCGACTATTGTAATTCCTTATTCTTTCATCTTCCTAAGAAGTCCATTCGCTCTCATCAATCTATCATCAATCTTTCTTGTCACTTCGTTCTTCGCCTTTCTCCTAAGACACCCACCTCCGCTCATATCCGAGAACTCAGCTGGCTGCCAGCTCTTTAAAAGGTACAATATAGGCTGTGTTGTATTGTATATAAACTCCTCCACTAATCTTGTCCTCCCTCGTACTTGCTTTCACTTCTTACCTTCTCTGATCGTCCTTTCAGTCGCCGTCCTGCACCTCTTGTTTGTCCTCCCGCCGACCACTTATCAAATTGGTCTGCGAAGTCTTTCTATTTTTCTGCCCCCCGATTATACAACTCTCTTCCTCCTCATAGCCATCGTCATGAATCATATTCTTCCTTTTCCTCTGCGCTGCATGAGTACCTGATTTCTCTTCCGTCGCCGCTTACACCTCCTTATAGATTGCACTGACACTACCTTTGTATATATATATCTCCATATTATCGCCATGTATATACTCTTACTTATAATACTGTACTTTGTGTTTTGTTTTCCTGTTGTGTTTTTATTCCGCTAACAGCCCCTGTAATGTTTGTGCTAATCGGGCTTTGTATGTGACGTTCGCCAGTGTTCATATTTGACTGTTCATGTTTTTGTGGTTGTTTTTTCAGTATAAAATGATCCGGTGTTTATCTTCCCTGTTATATTTTTGTCCTTGCTAGCTCTTGTTTTCTTCTTTCTGACCTCCCGTTTTGATGTAATTATTATCTTGTATCTCTATATCTCATGTATATCGCGCCTTTGTTGATTAGTGCGCTATATCAAATACACGCTTGTTGTTGTTGTTGTAGTCTACGACATACCGCCCTGGTACAAGACAGCTCCAATAATCCATTTCCTACTGGATGCGACCAAAGCGCAGGTATCACATACTGAGCTCTCAATGGCGTTTGCGGAGTACATTTCGCATTATAGCGACTATGCCCAAATATATACGGACGGATCAAAGTGCAAAGGAAAGTCCGGATGCGCAATATACACCAAACAGCAGGGTAGTGCGTGCATATCAAGGTTCTTTCTGCCTTCATATGTCACGGTTTTCAATACTGAGCTGTACGCAATATACAGAGCTTTGAAATATGTGGAAGAGCATCGGGTACAAAAAGCTTTAATTCTGAGTGATTCGAGATCTGCACTACTCTACATTTCCAATAGTCTTTCATCGGAGTATATACTTTTATCAATTAAAAATATTTTACATCGTATAACATCGAACTACGACTGTATACTGGTGTGGATACCAGGGCATTGTGGCGTGAAGGGCAATGAGAGCGCAAATGCGGAAGCAAAAGCTGCGTTGGAATCGTGCGATATTCACCAGTATCCAGCGTGTAAGCAGACAATAAGACAGATTGTGAATACGGCTACATGCGAGTCTTTCCAACAAAAGTGGACCAGTCACAGGCATAATTATGCACTTGGGGCCATAAAGAAATTAGTAACTCCATGACTGGATGACAATTTACCAAGGAAAGCGCAGCGAGTAGTCGCGAGACTAAGACTGGGATGCACTAGGATAACACACAATTATTTAATGGAGAAGACATCGCCACCTATATGCTCACACTGTCGAACTCCTCTCACGTGTAGTCATATAATCACGGAATGAGGATGAGGTCTCGCGGCAACCCTTACGTTCCTACTGCCACGCCACAAACATCCATTTTAATCTCATCAATATTTTACATTCTGACCACCCGAACGCGATTCGACTACTACTCAAGTACCTTAATGATATAGATAGCTGATATAGCTTAAGCGGGACGTGCAATAATAATAATAGTGTGTTTTATTACGCCAAGACAGAAGGAAATAACCGAGGAAGTGGTACAGCGCGAAATGGCCGACACCGGCCGAAGCGCTTGTGGTGCGTCACGTGTAACTGCGTCTCGCGCCACCTGGCGGTACCTGCCAGAAGCGCAGTGTCATGTGCAGCTATTTGTATGTTTGTGTGCCGTGTTGTGTTTGTTCGTGATTGTGCGTGTTTGACCTTGTGCGTATGTTTGTCTGTACTTGTCTTGCTCGTGTCTTGTTATATGCATGAATAAAGTCGGTCCATAGAACTCGTCCTGTTTGAGTGTAACGCTCCGTGGCGAGCCAACCGCCACATTGGTGACCCCGACGTGATGATGGTGTGACGCTGTGTTAGATCATTGCGGTGCCTAAGCTGCACGCCTTCTACCTACGCCTCGCCTCTCTGTGCCAGTAGCCGTCTGTGCCTCGCTATGAGGCGACGCACCATAAGCTGCTGACATGAGTAACCAGCATCACACCATCGAGGACCGACTCCGTCCGGCGCGTACGCAATCGCTCTTCCGATACCGCTGGACGTTAAACCACCGACGAGCAAACGTCTGCGCAGCAAGAAGACGACTCAAAGAATATTGCCTCGTCTTTTTGCTGGATGCAGTTTCTGCCAATCTACGTAGAATCGAAAGTTGTACCGGAATCTACCGAGAATCTACTACAAAGTCTTACCAAAAATTCTACCCCAAAAGTTCGAAACTACGAAAATCCTGAAATTCGCCACCGACTGCGCAACACGACGTCGGCTCTATTATGACAAATTCTCTTGGCCTCGTGTTGCCGTGCACACCAGCAAATCACACAGCATATTCCGCAAACCTACGAAAACTTCGCCTCACTGAAGAAGCAACCGTCTGCGCAGCAAGAAGTCAACTCAATCAAGATTGGCTCGACTTCTTGCTGGCTGCAGTCTCTGCAATCACTACTCGATTCGCCAACGGACTGCGCAGCACAAGGACGACTTGATTGTGCAAAATCCACTTGGCCTCGTGCTGCAGTGCAGTATGGCGCCCTGGTGCATCACACCAACGAAAATGAATTCACCGACTCCGATTTCTCCAATACCGCTCCGCTTCTGGTGGGGGAGTCCTGTGGTGCGTCACGTGCAACTGCGTCTCGCGCCACCTGGCGGTACCTGCCAGAAGCGCAGTGTCATGTGCAGCTATTTGTATGTTTGTGTGCCGTGTTGTGTTTGTTCGTGATTGTGCGTGTTTGACCTTGTGCGTATGTTTGTCTGTACTTGTCTTGCTCGTGTCTTGTTATATGCATGAATAAAGTCGGTCCAAAGAACTCACATTGTGAACGTGCGTAATTCAGTGGCTAACCAAACCCCACACGCTTCTCTCAAACAACAACAACAACATATATATTAACGCCATAATGCGACAATTATTGGCGCATTAACCAGCTGACCTAGATTAACTGAAAAACGATATTCAAATATATTTTCGCCAACATCAGAGGCTTGTATAAGAACATCAGAGATTTGACAGCAGCCAGTCGCTCCAAGGACATCGTTATCTGTGCCGAAACGCTTGTGTCCGATTATCGAGACCAATCTGAGCTCTTGATGCCAGGTTTCAGTAAGCCATTGCTAATCAAACGTGACTCAAAAAACAGGCGGCGTGGCATGGCAGTGTACGTACGCAAATGCTTTTCAGCAACGAGAATTACAGCGCACGACTGCACTTGTCATGAAGTTATGCTGCTGCGTGTCAACACCGCCTTGATGAATTTTTACATCTTTGGAGCCTACCGAAATCCAGATAGTAACGAATCTATCAACGAATATCTCTTGTCAGCCATGTCAACAATTCAGGAGAAGGAAACCAAGTCAGCGTTTGTATTTGTGGGGGACATGAACGCCCATCACCGTGAGTGGCTCTTGTCGACATCTCCTACAGACGCTCATGGTAGAGCAGCATATGATTTCTGCAACATTTCTGGCTGTTCCCAAATGGTGTCCGGTCCCACACATCAAGCGGGAAACTGTTTGGACTTGGTTATGACAGACGTCTCAGATATCGTGAGTGTAAACGCGGAAGCTCCAATAGGAAGTTCAGATCACTCGTCGCTGTCCGTGAAGTTGACATTGAGACAGAAGGTTTCTCCTTACACGATTTCAAGGCTCGTGTACATGAAGAACAATGTTGACTGGGTGAAGGTGAATGATGAATTGAAAGCAATTAAAGTTTAAAATATGCAGCAGAAGATATGCCCCATCGATGCATTGAACAAATACATTACCGATGTCATCTCAAGGAGAGTGCCTACTGAAAAACTACGCTTTCGCTCTGATGACAAAGCCTGGTTCACCAACGAATGTCGCAGCGCACGTGAATCCAAGCAGGAGGCTTACCACAAGTGGCTTCAATCACGCTCAGCCGATTCATGGAATGTCTACACTGAGGCCAGACGGCATTCTGAGCATGTGTATTCAGAAGCGGAAACACGTCACTCAAAGAAACTTGCTGAAAAGCTAACATCTGCCAATGACGCCCACCAATGGTGGTCAACGTTGAAATCGTCAGTGCTTGGACATGACCTGTCTGTACATCCTTTATTTTCAGCGAACGGTGGGCTCAAAAGCAACCCAACAGAGAAGGCAGAGTTGCTTATGGATTACTTCAATACCAAGCAATGTCAAGGGTCCATTCCGTCTGACGATTCATCTGTACTCGCCCCGAAAATCAAAGGCATTGCCTTCCGATCAAAAGAAGTGGCGAATCTCATGAAAGACCTTGATGCCCACGGAGGAACAGACCCTCTGAATATGTTTCCGCTATTTTTCAAGAACACGGCAGATACTCTAGCTCCGAAGCTCAGTGCTTTTTTCAGGCGCTTGATGAAGACTGGTTCGTTTCCATCATGTTGGCGGGTTGCGAATATAACGCCCATACCAAAAGGAACCAATTCAGCTGATGTTGCAAACTACCGGCCGATATCAATTACGCCGATTCTGTCCAAAATATTCGAGCACTTGATATCTTCCAGACTGTCCAAGTACCTGGAGAGCAACAATCTGCTGTCGGAAAACCAATTTGCATACCGCAAAAAACTCAGCACGACTGACGCTCAGCTTACTATCACGCATGAGCTCCAGCAAGTGCTAGACAAAGGCAGTGAAGCCTGGATTGTGCAGTTGGATTTCTCGGCAGCATTTGACCGTGTGAGCCACCAGGGCTTGTTGCAAAAACTGAGAAACATTGGAGTCGGCGGCCGCTTGCTAAGTGCTTTGCATCAATTTCTCTCCAATCGCGTACAGCGTGTTGCCATCGATGGAGCATACAGTGGCTGGCAGAGCATTGTGTCCGGTGTCCCGCAGGGAGGTGTGTTGGGTCCTATTTTGTTCAAAATTTACACCGCTGACCTGTACACAACCACACGCAACCCTGTATATGGATATGCTGATGATTTCACCTTGATGGCTGTAATTTCATCTCCTTCGGTCAGACCACAGGTGCGTCAAACGGTCAACGACGATCTCAGCAGCGTCCTGAAGTGTTGTGAGAGGTGGAATATGATGCTGAAAACTTCGAAATCTAAATGCTTGTTGGTTTCTAGGTCACGTACCGTTCAGCATTCACATAACAACAACAACATGTATTTGTTATAGCGCACCGAAGGGCTCGGGCGCGACACGATTATAACAGTTGGGAACACGGAATACAAATAACAGGACAGATGCAAAAGAAGTGAACTACAAATATGCAATAAATGACAATAAATATAGAGACAAAATATGGGCAAAACATACAAAGCAGACGGACATGACGGACAAGACAACACGACTGAAACATAATGACAACACAACACAGCAAACACAACTCGGGAGAATATAGTCATAGCGTAGATATAGTAAGCATGCAAATGAGAGAAGGAATACGAGTAAGAACATGCTAAAGTAACATGTTATAGTGATGCAAAAGGTGTGAGAGTGTGGGAGACTGGGTCAAAAGAGAGGTCAAAAAAGTGTTTGGAGAGCTTAGAGCGGAAAGAATTGTAGGAAAGAGAAGAAGTAATGTGAACTGGGATGGAATTGTAAAGGCGAGGGGCGGAAAAAAAGAATGATTTGGAGGACCAAGGAGATTCATTTACAGCACGAGGGCATACAAGGGGAAGAGGAATTCGGGAAGGAGTGAGGCAAGGAGTGAGGAGAAGGCGGAGATAGGATGGCTGATGAGGATCGTGGAGAAGCTTATATATCAGACAGCACAGGCGAAAGTGAATACGTGGAATAATAGGGAGCCAGCGAAATTGAAAAAGAAATCGAGAAGTGTGACGACAAGGAACAGGATGAAGGACAAAACGACAAGATTGATTAATGACGCGTTGTAGCATTTTAAGAGAACGACGAGGAGCATGGATGTACAAAGAATTACAATAGTCAAGTCTAGAGAATACATGAGAGTGAATAAGTTTGATTGCGGAAGGTCTGTCGAGATATGAGCGTATAGGATAGAGGGATCTCAAGATAAGACGACAAGTGCGGGCGACAGAGAGGATGTTGTCGGAGGAAGAGAGAGATGAGTCAAAAATAACTCCGAGATTGCGAACTGTCGATGATAGGATAAGAAGTAAGCGAGGAGGAAGAATACGAGGAGGATGAAGAGCCAGAAACACATGAAGCTATCCTCATAAATGACGCCCAAATCAGCGTGTGTGATGAGCTCAAAATATTGGGAGTACATGTAGACTCAAAACTGACGTTTGAGAGTCACATTCGGAAGCTAGTTTGTTCGGCATCGCGGAAACTGGGAATTATAAGAAAAGCATATCGGATGTTCGGTAGCAGCACAATCTCAAAAAGTTGTTTTCGCTGTTTCATTTTGCCAATTCTGGA
This sequence comes from Sacculina carcini, assembly GCA_916048095.2. Lineage (NCBI taxonomy): Eukaryota > Metazoa > Arthropoda > Thecostraca > Sacculinidae > Sacculina > Sacculina carcini. Next base: position 6,924,751 of record OU696583.1, read on the forward strand.
GTACTGCGCCCCCGTGTGGTCTTCTGCTGCGGATTGTCACCTCAATCTCATCAACAGAGTTGTTAGAACTTGCAAGTTCCTCTGTGGTGACTTCGTTCTTGGTGATCTTTGCCATCGTCGAAAGGTCAGCAGCGTGTGCATGCTGTACAAGATCAAGCACAACGACCATCATCCGATGAGCAAGTCAATTCCTGATGATTTCGTGGCAGCAAGAAGCACACGGTTTACATCCAAACAGCATTCCCAGTGCATGGCTCCAATTCGTTGTCGTACAAAAAAATTCCAACGTTGCTTTCTTCCGGCCACTGTGTCTACTTGGAACACGTTGAAAGAGGAGGCTTTCTCGCAGAACAATTTGAAGAAATTCAAGGCCAAAGTAAATGAAATGCTACTGAAAGAGCGGAATTGACTGTTGAGTCTTATTAATTGTATATATATATATATATATTCATACTTATAGTTATTTATTCATACTTATTGTTATTTATTTTCTATTTATTTATATTTATTCTTATTTTAATCTCTATTTATTACTATTTATTACTGGTTGTTGTTATTTATTATATTATACTTTTACTCAGTGTTGGCTGTTGTTGTTTATTGAATCATATTTATTGTTGTTGCTGTTTATTGAATCATATTTATTGTTGTTGTTGTTTATTGAATCATATTTATTGTTGTTGCTGTTTATTGAATCGTATTTATTGTTGTTGTTGTTTATTGAATCATATTTATTGGTGTTGTTGTTTATTGAATCATATTTATTTGTGTTGTTGTTACTTATTGAGTCATATTGATATTTATTGTTGGATGTTTCTTATTGAATCATATTTATTGTTCTTGATTGTTATTTGTTATATATGTATGCATGTATGTGTGCTTACTTGTATCTGTGCGTGCGATTGCTCGTGCGAGTGTGCGTGCTTGCTACGTAGGCATGCATGTATGTGTGTGTGTGCGTGTGTATGTGTGTGTGTGTGTGTGTGTGTGTGTGTGTGTGTGTGCGTGTGTGTGTGTGTGTGAGCGATTGGCGATGTCTGCATGCGTGTGTGCTGTTGTGTTCATGGCGAGTTGTGTTTCAGTGTGAAATTGGTGGTGCGTTTTGGAGTTGTGTTGGGTAAGCGGTTGGTGCTGGTGAGTTGTGTGTTGGCGCGTGGTTCGTGTGTAGTGATAATTTTGAACAGTGTTGTAGTGTCTTGTCATACTTGCTCCATCAGTCTCATCAATATATCACAAGCTATTTCGGCATGGAAGCTTTGAAATTGACTGACTTGGTTTCAAAATATGACGGCTCCGGTGAGTTGGACGTATGGCTGGATAAGCTGAAAATGGCAGATAAATTGAAAGGTGTGGATGATATTTCGACAATAATGCCAGTCTTTTTGGAAGGTAAAGCATTCAGAAATTTTCAGCAGCTGCCAGAAGCTGACAAGCAAAAAGCTGGATTTATTATTGCCTCATTGAGACAGGTGCTCATTGAGGCTCCCTCCGTGCGCAGCGTACTCAAAATTCGTCAATCGACGACTGCAAAGTGACGAAACATTGGATGATTTTGAAGCTGACCTTCAGTCGCTGGCCTGTGGCGTCACTGACAGTGACAACGAAGCATGGGTGACCTGTCAATTTCTTCAAGGGCTTCCCAAGAGATTCAGGATCCAGTCAGAGCACTACATGGGGCGGAACTGAGTTTGGTAGATGTGTTAAACTGTGCCAAGCAGGTGCAGGCAGGACTGGCTTCCAAACCGTATGGCCGCGGCTTTGCTGCTACAATCAAACGTTTTAATTGTGGTAAGTCAGGCCATATTGCTCGGCAATGCAGATCAAAAAGTACAACCGATCGTTTAGTGTGTTATGCTTGTGGTCAACCCGGCCACATTGCTCGTTAGTGTCCGGGAAACGAGGAGCGGGGAATGGCTACTTCTACAGTGCCGTCCGCTCTTCCCCGCAATCAATAACCATTGTTTGGATGGACGGTACAATTGTAAATGCTCTCGTCGATACCGGCAGTAGTCATTCCGTAGTTAAAATGAAATTAGTTAAAAAGCAACAGATATTGCTACAAGACAGATTGCAATTGAAAATAATGGATGGGTCGACCCTCACACTCCGAGGTTGTGTTAACTTTAGAGTGGTGAAGGTAAACACTGGCCGAATGGTGAAGAATGTGCGTACTTGGGTCTGTGAAAACAGTCAGCTTCCAAACGACGTTGATATGGTGATGGAAATGGACTTGATAACTGCTGTTAGTGGTGTGACGGTTTCAGCAGATGGTTCAGTCAGCTTTGATAACTCTGAAAAAATGGCGTCTGCTGCAGCTGAAGTCGGTGATGATATTGCTGAGCAAGACTTTGTCGCTAATTTCCGTGATGGCAGGTGGACTGTTAAATGGAAGTGGATGGACAGTGCCCCGGAGTTTTTGAGTGTAAAGAATAATTACAGGGTAAAAGAAGCACACCGTGAAGAGTTTGAGTCGGAAGTGTGCTCGTGGATAACTGACGGCATACTTCAAGAGCACGATCCAGTGAAACATGGAGAAATAAAAAGTGTGATACCTCTGATGGCGGTATGTCAGGAGAAGAAAAACAAGGTACGACCAGTACTAGACTACCACGAGCTGAACGTGCACATCGAAAGTGCACCAGGTTTAGACAGCGCTGTTTGTGACGAAAAGCTTAGAGAATGGAGACGATTGGGTGAAAATGTCAAATTTCTAGATCTTAAAAAGGCGTATTTGCAAGTTCATATTGATCCATCACTGTGGCGATACCAAGCTGTGAAATTTCACGACAGATATTTCGTCATGACTCGTCTCGGCTTCGGGCTAAGTATTGGTCCCATGGTGATGACCCACATATTGAAATATTCTATCTCGAACAATGAAAAATTGCATGGTGCTGTTGATTGCTATATTGATGACATTATTGTGAAAACTGATCTTGTAGAAGCTTCTGAAGTTCGTCAGCATATCGGTAAATATGGATTAATGACGAAAGAACCTGAAAAACTGGACGGAGCGAGAGTACTAGCTTTGCGCGTGAAAAAAGAAGCCGAATGCTTCAAATGGACTAGAGACGCCAGTCTACCATAATTACCCGATAGTCTTACTAAACGAGCTCTCTACTCGTTGTGCGGACAGTGGTTAGCACACTTCCCATGCGCTGGATGGCTGAGGGTGATTTGTGGCTGGCTGCGGCGAGAATCCTGCGATGATCAGTTCAATGTAGATTTGGACGATATTGTTCCTCAATAATTTACGCAGGTGGTGAAGCAAATAGACAAAAAATTGAAGAAACATGACCCAGTCTCAGGAGTTTGGAGTGTGAATGGTTACTCTCGTACTGTATGGACGGATGCAAGTGATACAGCGCTGGGTGTAGTTCTGACGATCGACAACGCAATAATCGAAGATGGCTCGTGGTTGAGGAAAAAGGGTGAGACATCACATGTCAATGTGGCTGAGCTCGATGCTGCAATCAAGGGAGTGACTTGGCCATTAAATGGAAGCTGTCACGCATTGAGATAGTTACCGATTCGACGACCGTGAGAGGCTGGTTGAGTAATGTGGTACAGCGGACACATCGTCTGCGCACTCATGGCATGTCAGAAATGCTTGTTCGGCGTAGGCTTGACGTTTTGAGAGAATTGATTGAGATGTATCAACTGGAAGTGAATGTCAAATTAGTTTCTTCTCGAGATAAAATCGCGGATAAAATGTCAAGAATACCAGAGGACATCCTGAAATAGATACGTGCTGTTGGAATTGGTTTTGCTGGTGTAGCCGATAGAGTGGTGGAACTGCACAACGTCACTGGACACATGGGAGTTGAAAGAACGTGTGAGATATTGCGGGAAGAAGGAGAATCAGTTCCGAAATCCACTGTGGACCGCATTTTGAGTAGCTGTGAAGCCTGCAGTAGAATCGATCCTGCTCTACGAGAACGTGCTCCAAAAGGTCGGTTGTCATCTGGGCAAGTATGGCGGAGTTTTTCGATGGACATAACATATATCAAAACTCAACCGTACTTGTCTGTGATAGATAATGCGTCCCGATTCACAATTTGGAAGAAATTGTTCAGCGAATCATCTAGCTCTGTTGCTGCTACTCTCGAAAACATTTTCTCGGAGTTTGGTCCACCACATATTCTATTATCCGACAATAGTCCTACTTTCATGAGTCGTACTGTGAGTGAATTGTTACGATTATGGGGAGTCGAGCTTCGCCAGTGTTGCGCGTATCGCCACCAAGGAAATGGCATTGTCGAGCGCATACATCGAACAATTAAGAGAATGGTTGAACGGTCTGGACGCCCTGTAGGAGAAATGACCTTTTGGTACAATGCCACCACTAGTTCGGTGACTGGCGAGAAGTAGTTCGTCAGCGTTTTTGGATGTGTGCCAAAACTGCCTGGTGTGAATAATCAGAGGAGAACTGCGAAGTCAAACATGAAACAGGAATGGAGTGGAGCGATGCCGGAGGAGAACATAAATCCTTACTGTGTGGGTGATTCAGTATATCTGAAGCCAGTTAAGCCTTCGTGCACTAGTCGTTGGTCAGGACCACATCAAGTATCATCTGTGCCAAACAGCTGGGCGGTGGATATCGGCGACGGAGTGTCACGACATATCAGCCACGTCAGGAAGGCGGTTAAACACGACGACAGTGATGATGAAGATTCGTCCGAGGCTGAGATCGACAACCCGGAGAGAGCTGAGACAGCGGAAAGAAGTGAAGTGTCGGGTGATAGCGACGCTGTTCAGAATGATACTGGCTGGCAGCACAGATTGCGTGACAGGTCAAAGATTGCTGTTCCTGTGCGTTTCAGAGAGTAGGTTTGAAGACTGTGTAATTTTTGTGTTCAATTCGTTATGTGACTACTTGTTGTAATAGTTAGTGAGACTAACTAAGGGCGGTGTTATATATGTATGCATGTATGTGTGCTTACTTGTATCTGTGCGTGCGATTGCTCGTGCGAGTGTGCGTGCTTGCTACGTAGGCATGCATGTATGTTTGTATGTGTGTGTGTATGTATGTGTGTATGTGTGTGTATGTATGTGTGTATGTGTGTGTGTGTGTGTATGTATGTGTGTGTGTGTGTGTATGTGTGTGTGAGAGCGATTGGCGATGTCTGTATGCGTGTGTGCTGTTGTGTTCATGGCGAGTTGTGTTTCAGTGTGAAATTGGTGGTGCGTTTTGGAGTTGTGTTGGGTAAGCGGTTGGTGCTGGTGAGTTGTGTGTTGGCGCGTGGTTCGTGTGTAGTGATAATTTTGAACAGTGTTGTAGTGTCTTGTCATACTTGCTCCATCAGTCTCATCAATATATCACATTATATATTACTTATTTATTAATATTTATTCTTATTTATTGATGGCTGTTTTTTAATGAATCACATATTTATTGTTGATTGTTATTATTTATTGAGGAAAGTGGGCGGAGTGACATTATGGATTGTTATCGGATAATGGTTTATTATTTATTGTTATTTATTTATTATTTTCTTTCCAACTCTCTGTCTAGACTTTTTTCTTCTCGAACTCTCTTTCTCTCTGAATCTTTTGGGCGCTTCCGGTACATGGGGCCACCTTTTTATTATCATTTTATTATTATTAACGTTTATTTGTATAGCGCAAATTAAAACACACGCGCGAAAAGAGAAATCTTGGTGCAAAAATATAAACAAATATGTAAGACACGCCGCTTAGGGAAAACAAACATGCGGACAATACACACACCCACAAGCACACACACTCACACAAACACACACACACGCACACAAACATACTCATGCACACACACCGCCAAATTGAAACATGGCAGTAAGAAAGAGCATACAAAACAACAAGAAAACTTCTAGTAAATATATCACGCGAGACGGGTACGGTATGACAGCTCAGAGCGAAGCGTAAGGAGTAAGAGAGTGGGAGTCATGATCAAAAGATTTATCAAAGAGATGATTGCGCAGAGAAGAGGAAAACGATGATAAGGATGTGGAGGAGATAACATGGGAGGGAAGAGAGTTGTACAAACGTGGAGCATAGAAAGGGAAGGATTTACTAGACCAGGTAGATTCATTGAGGGCTCGTGGACAGGATAAAGGAAGAGGATGACGGGAAAGAAAGTTATTAGAAGTGTAAGAAGCTGCGAGAGGTATGTAGGTTGCCGAGGGTCATGCAAACGTTTATAAACAAGACAGCAAATTTTAAAGTGGATGCGAGGGATGATCGGAAGCCATCGAAGATTGTAGAGATAGGGTGAGGTATGACGAAAGTGGGAAGGAGAAAACACGAAACGACAAGATTTATTAATGACATGTTGCAGAATTTTCAGAGAGGAGCGAGGTACATGGAAATATAAAGAATTGCAGTAGTTGATTCTTGAAAAGATGAAACAATGAATCAGTTTAATAGCTGAGGGACGGTCGAGAAAAGGGCGGATAGGATATAGCGAACGTAGAATGAGATGACAAGTGCGAGCAACAGCAGAAATATTTGCAGAAAAAGAAAGTGACGAATCAAGAATGACTCCGAGATCGCGAACACTTTGAGATAGGGGTAAAGGGAGCAGCGGAGGTGTTAAGCGAGGAGGATGTAGAATGAAGAATTCTGATTTGGAAGTGTTAAGAAGGAGACTGCGAGAGGCACACCAGGAAGAAATATCAGAGATAATGTCTGATAAGAACGAAGCATGGGGGAAGGGAAGAGGAATAATTATTTGTATATCGTCTGCGTAGACGTGGAACTGGACAGAATAGCGATGGAGAATAGGACATAGAGAAGAAATGTACAGATTGAAGAGAAGCGGGGCTAGAATAGAACCTTGTGGCACACCGGAAAGTAGAGGAGTTTGCTTAGAAGTAGTGGAATTGAATTGCACCGAGTAGGAACGATCAGTAAGATAAGAATGTAGAAGAGAGATCGCTGAAGAGGACACACCAAGAAAGGAGAGATCTCTGATTAAAATTGAATGGTCAACTAAGTCAAAGGCTGCTGACAGATCAAGGAGGATAAGCAGAGCAGATTTACCGAATGAAAAATGAGAAAAAACAGTAGTAGTAACGGAGGTTAGGACAGATTCAGTAGAGTGAGCAGACTTGAAACCCGATTGGAAGGGGTCAAGGGATTTGTTGATGAATGGCGCAAGTTGAGAATACATAGCAGACTCGAGGAGTTTAGAGGGAAAGTTGAGTAGAGAAATAGGACGGTAACTGCTACATAGCGAGGGATCGAGGGAAGGTTTTTTGAGTATCGGAAGGATGGCTGCATGCTTCTCAGGAAAAAATACACCATGTAGGAAAGAGCTATTGATTAAATGCAATATAAAGGGAACCAGGAGCAAAATAGAGTCTGATAGGGCACGAAAATTTATGGGGTCCGCAGGGGAAAGCGAAATGTTTGTTGTAGAAATGATAGTGATGATATCAGGAAGCTCTAGATGAGAAAAGTGAGTAAAATGATCGTGGGATTTAGTGTGAGTCAAGCGGGAGTTAGGAGAAGAAATACTAGAAATGGCAATTTGGATTTTATCGGAAAAAAATACAGCAAGGTCGGAGGCAGAGAGAAGACGAAAGGCTTGGGTTTTGCAGGCCACTCAATGAGTTAAGCGAGGACCACAGAGATTTAGGACAGCGAGAGAGTGACGATAATTGAGATTTGAAGTAGGATTGTTTAGAAGAATATAGGGCAGATATATACAAAGAGCGAGATGAGCAGAAGGATGACCACGTAGCAGTAGTGCATCAGCGTTTCCACACACGCTCGTGGTAGCGTTGGGCGCGTTTGAGAGAGATTAGTTCGCGATTAAACCAAGGAGGAAGATTGGAGCGATTGGAGGATGAGCATAGTGGAAATATGGCTTCGTTGATAGAAAACATAACCTTGAAAAAAGAAGAGTACAATTGGGTAGGGGGAAGTGAGTGAAATTGAGTTGAGGGAAGCATGTGAGAGAATAAAGTTGAGAAGAGGTGAGGGTCAAAATTTTTGTCATTTCTGTACGATCTGGGGGGAGAAATACGTGGTTTGGGAAAGGGAAGATTGAAAGTGAGGAGACTGTGGTCAGAAGTAATGGTATCTGGGGAAAATACAAGAACATCCGGAGGGGTTAGGTCGGATGCTAGAACTGGAGATGGAAAAAGAACAAGATCAAGGGTGTGACCGGAGATGTGAGTCGGTGAGGTAACAGGCGAGTATACAGAAGTAAGTATACTTAGTAAGTTGTAGACCGTAAGTTTGGATCATAGACAGGAATTGAGAGCAATAAGGATTTCGGGAAGGTTGATCGAACCAGAAATTAAAATCTCCAACTATAAGAAAACGACTGGAGAAGGACGCGAGAAGCACATCAAGTAACACAGGAAATTCGGTAAGAAATAATGACGTAGTTCCCGGATGATTGTGGCGATATATTATAACAAAGCAAAATTTCGAGCAGGATGGAATATTGAGAGAAAGAGCGAGGTATTCAAAGGATAAGCATGGGGGACCAAAGTTGGGTATAGTAGATAAGACCAAGGATTTATTAAATATACATCCAACACCACCACCGGAAGCTTTGGTGTTTGAGCGGGAGGAGTGAATAAAGTTGAAATCAGCAGGGAGATGGGCAGTAAAAGACGTAACATCAGAATCAAGTAACCAGGTCTCAACGAGGAAGAATAAAGAAAGATTATGAGAGGAAATCAGGTGTGAGAGTATAGGAGTCTTATACCGACATGACCTAGTATTTAGAAAACCAAGAGTTAAAAAGCTAGTGTTAGAGGAGGAACGGATGGGCGAGGCAAGAGGGAGCGAAGGTAGTCAGGCCGAGATACACGAATGTGAATCAGGGTTAACTGAGACGGCAGTAGAAGAGGAAATTTGAGTAGGAGAGTCACAGGAGAGGGTGCGCATACGAAGAGAATTACGGACAGCCAAGAGAGATGGACAGGATGAATCGTAGGAGGAGTGACAGTGGCTACGCCCTGAGCGTACACAGTTTGTGCATTTGGCTGGTCCAGAACGGTCACATGTTTAGGATGCATGGGAACCGGCGCAGAAGCCGCACTTAGTAGGTTGACTACATTTATCGGCTTTATGGCCGAGCCCCGAGCAACGGAAGCAGCGTACAACCCAGTACCTACTGTACACCGCACAGCAGCGCAGACCAATAAATAAGCGGTCTGAACAATCCTTGATGATTGAGCGAGCCGAGGGTGACACAGATAGAACAGCATGAGTGGCGTTATTCTTCGGCTTGGTGAAAAATAGAACCTGTAGATCTGACGGGGGAAGATCAGTCAGAGAAGAATTTTTTAGGCGAATAGATGAGAGCAGGCTTTCCGGAGTCATGTCGCTCGGGATGTTAGCGATCGTGATCTTTGGGCGAATATGCCTCAGAGGAGGGATGTGTACCTCCACATCGGCGAATGCCGCACGAACACAATCTGCAGCGTTCTCCGCCGAGCGTGGCGAGTCACAACGCAGCACTAAGCTACTGTTGGCAGATGGGCGAGAACCAGAGACCGGAATTTTCTGTAGAGCTGGAGCCACAAGTTTTTCAGAAATAGGTGTGTCAGAATTTCTGGATTTGAGGACAACCGCGTAGGACTTCAGAGAGTTGGGAGAACGAGTATCAGCCGTGACAGCTTGACTAGACGAGCTACGGAAATCGGTCAGTATTTCCTGCCGAAATGAGTTGAGGCGAGAATCGACAATATTAGCGATTGTTTCAGCAGTTACAGGTGCCGCAGTGGAAGCCGAGCGGATATTTGATTGGCACGGTGTGCAGCACCAAAACAGCCGATGCTTCCTAACAGCATTGTACGCCGGGGTGGTCAGGCCCGCACATGATACGTGAAAGCATGTCATACAGCTCTCGCACTCTATATACGATGTGGCGGCGATGGGCTCACCACATTGGCAAGACTTTGCAGGGGTAGAGGTGGGAGCAGATGACGAAGGCATTGCAATGACATAGAGCGATGACAAGCACAGACGTGGACTTGCAGACAGACACACACTCACGCTCGACAGCGGTAGATCAGGTTAACCTGATACTAGCAAATGTAACGTGAGCGCCTTCACGGCGACCTTAGGGTGGTAATAGTGCTTGTACTCTTCCCATGCTACTGGATGTGCCTGTAATTAATAATAATAATTATTATTATCATTATTATTAATGGTCTCTGCCAATATTATTATTATTAATATGTCTGGTCTCAATCAACATAATATGAACATAACATAATATCTATATGGTTTCTATAGATACAATATATGATAATATGGACATAATATGGCCACTATGGACAACATAAAACACAGCACAATTTTAAAATACATTTATTAAATGTTAAGAATCTGTCAGGTGCAGAGTTATAGTGGAAATATAAAATATGATCTGCTTAAAAGCTACACAAACACCAACCCAAGGAACCTGCGCCATCTCGGTGACAATTACGCAGAACAAGCCGACAAAAGGCCAGTGCATTACACGGTCGTTGACAGTGTATTCAGAGAGGAAAAACACAACTCACAAATATATCCAGCAACGACAATAATCAGCCTCCTCGGTAAACAGCAAAACAAAACATATTCGCGCGTGTGTGTGTGTCTTTGTGTGTGGGTGTGTGTGTGTGTCTTTGGGTGTGTGTGTGTCTTTGTGTATGTATGTGTGTGTGTCTTTGTGTATGTATGTGTGTGTGTGTGTGTCTTTGTGTGTGTGTATGTGTGTGTGTACATGCCCGTTTCACTTTAGCACATACACCCTGACAATAATACATACGTGCATACAAAAATACACTTATCCAGCGTAAATTTATGTGTGTGTGTGTGTGTGTGTGTGTTTGTGTACGTATGAATGTATGCATTCGCTTGGTTTCAATGCAGGATAATTTATATTACAAAATGCACATGCAATCACTTTGTACGCTTTCAGTGTGTGTGTGTTTGTGTAGGAATCCTTCCATTTATGTGTGTGTGTGTGTGTGTGTGTGTGTGTGTGTGTGTGTGTGTGTGTGTGTGTGTGTGTGTGTGTGTGTGTGTGTGTGTGTGTGTGTTTGTCAGTCGTAGGAAGCGCACACGGCCGACACGTAGTTGTGGACAGAGTGGTGGAGCGCCACCACACTCATCCCTCTGTCTTGTGCAACATCCTGCTGACCGCTATCAACAGCCTGCACTAACAACTCACAAGTACTGACACACACACACACACGCGCGTACAAATATATACACACACGTACACGTACGCACACACGTACGCATAGACACACGCGCACACATATACAGATACAACACACATACAAACACACAAACACACAGGCAGGTATACATACACACATACAAAAACACATTCACATATACATAACACACACACACACTCACAAATGCATACACACATATACACACATATAAACGCACACATGTATACATATACAAAACACACACACACACACACACACGTGCACTCACCTGTTGGCTGAGTGGATATTGTGTGAGAACACATGCCCAGTCTGGTCTGCGGTAATTAGGCCACGCCCACTTGTGTTATCAGTGCGCGTCCACAAAACACAGCCAACACTGGCCGTATGACAGGCGGCGCTGTACAAGACACGACCCATAGACAAGTCGTACACGCGCACCACACAATCCTCCCCTTCATACAGACATACAAACACACACACACACACATACACATACATAATGTGTGTATGTGCGTGTGTGTATGTGTGCATGTGTGTATGTGCGTGTGTGTGTTCTTATTTATTTAAAAAATTATGTACCATTGTGATGAAAAGCCTACGATGTTTTGTCAAAGGATGTACAATAAAGCAATTTACTTTACTTCACTTTACATACCGTAAAACCTATTTGAACGGCACACCTAATGCAGTGGTTCTCAACCTTTTTCAGTTTTCGCACCATTTTAGAATAAGCAATCAGTTCTCGCCTCCCCTTGATTGAAAACAACATATGGAGAAGATAAAAATAAAAACAACGTACAAATTTTATTATTATTCAATGTGTGCAAAAATATGTGTTCGCACACTGTTTAAGAGGATTGAGCAAAGAGTTTTATTCAGGAAGAAATATAGATTATAGATAAAAATATATTTTCTTCAATTTTCCACAGGAATATTCGCACATCTTAGGAACGAGGCCCGCATCCCGGTCTAATACAGAACCCCTGCTCTAATATGGCGCCATCTATAATTAAACGCCACTTTGATGAAATATTCTCTGTTGGCAATAGCTATGACTGACTGGTTATTATTGGTCAATTTGAGACTAGTTACCAGTAATCACCATGCATTTGAGCCTTTTATTAAATTAATATGAGTACGTTATCAGGTTCTTTTTCAGTCATAAATTTTACCGTATGTTCTCAAAATTCAAATAAGATAATCGAAAAATAGAGCGGAACCCTAGAACTGCATGCTGCTGAAGTAGAGGATTTACGGTGCTTCCAAATAGAAATACTGGACAATGGAGTATTAATTGCCGACGAACAAAACCGACCAATAAAATAACCGTAAAATTATTCACACGCAAATATGCATGATAATTGGCGGAAGGCGGGACTCACATGCTTCCTGACTCTTCCCTGCTTACTACAACTCGGTGACATATACAATACAAGCAATCAGCGAAGAATCATAAAGTACACAGCGAGAGAGCGAGAGAACTAGAGAATAAGACAGGGAAAGAGTAACGGAGAATTACGTGAAAGTGACAGAATTACGACAATTTGAGGAATTGGAACAAAAAGTTACGAGATTCTGAGGAATATCAATGAAGAATGGCGAGAATTCGAGAGCACGCCGGTGTCATACCTGCAGTCGCCAACAGCCGTCCATCTGGTGAAAACTGAACATCATGCACAACTCCCTGATGTACAGCCGCTGTTGATGATGGTTTTGATGAAGAACCGACCGCATGAGTCGCTGTTGATGAGGATGTTGAAGAAACAGTGAAACAGCGAACTTGATCTGCAGTGTTGGTGGCCCACAAGCGCAGTGAGCAGTCGCTCGAAGCCGTCGCTACATAGCTCCCGTTCGAGTGCATACACACACACTGAACACCCACACATACACACCCACACACGCTGACATCGTTTGCACAGAATAACCAAGTATATTGTTCAGTAGCGACTCCAGGATTTTGTCCGATGGGGACTGAATGGACTGATGAAAAAGATATGGAGGATTGGAGAAACATGATGAACTACACTCGAAATGTTAATGGTCAGGATTTTTGGGGGGCTCAGAGGGGAGGAGCTTGGCATATTGGGGGGTCTTCAACCCCTCCAAGTATTCTTGGCACCGCCACTGATATTGTTGGAGTGCAATAAAGCAATCCGACTGGCTGATTAACTGACACACACACACACACACACATACATATTTGGTAAGTTGGTACTTAATGCGCTATATGGTGTTCGAGTAATATCTGTATACAATGATGTTCACATAGAGGATAGGTGTTGTCATATGCGTACGTTGTTCATTTCAAGAGATTATTATTATTATTAATTACAGGCAAATCCAGTAGCATGGGAAGAGTGCAAGCACTATTACTACCCTAAGGTGGCCCCATATACCGGAAGCGCCCAAAAGATTCAGAGAGAATGAGAGTTCGAAAAGAAAAAAAGTCTAGAAAGAGAGTTGGAAAGAAAATAATAAATAAATAACAATAAATAATAAACCATCATCCGATAACAATCCATAATGTCACTCCGCCCACGTTCCTCAATAAATAATAACAATCAACAATAAATATGTGATTCAGTAAATAACAGCCATCAATAAATAAGAATAAATATTAATAAATAAGCAATGAATAACAATCAAGAACAATAAATATTAATAAATAAGTGATGAATAACAATCAGATAACATCAGATAACATCTAAATGCGAATACAGTCTTACCTACACGCATGCACAAACTGACACACACACACACACACACACACACAACATACTCAGACATATGCGCGCTCACGCACACAATACACACACATTAACACACATACACATATCTAATACGCACACATAATGCACTCAGTCAAATACACACAGCAACACACACACACACATACATGAACATGCATGCACTGACTGACACACACACACACACACCTGATTTTTCAAACCATGCTTAACGGGTCTGATGTTTATCTATCTTTCTTTTGAGACGTGTGAGTGTTAGTATGGTGTGTTTGTGTGTGTGTGTGTGTGTGTGTGTGTCAGAGTGCGTATGTGTGGTTTATCAGTGGGTTTTTATGTCATATTGTGCAGTTTATTTATGTTTTGTTTTGCACAGAATAGCCAATTAATTGGAGTGCAATAAATGCTAATCAATGAATGAATGAATGAACACACACACATACACACTGACATCAACATCGCGCGAGTGTCCGATGAAACATCGCACGTGGTGAGTTCGCTCGTAGGCCCACAGTCGGCCGGTACAGTCCATTGAGCCAGTGACGAACCAACTGCCCGCCTCACCGCCACCAACACCACTCTGACACGACACGCTCCACACAGGATAGTTGTGGCCCCTGACACACACACACAAACACACCCACACATACATATACACACACACGTGGTGTAGTGGTTAGCACAGCCGCCTCACAAGCGGGGGTCTATGGTTCAAAGCCCTGTCCACCCAGTAGTAAATGATGGTACCAGATATCAGTCATGTGTTGTGTCATGCATTCTGGAGAGGTGGCCCTCTCTAATACGTCTTCCGTCCTTGTGGCGCCATAGCGTGGAGAGGGTCGGTTCTGCGGTGGTAGCGAGCTGCACGGGGCACACCTGTGTGTGTTCATAAGGTTCGGCTTCTTCCCATGTAGCAGCTGTCACTTGAGACCTTTAACCTTTAACATCTGCACTGTGTGTGAAAACCTTTTCGCGAAATGTTATCAATTGCGTGTTCCCCAAATTGGTATCGAGCCCTGGGTGTATTTGAAATATTTTAGATAATTTTAAATGAAAGTGTTTGTTTATTGTTAGTTTAATCGTTGAATATCGTAAATGTTCAAATACTGCCCGACAATAACAGACTGTCTATGAGTGCAATTGGCAGGCTGTGATTTATACTGTTTTCGTTATTGCGATTTCTGATTGAACAATAAACGGAAAAACAGAACAAACAAAAACAAGAATACATACACAAACACAAACACACACACACACACACATGTTTAGCGAAGCACTACCGCTGTAATTTATATACCACTTTGATTTTTATTGTGTCCAATTACATTGTACCTCATTTCTTGCTTGAATTGTTCTTGCTGTACAAGTTTTTCATTCTCACATAACGCAATGAAAAGCGCAGCTTTGTCATTGTGATTGCAACACATAACAATACTAAAACTCAATAAATGCACGCATCACGAGTTATTGCAACATTCAGTCAGCGTATGTTGCAATGTGTAACCAGCTGTTAAATTGGATTATTACTATTATTCTTATAAATTAGTCTTATAAATTAGAATCGGAAGCATCGCTGTACCACGCGCACTTGTCTTTCAATAAATCTTCAATCTTCTAAAAATGCAATGTCTTTGTTTGTTGGATTTATCAGATTACACATTTCTACATGATATCGATGGCAAAACAAAGACTCGTGCGTGTCCTATGATATCGCACACAGTTGTGCAATCTGTCATCATCGTGGCTTGGCATCACTGACGTGTACACGGCGGCATTGTGACAGCGCCGGCCGCCGCCGCTGTCTGCCGAATGCTGCCAGATGCGCACGCTAGAGTCAGCGCCGGCGGTTACCAGATACCGGCCGGTATCGTCGCAAAAGCGCACATCATACACGGCGCCCGTGTGTGCCAGCAGTCGCACGCCACCGCACACGCCACCACTGGCCGCGTGCGTGCTGGTGGCGCCAGGGATTGGTGGCAGATCACAGCCCAGCGGCACTCGACTGCTCAACGCGTAATCGTCCGAGTCCCTACACAGGCCGACCTCGGGATGGACGAAATCCTCCGAGTCTTGGACGCCGTCAATATTCCACAGACGACAGCCCCAGTCGCCGGCCGCCGCCAGCGCCCCCTGGTGGCGAGAAATGGCGGCCGCCGAGACTGCACCGACGGCGTGCACGCGGTACATGCACACAGACGGCTGTGGCGCTCGTGAGGCGAACTCGGCGCTGGCGGCGTTTATGGCGCGTCTCAGAGCGCACGTGTCAGATAAACAACCACCACCGCCAGCCTTACATACACACACGCATACGCACGCACACACACACATTATATATACATACGAAAACAGCTAGAAAAATTGTAGCTCACTCGAAATATCATGGGTGCCCTGTGCTACACATGCATATTTGCGTAGGCAAGTTATAAGTAAGATATTTATAAGTGGAAAAGCTTATTATATTGAAAGACAAATATATTTTGTATACATATATTTCACTAACTCACAATATACGTTTATAAACCAAACCTGTGCATTTTCGCGTATATTTCATGCAATAACCTTATACATACATTTATACACATACCACATTATATATACATTTACCACACACATATACATACATTACATACACATCCACACATATGCACACATATATATATACACAAAAACACACACACGTATATACACACAAAAATATGCATACACACAAACACACGCGCACACACACACTAACACACGCACAAACTCACACATACACACATATATAGACACACACACACACACAAACACACAGACACACACACCAAGACACACACACACTAACACACGCACATTCAGACACACACACAAACAAACACACACACACACACAAACAAACACACACACACAAACAAACACACACACAAACACACACACACGTATATACACACAAAAACATGCATACACACAAACACACGCGCACACACACTAACACACGCACAAACTCACACATACACACATATATAGACACACACACACAAACACACAGACACACACACCAACACACACGCACACACACACTAACACACACACATGGCTCAGCGTGGAATTCAGTCGTGATTCTGTATTTATCTGGAGTTTATCCAGAGTTACATCGAATCTATCCACCATATTGGACAGGCAAAAAGAGGAATTAAATAGAATGAGTAAAGTAGAATCAAATTTGGGAGGAATTGGCGACGCTACGTATGGTTTTGCCGACAGAACGAGGCGACGGCTAGGAGTAAGTAAGTAAGTAAGTAAGTGAGTAAGTAAGTAAGTAAGTATATTGTCACATTCCAGTATCAATGCATACAATTGAAGAAAGAAAAACAAATCAGTAGTGACAAAGTCCGATAAGCAATGCTTTTTACGGACTTATCGGTGCCAGAACATAAGACGCACTGGCACTTACATGTGAGACGTACATGGATCAATAATAATGGTGCACGTAAACAGTAATAACAAGATACACTTTTTAAAGAATAATAATAAACTACGCTATTTCAGGGAACAAGAGTAAACACACACACACACACACACATACACACACACGCACACACACACGCACACACACACGCACACACACACGCACACACACACACACACACACACACACACACACACACACTTATTCGCATAAGCGAAGTCCACAGAAAAAAACAAACACGAAACCATTAAATTAAAATAAATGCAAGAATACTGACATGTACACATAAATTGCACATGGACACATATATGTAAGCACGATCCCCATGAGCAATTTCAATACCAACTAGTTCCTGATATATAGACTCAGATAATTGACTCCGCGCAGTGTTCACACAAGTGGTTAGGTTAGGTTAGATAGTTAGAGAGTTCACAGAAGCGCAGAAGTGGCCGATTATACCTGCACAGAAGACTGATCATCCTGTATGACGGCTTCATCAGTGTGGTGCAGGATGCCCTTGTGCGAGATGGACGCAGGAGACAATGTCAGCGAGAGATCGACACACAGCGACAGAGCGCGCACAACCAGCGAGAGAGAGTGACGAGCAGGAGCCAGCGCGCGACTCACATACTCTGCACATTCTTCAGTGAGAAACACGCGCTCACTCATCACACCACTGACACATACACACACACACACACACAAACACATAAGTGGGCACAGAATACTCGAGGTATACAAATGAGAGAAATACACAAACAATGTACGGTGAGTGTACAAAACCAATAGAACTGCATCAGTGGTTCTCAACCCTTTTCACTGTTTGCACCCTTTTTCTGAAAACAGCAGTCAATTCTCGCATCCCCTGCTGGATTCATAATAGCTATACGAACAAGATAAAAATACAAACAACATACTACATTTAATATAACTTAACAATATAACAATATAACTTCATTTTTTCAATTTTCGTTCATAGAGCTGAAAGCTCATTTAGAAAAAAAATGTATTTACAAACAAACAATGTTTGGTTGGTTTGAATGTTTGGTTCAAAATTATATTTATATGTGTGCGTGTGTGTGTGTGCATGTGTGTATGCATGCGCAACTGACACATGCTTATTGAAGAGACCAGCCTTCAGTTGTGCGACATTGGTGATTTGAGCGAGGCGAGATATCACACCACTGAAGCGTCGATTATGCATGAATGACGCGTGATGCCGACTGTAAAACCTGCACACACACACACACACATACAAACATACAAACAAACATACTAGCATACACACAATTAGAATAGATACAGATAGGTAGATACAGCTAGTTAGATAGATCTATAGATAGATAGATAGATAGATACAGGTCACACAATCCAAAACATTCGTGAAACATCAAAATTGGAATAGTTTTGGTTGAAAATATGGATAAATTTCATCAGTGTATAAACACAAAAACGCCTGACGAAAAATGAGCTGAAAATTTTCATATAAAAATAGATAGAAATCGAAAACAAATTGTAGCTCACTCGAAATATGATGAGTGTCCAGTTCTATGCATGTGCACTTGCGCACGTTATAAGTGAGTAAGTTAGTTATATGTTATACGTGTTATTGTAAGTAATTTATAAGTGGAAAAGCTTATAAAAATTGAAAGACAAATATATTTTGTACAAACATATTTCACCAACTCACAATATACGTTTTTAGACCAAAGCTGTGTATTATCGCGTATATTTCATGCAATAAACAGCGTATATTTCGCACTTGATGTATAATTGATGATATTTACGGTGTACAGAGCCGAAGCGAGGTCTTATGCTCCTAGATTTGGGGCCCCCGTTATAAATAAAGTACCATTATATTGCAAGCCCGACTTTGAGAAAATGCAGTTAAGAGCAGCCCCTCGGTCTCCTGGGGACTTACGCTTCTTTTATGCGCTAATTCATGATAACTTTTAATATCACGTGTGAGACGATGGGGCCGCCAACACTGGCAGCGGTCGCTACGACTTGCACAATGTACGTCGCGTATCGGGAGGGAGGGGGGGGGGGAGAATTTCTACAGGCAGTCGTGGCTAGATGAACTGACGTACTGGTGTGCGTTGTGGCCGCTCTTCAGCAGGTCGACAAACAAGGCGACAAACACACGAAATACCAACAGCGTCAGCTGAGCACGGTGGGGCTCGGGAGCGTCGAGCGACCACGCGCGGAACCTGCAACAAGCAACAACAATGATATCATTTAGTACACGATGCCACCTATTTGTGCGTCCAATACGCGGCTCTTTGTCGAGTATATATCGTAGCACATCTATTAAAACGGTACATTAGGGGAACAATTGAAAAATAGAAGAACATCCTCTAATTGAACGTCATTTTGACAGCTACAATAACCACGTGTCACTTGATTTTAATTAGTGAATTTGTGATTATGTACCAGTAATCACCCTCTAATTGTGCCTTTTCTCAATAATTTCTTAAATAAATATACGTAAGTCACCTAATTCTCTTTTCATCCATAAAAACAACCGTATCTTCTCACAATTCTCACCAGCTAGTGGAAAAATAGAGAGACATCTCTTATTGAACGGCACTGCGGAGGAAGGTTTGAAAAAGAGAACGGCATGCCGCTCAAGTAAAGCTTTTACGGTATTTAATTGATAGAACCCTACAAATTCCGATTTTAAGACCTCAAATAAATAAATGTTTTTCCAGTGTAAATGGTAAAACAGTAAAAGTTATGTTTTTATTATTTTGTGTTCTCATACTTATTAGATATATAAATATAAATATAAATATATATATATATATATATATATATATATATATATATATATATATATATATATATATATATGTATATATATATATATTAAAATCTTGTTTGATATCCGCGAATGTTGCTACATACGATTTCAATGGAGATTATGTGACAGAAGCTATAATCTAGGACAACATTTGCGGTTTTGGCGGCTTATAAAGTGCATCGTAGTGGTGCAATGGTAGTGTACAGGTCTTATAACCGGAAGACCAGGGGTTCAAATC
Organism: Sacculina carcini; assembly: GCA_916048095.2. Classification (NCBI taxonomy): domain Eukaryota; kingdom Metazoa; phylum Arthropoda; class Thecostraca; family Sacculinidae; genus Sacculina; species Sacculina carcini. Next base: position 6,945,158 of record OU696583.1, read on the forward strand.
CGCCCATAACCACGATTTTCAGCTGATAGATTACTGCTGTGGCAAGACACGTGTTATTTGTGTTAAGAGGCCTGCCTAATAACAGTAAAAAAACTGCACACGCGCCTGCAATACTGCACGTCGGCCGCGTGCACGCTAATTGCGCCGGCGTCCGCAGAGAGGGCAGCACCAGCGGTCGAGCTGGCCGCGCCTGCACACACCGCCTCGCTGGCCATGTCAACCAGCTGGTGTTCGGCCAGGCTACACAGTGCGTCGCCTCGAGCCTTCACGCCAGCAGCCGCGGACGACTGGCGACCCTGCCGCACACAATAACAGCCCCACAAACAGAGAAAGAGAGACATACAGACAGTGAGAAATGGTGACACACACACACACATTTTTTCATATATTTAAACATTTATATCGTGCAACCTCTGCACAATGTGTCTCAGATGCGCAGACAGTACAATTTACAGTACAATTGCAATGCGGTATTGAACAAGCGGACACATGCATGTATAAACATTCATAAACGTATACACACGCGCATACATTCGGCGGCAGGGTAGATTTATCATAATATCTGATAGTAAACACGTACACACACACATACAACACAGATACACCACAAGTTGATAATGTGGGATTTGCCCACCAATTCTCCTTCACCGAGAAGTCGTCAGCATATTAGAGTAATTGCGATGTAATCGTCATGCGCAAGCGTTTTGTTTGCGATTCAACACAAGATTAACTCGCTACAATAAGCGCTACCGCAATAGATCTGTTACTGGCAAGCATTGCTTTATGATGAATGGCAGGCAAGTACATGGATACAGTCAGTGTTTCATTGGCTCTGCGGAGCAGCCCGCTGTAGACAACATAAAAATGAAATCTTATCGCAATCTCACGCGAATCTTAATCTATCGTGATCTTACGCAATAAAATGTACACAATTATTTGAAAAATTTACGAACATTTTATTGCGTATAAAACCCAAATTGAATATGCGTGAGTAGCAAGAGGATCCATTGTAAAGGTTGTCCGCATGAGTCCCCCGCACTGCTTAAAAAACGGTCGTTGCAAAAGACTAGCGTTACCAACTCAGTTATTCTTTGCAACTCGATTGAGAGCAAAACAGATGATCGATACTTGTTGATGTCGTTTTAAGCGCGCACCAGCCAGTTTTAGACTATATGGCGCGCCCCACTGTGCGCCCATCTACAGTGGTGACTCCTGGTAGACTCAAGCGGAGGTGTTAATGAACGAACCCGGACCAGGATTCGAACCGCGAACCTCTGAAACGAGAGTTCAGCGCCTAACCACTGAGCTACTCGGGAGCTTCTATACTTGATACTCGACACCTGTTCATATACTAAATGAAAGTGGGGGCTGAACACACCATAAAACGTCTTCGAGACAAGTGCGTTTCTAGAATGCTGCCAATGCTGTCGCGATCAATCTTGGACATTTTTCAGCACTGCGCCCGTTCATTCATTATTTGCGACGTTGGCAACTGAAATACAGCAAGCAGACCAACACAATAGAAAATTTGTCAATTAAAAGATCACAGAAAACGGGAATCTAATAATTCATGTTACATGCACTGTATCGAACATTGAAAACGGTTTGAACGTAAATGCGTTTGTGGACAAATCAACACGGAAAACAGCTAACCACAATCCTCAATAACCAAATTGAATAATTATAGAATCGACAGTAAAACATCAGAGAAAACCAAACTATCAAACGCGCGATGGTTAATTATTGGTAATACACATCAAATTACAAAAACCTGCTTATAATTCAGATTTCCACTGACCGGCTAGAGTCAGTTCGGCCGTAATTGTCTCTAACAATAATGGCTTAAACAGTAGAAATATACTTTATACAAGCCCCATATCATTATGAAATTGTCATCAGCTGTTGCTAAAATTATACAGGCTTACAAAACCAATTGAATGCCTATTTTTGTTAGCGTCATAAATTCATTGGTTTCGCAGCACAAGAAAATTATTATTTAATTTTTAATTGTTCTAAATAATACTTTCTATAAATAAATTGGCTTAGACGCTGAAATACGCAGTAATTCAATGTGAAAACATTAAAGACATATTGAAAGCCAAAATAAACTTAAAATGGTCGCATTCTGAACATTTTCATTACAACATATAAACAAATTCAGTACAATGTTAAACACTGTCGTATAATGCCTCTAAAAAAATATTGTTCAATATATTTAGTCCATCCATAGTGCATTCTAGCGATTTGCACAAGGAGTATATTATGATATTTTCGGTGTCCTGTTCGTGGGACCATATGTGGTCTTAATGGTATTAGTGGTATTATTCCCTAGCGACTATCCATAGTTGAATGCGTGAGCATCTATGGGTGCAAGACAAGTATACATAATACTGTGGATGTGTGCGTGTGTGCCTCCATGTTCCAGCAGTACGGCTTGACCCAGTTTTGCTCAATCAATAAGTACAATGTAACGGACACAAGCACACACGCATACACACACACACACACACAAGCAAACACGTTCGCATACACATTCTCATACACATATAAACAAACCCTCGCGTTTATATACACCTAGTGTAAATTTGCTTTGCCTTTGCCGTTTAATAGTGTTGTTGATTTGTTCGGCTCTTGTTACTTTTTATATATGTACGCATATTTTTCATGCGTGTGTGTGCGTGTGTGTGTGTGTGTGTGTTGTCACTTGGTTGATCTGCAGACTAATGAGTTAAACACTTGTATGTCCTGCCTTCCATTTGTCATAATCTTCCTTGAATAGGCAAATTATTTTCTGGTTGATAATTTTGTCTGGTATTCCGTTTCACTGGTTGATGCATCTGTCAGCGACAAACTGTATTTTTGACCATCTTTTTTAGCTCTTCTTCTTATAAGATGCTTGTTATTGAACCTTTTGGACGTTGCCAAATTGAAGATATTTGGATTTTTATTTTTTCTTTGTGTTTATGTGTATGTATGTATGTGTGTGTGTGTGTGTGTGTGTGTGTGTGTGTGTGTGTGTGTGTGTGTGTGTGTGTGTGTGTGTGTGTGTGTGTGTGTGTGTGTGTGTGTGTGTGTGTGTGTGTGTTTGTATGTTTGAATAGTTGATCTTCACAAACACATATTACTTAAAGGTTTACATTCAGGCGTTCCCACACGTTGAAATTGAAAGGTTGCAATCGAGTGGTTTCACCCCTGATTTTCACCAAACATCTGTGGCGTGTGTACTGCGAAATGCAGACGACTCATGCAGACGAATCACAGGAACTGCACGCAATCTTGCGTCATCGTGTGTCCGCTGCAATCAATTAACACTTCCCACGAGTTGCGCCATCACCACACCCACACACACACACACATACACACGCACACACACATCAAAATATGTTATAGAAGGACCTCTTGGTGTCGGGACGAGGGACGGAGTGTGTGGCGGTGTATGGCAGTGTTTGACCATCTGTGGCGAACGCGTGTTTATATGTCGGTGTTCATTAATACACATTCATTATGTTTGGTGGTGTTATCGTTTACACCGGAGCCAAATACCAATGACACTACACTGCTTCCTTCCAGAGACCCACTAATCCCTCCTGTGACGTCCCCCACAACAGATGTGTATGACCACTGTTTATCTCTGTATTTTCCAATTTCGTTTGCGTCTTTTTTCATTAGCTTTCATCTTCCGTATTTTTCAAAATTTCTCTCTACATCTTTTGGGCGCTTCCGGTACATGGGGCCACCACAGGATGGTAATAGTGCTTGCACTCTTCCCATGCTACTGGATTTGCCTGTAATTAATAATAATAATATATATGGTAATATTTATATTAATTAAAGACACACAGACCCGCCACATGATGAGTCGCCCCACAATAGCTGTGGTCTCCCAGCGTGTAATAAATTGGTAATCCTGTTATACTGGTCGAACTACCATAGGCTGGTAAACCTGAGCGCATTTCCACCCACCTTCCTTTGACATGCAAGGCGGGCAACTTACCATACCTTACCATATATACTGGTAGTAGCTGGTAATAGCTGGTAATAGCGAGTTGGTGGTAAACAGTGAGGATATTGGTAGGAATAAATTTCATGAAATATTAAAATTAGTAACACTAGAGCGTGTAGCTGCAGTCAACATTGGATCGGAGTAGTGGTTTTCAACTTGAGGTACGCGAGGACCTTCCGGATAGTACGCGCACACTTTCAGGGTTAAATAGGTTAAATGCCTAAGTGGCAGCTGCTACACGGGAAGAAGCCGAAGCTTATGAACACACAGGCGTGCCCCGTGCAGCTCGCTGCCACCGCAAAACCGACCCTCTCCACGCTATGGCGCTATTGTTCAGGGCCATGAACAATGACACCAGGGCATGATTTCTGATGTGTTGTGAGCAAAGTAATGTCCCTCATTGACCAGCTGGTGGAGAAAAAGCAGTCCTCGCATTGAGTTGTTTTATTTCAGTTGATTTATGTGTTCTACTTGTACATTTATGTAAATAAAGTGATATTTGATCGAACTGAGTTATCCTGGAACCAGGTGGTACGCGGCAGCTGTACGACACCTCCAAGTGGTACTCGATCACAAAAAGGTTGGGCACCACTGGATCAGACACAATATATTTCGAGTAGGAGTGTGCTAACTTGAGTCATATCGTTAGCAATTCGATACGTATACATACACACACACAAATATACACACATACACACACACACACAAATATACACACATACACACACACACACACACACACACACACAAATATACACACATACACCGATACATACGCAGACAGACGCATAGACAGTTGTGGTTTAATTTATCAGTAGAATTTTCAGCTTGTGCCGCTGTAATGTACCGCCACTTAGTCGATATGACAAGCCGGGCTGTGACGTCACAATCTGTCACGTGCTAAGCTAGATAGCACCACCTCCTATTTTTAATCGCCCTCTCTTCAGCATTTCGTGTGCGTATCTGTCTCATATTCTTTTCTCGTTTCGCTCTCTCTGTCTCTCTCTCTCTCTCTCTCTGTGTGTATGTGTGTGTGTGTGTGTGTGTGTGGTCTATGGTTGCCGACGCACGCGTACTGGCCATCGTCGGCTGCGTCGGCAACGGCGACGGACTCGACGATCAATGAGATGACGCAAATCCACACGCGTCGGCAGCCTTGGCAGTGCCCGACACACACACACACACATACACATACACACACACATGCACACACATGCACACACACATGCACACACACACATACACACACATACACACACATACACACACACGCATGCACATTGATATACACAGCGTTGGTACATATGCAGCACGTGTATATGAAGACAACGACACACACACACACACACACACACACCCTCACACACACAGACACACACACACACACACCCTTACACACACACACACACACACCCTCACACACACACACACACACACACCCTCACACACACACACACACACACACCCTCACACACACACAGCCACGCACACACATACACACACAGACATATAGACACATACACGAGTGTAGTGTTGGTGGATGCGTGTATCTGTGTTTGCGTGTGTGGTGAGCGTAGGTCATATTCTCGCAGCCTAGCTCACTTTGTTCATGTGTAGGTTAACATACACATACACACACAAACCCGCGTACAAATATATAGACGCAAAAAGTAGTGATATGCGTTTAATTACTGGCAGTTTAAGTGCAGTGGTAGCGAATTAGGTGCGCGTGTGTGTTTGTATGTGTTTGTGCGTTTGATTGCAGGTTTGCAATTACTACTGAAGCGTCGACAGAGATAATCGCCAATCTAAATCGGCTAAGAAATATCCCATCAGAATAACTCGGTGAGAAAGCAAATTTATCGTTTTAAAGAAGAAATGATACGTTCTCATCACTATTTTGAGTACTGTATTCCAATTAACTTGTATTATTTGAAAACTAGTTACTCTTTAATGATTAATTAAAATATTTATTGTATTATCCCGTACATTTATTGCCTTTTTGAAAATTGTACTCAATGGTATCGTTTGCCGCATTGGCAACCTTGGGGCGGGTTTTGTCGTCTTTTCGTGTGATGCCTTTGAGCTTGGTTACTGTGAGTTTGTTTCACGTTGTTGCTTGATGTGGTTTTTATTGTCATTTTATGGAGTTCAAATTTCGACTAAAGTTTAATTGTCTCCTTTAATTGATGAAGTGAATCGAAGTATGTTGTTTTGTTTTGTGTAACGGTCTGCTGGTTCAAGGAATTTGGCGTTGATCCAAGTTTTTTTGGAGTGTAATACTCATTTTTGGCGTTTTAAGTGCACACCAGCCAATTTGATGTGAGTAAAGCGGTCACTTACGGTATATGTTTTCGAGTGTAAGTTTCTAAAGTAGTTCTTTTATCTCAATATGCTAGTTTGGGTATTGGAATTTCCTCTTGCAACTGCCAAACTTTTGAGCACGCAGCCCCTAGGATCTATAACTCACTGCCAAACTATGTTCGAGAACAAAGCTCGCTATCATCTTTCCGGAAACACTTGGAGACTTTTCTCTTCGAAAAATTCTATAGTTGATCGAAATCTGTGTAACGAGCTCTCTTCCTATTTTTTTTCAATCATTTCCGCCCAATTTAGAATTCCTTCTGCCGTCCCCGTCACACGTTCCACCTCCCTATGCGAATTCTCATCCTTTTCTCATCTTGACATTTCTGACTTCTTATCTCTTCTCTTCTCCCGTAAATTTCTCTCGTCTCCTGATCCGATTAACTTCAGTGTAATTGCTCCTGTTATCCACTTCCTGACTCCCTACTTAGTCCATCTCATTAACTCCTCCTTCTTACATGACAATTTTCTTGCTTATAAAAACCCTCGCTTGAACCTTCCTTATGCTGTAACTACCTGGTCTATCCCTTTTCACATATATGCTGATGACATCCAATTCTATTTTTCCTTGTCGCTTTTCTGACCCTGCCCTTCTGTCTGATATACTTTCTGATATATCTGCTTGGACCTCCTCTCGTCGCTTCCTTCTGAATACTGATAAATCTGAATATATTGCTCTTCACCTTCCTTGTTGATCTTCTCCATTGCCCATATCTCTTTCTTCATCTCTTAGAAACCTTGGCATTTTCTTTGATTCCTCACTTTCCTTCTCTGCCAATATTCTTGCTACTGCTCGCATCTGTCGCCTTATACTCCGCTCTCTCTATCCTATTCGTCCATGCCTCGACCAGCCCTCTTCTATCAAGCTTGTTCAATCACTCATCTTTTCTAGACTGGATTACTGCAGCTCGCTCCACTTCAACTGTCCTAAATCTTCCTTGAAAATTCTCCAGCGTGTGATGAACCAATCCTGCCGTTTTGTTTTATATCCTGCTTTCTGCCACTATATTTCTCTCTTATCTTTTCAAGTTCCGCTGGCTTCCTATCAAATCTATAATTCACTTCAAAATTTGCTTCATAATCTTTAAACTTTCACATTGTCCCACTAAACCTGCATATCTCTGCCTTACTTTCTATCTCTGAAATCCCCTCTTCTCGACATCTTGTCCCTTTAGCCTGCCCTCGCGCTTTAAAGAAGTCCGCGTGGTCTTCCATATCTTTCTCCTTTTTCGGTCCGCGTCTTTATAACTCTCTCCCCTCTCACATCACCTCATCGTTGTCATATCGCTCATTTGCTTCTTCTCTTCGTGAATCTCTTCTTGATCTATCCTTCGATCTCACCACTCACTCCTTGACTCCTTTCTCCTCCCTCTGATCTCTCTTTTATGTTATTTTTATGTAGTTGTTTGTATGATTCTGCATTTGTGTCATGTATATAGTAGCACTTGTCCGGGAAGCCTGTGACTGTATGTTCTGCGTGCATGCATTTTGTTCCCTTGTTTTTAATGTCATTACGCTGCACTCTTCTACGTGCATGTTTGTGTCCTGCTGCTGTTTCTCCTGGATTTAATCCGCGTTTTATTTGGTTGTTTTGTGATCGAGCTCTTATTATCTTATTATCCCATGCTCGCATTGCCAGTATATATTTCTTGTTTTCCTTCATCGGTACTCGTGTGTGCGCATATGATGATGGGCCTGGATATACCAAATACACACTGTTGTTGTTGTTGTATTTTGTCAAAATGTATTTGTCATTTGTCTTCATGTTGTATGTGTATATGTGATCAAACACACATTATTTCTTGTGTTTATAACATTTGTCTGTGTTTCTATGATGTCTTATGTTCTTCTTTTTTGTGTTCAATATTGTTTGTCTGCAGCGCATCTGAAACTGTGTGTGTGAATATTTGCGCTTTATAAATACACATTAGCTCACCTAAAAGCTTGTCGACATTTCCTGAGGGGGTTCTGTATTTTGTGTGCCGTTTTGTAACGGTTTGAATTAGGTTAATACGACCGTTTCGTTGATTATAATTCTATTTATAGTCGTTGGTGGGCTAGTTGATTGGTCAGTTGATTTCTTTATAATTTTTATTGAATTTTGTCGCTTTAGCCGTTTATTTTCTATGGGTCTTCGTTAGATGTGTATTTTTTCGCTTGAAAATCCGGAAAACATTTGGCACAATCGGTTTGTTATATTGGTCAATATTGGAGCATACAGTTTGTTTGTTCTCATGTGTCAGTCTGAATGCTCAGGGATTTTTTCTGTTTTGTTTTTTGCTTGTTAAATAATGTTTGGTCGTTGTCATAATCATTGTAACGGGTCACATTTAAAAAACGCATGCTTATTATGTGAGTTCTTGTCATATAGATCGATGTTATTAATTTTGTTTATGCGAAAATTCACGATGATTATAATGATGAATCAAGGGCACACGCCTTCCCTTACAATTTTCAAGCTATTCAACTTCGAGACGAGTTTTGTGACTGTTTTTGGTAGAGAATCATTTGAAAAAATGTGAATTGTCTTGATTGGTGGTCCAATTAGCACGAACGGACACACACGCACACACACACACATACATACACACATACATATATTATATAGCTTTCGAAATGTATTTTCTAACAATTCTCTACCATTTATATATGAAAAATATGCAATCATATTATTGTTTTTAACTTTCATGAATTTAAACATTGTAATTTCGACTATGTTTCCAATTGTGAATGTTTTGCATTAAAAAGCCAATTGTATGGCTTGCAAATATATATCGTTCATTGTCTTTGTATGTAATTGTTGACATTTGAGCTTGCATTGTGCTTATATCTGCTGTGTGTGTGTGTGTATATATATGTGTGTGTGTGTGTTCAGTGTGGTATAATGGCGTTTGCCGGCTTCAAGAAGCAGCTGAACAAGGCTAACCAGTATGTCAGCGAGAAAATGGGCGGCGCTGAGGGTACCAAACTGGACGACATGTTCACCGACATGGAGCGTGTCAGTTTCCCCCCCCCCTCTCTCTCCCTTCCTCTCTCTCTACCTCTGTCTTTTTTACCGTAAGACGTCTGTTTGAGCGGCGTGTCGTTCTGTTTTTCAAACATTCACCCGTAGTGTTGTTCAATTAGAAGGTGCCGTTCTATTTTCCCTCTAGTTGGTGAGAATTTTGAGAAGATGCGGTTGTTTTAATGGATGAAAACAATTGTGATAACGTAACCATATTAAACAAAAGACATGGTGATAATTGGTAATAAATCACAAATTCACTAATAAAAATCAGTCAGTCATAGCTATTGCCTGAAGAGAATAATTGATCAAAGTGACGTTGGATTTGAGGCGCCGTTATATGTTTCAATTGTTAAGGTTAAAGGTTAAATGCCTAAGTGGCAACTGCTACACGGGAAGAAACCGAAGTTTATTTACACACAGGCGTGCCCCGTGCAGCTCGCTGCCACCGCAGAACCGACCCTCTCCACGCTATGACACCACAAGGACGTAAGACGTATTAGAGAGGGCCACCTCCCCAGAATGCATGACACAACACATGACTGATATCTGGTACCATCATTTTCTGCTGGGTGGACAGGGGCTGTGGGATTGTAGAATTCGCCCAATGAAATTCTGCTCCGCCGGGTTTCGAACCACGGACCTCCCGCTTGTAAGACGGGTGTGCTACCACTACACCACGGAGTCCACAAAGTTCCCCTGTTCCCCTGAGTCGCCGTTCAAATAGATGTTTCACAGTGTATTCAGTGTATTCTCCATTGCTCGTGCAAGTTTTTCAGATCACTTGCGCTGATGCGTCTCAATAGTTGGCCAATGTTTTGTGCCGTTTCGGAGCAGCCGGTCTCCATGTTCAGACTGTTGGTCAAATTAATGCCAATGTTTTTCTGTGCGGTGTTGTCATTTTATGGACTTGATATTAGCACGAATATAGGTGCTAACACTGTGGTTCTTAACCTGGGCTCGATCGAACCCCAGGGGTTCAATAAGTCAGTTTCAGGGGTTCGGCGGTTTGGTCCACCCACTCGTATGATTTGTGACGTCAAGTTCTGCTTGGTCATCATTGGCTGCAGCTAATAACGCCACATCGCTTGGTCTTGAAACATGTGATGCAAGCAACTCGGTCCACTCAGTAGTAGCATACTGGTGTTACTGTCTTGATTGTACGTGAATTGTGATTTTTCTTATGACAATTCAAACACGAAACGTTGGATGAATGCATGTATGCAACTTGTGAGGTTCAGTTCTTATAAGGTTGAGAACCACTGTCCATATATATCGCGGCATGCATCCACACACGGGAGTGGATGATTGTGATTCTACGTGTGTGTCCACGCGTCTCACTCTGTATGTGTGTGTGTGTGTGTGTGTTTGTGGGTGCATGTTGCAGAAGACCGATGTGACCAACGAGCTGGTGGAGGACTTACAGATCAAGACCAAGGAGTTTCTGCACCCGAACCCGACGTCGCGCGCCAAAATGGCCGCCGTCAAAGGTGCACTCATCTGCTCTCTGTATGTTTGTCTGTGTGTCTGTCTGTGTGTCAGTCTCTCTCTCTGTGTGTATGTTTGTCTGTGTGTCCGTCAGTCCCTGTGTGTGTGTGTGTGTGTCTGTCTGTGTGTCAGTATCTCTCTCTCTCTATCTCTCTCTCTCTATCTCTGTCTGTGTGTATGTTTGTCTGTGTGTCCGTCAGTCTCTCTATCTGTCTGTCTGTTTGTCTGTGTGTCCGTCAGTCTGTGTGTGTGTGTGTGTCTATCTCTCTCTCTCGCTCTCTGTCTGTGTGTATGTTCAGCGAGTTGCTTGCACGGAACATGCAGTCAAATTGTCTCATTTGTTTCGTCTTCCAGTCATCATGTTTCTCGTTCTTATTGAGGCCGCTGACACAATCGTTTGACACACGCGATTTCATTCGACAGTGCATTCCACTGTTCCTGACTTCTATAGGCAATTCCATATTTGCGTGTGTCTTTTATGGTTTTATATTTGATTTTGAGACACTGCACAATTTGTGTGTGTGTGTGTGTGTGTGTGTGTGTGTGTGTGTGTGTGTGTGTGTGTGTCTGTGGTCTCACCGAGGTGTCGTAATTATACTTAACAATTGTTTATTGTGTTCTGGTTTGCGATATAGGCTGAAATTGTGTTCCATTCATTCATGCTTCTATTTGGAAAGCTATATTTCTCTATCTCTCTCTTTTTTAATCAGATTCTGTAAACGTTTTTTTATCATTTAATCGTGTAAATGTTGCTGATTTGTACAAATTTTCGTGTTCAATTTGTTCTTTGACAGTATGGCATTTAAATGTGTATGTGTGTGTGTGTGTGTGTGTGTGTCGTGATATGCAGGTATATCCAAGTTATCTGGACAGGCCAAGGCATCAACTTATCCGCAGCCAGAAGGCGTACTGGGCGAGTGCATGACCACAATGGGACGCAAGCTGGGCGATGACGAGATTTTCGGTGAGTTTTGCCAGCAAGACGTGTCACATCACTCAGATCAAGCGTGATTAACTGTTTTTTGGCAGCGATCCAAGAATGCTCCCAATATCAAGCATCAAGACCCGAGCCTACATATATGATTTTGCTTTTAATCCTCAATTTTATCATGGCCTGTTTCGATCGAATCATGATTATCATTCAATCTTGATCTGCTTTGAATCCCAAGAGTAGGCATGATGAATTTTAATTATTACATCATCGTATAATATACTTAGTGGCAAAATATATTGTTTTCTACGAACCCCAAGTGGCCCAGGGGTTAGGAAGCACTTGCCTAGATCATTGGTGTGTAAACTGTGTGTAATTCCTCACTGGCGGTGATCTCAGGGGTTGCCCAGCAGGGAATTAAAGGTCGGACAGAACAGGACAAATGTGTGTGTGTGTTTTTAATCAAGTGCTAGAGCTAGTTTATTATCGTTCCTTGTGACATTTGATCTGGCGGAACAACTGAATTTATTGTATTTATCAGCGCTGTTGTGTGGAAAATGAAGAGTGGGTTCATTAAGACGAGGGCAAGCTGAAGCTTTTATACTGGCATTAATAAGAAATATTGAATGATTATAAAGTGACAGTTATACAAGCATAAATTATATATAAACACAAACACAGGTGCAAATCACCATATAACATTATCAAACATCAACGCAACATTGCTGCAGTCAAACATGTCACTTAATTACAGTGTGTATGTGTGTGTGCGTGTGTGTGTGTGTTGTCACTTGGTTGATCTGCAGAGTAATGAGTTTAACACTTGTACGTCCTGCCTTCCATTTGTCATAATCTTTCTTGAATAGACAAGTTCTTCTCTGGTTGATAATTTTGTCTGGTATTCCGTTTCACTGGTTGATGCATCTGTCAGCGGCAAACTGTATTTTTGACCATCTTTTTTAGCTCTTCTTCTTATAAGCTGCTTGTTATTGAACCTTTTGGACGTTGCCAAATTGAAGATATTTGAATTGGAAGATATGTGTGTGTATGTGTTGTGTGTGTGTGTGTGTGTGTGTGTGTGTGTGTGTGTGTGCAGGTCAGGCACTGATCGAGACAGGCGAGGCGATGAAACAGATAGCCGACATCAAGTACTCGCTCGACGACAACATCAAGCAGAACTTCCTGGAGCCGCTGCATTATCTGCAGACCAAGGACCTCAAGGAAGTGATGGTCAGTGCTGACTGTGTGTGTTCAGGACAGGCGGTGGATAATTGGAAGCCCTGTGCCAGTGGTTTCCAACCTTTCTGAGTTTTTTACCCAGCATACCACATTAAGCATGTTACTGCTTTCACAAAATGTTCTCAACATTGATATACATGACTAAGCTAAAACACTAGAGATAATTACCCTTCATGACATCCGAAAAATTGCTAAATTAAACCAAGGGGGTAATTTATCCTCAGGTTGAGAACCAATGAATTTGACAGTCCCGAATGAAATGGGAAATGTATTCATGAATCTCTAAAGATAATTTTGTGCAATTTGATAAACTGTTCTTAAATATATCCAGATTTGATAATAATTGGACTTTATTAAACTATAATCATGCAGATGTCATATACGTCCTACACAAATTAGCTGATTCCATGATTTGATAGCCGGAAAGTCTTGACTATCTCGTTACTAATCCCTAGACTCGACATCCAGATGTTCTTGCGGCATTGTCGTTCTGAAATTCTTTCTATCAATAACCTAACCTAACCTAACCTGGCTAGCTTAATCAATTACAACACACATCCTCAATGAAAAGTATACTGCGTAATATAATTTTTCCATATTTATAATTGACATTTTTCTTGTATTGTTATTTGCCTTCTATGTGGATTTTGATGACAATATACTCAATGAACTGAACTCAGCAGGATTACCGGGGAGGGGGTATAATTGCATATTCATACCCCAGGCCAGTTTGTCGGGGGTAATATACCCCCAATACCCCCCATTATCTACGCCCATGATTATTAGTATTATTGTCACCAGTCTTATTGGCTATTATTGAACCCCTTTACTTTGCTATACACCGCGCACCTAGCTGGATTTGAACCTGAGACCTTTGCATCACCGTGACATCGTATCGACCATAACACACACGCACTGCAACACGCAAATACACACACACAAATACACACACACATACGTCACACCACCAACATATGTACGTGTGTGTGTGTGTCATTTGTGATGCGTGATTTATCCAATAACTCAAGTATGTCAGTGCTTAATGGCACTCATATATCACGCACATACCTTATGCACACTCCCGCTGTGTGTTTGTATGCGTGTGTGCGTGTGTATGTGATCTATATTGTACTGGTTCTTGAGTACTCGACGTAAATGTATGTGTGTGTGTGTGTGTGTCTCATATACAAGATGCTTCAGCTAACTTTGCTAATTTGAAAGGTTCATAAAGACAGGCATTTATTTATTTCTTATATTATTTTTGCTTATATAACACATCATTTAAGAGGTTTTAATTAAACAGTTGTTTATATTGTATCAGTCAAGTGACGACCCTTATTTTCAATAACCAAGCCGAGTTATACAATTTTGCTCAACTTTTTCAAGCATATCGATGGGTATATCGTTGATGGGATAGCGTATATTGTTCTTAAGGTGAGCTACAGTCCGTGGACGGTGGATATACACAAGAGATTTTGAGGTAGCCCCATAAAAGGAAATAACAAGGAGCCAAGTGAGGTGACCGAGCAGGTCACAGAAGGTCGGCTCTCGTGGAGATCAGGCGGTCAGGGAAGTGTCCCTTAAGAAGGCCCATTGAGCGTGGTGCAGTGTGTGCCGCGGCTCCATCCTGCTGGAACCACACAACCCCCAGGTCCAGTTTTGGTAAAAAGAAATCCTCAATCATTTGACTGTAGCGAGCTGAAGTCACTAACATTAGTTTTCTTCAAAAAGTGAGGATCAATTATCCCTAGTCTTGAAATCGCACACCACACAGTCACACGTTCGCAATGAAGTAGCTTCTCATGCAATGCACCTGCGTTGCTATCGCTTCAATAAGGCCTGTTTTGTCTGTCAACACAAACATTGATGTGTAAGTCAATCTCATCACTGAATAATACGAGTGCGTCTTGAGCCACGGTTCTAATGAACGCCTCACATGCTTCTTGACGAGCAACAAAATCGCGTGGATAAACCTATTTCACTCCAGTTAATTTATAGGGATGAAACTTGTGGTCAGAATGAATAATTCGTCTGACAGAGCGGTCGGAAATGCCCAAAGCAGCAGCATGTTTGCGCGCCGAACTTCTGGGAGAAGGGAAAAATCACTGCCTTACTGCATCAACATTGTCGGCAGTTCTGGCAGACCGCTGACATACTCGTGGTCTTGGTGGCACATTGACGTTCTTCCTAAATTGCTCCACCCATGAAACATCACATTACCGACCGGGAACCCGACCTCCTGGTCTAACATTTCACTGAGGAATGTTGAGTAGCGTTAACAAATCGGTCGTTCGTGAAAAAACGTTTCGATTGCAAACGCTCACATGACCGCTGCATTATAATTACTGACGTGGCGACAAACAACACTTTAGGACCTCCCTTTAGGAATGAGACCAACCACACCCTTCTATAACTCCGCCTCCACACTTAGCGCTCAATACAAAGCAGAAAAGATAGCTGCCACACCCTGTGTGTGTGAGTGTATGTGTGTGTATGTGTGTATGTATTTTCCTCTCATGATTATCTTATGTTGGACCCGCCCAACACATCTGACTGTCTGAAAATAGCTCCTATGATTCATCATAATCAATGTGTGTGTGTATGTGTATGTGTGTCTGGTGATAAGCTAAATACGGTGGTTTTGTTCTGACATTCGGCCGCACACACGCACACACACACACACACACACACACACACACACACACACACACACACACACACACACACATGCACACACACTGCTAATGGTCTGTTATGACCTGTCTCAGTACATATCATGTGTCAGCGTCATTCATATATGCGTTTGTGTATGTGTGTTTGTGTGTTGGTGCATGTAAGGACGTGTCATGTGTTGATTTCATGTATGTCTGTGTATTTTCATTTCCTTGACGTTGCAGACACACACACACACACACACACACACACACACACACACACACACACACACACACACACACACACACACACAATACATACACACATACATATACATGTATTTTAGGCGTAATATAGGATTTTATTTCTTATTCATTAACAAAGTGCACAGCCAGTGGTTCTCAACTTATTTAATCGCAGGCTTGTTGGTTTTCTTGGCTCATTGCGTATTAGCACGCCAAAATGTGTTTTCTCTTTTTGTGACGTCATAATTGAGCCGTTTTTTATTGTTTGGCTTTCTGCAAGACAATATTTCTTTCGTTTGAAAAATATGTGTTCATGTTAAAAATCTATACATTTTATAGAATTTTTTTTTTTTTTTATTATATTATATTATGTATTTTACATATTATTCTATTGATTTTAAGAAAGATGGCGAGTGATTAATTTAAACACACACACAATACTAGATTTTGTCTCAGCGTCATCGTGCTTCAGGGCTAATCTGATGTTTGTATGTTCGTGTGTGTGTGTGTGTGTGTTGTCAGCATCATCGCAAGAAACTACAGGGTCGCCGTTTGGACTATGACTGCAAGAAGCGCAAGAAAGAGCGAGGTGCCTGTCTCTCACTCTCACACTCTCTCTCTCTCTCTCTCTCATATTTCCCCCATCACTCTGCTTCTGGTCCTCGTTAATTCACTGATTCGCTTATGTTGATATTTCTACGTGCTACCGGAATGCAGTTGTCTGGGTAGGAAAAGTATGTGGTGCTTGGGCGCATGGGCGGGTGTATTCTTATCCTTGCCGGGGGATACATTGACTGCTTTTCTGTGTTTTGCTGTCTGTGTCTGCTGCGTTTGCCAGCATTGTGGTTTCTTACAACATCAGCTTGTATGCATGATGCACGAGGTCTCGGGCTCGAATCTCGGCCGAGACACTGTTTTTTCGAAAACGTTCTCTACTTCTTGATGTATTTACTTCAAAAAGTAGTATCTCGACTTTTTGAAGCCCCTGTCCACTCAGCAGTAAATGATAGTACCAGATATCAGTCATGTGTTGTGTCATGCATTCTGGGCAGGTGATCCTCTCTAATACGTCTTCCGTTCTTGTGGCGTCATAGCGTGGAGAGGGTCGGTTCTGCGGTGGCAGCGAGCTGCACGGGACACACCTGTGTGTTCATAAGCTTCGGCTTCTTTCCGTGTAGCAGCTGTCACTTAGGCCTTTAACCTTAACCTTTCAATCTGTATACTGTATGTGGCGTTATCTCGTCTTGTCTGCATTGCGTCAGTTCATGTTATAGAGGATATTGGTGATTTTTAATTATAGAGGGCGCTGTGATCGTCGATTATGCATGCATCGATTATACATGGTCCTTGTTTAATGCTGATTCGTGTGTGTGTGTGTGCTGCATGTATGTGTGCTTTCTATGTTGTTTGGCTGTTATTCATTTGAATCTGCTTCTGTGTATGTATGTCTGTGTGTCGCCTGCATGTCAGCTTGCTCTCCAAACGCTTCTATGCTTGGCAGTCCCCTGAGGCGCGTTCCTGGTGAGTCTTTAGGGTGTCTGGTTATTTTTCAACATTCACTGGTATACTACAACCTGTATGTGTGTGTTTGTGTGTGTGTCAGGCTCGTGCAGTCATTTCTAGTTAGTGCAGTTTCAGTTAATAATTGCTTTAGTTTTAAAATTGATTTAGTTATTATTTTTGTGTGGCATTGGAGAGGTGACGTCTTACATATATGACGCTTTATTGACAAGTAGTATGTGTGAGTGTGAGCGTGTGTGTGTGTTCTCATTGGTCGTAGAGTTTTTCTGAAGTTTGTATGTGCGTGTGCCTCGTGCGTTGAGGTTGAAGCTATAGGTGTCAGGAATCAAGAACATTAGATTTAGAAAATTTGATTTTACGAATTTCTTTCAGCCCTAACCTAACCTAACTAAACCTCACCTAACCTAACCAGCTAAACCTAACCTAAGCTAAAGTCTATGATAAATATAGAAATGTTTTTGTGCGTTTTCAAGTGTTTTTTAATAAATTAGCGTTTTTAATGTTCTTGAATCTTTACACATTTAGCCTAGAGCGTGCGTTGACACCTTGGTCTTTTCCTACACCAGCATGCACACAGCGTAGAATTGAAATGAACTCTTGTTCAATTATATATTTTTTAATTTGTATTTTTATTCAATTATTTATTATTATTTTATTCTATTACTAGTATAACAGTTTTTATAGCGGCGGCACTGGATGTTAGCTGCGGTGAATGCATTGTCGGAGGCGTTTTGAATAAACAATTTTTCCACAATCTTCCACATTTTTTCAACACTACCAACTTATATTTATTGTGGCCTTGTCGTTTTTTTGTACTACCAAATAAACTCGTGCGTGCGTGTGTGTGTCAACTTATTCGTCTGTTTATTTTCTTGTCGTTCCAATGCTATTCTCTGAGAATGTTGTTGCCCTTTCTCTTGCGACCTCACTGTCGTTGTGTGTGTGTGTGTGTGTGTGTGTGTGTGTGTGTGTCAGGCACGCACATTGGCGACGAGGAGATTCGCATGGCCGAAGATAAATTTGCTGAATCTCTTCATCTCGCTCAGATGGGCATGCATAATCTGCTCGATAATGATGTACGCGACCGAATTATCACGTTATTATGCAATTGATTTATTATGTCATTACGTTGTTGCACGGTAGCAAGTTGTTGCCTTTCACAATTTCACTATGCTTAATCAGTTTACCTGTATGCATTCAGTATGCACCTGTGTTGTCACTGGGCCAATGTGTATGTATGTGTGTGTGTGTATCTGTGTATCTACATTTGTGTGTGAGCGCTTTTGATACCCACGAACGTGAAGAGCGTTATAAATATATCAATGTAAGGTAATTTGTGTAATGAAGTGTGTAATGAGTTTGTATGTCTGTGTGTCTACATCTATCTGTTTGTACGTGTTTGTGTGTGTTGTGTGCTTTTTAGAGCGACTGTTATAATGTAATGTAATGTAATGACTTTGTAAGTGTCTGTGTATCTACATCTATGCGGGCGGGCGTGTGTGTGTGTTCGTAAGCCCTCGTACTTATTTGAACTTCTATCCTTCAAGAAATCTACTCGTACACTTAGGTCAACTGATGATTCTCGTCTCTTAGTGGAACCTGTTTTTCATGGTGATTTTTCATGGTGAAATCGTATTATACTCTAGAGAACATTGTCTATATTAGTGATGATTATAAGGTGTAAATTATCTCTCTTCTTTCTTTACCTTTCACTTTCTGTGTGCGTGTGCCTGTGTGTGTGTGTGTGTGTGTGTGTGTGTGTGTGTGTGTGTGTGTGTGTGTGTGTGTGTGTGTGTGTGTGTGTGTGTGTGTGTGTGTGTGTGTGTGCAGCGCCCTAGAGACCCTCTAGGTGTAGGGCGCTATATAAGTATATACCTAATGTAATGTAATGCTTGTGTGTGTGTGTGTGTGTTTATGCGTGCTGTGCTTGCAGACGGAGCAGGTTAGTCAGCTGGCGACGTTTGCCGACTCGCTGCTGGACTATCACCGCCAGTGCACCGAGATTCTCTCGCTGCTCTGTGAAACACTCGACGAGAAGAAGAACGAGGCCGGCCGGCAGACGCGCGCCGAGTTCCGGCCGCGCACGCTGGCCGATCTCGGCATTCACACGAGCTCCTCCAGCTTCCAGCCTCCCGTCGCCTCTGCGCCCGACGCCAATGGATCTCTGGCGGCCACCAGCGCCGGTATGTCTCGATAAACAAGTGCCTGACACCAGGTCTTGTTCTCATTCAATGTCTCCGTGTGTGTGTGTGCTCTTTTTCTTCTGTGTATGTGTATGTATGTGTGTGTGTGTGTGTATATATGTATGTGTGTGTGTGTATGTGTTTGTGTGTATGCATATATGTATATGTGTGTGCTTGTGTATGTATGTGTGTTCGTGTGTGTGTGTGTGTTTTTACACACAAACACGTATATTTAAGGGTACAATCACACATATGTATAACACTAACATTTTATGGAGGCAGCGTAGCCTCGAATGATGTGTGTGTGTGTGTTTGTGTGTGTGAGAGTGTTGGTGTATGTGTGTGTGTGTGTGTGTTATGGGGTAGAGATGTGTATGTATTTGGAGACCTAATATTCGTGGCAAACAGGTGCTCTCCAACACAGCATATTTGTCTGGAGAACCCCCATTTGCCCGACTCTGGCGCCCCCACGACAGTTCCCCCCTCTAGCGCTAGTTCACAATGGATTAATCAATGTAATAATGACTTGAAATAAGGCCAATACGCTATCACTACGGGACTGGTAGTGTGTGTGTGTGTGTGTGTGTATGTATGTATTTCATTGTGTTGTGTGCGTGTGTGGATTTTAGTGCAAGGCAAATGCAACACACACACACACACACACACATACACACATTGTGTATTCATCCAAATCTTCATCTTATATGAGTGTTTGTGTGTGCGTGTTTGTTTGATTGTATATATATGTGTGTGTGTGTGTGTTGAGTGTAAACACGCAGACATATACAGGTCGGTTATCAGTGCTAGGTTCGTTGCAAGGCAGCAGCGGTGCAAGTGTCGTGTGTTGCAAGTGATGTGGTCGTGTGCTGGGGAACGTGGCGCTAGTTCAATGAGTCTATAGGCTGGACTAGTGTGGTGTCTGTCGGCTATTTTTGTCAAGTTGTCAAATAAGATATGAGGCGCGTTTAGAATGTTTTTATCAACATTGTTTTCTAGTGGTAGCGAGTCAATGTTGTCTACATTTTTGGTTGCATTTCGTGTGATGATTGGGTAATGGTATCGAATCCTTATTGTGTTTGAAGTAGTATGCGGAAAATCACAAATCACGTACAATCAAGACAGTGACACAAGTAGGCTACTACTGAGTGGACCGAGTTGCTTGCATCACATGTATCAAGGTCAAGCGATGTGGCGTGATTAACTGCAGCCAATGATGACCAAGCAGAGCTTGACGTCACAAATCATACGAGTGGGTGAACCAAACCGCCGAACCCCTGAAACCGACTTATTGAACCTCTGGGGTTCGACCAAACCCAGGTTAATAACCACAGTGTTAATGGTGAAGTTTGCGACGGTATTATTATTATTATTATTATTATTATTATTATTATTATGCTGGTTGCACGAAGTCGCTGGTAATTGGAGGAGTGAGTGTGGATCTTTCTGATGCTATCGTGCTAATAGCGGACGATTGCTTGACAATTCTCGACACCGTAGGACGATGCTTAGTGAAGTCACGATTCTGGCATATCCGGCAGTAATTGGGCATGTGCCGAGGAAGAGGATCGTCTCACTGTCTGCTCCATCTCTTGAGGGAACTCATGATATTGGGTCTTCTCTTCATCTCCGTTGGCGTCACAAGCGAATATGGCTGGTCTGTTTTGCGTAGATTAGTGGTAATGATCCTCCAGAACACCGTTCTGTAAGGCCGTACCCTTGTATGTCAGCTAGTCAGCGGTATATTGTGTATTGACGGAATAATTATGGGCGCTTCAACATGTGAAGAGGTGTAGAATAGTTTCAGCAATGGCTGATGACATCTCTTCTGTGCCTGAGGTGGTCACTGACTGCAAGCAAGTTCAACCAATATCAAGGGGGTGTTGATTTGTGCACAGTATAATGAGTTCTACACTTGTATATCGCCTTGCATATTGTCACAAGCAGATAGTCAGCTAGGGGTGAATTGGAACGGACGGGTATTTTTGTGGTTGCCAACTTATACTGTCATGTAAAACGTGCTGTAATCGGTGACATTCCGTACGTTTCAATCTGGTAATCTGTTCAGATATTGTAAACACTCGGCAGATCACGCAAATCAGTGACTCGAAATCAAGAAGACTTTAAAATATGCCAAATGTACTTTAATATGCCTAAGAAAATAAGATCTGTGCAGTCTCCAACACACATACAGATACCATGTACACTCACATACGCATTTTAATTACGATACAAGCCTGAGTGTACATGGTATCTGTATGTGTGTTGGAGTCTGCACAGATGTTTATTTTATGTGAGTGTTGTGTGCGTGTGTTGAATGTCTGGCTGGTTTTTACCGTACTGCGGCCGGCTGTATCTGTGACATCAGCTACTTTTTAGCTCCGTACACACACGCACATACACGCACATACACACTGTGGCCTTACACACACACACGTAAAATTGATGGTGTTTGTCATGTAGGGTTCATCAACCTGAAACCCCGTCTGCTCTTTCTGTCTGACTGTCTTACGCTCTTAAACTCTTTCTTACTCTCTTTCGCTACGACCAATGTATTTCATGTGAATGTTGTACATGCTGATGAATGGTGTGTGTTGTGAATGAACGTGGGTCTAGTTT
This sequence comes from Sacculina carcini, assembly GCA_916048095.2. NCBI lineage: Eukaryota > Metazoa > Arthropoda > Thecostraca > Sacculinidae > Sacculina > Sacculina carcini. The sequence continues at coordinate 6,967,407 of OU696583.1, forward strand.
TTGTTCCGTCTACTTTGAACTAGCTTGCTTTGTGAGTGTGTGTGTGTGTGTATACAAATACACACGTGTGTAATGCATTGTGTATGCATCATGTCTCGCGCCTTTGGGTTTTGTACGATGGTTGTGTAGGATTACGTCAGAATATGATATTTGTTATTCTTCGTGGTATTCTAGTGTTGTTTTAATCGTACGGATTGTTGGGACAGACAGACACATGTGTTTTGATCACTCAGAACGTTTTCGTGTAGGTGATGTGGCAGCGGTTTCCAGGACTGGATTTTACATTGGTTATTGGACAAATCCCTGGGCTGACGTGACAATGTTGTAGCGTGACCAGTCTTCTTGCGTGGGATGCAGCAGCTCAACTTCGGGTCACTTGTGTAAGATGGCCTTTTGAATGTGCACTATATTGGCCTTCAAAATTCCACAAGTTATTGTTTTTATTGATGAAATTACGCCATTTCAGTATGGTGAAACAGTTTTGTTTCGGAAATGGAAACGTTAATGGACAGGAGCGTGTACCTCGCTCAACCAACTCTCCAAGTCAAAAGCTTGATTCCCCTGCACTCCAAGAGTGCCTCATGCAAGAATTGTCAGTGTGGCGTGTTTGGTGTCACTGTGCTCGTAGTTGCTCTAGTGTGGTACCCGGACCTGTAGCAGCCGCTCCCCGAACTCCCCGGCCGGTGGGTGCCGAGTGTTGAGGAGCGGCATTGCCTCGAGCATGATATTAAATTTGTCATAAAGTAGCGCATATAAGTCCCCAGCGTAATGGAGACCGAGGGGCTGCTCGTAACTGCATTTTCTCAAAATCGACCCCTATCTTAATGGTGTTTTGCTTATAATTGGGGCCTTGGTATTGCCTTCGGGTGACCCATAAGACCTCGCATCGGCTCTGGTGGTACTTCAAGTCTGCTGATGTCAGTCGATCAAAGTGCTGGTAGTCGTTGTCTCGTGCGACATGTTCTGTTTGCTCAAAACTGTTGATTTCGTTCAACTTCGTCGTCGTGTCGTCTGCAGAAAGACTCTTGAATGAAGCGATGCAGACAAGATACGAATTGTTCTTGAGATCGTGCAGTTGTTAGCACACCCGCCTCACAAGCGGGAGGTCCGTGGTTCGAAACCCGGCGGAGCGGAATTTCATTGGGCGAATTCTACAATCCCACAGCCCCTGTCCACCCAGCAGGAAATGATGGTACCAGATATCAGTCATGAGTTGTGCCATGCATTCTGGGGAGGTGGCCCTCTCTTATACGTCTTACGTCCTTGTGGCGTCATAGCGTGGAGAGGGTTGGTTCTGCGGTGGCAGCGAGCTGCACGGGGCACGCCTGTGTGTTTATAAGCTTCGGCTTCTTCCCGTGTAGCAGCTGCCACTTAGGCATTTAACCTTTATTTATCGTCGGAACAGCGCTGTCAAACATATTCGCTATGATATCTGTGCGTCGACTAGGATTGACTGCAGTTCAAACCAGCAGCTGGTAGAGCCACGTTATGTCCAGCAGAGATCTCAGTGCAGTGTCCAACGTGAGCTCGACGTCCAGTGACAGGCTGCGCATCTTTTCCGTTGTGGCGGTTTGGGCCATCGTCAAGACGGTGGTGGAGACTTGAGATGTTGATGTGATGGAGGTGATTAACAACTGATACGTGAAACGTGACGAAATCATGCGAGATGTGTGTCTGCGTTGCTATTGCACAGGTTGACAAGTATTGAGGTCGAACTATACGGTATATATGGTGTATGTGTGTGTGTGTGTGTGTGTGTAGAGGGTAGTACTCCGGTGCAACGATCTCCGGCTCGTACTCCGGACGGCGGATCTTCTGCCGGATGGCAGGCCAATTTCGGCAGCAAATCTCCGGCCGCCGGTAATTGGCCGCGCCGCCAATAGAGGCGTCTGTTTTTTGTGTTGGACGCGCGTCCTGTTTTGCTTGATTTATTTGATTGGTTTGTTTCCGAGAATTCGCTTGTGCAGACATGGCATATGCCGCGCCGAAACGTAGTTGACCGGTGCTATTGCTGCCTATCTATACCATTTACAAGTCAATTTGGCAAAAGTGAAAATCAATTTGGCAAAAGTGAAAATCAATTTGGTAATTCTTACAAATGTAGGTGGTAGTCGCATTGATAATGCATAATCATATTGTTTATTAGTGATTTAGTAACAAATTTATTACTCATGCAAATGATATCAATCAATGTTTTATGTTTAAGAATATATATAGTTTAAGAAGCTGCCATGTAGGGATATATTTGTTGATGAAGTCCATTATATTTGCATCAAAATGATCTTTTAAGTGATTGGGATTAGCTCCGATTCAAGGTAAATAGTAAAATAAACTATACCATAGTGTGTGTGTGCGTGCATATGACGCATTTCAAGCAGAGGCGCCATTTGGCTGCATTTGAATGAGGGATGCAGCCAACGGTCGAACGCTAAAGTGTTTCATGTTTCGGGGCAGTTGGCGAGCGAGAACGGTGTTCGTGGAGTTGTGTTGTGTTGTGACGTAGCGTCTTCGTATTTACGTGTTTATTGTGCGTATATTTGTTTTTGTTTAATTCATTAACACACTGCATATTGGGCTTGCGGTGGCAGGTTTGGGGAGTACTACAATATTGCCCTATGAACATATTAGCCACAAACTCCCGCATACTCCCTTACTCTGCAATAGGGTAATATGTTCACATCGGCCAGTGTAATGTCAAAGGCGTATCAAGAGCGGTGAGTGCGACTGCGATTTGTGGCCAATATGTTCACTTCTCACCATAGCGTAATTTCAGAGGTTTTCAACACAAGACACGAGATTATACACAACAGGTGGCTAGCACCTTACATACTGTGCGGTTATTGGCTAGGTTAAGTCAAGTTAGATTACTGAGCCTAGCCAATAACCGCACAGTATGTAAGGTGCTAGCTACCTGTTGTGTTGAAAACCACTGAAATTATGCTATGGTAAAAAGTGAACATATTGGCAACAAGCCGCAGTCGCATTCACCGCACTTGATACGCCTTTGACACTACACTGGCCGAGGTGAACATATTGCCTTATTCCAGAGTAAGGGAGTACACAATCCTTTGTGGCTAATATGTTCATAGGGCAATATTGTTCTAGATCCCAGGTTTGTTGCTAAACACGAATTTCTCCTGTCAGCTACTTGAGCTTGCATCAATTAATTACCGCCAATATTCTATAGAGTTTATTTTATTATTAACCTTGAGTCGGAGCTATGCCCAATCACTTAAAATATCATTTTGATGCAAATATAATGGACTTCATTAACAAACATATCCCGACATGGCAGCTTCTTAAACTATATATATTCTTAAACATAAAACATTGATTGATATCATTTGCATGAGTAATAAGTTTGTTACTAAAGCACTAATAAACAATATGATTATGCATGCATTATCAATGCGACTAACACCTAAATTTGTAAGAATTACCAAATTGATTTTCACTTTTGCCAAATTGATTTTCACTTTTGTCAAATTGGTTTTCACTTTTGCGAAATTGATTTTCACTTTTACCAAATTGATTTTCACTTTTGCCAAATTGACTTGTAAATGGTATAGTTGGTTTGCGTTTCGATGCGTAGTGGGTAGAAGTAGATGGCGGGGGTCTAGATTGGTCCGGTACAAACTGGTTTGGTCGACAGCTCGATTCACCAACCAGTTCTATCATTCCTTTCTCCGGCTGAAAGTGTCATGTGTTGATCTCTGATGGCCAACATATAGTCGGCTTATTCATTGAAGCACGCAATTGTGCTCACCTATTTGTGCATTACGGAATACAGAATAGCTTCCGCTGCAGCTGTTTCGTCTCCAAGTCACATTTTGTCCAGGCTTTCTTTGAACGTTTGAATTGTTCTCATCTTTACTATTTCGCTGTCTAAACTGTTCCACTGTTTATGCTCCTATAAGTAAAACTATCCTGCTTGATTTTCTGTAGGCATCTTGTTTCGTCAGTTTCATGTGTGTATGTGTGTGTGTTTGTGTAGTATTACAAGCGTGGTGTTATTTCCCGTCTAACAATTTTCCATTGACCAAGTCTTTCTTGGCCAACTTGTGCATTATATTCGGTTGTCTTCGTCATATTGTGGATTTTTTCATGCGTCGCTTAGTATGGCTTATTTCTAGGAAGTGTTAGATGTGGTTTGGTCGTGCATGCCTCTAGTTATTTCGGCGTATTCCTGCTGGCTGATGGTAGTACGGTGGTGAATGCGTCAGTTGTTTTCGTATTGTTGTATAGTTCCAGGCATAGCCAGAGGGGGGCAGCATATTGAGCATATCGGTACAGAGCAGGTGTCCGCAATATTTTTTCTCTCTGTTTCCCCACTTTTTAATGAACTAACTCTTCAATTTCCACACAACAGCGCTGATAAACCCAATAAATTCATTTGTTGCACCAAATCAAGAAATGTCAGAAATAGTTAAAAATTTATATCGGTTACATGCTGTACTTGCGACATTCATTTTCCTTGTCTTCTGTTCATGTTCTAATGTTCAAATTCGTTATTTTCTTATTCGTATCGTATCTATATCGTCTTATTTCTCATTATATTTATCATTCATTACTTATTTTATTTGGATTTTTTGCATCTCTCCAATCATGCCATTTCGCTTGATGTTTCGTCTAGTCGTGTTTGTCGGTTTCTGGTATATCTCCATCTCAGTGGTGGCGCCAAGGGGGGTCTGAAGCCCATCCCCCAAATATGCCAAGTCTCCCTGAGCCCCTCTACAAATCCTGACCATTAACATTTCGAGTGTAGTTCGTCATGTTTCGTAGGGAGACCTCACGGCCTCTTTTCCCCGGACATGTCCTCTTTTTGCAGTTGTCCGGAATGTCCGGGTTATTTTTGTAAAATCCTCCCAATGTCCGGGGTTTATATAGTTGGAGTGTTTGAATTCGGTATGTTCCCTCTGCGAGTGTATAATTGTTTAGTCCGTGCCTAAAAAGGTTGAAGGTTAAAGGCCCAAGTGACAGCTGCTACACGGGAAGAAGTCGAAGCTTATGAACACACACAGGTGTGTCCCGTGCAGCTCGCTGCCACCGCAGAACCGACCCTCTCCACGCTATGGCGCCACAAGGGCGGAAGACGTATTAGAGAGGTCCACCTCCCCAGAATGCATGCCATGACACATGACTGATATCTGGTACCATCATTTACTGCTGGGTGGACAGGGGCTGTTGGATTATATAATTCGCTCAATGAAATTATCCTCCGCCGGGTAAAAAGTCAATCGAAACATTTGGCCTATAAAGAGGTCAATATTTAATATAAAAAATGCCATTTTTCAATCAACAAAAATCTGAATTGTTTGCGCGCGCACAAGTGTTCTCGTTTTAGTGATTCGGAATATGGCCACCCTATGTTTTGCCAAACCCTCGCATCCTTTCCTTAGACCTCCTCAGCCCCCAGCAAACAAATCCTGGCGCCGCCACTGCTCCAATTTATTTTACTGTTTAAACTTCCAACTCGGACTTTTCCAGCCATATTGTGTATTTCAGCGCGGATTTCTGTTATTTTATTTTTTCAATCTCGTTTTGCAAATGCACTCAGTCACTTTGCAACATTGCACAGTGGGCGTTATTGCAATGCGTTATTTTTGTGTCGGTGTTTATCACGTTCTTGTTGCATCGGTTCTATGTTGGATGTATTTTCAAACCACAATGAATCATGGCAACAATCATTGTTTCGTGCGCGTGCAATATTTTCAACACGTATTTTGCCTAGGAATTTTGTTTCCGTCACAATTGTTTGTTCTTCTTAGCGGCTATCAATAGTTGTGTGTTCATGTAATGTATTTCACGTTGTTTGCCTTCCCCACTCTGTATCATTGGGTTTCACATTGTGTGTGTATGTGTGTGTGTGTTCGGGTGTGGCATATTTGTACGCATGCTGTAGTGAAGTTGATTGATAATACTTCTTGTTTTATTGTACTTTCTCCTGCATTCTTTAAGCGACGTGTGTGTGTGTGTGTGTGTTTGTGTATGTATGTGTAGATTTATTTGCATTGTCGGTGCCACTGCTAACATACGGTAGATTAGTGATTGTATCTTGCCGGAAACTCTCGTTTATTGCTTCTATCATTTTCGCTATTGCATATTGCTATTCGCTATTGCTTATTTGTTTGCTAGTGTTGGCTGCGTGCGCGTTTCTCTTGCGGTTCTACCCTCAGTATCATAAACCAGTACTGTACGTCTGCATGTGTGTGTGTGTGTGTGTGTGTGTGTGTGTGTGTGTGTGTTCAATGAGCTGCCAATTAGTGTCAATTGTTGTTTTTGTGCAAGTTTGCCGAATGTAGTGAGTTATTTTTGAGACGACTCAATTCGGCCTAGTTGAGCTGGTTAGCTGCGATATTGGCACAACATGTTGTTTTGGTGCTGTTTTTTACCGGTGATGGTCGTTTGCTTTCATAATTTATTATATCAAAATAGGATAGAAAATTCAAACCCCACGAATGATGGGAACGAATTCACTTTTGAAGCACACATTTGAGTTGTAATGTTAAACTTGTACTCTTGGGGTGCATGTGTGTGTTTGTGTGTGTCAGTGACTCCGTTGGCGTCTCCGTCCGTCCGGCCAGCCAGTTCCGGAGCCGGACAAGGTCCGTCAGCGCAAGCAATGTTCGATTTTGAGCCGGAAAACAGCGGTGAACTGGGCTTCAAGGTCGACACACACACATACACAGCACACAGCACACACAGTGCTCATTATGTAATTTTTTCATATATATGATTTGTATTGTTATGAGTTATCAAGTTTCATGTTAAGTTTTATCGTCATGTTTTCTGCTCAGTATTTAAATGTTCTTATTCATTTTTACTGTTATAAGTTGCCATGTTCAACTAGTTTGAAGGGTTTTTGCTAATTCTGCTTTTCTTGTGTTTGTTGTGGCAATACATTACTATTACTATTACACAGTGAGAACAGAGGTCCTTAACCTTTTTAAGGGTTCATTTTCGTCCTTCATGTCCTTAACCTTTTTCGCATCATTTTAAAATCAGCAGTAAGTTCTCTCACTCCCTATGTGCTTGATAGCTATACGAAAAAGATGAAAATACAAACGACGTAATGGGAACACTTGTTTATTCAACGTTCAGTCATACAGCTTAAAGTTACAGGAATAATATAAGGCGTGGGCAAAACATTTATTGTTGATTTTTTCACAGAAATCCTCGCATCTCTTAGGAACCATGAACGGTTAAGAACCTCCGGTCTAGCCTATGCTTAAACCTATACTTAATTCTCCACTTAATGTGCGTGTGTTGGGGGTGGGGTGGGATGTGATATCAGGAGGGGGATGTGATTCAGCTGACTCAGCAAATTGACGACAACTGGCTGGAGGGTCGTCTCAACGGCAGCACGGGCTATTTCCCCGTCAGCTACGTGCAAGTGCTGGTTCCTCTGCCACGCTGAAACACTCCCCTTTTCCCCTCCCCTTCTTTTCCCCCACTGCCCACTTCATTCTACCCCCGGGCGGTTGTTGTGTGTGCGCTTGAATATATACAGCCACACACACAGCGAGTTGTGTCTGTGTATGTGTCTATGATATCTACAGTCGATGTATCGGCTATATCTTTCAGTTTGTCGGTTGGAAATCACAAATATAATACACCAACTGTATATAGCCTTTTATTCGCTTTGTTTGCTTGTTCGCGACGGCGGAAGCTTTTGAAGTTTGACACCAAGAGTGGCACTAGCTTTCTCTGCCTATTCGTGTGTGTGCGTGTGTGTACGAGTGGGTGTAGGAGTCGTAAACGTCTGTGCGTTCATTGGGGTGTTGTCTTGTGAGCGTATCTTCAGCTGATATATGTATGCGTGTGTGTGTGTATGTGTGTTGGCCTCGATTATAACGGGATTGGTCGTGTACTTCTTTTTTGTTGTCTGTCTGTATGTGTGTGTGTGTGGGTGTGTTTGTGTTTGAACTTCTTGTGCATCTAAAAGTTTGCAGTTTTTTAAGGCTTTGCTCAAGTCGTCATATTATTCGATTTATGTTGTGCTTTTTGCGTCCGCGCGCGCGTGTGTCTGTTCGTGTGGACGTGTGGATCGCACAGTGGTCTGTCAGTTGTCGGATGTACATGTGAGGTCCACCACACGTATTGGTCGTCCCTCCGTCCCGAGTTGCGGTGTTCCCTCGTATTGCGGGCGGAACGGAGTTGTTAAGGCCGGGTCGTAGAGGGTTTATGTTCTTTGCTGTGTTATATTAATGCTATTCAGATTTGTAATGTTCTAGTGCATCTAGCTTGTGAATCGCTGAGAAAGTATGTCAATTTCTCTTCAGAGTCTATATCCATTTATTCTGCTGCGTTTATTCGTGTTCTCTCTGCTCTGCTGTGTGATTCGTGCGCGTTTGAATTTTATGAGCGATTGTGCAACATTGCGACAGTCTATGGTAATCGTGTTTGATGTTGGAGCTAGACTTAACATCTCTTCTGACCATCCAAAAGTTTGACCACAGCACTGTTCACTGTTCGATGTGCATATCTTGTGATGTGTCCAGTCCAGTTCTTAACATCTCGTTTGCGACCCCCAAAATATATTATAATCACATAAATATATTATAATTAGTTTGTGTAATAAATAATATTCATAATGCCTGCCCTTGTGATTCTAAGCAGACCATTATTAAACTGAATTATTATTTATAGCGTAATACCGTTGCATATAAAAGCCTATTGTATCTCCATGTAGGCTGGGGTTGTGATGCTTGATTTGTGGAAATTTTTGGCTCGCTGCCAAGAAAACAGGTCGAGAAGCACTGGTTTTGCGTTTCTCTTCCATTTGCTGCCAAGTTTGGTCACTTGACATTCGCAGTGGATGTGGACGGCTTTGTTATTCAGTTAGGTCGATGTGTATGTGTGTGTGTGTGTCTTACATGCTCATGAACCACCCCCCCCCCCCCTCCCCCTCGGCTCTCCGTACTTAAACCCCCACTAAGCCATCCGGAAACGCCCGCGTGTCCTATATATGTGTGTGCGTGTGCGCTAATATTCGTTGGTCGTGTGATATGGATCAGTATATCGTTTGTATTTGCGTGTGTGTCTGCGTTAATATTTATCCAGCTATGATTAATATACATATACATCTATCTGCATATTTAGCCTCTTGAAGATCTGTAAGCAGGTACAGATTGTTTCAAATTCAAAACAGTATCTATCAGAAAGAAAACCTATCCGGAAAAGCATCGCATACACTCAGTTCTGTGCAATATTGTACTTGTTTGTGTGTGTATGTGTTCAAGCGTGTATGTTTATAGCCTCTAGCCGTGTACGCTGCGTATTAATAAATGTTTATAACTAACGACTTTGACGTTGGTTACTGTATGTGTGTGTGTGTGTGCGTGGGTGGCTGGTATTATTGTCAATTACATTGCATACACAGCTTGTTTCCATGGAAACAGGTTGCATGTCTGCATAGGGACAAACTCATCATAATATTTACGTTTGTTTCAAGATACTTTGTCAGTCATGTGTTATGTCATGCATTCTGGGGAGGATGCCCTCTTCCGTCCTTGTTTGGTCATAGCGTGGAGAGGATCGGTTCTGCGGTGACAGCGACCTGCACGGGACACACCTGTGTGTGTTCATAAACTTCGACCTCTGCCAGTGTAGCAGCTGTCACTTAGGCCTTTAACCTTTGACGGTGTTTCTCAGCGTGGACCATATGGCTTCCTTGGATGCCATGGGCTTTTGAGGGGTCCTAGGATCGAAATAAAAAAGATGATAATCATACTCTCATAGGGACCACAAAAAAGTTATTGAATCAGTTTTTAGCATTTATTTGTTTCTTTGTAAATATTCACCGGTGTATATGAGCTCTGGAGAAATCACGTCGCGTCAATCCATGTGTGTGCATGAGGTCCCAAGGACTTCTAAGGGTCCACGGACTGTTTCTGAGGTCTTCAAGACTCATGTTGGATTGAAAGGGATTCAGAAATACTGCTTTAAACGTCACGATTATAGTGAACTCAAGATGAGTGGTCTCAGTTTGTGCTGAACATTTTTTAAGGAATTTATACGAAATAATTTGTGTCAAAAATATGTTGCTCCATTTTGCTCTTTCATTTGTTTAATTTTTTATTTACTCTTTAATATAAATTTAATTGTTCCAGTCGAAATCTGCCTATTATCTCTTTCCAACTTGTAACGAAAGTATATATTTAATTGGTGATTGGACTTCATATTTGCACCAAATTAGTCCATCAAACTCCGAGAAGTTTCGAGTTGTCCCTGTATTTTGTTCTGGCGTATATATTGCTTTACTTGCATTATTTATAATTATATATTTCTATCGAATATGATTATCAATTGCGCGCATCGTTTTGTGTTTGTACGTTACATTGTACATCATACATTACATACATTCATCCACACATTATTACATTTGCATTTCCATGTTAGCCTTTGTTGGCATGTGAAGCCAACGCCACCTAGTATCTAGGTGGCGTTGTACATGTCCTTGACTGCGCGTTCAGTGTGTATGCGTGTGCGTGTGTTACTGCGAGTATGCGTGTCTGTCCGTGTGTGTGTACGTTTGTTTCGTCCGGTGCGCCTTCGTTCATTGTTGGCGCGAGGTTCGTCGTGTGTGCTGTGCGGTTCTGTTCTGCTCAAAGTTCAACGTGTTATTAGTGCGTTTGAAGGTGAGCTTCTGGTTTTGTTCACCATTCTGGCTTCATGTAAGTTTAATTTTCTCTCTCCACCACGTACTTTGTTAATCCTTTCTGTACTATTACTCATTTTTAGCAGATGTTTTGATTTGACCATCTGTGTTCTTTTACAAATTTCAACATAAGCTTGCGAACGAGTGTATGATTAAATTGTACTAAAATCTGGCATCATATTTGAATGATTTTTTCATTTCTAATTCATCGATCATAATTTTTTCCGTGCGATGTTTTATTATTATTTTCGGATGTTTTATTCCCGACTGAAGTGAACAATCATTAACCTATGTATGTTATTTTCGAATGTACTTTGCTGAAAAATTAATTTCATTGAGGCCCAGTTTATTTTCAAACTCTGACGATGTTCGAGCACACGTTCAATCGGCTTTCAACATAATGTCGTCCTCTTTTCTCTGCAACATATTGCACCTTTGCAAGAGTGCTAAGTTGCAAACGCACAGGTGGCTGCGTGCGCCCCCACGCATTATAACGTTCACGCGACCTTGTGCTCCATCGTGTGTATGTGTGTTTGTGTGTGTGTGTGTGTGTGTGTGTTGTAAGGTTTAGAGCGAAGGAAACGTTGTTTTCCAGACCTGTTGTTGGATAGTGACACGCACACACACACATATATATTTACACACACACACACACACACTCACATTGATTTTTATTACATTGCCTGAACTTTGCAGCGAAGACAGCGTGTTTGTCGTGGATAGAAATTGTAGTCAAGGTCGCAATTAGCAAGGTCATTGACCTTTGTGAACGTTCAACTGTATATGTTCCATTTTATATTCAGTTTTAATTTATTATTGAATGAAAAACAAACAAAAGTCAATATTACTAGATAAAAAACTTGTGATAAATTGAGATGCCACAATAGTTTGGGAGCAGAAATATTGCGGTCGATGATATCAGGAATCATGAAAAATAAACAATACGTCTTCTCATATCATATTATATTTTCCTGTTCTGAAAAAACACATACCAATACAAATACGGTTTTTGTTTTTCTCGTCCGTATATCAACTGTTATCTCTGATCGACAAAAGTTCATATATAAACACTGAAAACGTCAATGTCACATATAAGTCTATATACACATACATATACACATGAAGTTTGAGTGCAATAAGGAGAAGAAATAGAATATGGTTGGCTGAATGGAATCAGAGTTTGGCGAAAGGAGTGAGAGTGTGTGTGAAACAGGATCAAATGAAATGTCAAAAATAATATTTTGAAGTCGGGAAGCAAACAAGCGGTAAGAAGATGATGCAATATGAGAAGAAAGATAATTGTAAAATACGCGGACCGAAAAATAAAATATTTAGAGGACCACGAAGGTTCATTAGTGGCACGAGCGCAGATGAGGGTAGCAGATCTAGGAGAGGACACAGTTTCCGAACGAGTTGAAAGATTGAATAGATAGGACGGTTGATGGTTGATGGATGAAGAAGTTTGAAGATCAGACAACAAATGCTGGAGTGAATACGAGAGCCAATTGGAAGCCAACTAATTGAAAAAACTGGTGTGACGGAAAAAGGTGTTTTTTATTCGAGTAAAGAGTAAGACAGCGTTGTGCCTCTGCACAGCGCTGAACGCCAAGTTATATATTTTGTGATACCTCACAATTATACCGTGATGTGCATTTGCTCAAAAACACATAAATGAGTACGCTGTGAGAATTTGCGGTTTCATTTGATTTTACTTTTTCCATTTTGGTTTTACTTTTTTCACCTGGACTCATTGCGTGACAGGTTTTCATAGACGCTTTGCATGTCTGTTGTGATGGGCGCTCACCAATTTGATTTAGCTTTTCCTGGCCGTATTTTCCAATTCCTCACTCGACTCGCGTCCCATGTACATATCACACACACACACACACACACTCACACTCACACACACACACACACACACACACACACACACACACACACACACACACACACACACACACACACACACTCACACACACACACACACACACACACACACACGTGCACCAGGAGTATACATCACGCTTGTATGACGTGTTATGGGGTGACCTTTTGTCATTTTCTAGTCGGTTACTTTCTGTATCTTTCCATCGCTCTCTCTCTCTCTCTCTCTCTTCATCCGTTCCTCTGTCCTGCCAGTCGCATGGTCATGCGGCCGTCACGTGGACAGGTTTCCCGCTAAACATGCCGACACACACGAACACTCCTGTGTACGTACACTCAGTCGATGACGTATATGTATAAAGAGTAAGGACAGCCACGTTTCGTTGTCGTCGGTGTGTTGTTTCCTTATCCACTTGTGCCACTTCTTTCTTTCTTTGTCCATGACTCCGACGAATCTCTATCTGTCGATCAACATGTACACGCACACACGCACACAGACACACATACAAACAGCGTGCAGCACACTGACTGTGACTGTGAGTTTGCCTATTTCCATTATGATATGGTGATAGTAACGGTCAGAAGAGTTGTGATAAGCCACCGATCCCATTCTGGTCAACGGTCGAACCGTAGCGCGCGAACAGCGTGCCCTTGAACTCACTAGCGTTCACCTCCGCCGCGCTGCCCGAATATAGGTCAAGGTCGCAGACTGCCGCGCAAAATTCGTCGGGGTGGCGCGAGTTTGATAACAACAAGCTTCATATATAAAAAACATGTTGGCCGACGATTTCTATTCCGTCGGATTTCCAGCGTGCAACGCGCATAGATTCTGACTCAATGTGTAGAACAGTGGATCTGAACACTTTTCAGCGTTCACACCTTTTTCAAGCCATCAGTCAGTTGTTGCCCACATCCTGAATTATCGATAGCAATACGAAAAAGATGGAAATATAAACGACGTGATAAAAAAAAATTGATTCAATAATTATACGGCTTAAGATTCCTTTAAGATTAAGCAAAAAGCGTTTACCAGGAATAAATATAATACATGGGTAAAACACATAGTTGTTTAGAAAATTACAGGGAAAATTTCACCCCTAGGGATGCGAGCATTCCCAGTCAAGAACTCTTGGTTTAGAGGTTTTCATCGCACTACGATTACAGCTTTACGAATAGATCGAATTCACGCACACACCTTGATAACTGATTCCCACGCTCTAATTGAAACTATCGTGAAGGATCGTGTTGGAACACATCTGTATGATGTATTTCGCAGTGTCTAGCTCTTCATAGTGTTCTCAAAATAGTCTCGCAGGTCTGCGGCAGAGATAATCATTTTGCTATTTTGCGCTGCCTAGGGGCTCCCTGGAGCCTTTTCAAAAATGTTTGAAAATGGAAAATGATGGGGGAGGGAGGTATATTTTTGTTATTCGGTTTTTATAAGACTTTTATTTTTTTGCGGCCCCAGACATGTTTGTTTTTTGTTTTGTTTTTCAATATGGCTCTTTCAACATTTTGGGTTTAAGTGTATGATTTTACTCAATTTACTGGCTTTATTCAACTGAATTTATCAAATGTGATACATAAACGTGAGTGTGTTCTTCCCATTTTTTATAGATATTCATCTAGATGTGTCTTATATAAGAATGACCAGTGAATTTCGTTTTTCGGTCCAAACATGAGCGGTTCATCGCTCAGTGCTGTTGTTATTGTTTATTGTCTTGGGTTTAATGAGATTCTGTTTGTTTTGGCAGTTGATCATGTCTTTCCACACGAACAAGACCGTTCTGGACAGGTTAGTTGGCAAACGATTTCATATCAATGCAAAACAACGTGTTTCAATCATTTCCAAATTTATATATGCTGTTGTCCTATTCGGTCGTGGACTTATTCAAAACTGCCCACTTGTTTCATCTCTCAAATCTTTGGTTAATTTTAATGTGTATATTTTTTATATTCCTCTTGCGTTATAGATAGTATTTAGATTATATATTGCTACACGAAATTCTGAACCTCATCAATCTATGTTTTCAACGTAATGTTTCTCATCTTGCTGCTTAAAATAACCGAATTCGCAATGTGTAGCTACGTATTATTGCTTTCTGCACTTGAGTCTACGCAGGCTGCATGCAGTGACCTGCAACAAATCATTTTAATCGGATGATTTTCCATTATAAATCGTCTTTCCATAATCGGATTTCGTTTTCGTGTAGTTTGTCCAATTCAGGGTCGTGTCATTAATAACATTGTAAAATTGGCTGTATTCACAATATTTGACATTAACATTGATTTGACATTTGGATTGACAAGATTAAATGTGTAAGATTAAATGTCATAAAAGCAAACTTCATGTGCATTGCTTATAATCAGCACGAATTGCTTTCTTGTTTTGGATATCTGTGTTTCTGTTGTTTTTTGCCCTTACTGTAAGAGTGTACCTTGTATATGCAAAATATCATTTTCATTATATTTGCCAGTGTTTCGCCATCGTTCGTGTTGGCGACCACATGGAGTTAACAAAAGCTCTGTAAACTGTCATCGAACTTCACATGTGTATTGGAAATGTTATACATATCGGTTAGATAAGATCTCCCTTGATTGTATCATTTATTCTTGTGACTTCTATAGGAGGACCCCTAAATCAGAGGTCCGAAATCTGTGGGGAATGGCCGGGTTGCCAAGTGAGAAGTTAAAGGTCGAACAGAAGGACAACTGATGTGTTTTTACATATCCGAATTCGCTTATTTTCGTTTCTGAAGAGTTCCTGTAATTTAATTTGGTAGAACAACATAATTTACTGGATTTCACAGCACTGATGTGGAAAATGAAGAGTTGGCTCGTGAATGATTGGGGAAAATCAGAAAAATCACTTACGTCCCACAGGGCTAGATAATATTTGGGCGAAGATGATTATTTCTCGTGACTGTATGGAGTGACTATATTGCTGGATTGTGATGATGTCAGGTATCTGAAGTTGAACGCCACTGATGAAACCACTCAGTGCATGTATGTGTGGATTGACGGCACGGGCGAGAATGTGCGCGCCAAAACGAAAACGGTCAATTTCGTGCCCAAATCTCCTTCACGTGAGTAACACCTTGGCTCCACACAGCGGCTTCTTTAGGACTTTTGAGATTGCCGATGACATTGGGCGTGATGTCAGTTGTGCGAGTGTTCTGATTGTGTCGCGACGGAAGTTGTATTCTGGAACTTTCTAAATTTGATTGCTCACTGCGAGTCGTTCTCTGTGTGTTGTAGTAAAATCGAATAAAAAATTCAAGAAACAATTCAAATAATGGGAATGATACATGAGTAAAAATTGGATATTAAATTTATAAAATATTAAAATAGGCTATGACAATATTGAGTTTGTCAAAATAATACATTAATGTCAATATTGTCAATATTTCTTATTTTTACTATTAAACAAATAGTTTTTTCTGTCTAAAAATTAGGAGGGAATTGAAATGCGATGTACAATATAATTTTATCAAGGCATTTCATCCCAAATTAATATTTCATATACTGATAAAACTCGATCATGTGTTTGTTGCTTTGGTTTCGTTAAGAACTTGGAGGAGACTGAGAAATCGACTGATATACTGATGTTTGGTTGAATTCCAGTGGTTTCACGTGCGTCATACACGTGCCGTGAACCGCCTGCACATGAGTTACAATGTGTTTGATCCATATATACTGTGGCGAATCCAGTTCAATGAGTTGTCGAGATTCTCTGGGCAAATTTAAGAGCGTATTGTACAACCATGCAAATCATTGTCACGCATAGGCAGGCTAAGCAGTGGCGTTACTGGAAACATTGTCTCTTCTCAGATGACCAGGAAGAAGTTTTATCAAATAATACAGGATTAAACAAATTTCATCGATCTATTCTCGAATAAGTATGTCTTCATTCTTATTATTACAAGTATATATCATTAGTTCATACATCATATTAGTATTACATCATACATCATTAGTTATGTTGGTCCTTTTAGTGGGGCATACTATCCAAGAGCAAGTGACTTGGTTCCATCCCTCACTGAGACCGCTCTTGTGGGCACATCTTGAAGCTGACGATCTCACATTCCCGGTGTATTCGGTTTCATAGTCGAGGTGTTTTGTGTCCGATTCTCGACAGCCATTAAGTCAGTGTAACCCAACTCATCATTGATATAATCTCGAAAGTTCCACGAGGTTAGAATCAGATCTTCAGGGCTGGTCTCAAATTTCTACAATACGCGGCGTCGAATGCCGATTTTAAGCGATACGTTCCTGATGCATCTGTAGTGATCGGTACATAGTAGGTTTCCATTGTTTGTGAATTATCAAAGACAATTTATCCCACTCGGCTTTCTTGTTCTAATTTCTAACTTTCTAATTTTCATTCCTGACGGTATTTTTATATTTCTCGCCTTTTTGTGTTTGGTTATCAGCTTGAACCTCTGAGTTATTATTAATACACGTTTTTAGCAAAGTAAGTGTTGAGATTCATCTTCTAGAATCCGGTGGAGCCATAGCCGCTGTATTTCCATGTGCCAGTTTTTCTTGCGCGACTAACTGAACTCCAATTGTGCTTTGATCCTGGGCTTTGCTCCTATTCACATCTGTCTGCTTGATCTTGGATTTATCTGTAACTGTTGTATCTGTATCTGTTTTTATAATCCGTTTTTTGTTCAAAAGAAGAGGTGGTACTGTGCTGCGGCATCAATCTGGAAGGATTGTCGTTCCGTTTATTTCACAGTATCCAAGGAGAAGGGATGAAGATGAAAAAGAGTTCTGATTTTAGTCCCGTCCTATGACACGGTAGTATTGTTTCTTTTTCCATACCGTTCACCTACGTGATTTCCTTTGCATGCCGTTCATGTGTCCCTTTGCATGCTGTTCATGTCCTCTTCTGGAGTACCAGTCAGCGCTTCTCCTCGTCCAAGCTCACATTCTTTCCCGCATAGACTACTGCAATTCATTATTTTTCCACCTCCCATACAAAACTGTTTGTCGCCTTGATTCCGTCCTTAACCAATCTTGCCGTTTCATATTTCGCCTTCCACCACGCACTCCTACTTCTCAATATATCCACAAACTCCACTGGCTTACTGCTATCAATCGAATAAAATACGAGCTGTACTCTCTCGTATGCAAAATCCTCCATTCTTCATTTTCTCCCTCCTATCTTCGCTTTCTCCTTCTGTCTAACAACGGGCCCATTTCCCGACGTTCACTTCCTCTCATCTGTCCAGCTGCTCTTAACCTCTCTCCCTGGTCTGCCAAATCCTTCTATTTTTCAGCCCCGCGTATCTTTAACTCATTTCCTTCTCACATTGGCGATTCTTCCTCATACGCGTCCTTCTCTTCTGCTCTTCATTGTCATCTCTCCCTCGCTGCAGCATCTGACCGCAATATCGTGTAAATATTTACTTCGTGTTACCTTATCTTGCTTATGCCCTCTCGTTTTAGCATATACTTTTGTTTTTACCTGTGTGTACTTACATTTTATTTCTAGCTGATTTATTTCTGGTCCCTTCGTGCCCTTGTATCATTCTGGCGCTATACGAAATCCATGTTTGTTGTTGTTGTTGTGTGTATAGAGTTGCCCATATGGAACTTTGACGGATCTTCGACGGGCCAGGCGGAGGGTAGCAACTCGGATGTCTATCTGTACCCGGTAGCCTTGTACCAGGATCCGTTCCGACTGGGCAACAACAAGCTGGTTCTATGCGAGACCTACAAGTACAACAAGAAGCCAGCGGGTGCGTGCCAAACACAAACACACACACAGATGATAGTAAACGCGAACAAAACTGGTGCCAGTAAGATTTTGATTTAACAAAGAAGGAACTTGACGTTGACGTTGTATAATGATGCATGCATATCACTGATCGCTGCCGAAATTCAGCCCCGCTCCCCAAATTTTATTTATTTATTCAGCCCCTCCCAAATTTGCACTCTGGATGTGCCACTGCTCCAGAGCCGGCCGAAGAATGATTTTTGTTATTCTCCACTTAATTCAGTTCTTTCATCGTAGCGACGTGTCCCGCTAGCTGGCTTGTCCAACCAGGGTTCTACGCACTATTAGTCAAACATGTCTGGAGACCACAACACAATCTGTCGCGTGTGTCTGTCTGTGTCTAAGTGGCCAATAAAAATTGCGTACTATCAAAACAGAAAGAGAAGCTAGGCAAAGAGGCAAATGCTTTGAAACAGAGTGTGTGAGTAGGGATGTATTACGAACGATCACAAGTGTGCGTGTGTGTGTGTATGTGTGTGTGTGTGTATGTGTGTGTGTGATGCATTGTCAACTGTGAAGGCTTGCACATCCCGTCTTTCAACATTAACCAATGAAGCCTGATTAAGGTTGATGCTTGAGCCGTTCGACCTGCGTCAGTTACGCAACAGGAAGAGCTCAATAATCACTGGGTCGTGCTCAAACGAGTGTCGTAGTTTGATCCTTTGTCTACAAGCTTGTGGGCGTATGTGTGTGTATGTGTGTTTCTGTATATCTGTCTGTTTCTTATTGGAAACTTGTCAAGTCCTTTTCAAATGCAAATATCCCAAAGTAGCGCATAAAAGTAGCATAAATCCCCAGGAGACCGAGGGGCTGCTCGTAACTGCATTCTTCCAAAGTCGGGCTTCTATTATAGGGGCAATAATAGGGTGCTTTATTTATAATGGGGCCCCTATTATTGCCTTCGGAGGGACCCGTAAGACCTTGCTACGGCTCTGTGTGGGTGTTTGTATTTTCGTTCGAATACAGTGAGGTGTATAGAGATATTTTGCTTACTCTTTAGATTGCATGACATTTTCCTAAAATGGTATAAAAATTGTTTAGCGCATACCGGCATATAATATTTGAGCTGCTACATGTTTTTCACATATCATCATCATAATACAACTGAGCTTGTATCCTCACATGGAGTTCTCCATGTCTGCTTTTTGTATCGAGTCATGTATTCATTGTTGTATGTATGAACGCACTGGTTATATTTTGATATGAATATTTTCATATCACTTGCGGATCCAGAGGGGGGCTCAGGGGGCTGCATTCCCCTCCAAATGTTTCCATCACCTCCTAGCGAGTCACTCCATCAAGCGAATCACTAAGAGACCGAGAAAAATATTTTTCTGTAGAATTTGTTGATATAAGCATTATCGCAAAGACGTTGTATAACGATGCATGATTGATAGCCCCCCAAAATTGAGCTCCCCAAAATTAATTCAGCCCCTCCCAAAATTGCACTCTGGATCCGCCACTGTTTCATATGTTTATTTCAAGGGTGTTTTTCATCGGTTTTCTAATCGTAGAGTGTACTGGATTATCAGGATAACGACCATCAGACAGTTAAAGTCTTACTCAAAGTCGGTACAGCTGGTCAAGTGATGTGGACCTCAAACATTATTTGGCCTCATAACATTATTTGGCCAATTTGGCAATATTTTGCGACTAGCCATACACATGAAGCAACACATATCAACATACACTGTTATCAAAAAGCCTTCACAAGTATTAAAAACGTTTCCTCCAGGGTTATCCGACTAGGAAATCCCTTCAGGATCTACATTCATGCTCCACGCATATTCGACACCTGTAGTGTGCAATATCTGCCGTTTCCTTCGACAGACACCAATCACCGCCACACCTGCAAGGAAGTAATGGACAAGTGCGCCTCGGAACACCCATGGTTCGGCATGGAGCAGGAGTACACTCTGCTTGATTCGGACCATCATCCGTTCGGATGGCCCAAGAACGGCTTCCCGGGACCACAGGGGCCGTACTACTGCGGCGTCGGCGCCAACAAGGTCTACGGCCGCGACATTGTCGAGAGCCACTACCGGGCGTGTTTGTACGCCGGCGTAATGATCGCCGGCACCAACGCCGAGGTGATGCCGTCGCAGTGGGAATTCCAGGTGAGTTTCGTGCATAAAGAACTAGGGCAGTGGTTCGTAATCTGGTTTCGATCGAACCCCACAGGTTCGGTGAGGAATTTTCAGTAGCTCGGCAGTTTGGCTCACCCATTCGTATGATTCGTGACGTCAAGCTCTGCTTGGCCATCATTGGCTGCAGCTAATCACGCCACATCGCTTGGCCTTCATACATGTGCCGTAACCAACTCGGTCCATGCAGCAGTCCACTTGTGACTGTCTTGATCGTACGTGATTGACGATTTTTCTTACAATACTTCAATCACGAAGGGCATGACGAGTGCATGAATAGAGCTTGTGGGGTTCATACCTCCAATAAGTTTAAGAACCACTGAACTAGAAGCAGTTCCAAGAGAAGTGTGAAATATTTCGAAGGTTCTCTGGTCTTGAATTCCTACACTTTAGCAGGAGTTCTGCTGTGAGAGTAGGCTTGGGGCGCTGTGTATCAAATGCTTACCATATGTAATGACACCAATGGACAAATCATATGTGGGATATTTCGTGATCCATATTCAGTCAATCTTTCTGACTCAAAGCCGATATAAACCCAGTCAGCCTGGCAGTATCGCTGAAGCTTATGCTCATCACCCGTAGCTTATGTTAATCACGAAATAGACTTCCCTCGGCTGTCTAAGAAATATATTGATGTTCGTACTTGATTCGCTGATGCCTCTATATTCTATCCATAATATTGTTATTCATACAGATACAGGTGCTTGTTTCAAATGAGCGTGTTAAAATTATTTGATTTTTAATCCTTCGCATACCTTTTTACTTTTGACCGTTTCACTTTTCCATCACTACTCTCCACCGATCTATCTGATTTGTCACCTTGTGTTCTCAATGACAGGTCGGTCCTGCTGAGGGTATTCGCATGGGTGACGATCTGTGGATGGCCCGCTTCTTGTTGCATCGAGTTGCCGAAGACTTTGGTGTGTCTGTCACGCTCGATCCGAAGCCGATTCCTGGCGACTGGAATGGTGCCGGCTGTCATACCAACTTCTCCACCGAGAAGATGCGCGTCAAGGGAGGCATAGAGTAAGCGATTCTGAAGATTCTTATGTAGCTCGTTCTCTCAGCCTTGTGGTTGCGGCTCTCGATCAGTATTGTTTCTATGTTTGTATATTCTCAAACTATTGTATTCAAACGAGCTGAGCTTCTTTTACGCTTGCTCCGAGAAATTCCGCAGTATTTGACAATGGTATTTCATGGAGACATTTTTCGATCAATATTCCAATGCCAATGCTGACTGGCGACAATTAACCTCGAACTTGCCTCTCTCGTCTTGCCCACACGTGTCGTGTGTTATTTCAGGCACATTGAGAAGGCCATTGAGCGTCTGTCCACTCGCCACGAACACCACATTGCCATGTACGACCCGAACGAGGGCCGCGACAACGAGCGTCGTCTCACTGGTCTGCACGAGACTTCGAGCATCAAGGACTTCTCGGCCGGGGTGGCCAACCGCGGCGCCAGCATCCGCATTCCGCGTCAAGTTGCCGAAGAGAAGTTGGGCTATCTGGAAGACCGTCGTCCTAGCTCCAACTGCGATCCGTACCGTGTCACTGAGGCCATCGTTCGCACTGTCTGTCTCGGCCAGCAGTAGAGTGGCTGTCGAAGTTGGATATGCCGCAGTGTGCCGTGCAATCAAACCTTCTCGAAAAGCTCTCTCGGCCACACACAGCGACTCCCTCATCTTATATATTGTCCTGCTTTAGCGGTGTTATGTGCAGTAGTTCGCCTTTGTGTGTGCCCGTGCGTGTGTGTGTGTGCGTGTTTGTGTGTGTTCCAGGCATATTATTTTAATTTTGCACAATTTTTCGCTGAAGCTCTGCTCCGCTTGTTGGACAGAGTGTAAGACATATATCAACGATTCATCGACACGCCGCACCTGTCAGGATGTAAATTCGTCTCGTCGTTTTACTGACGTCGCTTTGTAAATCTTACCGTTTTTGTGCATTTGCTGGGTCAACAGTGGGGTAAGCCTCAATTTTCATGTGGAAGCCTGTGAAAGCAACTGTCTCGTCGTGTATGTTTATCCTAATTCCAGCTCGTGTGTGTATCGGTGTGGGTGTGTACATGTGTGTGTGGATATCATTAGCGTATGCACTCTGGGAGAGAAAAAGATATCTGAAATGAATATATTTTACCAGATCATGAGGTGTCCCTTGTATAGCCCATGAAGTGATTAACGTATTCATCGCTCTTCCTATAATGTCCATACAAGTTTCATAGTTAATTGAGTAAACAGGGTTCACTGAAGCTAGAATGTGCTTGAAGAATCGTATTTTTCGCGTATTTTTGTATTTTTGCCCATCGGATTTCAGAACGCATTATCACGAATTGATTTTCATACAGTGGCGGCGCCAAGGAGGGATTGGGGGGGTGGCTGAACCCCCCAAACAAAATATGTCAAGCCCCCCAAAAGTCATCATCATGGACATTAAAATTTCTTACCACTAAAAATGAAACCCTGAAATTATGGTCCAAGTTCGAGGACTGAATTAGTGTACCCCAGTATCTTATTATAGTATCATGTAGTCAGCGTTCGAGTGTAGCTCTTCATGTTTCGCCAAGCCCCTCAACTTTTCCTTAACCCCAACATCTTTTTCCTTAGCCCCCGCCCCCCATCAGCCCCCCATCCCATCGGAAAATCCTGGCGCCGCCACTGTTTTCATATATACGACGTATAATTAAGCACATAGAAAAGGCAAAATAATTGGATAGTTCGGACTTTGCTCAACAAATCAGCCATTCTTCAATTATTGTTCAATGTTAAGACTGCAATAGAAACGCACAAAACATTTTAGTCCCAAAATACTGCGTTGCCACAACATTGTCCAAACTTGGAAAATACCGCAGAAAAGACAAAAAGAATCGTTAGGTACTCCAAAGAA
Organism: Sacculina carcini; assembly: GCA_916048095.2. Lineage (NCBI taxonomy): Eukaryota > Metazoa > Arthropoda > Thecostraca > Sacculinidae > Sacculina > Sacculina carcini. The sequence continues at coordinate 6,990,765 of OU696583.1, forward strand.
GCAAAGGTTTGAATCACCGAAAATAATCCCTAGTTTACTTGAATTTGTGGGTATTCAGGCTTTATAAAAAGGATAAGTTATATTTGACGTTATAATGTCATTATACTGTATGCGAACCATACCGTTTGAACAAACCGACACACTCATAATAACTAAATTAATATCTTTAATTTAATACCTTGTGACACAGAGGGCGACTTCTGATTGGGTGAGCAATACATAGGGATTTTTACGTGTAAGCCGCCGATTGGTTAGTGAATTATGACGTCGCCATAACATTTGCAACTGATTGGTTGGCCCGTCGTGTCAACTTTCTTTAAACTCCATATATGCGAACGTGTGCAACTTAGCATACTTTCAGGTACACACGTTTCATTGGAACAGGTGAAGCGTATGATCTGTTCCAATCAGTACCTATCTTGTGTTCGTTCGCTGCGCAGATACCAAAACGCTGTGCACAATATGTGTATTAGTGGTTCCTATGTGGCGGGTGGTAGTTTTTGTGTGTGTGTGTCTGTGTGTGTAAGTGTCAGTGGTTCAACGATATTGTGATGACTCTTTAGACCTTTGGATTATGACTTTCGGCCATCAGTCGAGGACACTCAGTATTGGTCTCAAACCACCGTCTCTACTCAAGAATTAAGCTGAAATCTTTAGATAAGTGCGCTGCAAAATATGAAACATCACGCCGTCCAATGTGAGGTCATCTACAAGGTGAACAAGTCCATTTTTATCGATTTTCAGTTATGTGCTCGTTTGTCGGTGTTTGTTGTGATCGTGTCTCCACCAACCTGGTGACCGGGTGATTGTCTCATTCTGCTATCAGGCACAACAAGTATATCACGAACTATTTAATTACTCACTCAAATAGTCTTGTATCCGTCCTGTCGTGTTTTGTCCGCATTCTGTCTTATTTCTGCTTCGTACGTTATTTTTCAAATGAGGTTTTTTATGAGGTTAACATTTTTATTCAATTTTATATAGTGTTCCCCATTTGCTTCTTTCATTCCAAAACATACTTTCATTGTATAAAACATACATTTTTCAAAGCAATCAAGGTCTTGAGTTTATGACTGCGCGGCGTAGACACCGTGTCTGCGTGTGTGTGAAGTGATTTAGTATTTACTGTCTGCGCCATCCGTACTCGTTTAGAACATACTCAACATGCGGTATGCTAATATAACCTACACAAACACACTCACAACGTCAGATACATACTTTTATTGCAGGATTCTATACATCACAAAAACGGTCGCATAAAGTGACATAACATATAAATTTTTCATCATACATTTCGCACATGCAATTCTCTAGAAAACCGCCGTCATTTCATCTCGCGAACGCGTTCAAGTATAATATTTCATGGGTGCAATTCATATTCGCACGCATTGCCGCGGGTATTTCGGTGTAATTCAATAAAAAGTCAGCAACTGCCCTTGATCCAAAAGCGGTAAGGATTTTACTGAGAAAACAACATTTGGTCATGACAAGTAATCCGGTGTTATCGAAGTCAGAAGGTAATTTAGCAGTTGCGACTAAATGGAAGCAATTATTGTGTACGCGTGCCTTAGCAAATGGAACAAGAATAAATGTGACGTGAAGTGAAGATGCATTTATGTGTGAAATTTGTGAAGGCACCATTGATTAGTGTATATACCCTGTACGCTTTGGTGTGACGCGCTTAGTCATACGTCAAAACACACACACACACACACACACACACACACATGTACACACAGAAACACACACACACACACACACACAAAACACGCATACATACACATAATTAGGTTTCAATGGATGTGCGCATGTGATACGCAGTAAAGCCAAGCAAAAAGAAATATGCACACTTGTTAGCATTAGCAATGACGCAGCCAAATCCGAATGACCAAATTATACACATTTGAAGGTGTGGGAATTGTATAAGCGCGCGTATGTGCATGCGCGCATGTGTGTGCGTATGCGTGTGTGCACCTCTCACACATACACACTCGCAGGCTCCGTGCTATAGACAGCGCTGCGATCTGCCGCGCAGGTGGCGCCACTGTCTGCGCCAACAAACGACGTTTCGCGCCACACATTCTGGTCGTTGCTGCTAGATGGCGCCCCCGGTTGTCCATTGTCAAAATAGCGCACAATGGCGCTGCTCATCTTTCTGATCGAGTCCTCGATGTCAGCTGATGCGGCCGGCTTCGTCGCCGCCAAAGAACCGGCCAAGCGCTGCGACGGCGTCAGATAGGGAGCGCCAGTGGCGGCCAGCCGCTCCTCGCTGCGCCAGCCGAGATAGGGCTGCTGCTGATGGCGGCCGCGTAGGCGATAGGAGCCCGCCCGGGACCAACTGGAAGTGGATGACGTCACGCTGGCGTCATCGCGGCGGTTATAAGGGGCGCTGCTGGCGTTGGAAATGTTGCGGTGTCGCGTAGCAACGCCGCCAGGCTTGTACGAAGCGTCGTGATGGCTGTCCGTCGGACTGTGAGCATGTTTGGCCGTCTGCACACTCGACCAGTTGGAGTGAACGCTCTCCTTCGATGCTGACCATGCGCCCGCTAGCGATACGAACACATACACACGTGTGGAATGATGAATCATCACAAAACGTCGTGTATATTTCTTGTTTTCCATAGGCACAACACAACAATTTCGCATCACATCCCCCCTTTTCCCAGTTTCTAGGCTGATATTTCGTTGTTTCAAGCTTCGCTTTTGAACATCAGGCGTGGCTGTCTGTCTAGGCAGCAATGCCATTGAACGAATCCAAAAAATGTCAGAGAGAGAGTGGGAGAGAATCAGATAGAGTGAGTAAGAGTGAACGAGCGCAGTTACCTTGTGATCCGCCGAGCGATGAATGGCGTTTGAGTGTTGACTCAGCGCGGTAGGAGCGGCGATACCAGTCCGGTACGTTGAGACTGCGCAGAGAGCGCTGGAACCTCAGCTGCAACTGACTCGGCTGCCGCCCTCCATCCAACGCCAGCTGGTTCTCCGGAGGCTGGCCAGGCAAGCAACACAAATTAATAGATGATGCAGCAGGTGGACCGACAGGGGGGTTACACTAGTCATGCCGCCTATCCTACGAAAAGAGTAAGAACTACAGTCAAATTATACAGGATTAAATATAATTTCATTATGCCTTTCTCCAATCACTCAATTGAATAGTTCTGTCATATTTTTCTGTTCCCCTTTCCAGTGGACTTAACCATCATACATCCCGCCGTATAAAGATCATTTGATTCAACTCCAGCTATTTGTACGTCACATTACTGCTCTTGTGCGTTGGCAAACGTTGGCATGTTTGAAAAACGAAACAATGAAAGACGATCACAAAAAACAATCCCTCATACTGCCACTGTGGCGACTTTCGTTTTCGCGTGAATGGGCGACAGAGAATGGTGTCTGGTTTCGCCAAAAAAGCAATCGTCACTCACACAGCAGACACAAAAAGCGGATGGGCCACTTCGCTAGCAGTCTCAACGCTCAACAGCCAAATCGTTGAACTGGGCATGCGACGAACACATGACCAGATTCGACACACGACACACAACGCACATTCCGCATACAGGAAGCAGAGCGGAAGAGAGTGAGGGGGGATCTTATTGCCGTTGGAACGCGTCCAGGATAGACGAGTAGAGCAAATAAACATTCTGTCATACCGCTGCTGACACGCGGAAAGTCGTATTTCTCGATCCAACTGTCTAGGAGGGAGTGCCACGATGGGCGACAATATCGACGACAACTCCGACGAATTAGTTGAATTTCAGTCTTAACAGAATACGATGCTTCCCTAGATACTACATTTATCACGCATTATGCTGCTTTTTGAAGGTGTTGAAACTAATATAAAATGACAACACAAATACATAGAGGTTTGCATGAATCCTCCAACTTGGAGTAATATAGCAAAATAAAAATAAATAAACACAATCTGTGACTGACGTAATATCCCACACTTAGCGAATTAACCTCCAGTGGAGAATTGGAAAGAGCCGTTTGGCAACTCTGAAAAAGAAAAAAGGAAGCAGGAAGTGTGGGAGGATGGAGATAGCACGTGCTGGAGCAATAAGGGATTGTGTATCGTGGAAGAAATGTTGTGTGGACATTTTCATAGCCAAGAATCAAGAGTCTGGGGCTCACAGAGCACTAACTCTGTGACTCGAGCCTGCGATCGGCCTCCAAAAGGTAAATTTGCTTTTTGTGGGGCAAAAATCATTACAAAGGAATATAAATATTGTCTTGCTCCATGCCCTTCTTTCGCTTTCAATTATCGAGAAAGAAAAAAACTACTAGGAACATGAAATAGATAAAAATTGCGGGCAAATAATTTATTCAACTGAATTTCATTTGGTTTTACTCTGATAATCGAATTGTTTCTACGGTGAATGTTAGCGCCGTACGTAGAGTACTTTAGTGGAGAGAACAAATTCTTACTGTTGCATGTTGGTCAAATATAGTCCAAAAAGCACTGAATGTTAAATATTGTTTCATACTAAATATTTTTATCCCAAGTTTGTTTTGGTATTATGAAAACATATTATTTTTTATCAAATTTAAATTGAAACATTGAAATATTAAATATCCTTGTGTTTCTGCTCTACCAGGCGCTAATGGCGGGAAAATGGGCGCAGTGTTTGTTGTTGTGTTGTGCAGAATTCATTTTTGACGGTGAGATAAGAGTTGGTTATTCACTGAAATAATTTCTCCAGTGAACTTCTCTAAACCCACCAACATAGCCTTCTTCGCTCTGCTGTTCTATTCTCTTCGTATCTTCTAGCGATATCATCTCAATAAGTTGAGATTATTATTATCAATATTTTTATGAATTACAGGCAAATCTAGCAACATGGAAAAATGCGAGCACTAGTACCACTACGCGGTGACCCGAAACGCCCAAATAATGTAAAGAAGAAGAGAGTTGGAAGAAATAATAAATAAATAACAATAAACAATCCATCCGATAACACTCCATAATGTCACTCCGCCCACACTCGTCAATAAATAAAACATGCACATGATACATGTATCATAATATTTTTTTCATCATCATTCGCGCCATGATCAATCATATAAATCAGGAATCATATCATAAATCATAATCAGGAATATTTGACATAACAGTATGTCTTTGGAAGGATCAATATAACGTGATCACACCATCGACATGACCATGTCATCAAAATGTCGTTCCTATAACCTTCCGTATGTTTAGTAATAAAGTCATCGACAGCGTAGTAAGTCATCTACTTACCCACTTCATCAGTATGGCGGACACTCACCACAGTAACGATAGCCCACAAGAAAACTCCATCACACAAACTCACGCACGAGAAACAGTGAGATTAGCTATCAGAAATAGGAAGATGAGGCAAGCCAAATGTGACGCGTCAATTCAATTGTGCCATCGATGAAAACGAACAAGCAAATCGTGACTTCCATGTTCACACCAACCATAATCAAATCGCCCACACACTAACACAAACACAGACACACACACACGAGTATTGCATATCTCTGCGTGTTCTCTGCGTTCGCCCCCACTGATGAGTGCACCACACGAAGATGCCGACCCTGGCTGGCATACCCGCATCTCTTCCTCTCTGTATGTGTGTGTGTGTGTGTGTGTGTGTGTGTGTGTGTGTGTGTGTGTGTGTGTGTGTGTGTGTGTGTGTGTGTGTGTGTCGGCGTGCCAATGAGAGGACAAGTTCGTGCGGCACCTGTCCGAGGTTGTCCTTCACCACCATGCTAACATTGGCCGACACACAGGCGCAATTATGCACGAGGTTGTCACATGTGGGTCTCCCGTGTGCTAGTGTATGTGCGTATGTGTCACCTGTATGTTGGAATGTGCCTGTGCGCGTGTTACTGAGCACGAGCAGCAACCTTGAACGCACGTGCACGGGGGGTTATGTGTGTGTGGGTTGTGACGCGATTTGGCGACGCATTGCTCGCACTGACCCGCTTAGAAGTTCGTGACCGCTTGATCGGCTGTGCGCTCAATGTCTGATCGGGTACATCAAAGCAAACCGAATCAACACTGGAGAAGGAAAATTGAGGACGATCTGTTCACGATTCTGTTCACATGGAATTATGCATATACAATATTCAATATTGAGAGACAAGAAAACTCCCTTTTTTGTCTAGGTTGTCTATCCGAGGAGCGCCTAGAAGACATCAGCATGGAGCAAAACGCTACAACTCTGCAGCTTTTCACGAACAAAAACAATACCGCAAAAGGCATTTAGAACCATGCATTGAGGAGAACATCGATAATACGAGATATGTCGATACACAGTGGTTTCAGCTATACTGTGAACGGTTTCACGCCAAAAACAATTGCCACGAAACAGATTTGGAACGATCCACTCCATCGGAGTAAAATGAAACAGCGACTCCATGGTTGGATGAAGTGACTGAAACGGAGAAAACGAGATCGACTCGCGCCGATCAAAGTTGGGGGTTGCCGGATTTATTGAACACATTTCCTACTGGGGAAACCAATTTCCTTAAAATTCCAGCAATGGCTCGCAAATTAAAAATGGTTGGGAATATGAACGAAAAAAAACCTGTGAAGTATCCATTGACGAAATATGGGAATAGCGTATATATATGCACACACACACACACACACACAAACACACACACACAACCCGTAAATACTCGATATACATGCGTCCCTCGTGATCGGTCGTGAATGTCCTATAAAAAGCCGCTATTGAAGGCTGCTGTAGCAAACCTATCTCATAAGAAAACAAGAATATGGTGAAATGAAACGATATTTTGTATTGAGATTCTACACGGAAAATATATACATGCTTCCAACGATGCATTGTCGATAATTCACTGTCAAACACGTGAAACCCGCTTGTTACCATGTCATTGCAGGAACAGAGGAGAGAGCAGCATGAGAACGAGTTAGGCTGAAGTCGGCACGCTCGCAGTATTTCCTGGAGTATTTTTAGACTCAATGTAAGCTAGCAATCTGCATACAAACACCTCTCCACGCTCGAGTGTGTGCTTTCATGTATGTGTGTGCGTGTGCGTGTGTGTGTGTGTTTGTTAGTGTTTATGTCTGTGCTTGTGACGAGCCTAGAATCCGTGTTTGACACATGAACGAAACGAGTCTTACTGGATCAGCGCATGACGGACTGAAAATTCACTGTATAGTCTATCGGCTATCAAATTGGAAAACTTTTTTTCTTTTGCAGAATAATTTATCATTGATGATAAAGGGCTGACAAACACGGGCGTATGATACGGTACTTTGTTGCAAATTCCCTACAAAATTCACAATGAAGAACTTTCCTTGCGATAAATTTGACCAGCAAAGGTAAATGTCGAATTTTCTCCTCTGGATGGAAGATGACTCAGAACACCTATTTCAAGCATTGATTACTCTATTCCTCGTGTAGTTTTGCCTCAGAAATGCACTCAAATTTCTTTCAGCGTCTCCTTTTGGAAAATCACGCGATGGTGTTCTGGTAGCCAAAACACATACGCTAAAAAATCCCAAGAATCAACAAGAAGTGTGGTTTCGTGAGTCGGTGTCGAAATCCTGGAATATAGTGCAATGGCAGGTGAGTTCAGTCATTAGCCGAAAATCCGGTGAATCATACGAATGTTGTCCAGAATAGAGTGGATACAATGAAAACCTTGCTCAATCTAATTCGCTCACTCATCAAGGATAAGAGTCATATTTTTGCCTGAACTCAACCATTATTCACGCGTGAAAATCAAACGCATGCATACAAAAACATACACATCGCATGGACAAGCATAGACACACAAAAAACGTCCACTCCGTCAAAACCCTGCAATGTATTTGTACGCGTTTTTCACGTTGTAAAAAGTCAAAAGCATTTGCCGCCACTGATAAACTCTGCTGACACGCCATGTAGACCGTAGGACTATTGAATAGCGCACACAAACGATGTTCAAAGCCAACAAACATACGAGACACTTGTACTCGTACACTTGGATATTGGACACATAAGCCACTAAATTGCTGCACACTCATGCAACTCCATTGGTGCATTGTCGGATTGAATATGATCTTGATCATACCACAGATACTATATGTGAACTCTAAAAAGGTTGTCGCTACGAAGAAAGGGTATGTCTAGTACAAGGATGTCTGGTAATGGTATGTCTAGTACAAATGGTATGTTACTATTCAAGACAGACCTTTCTTATCTCTTACCAAATCTTGACACAAGTAAGATCAAGATAAATGTATCAACCACACTAAATCAATTCGTCCCTAAATATTCCACAACATGTACACATTGTTAGAATGCCAGCCTAGTGAAGTTGAGTGAATACAAAATCGTCACAGATTCTGCGAAACTTGATTTCATCATGTTTTGCAAAAGTACCAACTGAACTACATAAAGCAATGGTGCACATACCAGAATAGGCGTTGCGTCAGCTAAATAAACGCACTAACTCATTTATATTTGTCAGCCATTTATAGTTCACGTACTGTGCATATGCATTGAATGAAGCAAGTATTCCACTGAAAATTCCTTCGAAATTTCATCAAAACAAACTTATCCATGCTCCCGATCAAAGTACGCCATGACAGCAAGTCATGTGTGCCTAGATTGCAAATTCTTCACGAAAACACTTGCTTTTATATTGCTTTGTGTGATAACATGTTAAAGACTAATAATAATAATGAGGATGATAATTAAGCAGAATTTGCAACACGCAGATTGCAAGTTCCAAAAGTCTCTTGTGTTTTGAGATATTGCAGAATACATACAGTCACACCAGATGCAGACTCCATACAGACTGCCATGTTCTTCATATGTAATAGATTATAACAAAAATAAACACAAGCGTGGTTCGTGTACATTTCTGTCTGTTCGTTCGACACTCACACAAACAACACGAACTAACACGTACCCAGATAGAAGGAGAGAGATCGATGTGGGTAGTCTGGCTATGCTTGTGCTTAAGTGTATGCGTGTGTGTATGTGTGCGTGTATGTATGTGTGTGTATGACAGTCATATGATCTCACTAGTGCTCTGTATAACTGTCACGTCAATTCATCACAAGAAACATGATCTCACACACACACACACACCTACACCTACACAGAGATGTGGAGAACAAATGAAAGAGAAGAAGTATACATGGAGATTAGCTGGTAACCTTGTTCCACATGTGGTGATAGGTTATACACACACAATAAACGCTAAATACAAACACACACTGACACACACACACACACACATGCTCCATGTGTTATCGTGAGTCAACTCATGCGTAAATGCAGATAGACATCAAACAAACGACATAAATTCCTGCATATCAACTTAGATATAATTGCATTGATTATGTCATTACGGACAGCAAAGTGTGTGTACACGTGAACGTGCGTGTTTGTGTAATCGTACTTTATGTATGTCAGTGTGTGTGTGTGTGTGTGTGTGTGTGTGTGTGTGTGTGTGTTTGTGCATGTTCAGTGGTTGCACGTGTCGAATATTTGAAATACGCGACCATACAGCTAGGCATGTGCCAGCCCCACCTCACATCCCCAACTCTTTCTCACTCTACCCCCGACCCCCCACCCACATATTGCAAAACTAGGCTAGCCAACACACACACACACACACACACACACACACACGCATAACATATGTCATAGACAATAAAGCGGTGTAAAATTCGATACAAATGTCGTATAATTCCTTACTGAGGCAAAATTTGATAGTTCAAGAATCCCAATCTTATAATGAGTAATGTCTAAAACACATATTGGATAGATCAGAGGAAAATAAGCAAAAGAAAAAGCACAAACTTTATCTGAATAATATACAAGCGAGCTTAATTATAAGCCACATAAAAATGTGAATACAAGCTCGATGGATTAGATTAACTAAATACAAAAATTAAAATTATGCACCAAACGGTCTATTTTGAATTAGAATGAAAGCGCACTTGGAGATATTAAATGTTGTCCAATGAAGTGTCAATTAATGCGTTTAACAACACACACACACACACACACACACACACATACACACACACACACACACATACACACACACGGCTAGAAAGAGGCAAGAAAAAAAGCGAGAGGACCAATAGAAACATGCGGGAAACATGAGATGAGGAACCCGAGCCAAATTTGTCGCTGAAAACAGAACGGAAGACCCACAGTGGTGGGTGTTTGTCGTAGTCGAGGTCACGCTGCCCCTCCAATTGTCCCCTCTTTCTCATCTCGCCCCTGCCTCTCTCCCTCTGCTCGCCTTTCCACGTACACGTGTTAGGTGAATGTTTTCAAACGCTCTTACACTGGTGTTCATTGTGTCCGTGTTAAATTGCGTTTTGGAATATGCTCAAAACAAACCGACAATTCGGATATGTGTTTGCGTGCGTGTGTGTCTGTGTGCGTGTGTGTGTGCGTGTGTTTTGTAAAACAGTAATTTGTGTGTGCGCTTACAAACACGTGCGTCGCTGTATGCTTGTATGTGTGATCGTGTGCATGTGTTTGTGTGTGTGTGTTGATATTAGTGCGGACGTGTATGTCTGCGCGTGTGTGGAAGGAGCCAAGGTCATAAAAGGTTGAATAACCAACACAACACACGTGCAGTACCGCACACAATAAAACCACGCACGCCCACCCACCTGCACACATACACATACACATACCTGACATGCAAAATCCGATGAAAATCCACATATATTGAGCGCACGTAAATTCAAGTTTGGTTAACCTTTGGTAGATAGTATTTTCCGTTTCACTCTTTAGAGGAAACTTTGACCATGCCAAGCATATCTGCCTAGTATATCTGCCTCAGCTTGCAAATAAGACCACGGCGCACGCAATGTAAACAAGTCGCATGCTATCGGTGAAGAAGTCGAAAATATATTTTTTTCACAAATCGCTGAAATGATTAATTTGAGAGTATCACTGTGTGTGGGTGTGTGAATGTTTGTTGTGGATATCATTTGTGTGTGTGAAGAAACCTGCAGTATATCGGAGCTCGGGATTTACAGGTTGCTTAATGAATTATGAAAGGATTTGGTTGTCCAGCCTCTCTCTGTGTTCATCATTAAACAACACAGAGACCCAGAACAAAGGACGTTGATATCGTGGAAGAGGATGAAACAAGGAACCAGTCAAGGGTGAGGAACAGTGGCGGTCCAAGAGGGAGCTTGAAGGGGATGAACCCCAAAAATGTGTCTAGTTCCTCTGAGCCCCCCAAGAATCCTGACCATGAACATTTCGGGTACAGTTGTTTCGCCAGGCCCCTTCATCGTTTTCCTCAGCCCCCCTCAGGCCCTCACCGGAAAAATACCGGCGACGCCACTGGTAACGAAGAAGTCGTTGGAGAAATAGGGCGACGAACGCTAGAGGGGTGTTGGGACGCCATTTGAGTTGACAGAAGGGTCAACATCTTGTCACTGGCACTCTCGACTTGTTGGAATGAATACAGACGCACACACACATACCTCAATACGCACATATCCCAGTACACACACATACCTCAGTACACACACACACAGATTTGCAAACTTCATACTGAATGATAATGTTACTTGACAAACATTGAATATTAATAAAATAAAATTCAAGGAGGAATTTGAAGATCGGACTACGCATACTTTTTATAGAACACGTGCCCTGGGAGCTCTGGGAGTATTGAATATTACAATTAATTTGTAGCAATATGTCAACATTATGTCCCCACGTTTTTGCTCATCACACATATAGACGTATGGGCGTGCCAAGATTCCCTTAGTTGGAGGAATAAAGGTCGGGTCAAATCAAAACCTTATTTATGGTTATATGCTATACAACCATTAGCCTTGAGCCTACTTGATTAGGGGAGGACAGCCCATATGTCTAATCCCTGCATAGGCGCGAACTTTTGCGTAGAGTCGCTGACAATAATAACCAATTGAGTCAATTGAAGAAGGCCTCAACTGGCCTCACAGACAGAGAGGCAGACCAAAATGGAGCTGTGGTTCTGACGACAGCAAACACCGGCGATTTCGCAAGATTGGTGTGCCGACTAGGATCAGCCAACATCAAAGAGAACCGGCAAACTTTGACCGATGAAAAATTCCGCCACGCTAATTGGAGCATCAAGGAAGTATTGCATAGATATGGCACGCGAACAAAAATTGGTAGATTGTTTTGTGAAAGCCGCGGCAACAATTTGATCTATCGACAACACAACGATAGTGGAGTTTAACGGTATCATTTACGCCCTTTCAGAGAATTTCAGTCCAGCAGATTATCAATCCAATACTCTTCACTTTTCCGGGCATTGGCGTGAATGTATTGAGGATTCTAGGAAACGGGTCCAATCGCGGCCTGGTGATAATCCAATTTGCCTGGTGCAAGCGGTGATCTTGACAATCTCACGAAGACCGTAAACAGATCCGATCACTGCGTTCCAATTCACTGACCCAATTACACACGTGAAATAGTCGGTGGAGAAATGCAAGTATGTTTGAATAAACCAAACCATAATTTGATGCCAAACAACAGAGACTGTGCAACACTGAACTTCCAACACTATCATCAATGAAAAATCACCAATTGATTCCGCGTCTAAAAGTCCGCAACTTTTTTCACCTCCCCTTCACTTTCATTATTCTAGTTATAATTTCAATTTATTTATTCCTCTTATGACTCCTACCTTATACATATACATAATGCGAGCAAATTATTAGTCAAAACCGACAACAATCAAGTGAGTACACTACAATCACTTGCTCCGCAAGTGAATAAGTCTGATGTCAGAAGTGAAGCGTGCAAGGAACGCATATCGAACTCACAGCTTTTGTTATTCTCTATCCACACCTAGCCGATATTCTCCAGAATATAACTCGCACGAAATCAGTCCGTCACATACTACAAATGACGTCCAACTACACCAGTGACTTCCCAGCATCGGCAAAAACGCACAATTTTGAGTAAATTCCATCTGACGCTTGTCACCAATGCTTCGTATGTGAATTGGGACGCTAATATATGAATCCGCTTTAAAAAAAACAGTATTCTGATCCTACAAACGGCACAACACAACGCCAATGCATCAGAAGAACGGCATGATTACAGTGGAAGTGGCCGCTCCTGCATATAAACGCATGATCGAGCGATATCATCAAACATGTGAGGAATGTGCAAAGTGTGTGAGAGCAATTGTGGCAGAACTGTCAATTGTGCTAGTCCTGGGTATTCGCAGACGACACCACTGCCTGCCTAGTTGTCTGCATATCGCAGCTGTGCGTGCCGGTGTGTATGCGTGTCTGTGTATGCTCAAATGTAAATCAGCCAAGAGATAACGGCACACGACACATACAAACACACACACATACAAACACATACACAAACTCTTACACTCTGCATTAGCATACCAGAATACATGGCTCCACGCACACATGTACGAGTATATACACGTATATGAACGTACACGCACACACACACACACACACACACACACACAAGCTTAACACACACACACGCACACATACACACAATACCCAGATGTATAGGGAAGTTTACGGTCCACAGTTTCCTTTGATGAGGTAGTTTTCCCGTCACTCGTGTTAACTGCACTATTGTTCCACCGAATAAAGACGTGGCTTGTTGACTGGTCGGAGAAAATAATAGGTCTCCACTGGGACGCTTTTTGTCCGGCACTGGCTGGATAGAAGAAAGTGCTCAAAGCGAATGAGAGCATGAATGCATGAATTTAAAAGTCGTCGAATATTACTATGATTGCAGGAAAACGGAGCCCGATTAGTCTAATACAAGGCTTACCTAGCAATTATAACAGGTTTCACTGGTGTCATTCAATAATAATTTACTTTTTGAAAAAATTACACGTATAATAAATATACATGCATGTCATTATGATATAATTATAATAGTTGATTTCTAATAGTAAAATTATAATTATCTATCGAATTTAAATAATTGAGTTCGATAATAGTAATGAACAATAATAAGCGAATAAAAATAAATAGAGCAATAATAACCATAATAGATCAAATAAGCAAAAAACACCCACCATTGTTGCAGCTTTATTGACGTCGTCCATGAGGAATTCCATCGATTTGGCTCGTGAGTTGTCGGCAGTTTCTTCCAGAGGCAGGTTCACCATGCTTTTGGTGCGATCTGTGGACGCATCAGTTGTGGCGGCTATGGGTCTTGAGGTGCGAACGACGTTGGACGATGAATCACCGTTAGACCGGAACGCGGTGTCCAAGTCTGTCTCCTGATAGAGAAGTTGACCATCTTTGGAAGTCTGTTGATATCGGTTTGTACCGACCAATCCCGACTGTTTGGCATGGAGAATGCGACGTCGGGCCGCACGAAATGCGGTTTCAGCCTCCTGGAGTTTCTTCGAAACGGGAGGATCACTTGGCACACCTTGTCGGACCTCTTGGACGGGCTTGGCAGCCTGAAGATTACGTATCGAACGGCGAGTAACGTTTTCAATAGTGCTGATGTCCGGGGAACTTTTGGCCAACTGTTCGCGATCTTGACGAGCACTCCGACGGAACCGCTCGAAAGCGTCTTTAATGTCAACCGCGCCATTGTCAGCTGATCCGTTGGGCCGGTCGTTTGATATGTTCTCGTCGTTTTCTTTGTCACATGTAGGGGGCTGGTTTTGCGCAAGAAAACACTTTCTAGCGGTGCTCATGCGCATTTTGTTGTTTTGTGACTGCGATCTGAGGAAAGCCTGCGGTGGCAGAGGAGGTTTTTGAGAGCCAACACTGGTCGAAGTGGATCTATCTCCACTGGATGATGCTGACGTATTATTTAGAAAAATTTCAGGCGATAATGAACGTAAGTGGCTATCTCCGCTGCCCTCAAAATTTTCTGGATGTGGTGGAGAGGCTTGTAACGGAGATATTTTTGGGGTGACCGTGGGTGATTTATTTTGTATCACAGACGGGTTCACCCCATAAGCAGGATACGAAATTCGTTGATTGATAAGTGGCGTAGATGTAACTGCCTCTGCACCAAAATGAGGAACTCCACCTATCGAAGATGGCGATGTCGGATAGATGGAAGATGTGGATGCCTTGGCTGTCCTAGTCTTGCCACTTGGTGTCTTATTGAATCCAAGTTTCTTGAGAAAAGATTTGTGCTTGGATTTTTCCAAGGATGACTCATTGGGCGATGCTGAAACAACAGGGCTGCTGGAATAATTACGAACCTTATTTGATGGTGGTAGCGACCCACTATTTCTCGCCACCAAAATCGGTTTGCCAACAGCGGGTCGATCCAGAGTGCGTCGTTCACTGGTCACCACATGCCGCACTACAGTGTCACCTTGTCCCAAAACCGGGAACGATACTTGTACCTTCTCTATGCTTTTGTCTAATGCATGACGGGGCGAAGTCGGCGGCGATTGACGACTTGAATTTGCCATATTTGAGCCGGACGACAACGCTGGTTTGGTCTCATGTTTGGGGACACTGTTGTGTACATAGCTCTCACGCCACTTCACTTCGGATACCACCGGGCTCATGTGCACCGAACGAGCTTTGGAACGCTTCGCGGCAACCGGGTCGGCTCGCGTTGAACGCACCACGTCCGGCTGGCGCGCTATAAACACCTCAACTTGACTGTCACGACCTGAATAGGCGCGCACAGGCCATCGCTGCACTCGCGTGGCAGTAGCGTCTACGGTGCACGCGCTTGAACCCGTTCGGGTCGGTTCTAAAGCCTCTGGTTCCATGCTCGCTTCGAGCCACTCACGCTCGGCACACGTCCCCATTGAGTTCACAGACGTTGGAAACGGGAGATGAATTTGTCGATCCACAAGCTCACCGCACTCTGTACTATCACAATCAAATACAGTAAGCGCACCAACACGCGCGACACCAGCGCGACGACTGCACGAGGATCCGCCCATCCAGTCGGTCGGCGGCTCCTCAGCGCCCTCCAGCGGCAGAGCCCACGCTGATGACGTCACATGTGCCGCGGGCGTTGTTTGAGCATCGTTCCCACCGCTGCTGAAGCGGTGAGACGCGTCGTCTAAATCTGGCTCGACGTTAACGACGTCACTCTGGAACGGCCGCCGTTTGCTCAGCAGTTCACGACATCGATCGCTTAGCAAACTTAGATCTACCAAACTGCGACTGCGTGAAAGCGCACCCACCAGCGGATGGCCATAGGTAGACCGCACAGCGGTGTGCATTTGCTCGCCGTGCAGGCTTCTCGCAGAGCCGTATTGCTTAGCGAGTGTTTCATCTGAATTTTGGCAGTGTATTTCATCACTTGCTGCGCCATACTCCTCCGGTTTGTCCAATTGTAGAACGACATCACTTTCAACCGATTCCAGTAGTAGGAATTCCTCGGCCTGTTTCAAATCGAGAGGCTTGGGACGACCGGTGGACCGGTGTCGCCAAACGATTTCAGCTTCCTCGTCTGACAGATAGATGTCGCGTGGAACCACCTTCTCTCCGCCAGAGTCGCACGATTCAATTGAAGAGTCGATAGCGACATTTTTGACTGAGTCAACGGGCCCGCCGTTAGTTTGTTGCTCGATAAAAGCGTGTATTTCGCCAATTGGATTATGATGGACATCCGGCTTATAGTTTGTGGCACACTGCCTATCAACAACGGCTGTATCACTTGTATTATTGCCGCTCGAATTAAAATTGCATGGTTGCAAAGAGGATCTTGCAACATGTGCACCGCTAGGGATGTTCATATAAACAGCCGAAGCGGCCATACGCGGAGCAGGAATGGGTCTGTTCGAAGATAGCAGATGTTCATTATTTTCCAAACATGAATGATCAGCAGTAGTTGCCACCGGTGGAGTGTCGTTCTGGAAGTGCTCTTGCTGCACCGCTAAAGGTGGTGGCTCACAACAGTCGGACAGCGGAGCATCAGAGTAGACGCGCGCACAGCGCTGTTCGTCCCGTGTGATTAGCGCCCACAGTCTGCCTCTACGTTGGGTTCCCGGACTGAGCTCCGGGACAGACCTTCCCAGCTGTCGACTCAGTCTCTGCAGCTGAGTATCCGGTGGCGTTTGGTGAAAAAGACGACGAGGTTTTGGCGGAGCCGCCGACGCAGCGACGGTGGATCGCGGAGGACTGGAACGATCACCGTAGCCCGAGTCTTCGCTGAGATTCTCGACAGAGTGACCGTTGACCGCATGTGGGGATCGACGACTGAGACTCATTGTTGCTGCCGAATTGTCTGCACTGGCCGCCGTCCTCAGCTCTCCCAGACTACGACTCAACCTCCACGTACGACCGCCGACTCCACCGCCGACTCCTCCGCCGTCACAGCTCCTGTGGGACCACCCACCGCCGGCAGTCCAGTCGTCCTCCAGCCGATAATACTCGGCTACCAGCTGCAACAACCGGGCAAACAGCTGATGTTGCTCGCAATCGGCGCGGTGCACGTGCTCCAGGCAGCGCTCCTCTTGTTCAAAGTCGAACGTCAGCGACTCGATGCGCCCGTCGAGACTCTCGAAGTCGCCAAAGTTGTGGGCAGCCGTTCTTGCCGGCAGAAGTTCGCGACTGATAGCAGGAGTCAATTGTGATCCCTCAAAGACACCGTCCGATTCACGACTGGCGCACCACCGTGGTACGTTCGTCGCCGTCGCGTGCACGCTGCGCCGTTTTTTGTCGCCGTCAGCCGGACGCACTGGAGCGTTGAGCGAACCGTTGCCACCACCACCACCACGGCTACTGCCGCTCGCGTCACGAGTGTTCCCACGCGCGGTCGCTGAATTTCCCAGCGCGGCTGCCTCGGGCCATGATGTCGATGATTGCCGAATGGCATCGTTGTCGATCGTGTCTGACTTGATTGGCGACACCAGTTGGCCAGTGACATCGCACTCGTGGTGGCACTTGGTGGCGCAGACGTTGAACTGCTCGGGCATCAGGTCACGGTCGCAAGATCGCAGTGGTTTATGTCGCGAGAACGCCGTCGTGTCTGCGTACCAGAGCAGATTTTCCTCACCATCGCCGCGTCCGCTATCCATGATGTCTTCGAAGGCTTGTAAGTCGCGCTGGTGTGATTCAGACGGCAGTGATGATGGTAAGGTAAATACCGGACGGTGGCGCCGTTGGTGGCGCCATTGGTGGTGAGAGTCATTAGACGTATCGGCGGTGGTGTGCGGTGACTTATGAGGAGCGTGACAAGTGCACGGGCGGGCACAGTTGGACAGGTGATGAGGCTCGTCTCCCTCTGTCTCTGCGTCTATAGGTGTGTCCGTACACGCACGTTCACACACACACACACACACACACACACACACACACACACATACATACATACACACATACACCCACACATACACACATGCATACATACATGTACACACACTACCTATCATTTCAACCACAATGCCACATGTGTTTTACACGAATGCTGCCCCGTACATGCACACCAACACACACACACACACACACACACACACACACCATGAAGCGATAGTGGGTCAGTGGTGGTTTACGATAAATTTACACGAGAACTATGCCATTCTAGCGTACTATTTTTGGTGATAGGATTATATATGTAGTTTTTCCTCCATCACATTTTTATTTCTCACATTTTCAGGCTATCGTCTAACAAAATAGAATATATGCGTATTTATTTTAATGACAAATTTATTTCATATCAATATCAGTGTTTAATAATTTAAATATTGAATTGGAACAGATACAATTTTACTTGTTAATTTCACATTTAGTATCTATTATTATTGTTATTTAATATCATTTCTTTATTCTTTAGATTAATTGATTTAGCATTTTGTTTTGTTTATAGTTAGAGTTTTATGTATCGTTGGCATTAAAACGTTATTTTTCGCGCGCATTATATTTGAAAGTTCTTGACTAACGGCATTTGATAGCGCTTCAGTGTGAGTACATATTCACACCCACACAGGGACAGTGTGTGTCTTTTCTAACCAAACGAAGGTTTTCGATAAGTTGTACGTTGTCCCTATGCACGTGCGAGTATGTGTGTGTGTGTGTGGTGAGGGGTATGTTTGCGTGTTAATGATTGCGTCGTGATCGTGTCATTGTCTGCAAAAATGGCGCAGTGTGGTCAGTGTATTGTTCAGACGCACCAGACTGGCTCGAATGGCCTCAATTTCATTTAGCATGAACGCCCTAACACATACACACACGCGCGCGTGTGCCTGCGCAAATTATAGTCAACAACAATTAGCACTGATATTATACGTCTCCCGAACTCTTTCTTCTCTAACTCTGTTTATTCTTACTCTTTCCTTTTGCTCAACCAATGTTATATCATCCTATCCTATTTCATCCTTCACTCTTTAGCAGTGGAAGATTTTACGCGACATTTATTGCTCATTTTTATCTTTCTTATTCAATGCTTCTCTATGTTTGTGTGTGTGCGTATATATATATATATATATATATATATATATATATATATATATATATATATATATATATATATATATATATATATATATATATATATATGTGTGTGTGTGTGTGTGTGTAAGACTGGTGACGAGTGAACACGACAGCACAATAAAACCAATAAAGAATGTGTTTACTCGCTCGCCAGTTCCGTTATCTCAGCAGGTCTGAGTATCTCGTCGTTCACACTTAGCCATTTGTTCCACACGTGCCAACTGCGTCCCGTGCTCTGACCCGCCTGTCTGTGTGGGTTTGAGTGTATTTCTCTCCCGCTGTATATGTGTGCGTGTGTGGTCCTTGCGTTATGGGACGACTGAATGTTCGTCAATATTTACTGATCTTCTAATGAATTTTCGAGGCCCCCCCACACACAAGACATTGCTCCTCAACCTTGCAGGACACGAACACGCGATATGATTGTGATACACGTACGGTCAAGCAGTCGATCCGTTATCGATCTTTATTCTCAAACAAATCCTGCCGAGGTCAGCCGTGTGATCTTTAGCGATATTTACGAAACGAGTGAATGTTGGAGTTTTTGATGATCGCCGTTGAGCTTGTGCAGTGATTCACCGATGTGTAACGTTTCAGAGCAGCCGGTCTCCATCCTCAGACAATGTGGTCAACTAAATACCGTTTGTTTGTTGTCGATTGTATGTTTATATAGGACGTCGCTTGAATGTGCTATTTTCACACCTCGTATATGCGCGCGGTGTGCTAAATTCGCACCTATGGTTTATGACACCTATGGCTCACGCTACTGCGCGCCACCGTTTTTGGCACCTCGCGCATGGGCGCGTCCAGCTCACTGCTTGATGTGTGTCTTTGGGTGGGGAGAACACCAATGTTCAACTCTGAGACTGAGAGAGAAAAGTCAAATGGAGAATACCTTTAACCTTTACTTAGGCCTTTAACCTTTAAAGGAAAGAGCTTAAAGTAAAAGCCTTTAACCTTTAACCGCTTTTTGGATTAAATTTACTGTCCTAATATCCAATGCAGAGGCGGACCTAAGGTGGTTACCAAGCCCCGGGCGCGTTTTTTTTAGGTAAAGTAATGTAATGTTGAGCGGCGCCAAATCAGTGATTCTTAAACTAATCAAGCACAGGAATTTTGAGTGCATTGTAAAATAATTATTTTTAATTTTGTATTTAATAATTTTCATTACCTCACACATACAACACCTTTTATATCTTTCATTCCTGTCATTCACTTCCTTTATCCTGTCCCCGTGCCCTCAATGAATCTGGTCTAATAATTTCTTCCCTTTCCATGCTCCACCTTTGTACAACTCTCTTCCCTGCCATGTTATCTCCTCCACTTCCTTCTCTCGTTTTGCTCTTCTCTGCGCAATCATCTCTTTGATACGTATTTTTATCATGACTCTCTTACTCCTTTCGCTTCGTTCTGAGCCATCATACCGTACCCGTCTCGCTTGATGTATTTACTGGAGGTTTTTTCTGCTTTTTCTGTTTTCCTTTTACTGGCATGTTTCACTTTTGCATTGTGTGTCCGTTTGTGTGTGCGTGTGTGTGTGTGTGTGTATTGTCCGCATGCTTGCTCTCCTTAAGCGGCGTGTCTTACCTATTTGTTTTTTTGCTCCAGACTTGTCTTTTCGCTTGTGTGTTGAAATGTGCGCTATACAAAAAAATGTCAATTATACGAAATTCACAATTCATGCCTATCCACAAACATATTGTTTGAGAATTGAATTTTATCAGCCAACGATGTACCAAAACTTCCAGCTGCTCTGGACTCCAAGTTTCAAAGGTCCGCCACTGACTCGAAGCAATACTAAGATTTGATCACACTTAGCACTTGTATTTGGGCACATTTTACCATAGGGACGTGGTGCATTTTGACCTTTACACAATTATCAAAGGGAACACAAAGGTATTCCCTATGATAGTGCGAATTAAATACAATTTTCTACTTTCTTCACAGCAGAAACTGCTAAGAACCATGAACAAAATCCCAAGAACTTTTGAATTGTATCGGATTGCTTGCACATACGCAAATAAGGTGGTTTTGACCTTGTGGCTATTATTTTGTATTTCAGGGGCGCAGGGTGGAATCAGAAGTAAATCAGGTAAACGTGGAAATGATTTGTATTTGTAATTGTATGAAATACGTTTTCAATTAATACAACTGGTTGGACGCTTACTGACATATTTTTCCCATTTTTTTTGGTGAAATTGCACTAGTTTGTGATATATTCTTGACTGAGGAATATAAAATGCATAATTTATTACCGAAATAATTTTACTGTACAATTGGCATGAATATCGTGAACAATTGAATAGGCATTCATCTCGTATTCATCGTATCTTATAGTTTCATTTGTCATAAAAAATTATAAATGTAGATTATATATGTTTGTATACGTGTTTCTGGGTGTGGGAAAATTGTCCGGCCGCTAGTTCTCACTGGGAGAATGACCACCCTCAGGTCATGACCCCGAGTCAGTCAGGTCAGGCTAAATTGACGTGCTACAGCTCTTCCTGCATGTCGGATCATTACTTTATATGACACTTTATGTCGGTCCAAGCTACACTTAGAATGGTGTGTGTGTGTGTGTGTTTGTGACTGTAAGTATATTCATTATTGTGTATACATTGTGTAAAATTACTAGGCAAATAGGAAGGAATTACACTCGAACGTACTCTGGTTGAGAACTGAATATTATTTGTATTATGCCGAAAGAGGTTTTGTCAAAATTCAACGTTGAGTTAATTGAAATATGATTCTAAACAAATACACACTTGCTATACAATACATATGGTATTCTATAATTATAAGTATATAAGCAGTGGCTTCTGTGATTACTTTTTTTTAAAACTTGCGATAACGATTACACGATAATTATTTTCCCAACCTGCGATAAACGATAAACGATAAAACGATAGCGAAAAAATGTTAACTTGCGATAACAAAAGCGATAAATGATATATACCTTTATTTAGTTGAACTATTTGAAAAAAAATACAAACTATTTTTCCACAGTGAAAATTAATTAAACTAGACCAGTGGCGAATTCAGAGTGCAATTTTGGGAGGGGCCGAATTAATTTTGGGGGGGTAATCTTGGGGGCGATCAGTCATGTACATTCATCACTATGCAACGTTTTTGCGATAATGCTTATATCAACAAATTCTACAGAAGGAATACTTTTTCCTGACCGAATTCACTTGTAAGCCAGTGTTGATCCTTATAGTCTCTACCCTATATATACTCTCAGCTTGAACTGGTCTGGAAACGTCAGGCGGACTGTTGTGACTATTGCCGCCGTGCACAATTTTTAATTTTCACAAACGTCTTTTGAACTTATCGTATATCGTTCCTCATTTTTGGGACTAGCGGTAAGTGTATGAGCGATAATTTTAGAAAACTTTACGATAAACGATAAATGATAAAAATTTGACCTCAGCGAAAATAATCGTTTATCGCTCATTTTTATCACACGCGGCAACCACTGTATATAATTATGTATATAATTGTATATGTATAATTTTTGGCGGTGCCAAGAGGCTCCGCTAAAAAATTCCCCCAAAAAAATGTGCCAAACCTCCCTGAGCTTCGCAAA
Organism: Sacculina carcini; assembly: GCA_916048095.2. Classification (NCBI taxonomy): domain Eukaryota; kingdom Metazoa; phylum Arthropoda; class Thecostraca; family Sacculinidae; genus Sacculina; species Sacculina carcini. The sequence continues at coordinate 7,013,729 of OU696583.1, forward strand.
AATCCTGACCATGTACATTTCAAGTGAAGTTACTCATGTTTGTCCAAGTCTCCGCATCTTTTTCCTTAGTCGTGCCTCTCAGCCCCTCATCAGGATAATCCTGGCGCCGCCACTGGCATAGAGTATTCTGTCAGAAATCCTATGAAATACAGCTTAGTGTGTGCTCTTTTATGGCCAGTGCTGCAAATGTCAACGTGTTAATCTTACCACAAAACGGTGTCAGCGGATCGCTGCAGCTCAAACAAAACGTAAACTCAGTTGAGCTGTTCGTGGAAGATTCACTGAACATATTCTCACAATCGTAATACTCAATATCTGCAAAAATAGACACAACATCAAATATGAACATCACATGGTTGAATGAGCTGGTTTGATTTGTTGTTGAGTATATTCGTCCGTATTTCTGGTAATTACTGCAGATGTACCCGACTGGACTGTAAACCTGGTTGACTGCACTCCTATCATGACCAATAAGTGGAGGGTGCATAAGGTACCGACAGATTAAATAGAATATATTTTCCTTCCCGATTTTAATGGTGTTTTTGCCAAATCTTCGTAACTAAATATATTTTTCTGTGTCTAATGCTCGAATA